>CM050168.1:44472961-45072961 GCA_027410445.1 Discoglossus pictus | reverse complement strand
AAATATTTTATATATGTTCTTTTGAATAACTAAACATTATAATAAGAAAACTGTTTTTAGAAAGGAAAACTAGTAAACACAACCTTTAAACTTTTAGCTTTTGTATGCAGTTATTATTTACTATGTATCTCCATTTTCATGTTCTTGTTGAATCTGTTGGCAGGTTTTCAGGAGGGAGTGTCCTTATTATTAAAGGTTTTCACTAGTCCCATGCAAAGCAATGGCAGTTTTAATACCACAATCCCATTGTGCAGACATCTATTGACCAATGTTGTAACAAGGGCTAGGGAATTCTCCCTCTTCTCACCCCTGTCTCAGATTAAAGTGGTAACATACATTTATTGAGGATAAAAAAGTCAATCCATCAAGTTCCACCATTTTAGATCTTCTGTTCCTTGTAATTAGTTAATTGTTAATTATCAATTGATTAAAAGGAAGGCAAACAAAAAAAAAACATTGAAACACTGCTAATTATCTCATTAAGGGGAACAAAATCCTTCCTGGCCCCAAAATGCTGGCAGTTGAATAACTCCTAGGATCAGTAAACCTCTTTCTCTAGTTATCCTACATAGCCCGATATGCTCTGCATTGCAATCTACGAAAACACACCCTGTGATATTATTAGGAAAAAAAAAATGTTTTAGACTGAAATAATGTGTAATAATAATATCACAGAAAGGGTAGTTTTTTTACAGTCTGAAACATTTTTTTTCCTATTTTCAAAGCATATCTTTATTTAAACTAATGTGTTATATACTGTACTACATGGTCATATAAAACACTTGTCATTTTTAAGAAAGTTAAACATTTATTAAATATCAAAACATTCTCTTTGTGAAAAGGATTAATTAGTCTTGCTAAACAGAATTCCTTTCTTTTGGGAATTTTGGTTTGCTGTATATATGATCAGGAATTCAATAAACCAATAACCTAAAAGGTGTCTGTTGCTTGTTGCTTTCTGTATGGAGCATAGAGGCAGCTGATGGGGTTATAAGGAAGAGGGTTAAGATCTTGGAATGTGTTATTGAGAATTTTAGGAGTTCATTTGGATGGATTTGAGATCTTGAGATCTTGGGATTCTTGGGTTCTTTGTGTACTTGTAGAGAACAAAAAAAAGTGGTTAGGCAATACCAATTCAGACAAATATATATATTTTTGTTGTTGTTTATTCATTCAGCTGTGTCCGGCTCTCCCAGACCTTATGGACCGCAGCACACCAGAGTCTTCTCTAAGGAATCCTGTCTTCTCATGATATGGCCAAAATATTTGAGCTTCAGCTTCACGATCAAACCTTCAAGCGAAACAGTTTGTCTTGATTTCCTGTAGCACTGATTTATTGGATCTTCTTGCAGTCCCTAAGCCAGTGTTTCTCAACTCCAGTTCACACGGTAATTCTGTTTAGCCATCTGCAGAGCCCCTGGTTAGCTCACCTGTGCTCAAGCAAGGACATACATAAACTGTAAACTGTTGGTGGGCCGTGAGGACTGGAGTTGAGAAACACTGCTCTAAGCAGTCTTCTCCAACATGACAATTCAAAGGCATCAATTCTATGGAGCTTCTTTATGGTCCAGCTCTCACTTGCATATGTTACTGCTAGGAAAATCCTACTTTTTACTATGCAGACCTTGTCATGTTTCTTTACTTTTAACTAGCTTGTCCAAGCTTGCCATAGCTTTCATCCCCCAATCACTGCCTTTTTTATGAACTAGAATGTAGACTGGCCGTTTCCAGTCTATTGGCCATTGTTGAGTTTTCCAAACGTGTTGGCATAAGGCAAGTAACACTTTCACAGCATCATACTGTAGAATTCTGAATAGTTCAATTGGGATTCCCTCACCTCCTGCAGCCTTATTATCAGCAAGACATCCTAGGGCCCATCTCACTTCACTCTCCAAGATGTCTGGCTCCAGCTCCTTGGACAAACTACTGAGGTCAACACTGCTGTAAATATTCTTCCTATATAGATCTTCAGTGTATTCCTGCTACCTCTTCGTTATCTGATCTTCTTCTGTTAAGTCCCTACCATTTTCGTCTTTTATCATGCATGAAAGGTACCTTTGAGATCCCCAATTTTCTTGAAGAGATCTCTTGACTCCCGAATGCCTCCTTGTCTCTTCGTGCTATCCTCTGGAATTCTGCATTCAGTTGGACAAATCTTTTTTTATCTCCTCTACAATTCATTCTTTTCTGGGCTACTTTCAAATCCTTGTCAGATAGCCAGTATTTCATATCTGCTTGCTCTGATGATCTTTCCTCTTTTCTTGAGTTTAATTCTGAACTTTGCAATAAGAAGCTCATGGTTTCAGCCTTCTCAGCATCCATGGTTGGAGCATAGACTTGAATCACTGTGATGTTAAATGGCTTGCCTTGAATTTAAATTTAAATTATCCTGTAATTGATTGAGTTGTAACCGAGCACTGCTTTGGCCACCCTTTGATTGACTATGAGGGCAACTGCATTTCTTCTGCGGGATTATTGACCACAGTAGAAGATATGATGGTTGTCCAGTCCATTTAAGTTCACGAATTCCCCGGATATCAAACTTTAACCTTGTCATTTCATTCTTGACTAAATCTAGTTTGCTTTGGTTCATAGTTCTAAAATTCCAGGTTCCTAATCTGAATTGATCTTTGCAGCAGCAGCAGCAGACTTCTTCCCCTCCAGACACATCTGCGGCAGGGTATTCTTTCGGCTTTGGCCCAACCACATCATTAGATCTGGTGCTACTCGTACTTCCCCTCTGCTCTTCCTTAGTAATGTGGTAGGCATCTTATGGCCTCTTACGGTGCCATATCATTGTGTCTCTGGTTGTGCCTGTCCATAAAATATATCTTAGCAAAGATACTGGAGTGGGTTGCAGGTTGCTTCTCCAGGGGACCACGATTTGTCTGACCTCCTTGACATGACCAGCCCATCTTGGGTGACCCTACATGGTATAGCTCACAGCTTCATTGAAGCACACAAGCACATTCACAACGACAAGGTAGCGATGCAAAAGTATATATATATATATATATATATATATATATATATATATATATATATATATATATCTCAACTGCAATAGTTGTGGTAGTTACGAATTGTCGCTCACGCCATGTTGAATGTTACAGGCTTGCGCATGCTCAATGATCGCTGAAGGTGATCATTACAGGCGCTCATCGAGAGAAACGCAAGACTTTGACCGTTTTTACATGACAGGGGCTACAATGAGAGCCTTTGTGAGGCCAGCAAGACTATGCAAGTCATTGTGGCCTTTCAGGGTTCCTCTAAGGGTCATCTGATCCGTCATGGTTGTTATTTGCAGAGGACGCTCCACCAATGAAGGATGGAAAAGGATTGAAAACGCTCATGGCGATGCATGTGATCAGCGCCAAAGGACGTAGGACCTTGGTGCTGATCGCAAGGCACTCAACACTTTGAAAGAATTATGGCTTTAACGGCCAATTATTTTTTAAAGCACGTAACTCGGAAGCCATGGGTGGACCACCAAAAACTGCCAATTGCTTAAAAAAATTAACTTACAACCTAACACACATCACAGGGGGAGAGACAGGGAGCCTGTGAGTGAGGTTGCAAGCTAATTTGAAGATTATTTGGGTCCTCATTCAATTGCAATTTTGCCAATTGAAGAGGGCTCTATATAAGCACATAACATATTTTTTGACCACAGTTTTTACTTAGTGAAGACCTTGATTTTGTATCGAAGTTCATTAACTAAAAATTTGTGTTATGTGCTTATATAGAGCCCTATTCAATTGTCCAACTCACAATTGAATGAGGCTCTTCGTGTTTTTGGAAGATCGAAAATCAGCTAAGCGTGGAATAAAAAGGCGAGGGTGGAAAGAGACACAGGGGTGAGAGAGGAGGGAAAGAGACACAGGGGAGGGAAATAAGGGGGAAAAACACAGGACAGGGAGAGGGGGGAAGGAGGGAGGGGGAAACGGACACATAGAAGGGTGAGGGAGAAACAGACACAGGGGTTAGAGAGTAGGGAGAGGTTCGCAATGAGTGCCGAAGGCTCTCATTGCAGACCTCCCGATAAGTGCCAAAGGCGCTCATCGCTGGGCTTGCAATGAACGCCAAAGGCGCTCAGAGAGAGGCACGACGTCTGCAGTGAGAGCTCATCGCGAGGCCCATAAGTTACAAGGGGGAGAGAAATGCATTGTGTGGCAAACAGCATTGCCAGCCTTCACATTTTATTGCCGTCATTTTTGACGGGCAAGTTGCTAGTACTAATTAAATTCTGTATTTCACTGCATATTTCACCTTTATTAATTGGTTTGCATGCTTTCATTGCATAATCATCGTGCTTAAAAGTTAAACAGAGCAGCAGCTGCATAAGGATACGCGATCTTGCGCACATTGAGATAAGTACGTCACGTGACATGATAATGCATGCATCTTCCTGCCTAGCTAAACTGCACGATAATGTGCAAAGCATTTCTATCTGATTATGGGAAAATATAAAAACTATAAAAATAGAGCTGCTGAAAGACAGTTTTCAGTAAATGAAAAGTTGGTGCGAGACTGGCGGAAAACAAAAGATAAGCTAGAAAACGTTTAGAGGTCCTAAAACAGGCAAGTCTCCACAAATTGATGAAGTGTTTATGTATGTCAGCAAAATGCGTAATAATGGCTGCAGTGTATCATATGAGATGTTACAAATGAAGGCACGAGAGGTAGCTCGAAACACAACATTCTTAAAACTCAGTTGAAGGCGAGTTGTGGCTGGGTTATGAGGTTCATACGACGACGCAATCTGTCTGTGCGAAGGAGAACCACAATATGCCAAAAGTTGCCACCTGATTACACTGACAAGGTTGAAAGCTTTCATGGACACAGAAGATTACAAACCTTCTCATGCTCATAGTTTACTGTGTTGTAATTATTTTAGAATGTTTTAGCATTGGTTAACTGTTACATATAGCTTAGGTAACCGTTACATATAGCTCAGTAACCCTAATAGCAGTACTGACGTATTGCCTTTGTCATGCAAAAAAATAAAGAAACGCACACCATTCAAAATAAAAAGCTTTGCATAATGGCCGCACCCCACTTTTCCTCCACACATTTGTGTTCACATTTGTATGTCTAAAATAAGTTTAAAAAATGGTTTAATTCCCAGAATTCTAAGAAATACAGTTATTACACTGCATTCTGGGAATCTTGGCAGGGACATGCAAATGTGTCCACAAAAGCTTTGCTATTGCAATCCATAACCATATCAAACATGGTTTTCCTTAAGCATATGCCCGCTGTATCAAACAACTTTGAGCAAAGCTATGGGCCACCTGCTATAAACTACAGGTTAACTACCCACAAGGACTGTTTGGGTTATTTGAAATCTCGGCACCAGTACCCTCATATCTGGCTTCTGTATCAGTCAGGGTCTCTCCATCAGGAATCAGCACTTCCAGCAGTCTCAGTAACTTTCCTGTGATAGTAACTAGGACAAGTTACTTGCAGGGTGGAGATCAGTATTGCAGCCAACAGGAACAAATAAGAGAACATACCATGTCTATATGTCTCAGCAGTGAACTAATGTATTTTTGGAAAGTCAACAACATTTATAGGTGATAGATACAGGGGGGGTTATACAACCCAACAATAGAATAGAGAGGAGAGAGAAGATGGGAGTGAGAGAGAGAGAGAGAGAAAAATTAGGAACAGGGGGCAAGAGAGAGACAAAGGAGAAAGAAAAGAAGGGGAAAGCAGGGGAGAGTGAATGGGAGAAAAAACAAGAGAAGTTTAAAAATGAGGAGGAAAGCGGGAATGGGGAGGGAAGGAGAGAGACAGTAGAGGCTAAATGATGCCTCTGCCCAAGGTCACTGTTGTGGAGAAATACAAATATCCATATATTATTTACTACAGTATATATATATATATATATATATATATATATATATATATATATATATATATATATATAGCATTTATTACCTTTGTAGTACCCTTAGTATTTGGCTAAATGTAAGCTCTTTACTAGGATAAAATAACACCTCTAAGCCATAATAAAATGTTCTGTGTGAGCATAACAATAGTCAAGGGAAAGCCCAACTCAAGGCCGTAGATAAGGTGTTTTCCTCCGTATTAATTGTAAAAATAAGGTGATCTGCGCATAAATGCATGCTAGGTACGCGTCTGATTATTAATTTGCTTATAACTATAGATAATCGTTTATTGGCTTAGATGGTGGGAGGTAATGGTCAGACCATTTTCTATATGTGGAACTACTATAAATGGTTAGGATTTGTATATATTTGGGCCAGCAGCAGGCCTATGTTGTTGTTGCTGCTGCCCCACGCGTGATCAAAATAAAATCCGATAAGAAAATAATAAGATGCCTCAGTGTTTTCTTATCATGACTGGGTTTGGAGTAGAATGTCGGTTTGTGGAAATGTTTTTCTTTGACATCACCAAGTGCTCTTCTTAATAAATATGTGACAGCTGACTAAATGACACAGACAGTGCACATTCATTTTGGGGAGGGCTGAAGCAACGCTCACCTTTAGGGGATCCAGAGCCCAAGGGACCCTACATTGTGTAGTAGGAATCATAATGCTTTTACTCACTGTCTAAGGTTAAAAATGGTGTAATTATGTATTAACAATCTAGCCTTGGTGGGAGTGTCTGCTGGTTCCAAGCCGCTTAAACCTCTCCCACAACCACTCTGCATCCCTAGGAGGAATTTATATAAAGAGAGGATAGAAATCAGGAGCATTAATAAGTGCCTTGATGTGCATGTCTATATGGAGCTTGCTATATCTTTATATATCAGTAATATATATGCAGGAGCAATATGGAGCTTGAATTTTTTTTATTTGCCTGTAATTGTGCAGGGGTATATGGAGTTTACTATATACCTGTGTACAAATGGCTATTTATATATCTGTAATGTGGCGAATGATATAGAACGTGCTATATCTTTATATACTAGTACTGTGCATGATTAGTGCCTAGTATGGTGCTCACTGAATGTTTAAAAAGTTTTGCAACAATTTTTTTAGTCTCCAGTAGAATAACTGAATGCCTAATGGAGTTCAACATGCCTGAGATATGTTTATAAGAAAATAAAAACCAAATCATAGAGCCAAAACGTTGTCATTTTATGTTTGTCAATACAAGCAAAAAGTATCATCATTATGGCTTATAACAAAGATAAAGTCTCTGACACAGATTAGTTCAGGTAACTGCTCAGGAGAGATAACTATAGAGACTGGATGACAAAATATAAAGAGCTAATGTTTTCCTCAATGTACTTCACAAATGTGGCAGAAAATGAATAAGGGATAACGCAAGACACACATAACTAGTTACATGGGGTACCCTGCACGACAAAGGACAAGACAGACATTCTGACACACGAGGAACGGACAACCCTGCTCCCGAGAGCTTACAGTGAAAAGGAGATGGGGAAGTGACACAAGAGGGTGAGAGTCTGATGGACTATGACTGGAAGAGGTGGCTGTGTGTCCCGTAGGGTCTTCCAGTATTTAATACTAGTTTGAATTTCTCTCCACATAGCAAGATTGGAGTTGTGAGGTTGTGTTCCTCCTCCAGGAGGGATTTCTTTCTTACTTGGGTAGTTGCATTACACTGACGTCTTACAGAGTCTCTAGTCTCAGTGAATGTATATTCGAAACGTGCTGTCTCCAATTTATTCTTATGCAGCTAACATCAAGTCAGCAATTGTCTATTTGAATAGAGAAGATATGTAGCTGCCAGAAGAAGTCATGGATATCTCCTAATGTTCTCATATGTATCATTTCAATGCTTCATTTAATGTTACAGAATGACGAGAATATTCCGGGAAACATTAATTCAGTTTTCATTTGGTTTACAAATCTTGCAAGTCTTGGGTTGCAGTTCTGTAGAGAAGTGAAACAAAGTTTAAGACCAATGTAGTTTTACAACATTACATTTGTTATGTTACGGAAGAGAAGTGTGTGTCTATGATCACAGAGTAAATGTTTTACAGAGTAAAAAATTTAGCCTTTTAATATATGCAGTAGTATACTGTAGTGAAATCCACCATGTTTGTTTCTGTTTACCTGTTACTTCAACTGCCAAGAATCATTGAATGCAGAAAAAAATGTGGCAATCCTTAGTGTTAAGTGCTTACAGCAGCACAAATGGAAACATAAGTATACAAAGTCCTTCCCTCCTGAGAAAGCAGCTACACAAACAAGACAATGACTGCCCCCAGTAAAGAATAATTGCATATGAAATGTAATTCATTAAATGTTGTGCCCTAGTCTACTTCTTCAAAAAAGTAATGTTAATATAGGGCTACAGTATACCTTTAAGATATTGACTTGCAAACCTTCATACCATACAGTAATTAGTGAGTAATTGTTCTTTGTGATGTTATCCATTGTAACATATAATACTTTTATATTTTAGTGTCCAGGGGAAGTTGACAATATAACTGTAATACTCACTAAGACATCTCTCGCTTCATTGTTCACAAGCGATTACACACTGAAAAAATGCCTGCCATGCCAATTAAAGGGCAGGTTTGGTCATTGCCATGTCAATTAAAGGGCAGGTCTGGTCATACACTTAAGAAAAGGTCTGTACTCACACATAAATAAATTAAAGAAAAAGTATATGCTCACCTCACAGTCCTATCTCCTTATTGATTACATTTTTCCTCATTTATATTTTTTTAGATTTGGTGACATTGTGAAGATGTAGTATTTTCCAGTGTTCAATACAAATTGCAAAAATGTGAAGTGGTACGATAAAGACGTGAGACTAATAACTAGTTACATGGGGTACCCTTACCAACAAAGGACAAGACAGACATTCTGACACAAGAGGAACTGACGACCCTGCTCCCGAGAGCTTACAGTGTAAAGGAGACGGGGACGTGATACAAGAGGGTGAGGGGGAAGAAGAACTCATGTATATCTCCAAATGTTCTCACATGTTTTGCTCTTATCATTTCAATGCTTCACTCAATGTCAGAGAATTCAGAGAATATTACAGGAAACTGAATGCAGTTCCGTTCAATGATTATTTATTGTAAGTCTTGGGGTGCCATTCTGTAGAGAAGAAGAAACAAAGTTAAAGATCAACAGAGTTTTATAACAACATTTGAGCAAATTTGCCATGTTACTGAATAGAAGGGTGTGTCTGATCTGTCATGGTGACGGACATCTGAATTAACAATCTTATATGTTCCAGCTGATTCCCTAATATCGTATCCAATCAAAGATATTCCTGTCACTTCAACAAATATTAGAACATACAACCTCTAAAATCCCATATTTATTATATGCTATTGGTAAAATATACACTTGATAATGAGGAACCTAATTAGAAATTTGCGGAAAGTCCTGTGGATCACTGGGGAGTTATACTTAGAAACAGTAACGTATAATATTTAGGCATAAAAGTAGCCTTTAAAGGTATATGCACGTTTCCTAGGTTTCACATTTTTTTCTAATAAACAGCTACTGATTAGTAGAAAAATATGTATTATATTGAAAAGTTGAATGTACTTACATATTAATATGCTAGATACTGATATGTAAATGTGCACACCCCTAGGAAGCTTGCATAAAGTGTACCCTGCAGGGTACGGTGTGTGACCTCTAAAGGAAATGATGGTTGGTGGGGTCACAGCTGAAATTGCCCATAAGGAGACAGGCAGAGAGAAAAAACAGCAACTCCAGATTGTGATACACGTTTTTCAGTCTTTACTTTCTCCTGATTGGCCAATATTTTTTTCAAATCATATACCAATTTAGCCTGGGTTTGGAGGGTGTTAACCATAAGTTTAAAAATGAACAGAAATTATACATACACTACTAATTCTCCTCTATCAGATCACTCATTATCCAGCTCACTTACATATCACTTTAAGTTTTACAGGTGTACTGTAATGGGAAGCCACCACCTTTAAAACTTAGAGGAAAAATTGAATGAAAAGAAAAATGGGGTAATCCTTAGTGTAAGTACTTTCAGTGGGACGAATGGAAATCTAAGTCTACAAAGTGCCAAGTCCCTTTCTGTTGATACAGCAGATACACAATAGCTGGCCCAGGGAAAAACAAATGCATATGATGAATAATAAATTGAAGGCTTTAGTTTGTGCGATTACTTCAAGAGTATAATGTTTAATGTAAACATGGAGCTATAATGTCTCTTTAGGGTTTTTGTACATTAGACATATTGACTTGCAGATTTACTGCCCCTACATCTGTATAGTAACTGGGCTTTTATATACATATACAGACTTACTGTGGGTAACTGACCCTGGTTGGTGCCTTGTTTCTTGGGGAAGTTGTTAACACAAGTCTGATACTAACAAGGACAACACTCCTCACATAATTACTCTCACATGATTATATATACTGAAAAATATCAATACTCACACATTCATTAAAGTGACAACACCTCCCTTTTAATGGAAATGGTTCTGACAAATACATATTGCAGGGCTGCTTTAAATCTAAGTGCATCCCTGCCATGCCAGTTATGGGTGAGGTCTACACAGAAGGCTATATTCACACATAAATAAACTAAAGCAAAATCTATACTCACCTCATAATCCTATCTCATCACAGGTGGGATTATTCATTACTTACAGTATTTTTAAACTGTGCCACTATTTTCTGCAGAAAAATGCAAGGGGTACAGTAAATACATGGGACTCATGACTGTACCGATTTAAACATGCAGTAATAATAGTACATTTCAATAAGTAACATAACACAGTACAAACAAGTAACAAAACAGAGCACACATTTGTTATGCTTCTAAACTTAGAAAGTCAGTTATATTACTTCAGTTGGTATAATCTACTTTCCTTTCTAATGTACAATTAACATAGTTATTAAACCTTACCTTTATCTATGCAATCTCTTGGTCTCTATGTGCAACGTAAAGTTTCCTCCTTTAAAGGCTTCCTATAGTCAGGCACATGGTTATACCGCTGTTCATCTCTTGATCTTTATGCTGTGAATGGCATTGCCTCCCAACACTGCTCCTTATATAGTGCCCTGGGCTCTGTGACATCATCTATTATGACACATCTCTGATGTAAGAAGTTGTTTGTTACCCGGAGGGCCCAGCTCAGCCTTGTGAAATCTGCCATTAGTCAACTCATGACATAATGCTCTGAAAATATCCTAATATTCTCCAACATATCACGTACCAACAGAGGTTCCTATACACATATTGTCACATACACACAGAACAAAAACATCCAAAAAGTAGAATCCAGAATACATTTAGAAGCTGGTAATATATTATGATTCGCTTAATATGCAGCAACTTACAGAATCTAGAAATGATCTTGGTGCTCCTCCAATCAGTTTAATTGTTCATCACCATCTTTACTTTTTGTTCTATTGATTTCCATTACCCAATAGGCTCTATTCTATTAGACACTCATAAGTGACTCTGACCCATAATATTGATGCAGTGTTTTTGTGTAGATGTATTCTACGGACTCAAGCCCGCAACTTACGTCTCACAGCCTCCACACGTAAACCTTGCTTTCATAATTAGGATTTCAGGAGGCGTGATCAGATTATCTGACAATATTTAAGCAAGCCCATTATTTACTTCTTAGACACAGCCAATAGAATGAGACGATCATCATGATGTCAGTGAAGCGTGGAAGTGAGACATAAACTGCAAATCAGAGGCTAAGCATTAATGAGTGCCAATAAGTAATATTTGCCGATCAGGCTCACAATCAAGCAATCTAGCACTCTATAAATTGCATTTGAGCAGCTGTTCTAGTCCTTTGAGTGTTTCATGATATGTATTAACCCCCGAATCTATATTACACAGAAATAATAGTTAAAAATAATATTTTTTAATTGCATATTTGTGAGTTTCAGACTGTGCTGCAGTGCTCCTCAAAACCATTTTTTTCTTTGTTTAAATTTTTATTGCCCCTGCCCCCAATATAATTAAAACATCTGGGCCTGCATGAGTGCTGCTGGCACTGGGGAGCTACAGTTCATTGAGGGAACCATGAATGCCAACTTGTATAGTGATATACTGAAGCAGAGCATGATCCCCTCCCTTTGGAGACTGGGCCGCATGGCAGCATTCAAACATGATAACGACCCCAAACACACCTCCAAGATGACCACTAACGTGCTAAAGTAGCTGACGTAAAGGTGATGGACTGGCCAAGCATGCTTCCAGACCTAAACACTATTGAGCATACACATTGATTATTTTAATTTTTATACGATTAAGTTTAATTTTGCTATTCCCCCCCCCCTATTCATTTAATCTGGGGGGATTTGTCGTCATCCCCCCCATCCCCCAGTTCTTACGCCCCTCGCCATAACGGTTGAGGGCTCTTTTATGGGCTTCTGGAACTCCAAGTCGGCAAATTTAATAGGGCCCCAGGTGACCAGTACTTTAGGAGAGTGCCTGTTCAGAACTTAAAGGGCCACTGTACTTTGGTAAAAATGCTCCTTGCATAAAGAATTGTTTTACTTATGAAGTAATTTTCTCTTTTACTTACCAAGCATGATGGGCTGTGTAATCTCAACTACATACAAACCAACAACAACCTGGGCAATTATCTTAGGGTAGTCTTCTATGGCTGAGATTTGCCAAGGAAGACAGAAATACCCAGTGAATAACAGGACCACTGCAGTTCAAAAAAAGACACTTGTTTGTCAAGTATGTACCAAGTTAACAGTATTACCAGTTGTGTAAGCCATGGACATATTTTTTATACAATCTACATTTTTGAAAACTCTGTTTATAAAGTACAGAAATCCAGAGTTGTTTTGTCAACTTCCCCAGGATATAAATAACCATCCCTGGACACTAACCCATCATCTCTAATATACATTGGATATAAAAGCATATATGGATATAAAAGAATCATGTGTAATAATGGATGACATCACAAAGCCTAATTACTAAAAATATGTAGAGACTAAGAGCAGGGAGGTACGAATACCAGTCCACAGTCAGGAGGACGAGACTGGAACAATAAAAAGGGCCCCTAATTATAGGCCAGAGTAGACGGTGGTACCCCTCAATGCCATCCATGCCCATGCAGATATTATTACAGGGGGAGGGAAATTAAGGAGGGCCACAGGGGCAAGGACTGGAAGAAGGTAGCAGCTGCAGTCACTAAGGTTGGTTTTGCTAATAGGGATGTTAGGTCTGTAAGGCATCGTCATGATCACAGCCGGACAAAGGTCAGGAGGATGATGGAGCTCCAAGTGGAGGCCCCAGAGTGGCTGTCCAGTAGAAGGAGATGATGGAAGCAGGGACCGTCCCTGGAGCTCCAGGCCTGGTGGCTACACCGGATCTAGACTCCTTGCCAGGTGAATATCACATACACCAACATACACCCACATGTACACCACATACACATAAATAACTCTCATCACATGGAAATGTTAGCTCCTGGGATTTCACTAGGGATAGATGGATTGTCTATCCCTCATCAAATCCAGGATCCTCACATCACTCGCATTGGTGGGCAGCATCAGACATGTGGCAAATAGATGCAGCAGATACCAGATAGATATAAATGTATTCAACATCTAATTGAGACCACCGTTGTAGGTGTGGCCACTGTAGCAAATGCAGGTACAGACTCTGTAGGGATGGTTGTGCGGTGTCTTGTAATGGCCCATCAGGGAACACCTCTCAGCAGCATGTTAACAACTCTTGCTGAGAGAAGCTCACTGATTGGTTAGTATGACACAATGTGCAGTAACTTCTCCAGAATATGCATATGTTGAGACTGCAGCACAAATCAAGATATTGTTATGAACCCATAACAAATAAGCTCATAATATAAAAAAAGTATTGCTTCAACCATTAACTATAAGTGAACCATCCAGGTTCAAGATAACTTCATGTCAGAGAGATAGGAACACTCATCAATCAAAAGATCATACAATGTGCCATATACCATTCTTCTCTAATTACAGCTGACAGGAGGTCTGCGTTCACTACAGAGGGAGGTTTATGCTTATTTAGAGCCAGAGTCGGCTGTCAGTACCCCCACCCACCGGGATCATTGTCAGGGAGAAGTCCAGGAGAGGATCCCAGGTCCAGGGGGAGGAGTAGGAGGACTGTGGTCAGTGGGGAGTCTGGCCGGAACTTCCGCCACACCAGTGGCATTTGACCTCACTGAGATTAGTTAGCCACTTGGGCCCAGCTACCAAAATGATGCCTACTCAATGCCACCACCACCAGCATAAGCTTCTCCTCCCACCTCCCAAGTCCTGGGCATCACTACCAGGCCCATCATCGTCCGTATACGCTTCCATACTTGGTCCCCACCGCCTCCTATTCTTCTAGTACAGCAGTGCCTCGCTAACTCAGACCTAAGTCCCAAGGCCCACCATTAGAGGTCAGCATTGGGGAGATACTGTTCCTGATGAGAGACTAGAGAGACGCTATTTGGGGGATCCAGGCCAGCGTCTCCTCCCACCATGCTTTGGTGGGCCGCAGCCTATGGAGGCTCCATAAGAAGGCAAGGAGGCATCACCAGGATGCTCTGGTTTCAAGCACTGCTTTATCACCCTAGAGGCCTCCCCTGCACACACGCAGCCCGGCCTCTCCTTTTTTCCTTCCATGAATCCACCAGTGCTGCTGCCTCCAGGGGGGGATGCCTCCCTCTGCATTTTTCCCTAGAGTAGGGACTGGAAGCCGTGCACAGGGGTTGGGGTCCCTGTGTCAAGGTGGAAGAGGAGATAGGGGGACTGCACCTAGTATTTGAGCTTATAAACAGTACTCATCAGTGGCCCAGTGGCAAGGTGAAGGAGGAGATAGAGGCTGCACCTAGGATTTGACATTATCAACAACACTTCCCAGTGACAATCTCTTGGTCCAAGAGTTGCCATAATCTAGTTTGGCTATATAGTAGAGGATTGTGGCCTACTTTATGGTGATATTTTGTAAGCAGAAGGCTACTCCCATCACATGGTCCATGATCCTCTTCCCTATAGACACGTAAAGTTATTTTCAACATTTCACGAATTGATGATCAATGAGGAATGCTGTTGAGAAGAGATTTGCAGTTTCTAGGAATATATATATTATTTTTTTTGGTGCCACATTAGGTTGCAAGCAGTGCTGCCAAATATGATTATATATATATATATATATATATATATATATATATATATATATATATATATATATATATATATATATATATATATATATATATATATATATATATAAATAAATAAATAAATATATATATGCAGCAGCATTCCATCAATGACATTTCCCCAGCAGAATGATCTCACATGCCATTATTTAATCTTTTTTGTTAATCATATATCATGTTCACAACACATGTATGTTGCTCAATACAAACGTTAAAACCTCATAGAGAGATAGTGCTAGTACTCTGGCCCACTGAATGTGCTCACAGCTAAGCTTTCCTTGTGAGATGCTACATCATTACTCGTGGTGATGGCAAGTGATTTCAAATAACAGGTAGATAACGGTTTGCACTGGATGAAGTTATAGTTTATTTTTACAGTTACAGCATTTCCCCCTCTACTGTGCATACATTTTTTTTTGATCGTGTGTTTTTACTCCTCTGCCTTTTTTAGCTCTATTAGCACTAATTTTTCCCTTTTTGATTTTCTAAACACACAGAATGTGTGTAATTGAATTGACATAATCCTTGATTTTCATTGTCTGTTTAATAGAACAGTTGAAGACATGATATATGTGGTATGCGCATTACTGGTTACTTTTATTGTGTGGATTGTTGAATGATGAGCTTTTTCTTCATCTGATTATGGTTACTGTAGTGTAATGACCACATGTGACCCTAGTAGATGATATGCATCATTATTATGATAAGTTATTATGAAAACCCCTTTAGGTGTTTTTTTTCAGCCTCTTGTTCTTTTAGATCCACCCACACCACACCCATGATATTAATGCACAGTCGGATATGTTAATGATTGTGCTTTCTGTATACAATAAACAATAATAATGTTATACTGTTATCCATGTTTTCGTATTTTTCTCATGTTAACCGATTTGTAACATCAACATACATAACTATTACTTCACTATTATGTTTTAGTATTTGGTCATCATCCTGTATGGGAATCCCTTCATGCATTGTATGATTCCATAACATTCCAGTGACACAAGCATGGTTTACAAGTGATCACGTGCCTTAATTTATCCAATATGTCTCCACTCCTTTTTAAATGTTATCTATGTTTTAGGGATGGGGAAATAGCATAGGTAGGTAGGATTTTCTGTGCTACTATGGCACTCATGCTTGCTATTGCCGGGGTTAGCATAGGGGCCAAAGTGCCTAAATATTATTTGTTATTGTTCATAAGTGTAAGTTTGACCAAAATAAATGATTACAGCTAAGCAAAGACCTTTAGCAACTCCACCGGACATTCAGCAAATTTCAAGTGTACCTGGGGCAACCACTGTACTAGCAAAAAGCACCTCTTCACCACTTTAGAATGATAGAGAGTATGAATTTCGTGTTAGCAAAGTACTTTGGTGTTAACAAGTACTTATTAATATTAGTATTACTCTTTATTTATAAAGCACAATTTCTATAGCACTATTTACAAATTAGAAGAAAATACAGTGGGTACAAATAGCAAATTACAAAGGTGTAGACAAAATTTAAGGTAAGTGAATGGAGAGAGTTGGAGGAAAGGAATTGGGTGAGGTGATTGTAGAAGTAGTTTTGAAGCCAAGGAAAGGAGAGAGGTAGGGCAATAGTTGGATGCAGAAGCTGGGTCAGATAAGGGTTTCTTAATGATGGGTGTAATTAAGTCATGTTTTAAAGATGATAAGAACTTTATGGTGTTAGGGAGATGTTGCGGGAGCTGAGAATAATTGAGGGCAAGTTCAAAGGTGTGAGTTTGAGGATGAAGTCTCTGGTCCTCTGTCAGTTACAGGGTGAAAGAAGCACATTGTAGATGTGTGATTGGGTAAGGGCAAAGCCTGGGTATTACAAGCTATTATCAATATTATTTTTAAAATGGTTGGCAAAGTCTTCTACTGTAAGACAGAAAGGGTTAAGAGACAGAAAGGGTTTAGCAAACCATTGCTGTTTTATAACATTAGTTTGCAATAGTAACAACTCGCATACATGCTCTGTAAGCTCAAAATATCATGAAAGAGAGATCATCTCAGTTTCCTCCACAATCCTCAGATCCCTTTATATAACAGTCTTCTGTACAACCAGTTAAAAGTATAGCGTAGCCACTAAATCCTCCCATATCAGATTGTTGGAAGCTAAAGCTGAAAGTTCAGTGATGTTCCTCATTTGCCTTTTACACATTCAAAATCTCTGCCTGTGAATGTATTTGCCTTTCACTCTCTATGAAACCTGCAGGCCAGAATCATTATGATTCACAAAGATAAATGGAATATAGAGAAGCTGCAGTCAAAGCAGATTGAAAGCATAGTCATTTGGGTCATCCATGGGCAATATAATGTTCCTCATTTGCCTTTCTCTGGCTGTAAATGTATTTGCCTTTCACTCTCTATCAAATCTGCAGTCCAGAATATATGTGAATATATATATATATATATATATATATATATATATATATATATATATATATATATATATATTGTGAGCATAAAGGTGGAATAGTGGTTGATGGGAGATACATCAGACCTGATTTGCTAGACAGCAACCAGAGGATTTCTCAGTTAAATGCCCCAGGGAGAGATGTTACAGTTTGCAATAGGCATAGCTGATGCTCTGCAAAACATGGTATGGGTCCCTGGGGCGGAGTATTTGGAGAGCAGGGGGGGCCAATGCTCCAACAGCACTAGTTGCTGTATAACAGACCACAGCTTGGATCTGGTTTTTAAGAGTTAGCTAATTGGCACTCACCTGTAGCTACTCAATTAGCAGACAGGCCTTTAAAAGAAGAGAGCAGCCTGCTCCAAGGGGGAGAGGAAAAGACAGCTAGGAGAGGCTGCGCTTATTGCAAAGACATTGCTTTTGTTTGGGAAATTGGTAAGTGGGAAAGCCACCCAATTGCAGATAGCAAGTACTGTCTAGTAAGAGCTCAAGTAAGAGCAAGGGATTTTGTTTGTTTTGTTATTATTTAAAGTACCTGCTTTCAAACTGAATAAAAAAGGAAAACTGAGCTGAAGGTGTCCTGGACTTTGTATACCCTAGAAGGCTGTGGTTACTGCAAGATCGGTGACAATCCTACCTGTAAAAGAAGTGGTTTGTCACATATGGTGGAGAATGCGGGCACCCACGTAAGCCTGAGGGTAGAAGTCATTTAAAGCTCAACATGGAGGATGTTATCAAGGCTCTGATCCAATCCTCCTCTGTGCAACAGGAGACTAACAGGAGAGCTGCAGAAAACAGTGCAGCCCTGCAGCAACTGGTGCTGGCCCAGGCAGAGTGTGCTAAAGTCCTGGCCAAAACACAAATGGAGGGCACTGAGTCCTTGGTGAAACAGCTTGTTGTGACACAAGCGGAGATGTTTAAAGTAGCCCGTGAGGAGCAGCAAAAAGTCACCCAGGGACTACAACAGGTAATCCAAGCGATCTCTGGAAAACTGAATGGAGACCCTGATGGAAGATACCAGGGGCCAAAGGTGATTCGGGCGAGCCACTATCTTCAGAAAATGACCGCATCAGATGATGTTGAGGCGTACCTTCTGGCATTTGAGCGCACTGCTGAGAGGGACGGATGGCCGGCTGGTGAGTGGGCAAGCATACTGGCACCGTTCCTAAGTGGAGAGCCGCAGAAGGCATATTATGACCTAGAACCAGCCGATGCAAGTATCTACAGCAAATTGAAAGCTGAAATCTTGGCACGACTGGGTGTAACCTCTGCAGTACGTGCCCAAAGGTTCCACTCGTGGTCATATTCTTCAGACAAAGCCGCACGTTCCCAAATGTTTGACCTCATACACCTTGCACGGAAATGGTTACAACCTGAAATCCATTCAGCTAGCCACATTGTGGAAACCTTAGTAATGGACCGGTTTTTGCGTGGTTTACCAGCTTCCCTGCGTCGCTGGGTCAGCCAAAGTGACCCCCATACAGCTGACCAACTGATTGCCTTGGTGGAAAGATATGCGGCTGCAGGAGAACTGCTATGTCCTACTTCACAGGAAAACCCTCGCAATCCTAAGCCCCAAGATTCTGCAAGACCGGGTAAGACTGTTCAAGGTTTAAGGGGGGCATCCAGGTCTAATAGGCCTGGGAAAGGAACTAATTGGTGGTCAGACTGTACTGTCAAATGTTTCAAGTGCAAAGAGGATGGTCATATGGCCAAAGACTGTCCATTTAAGGATGAACCTATGGAATGCAATATGGGCAAAAGTGAGGGAACACGTTCATTTTTGCTCAGTTGTTATGGTATTGTTAACAATGACTATGATAATAACGCTCATAAATGCTGTGTAACTGTGAATGGAAAAATGTCTAAAGCATTACTTGATTCAGGTAGTATGGTTACGTTGGTAGCAGAGTCTATAATACCTTGTGTAAAACCTGATCATGGACAGAAAATAGGCATTATCTGTGTTCATGGTGATAAAAAGGAATACCCCACTGCGGAAGTAAATATTGGAACCCAGTATGGGAATTTAAAGTACCGAGTGGGTGTAGTACCTAGATTAGCCCATGAGGTAGTGATCGGTAGAGACTTTCCTCATTTTCTAAAATTATGGGCAGCTTTACAAAAGACAGACCAAAATTTATCAGAAATGAGTCAGTCTGTCGAGGATAATGTGTTCCCTTTTTCCGATATTGACTTGGGTTTTGACCACTGTGACGGAAAAATAAGGAAAAAGAAAAAATACTGCCCTAAACCAGTATTAATAGGAGATAACCCAGCTCAAACTAGTGAGGAGCCTACTAATAATGCAGACAAGGATAAGGACTTAATTGATATTGGAATTAGTCCAGGTAACTTTAAAAGCGCTCAGTGGGAAGATCCCACTTTAGTGACAGCTAGAAATGATATTAAAGTTGTAAACCGGGTTGTTAATCAGCCAGGAGGAGCACTGCCGTTCCCCTATTTTGAAGTACAAAATGACCTAATTTACCGTGTAGAAAAAAAGGATTCAGACATCATTAGGCAGCTGTTGGTTCCTCAGACTTACCAGAATATAGTGCTAAAGTTGGCTCACAGCCATATATTAGGGGGACACTTGGGAGTCGAAAAAACTAGAGAGAGAGTCCTTAGACGGTTTTACTGGCCTGGAGTGTTTGCTGCTATTACAAACTATTGCTCCTCATGTCCTGAGTGCCAGTACAGGGCTCCTTTCAAGACTTTTCGTAGTCCACTTGTACCCTTACCCATAATTGACGTGCCTTTTGAAAGGATCGCTATGGACTTAGTGGGGCCACTGGTAAAGTCCGCTAGGGGACACCAATATATATTAGTCATCTTGGACTATGCAACTCGCTATCCTGAGGCCATTCCCTTGCGTAATACCTCTGCAAAGCTAATAGCTAAGGAACTTATGTTGATGTTCAGTAGGGTGGGTATCCCTAAAGAAATACTGACAGACCAGGGGACCCCGTTCATGTCCAGAGTCACAAAAGAGTTGTGCAGGCTCTTGCAGGTTAAACATCTTAAGACCTCAGTATATCACCCACAGACTGATGGTTTAGTAGAGAGGTTCAACAAAACCCTTAAGAGTATGCTACGCAAGGTAATTGATGCAGATGGAAGAAATTGGGATTTTTTATTGCCATATCTACTGTTTTCCATTAGGGAAGTTCCACAGGCCTCCACGGGCTTCTCTCCTTTTGAATTATTATATGGAAGACATCCCAGGGGAATATTGGATATTGCTAAGGAGACCTGGGAACAGGAGACTACTCCTCACAGGAGTGTAATTGAGCATATAGCTCAAATGCAGGATAGAATGGCCACCATCATGCCTATTGTCAGGGAACACATGCTGGAAGTCCAGCAGGCTCAGAAAAACAGCTATAACCGTAATGCTAGAGTCAGAGTGTTCCAACCGGGAGACAGGGTATTGGTTCTGGTCCCTACTGTGGAGAATAAGTTCCTTGCGACTTGGCATGGACCCTATGAAATAATAGAGAAAGTGAGTGATGTCAATTATAAAGTCAGACAACCAGGAAGAAGAAAGCCTGAACAGTTGTATCATATAAATCTGTTAAAGCCATGGAAGGACAGGGAGGTCCTGGTTGCTTTAAAACCTTCAGAACCTCCTATAGTAGAGCCAGATGTGAACGTATCTAAGACTCTGTCTGTCCATCAAAAACAAGAGGTCAGAGATTTCATCAGAAGAAATAGGGATGTTTTCTCGATAGTTCCAGGAAAGACTAAAGTGATTAAACATGACATAATAACCGAACCAGGGAAAAGAGTTAACCTCAAACCCTATAGAATTCCTGAGGCCCGGAGGGAGGTTATAAACTTAGAGGTTGAGAGCATGTTAAAACTTGGAGTCATTGAAGAATCCCAGAGTAACTGGAGTAGTCCTATTGTATTGGTGCCAAAACCTGATGGCACATGGAGGTTCTGCAATGACTACCGCAAGTTAAACGCCCTCTCAAAATTTGATGCTTACCCAATGCCAAGAGTTGATGAGTTAATAGAAAGACTGGGCAAAGCTCGTTATCTAACAACCTTGGATTTAACAAAGGGTTACTGGCAGGTCCCGCTCACTGAAAGAGCCAAAGAAAAGACAGCCTTTTCAACACCCAGTGGCCTGTTTCAGTACACTGTATTGCCATTTGGGTTACATGGGGCACCTGCCACATTCCAACGAATGATGGACAGAATTCTTAAACCTCATGTTCGTTATGCTGCAGCATACTTGGATGATGTCGTCATCCACAGTGCAGACTGGGAATCCCACCTCCCTAAAGTTCAAGCGGTACTTGATGCTATCCGCTCAGCAGGCTTAACTGCCAATCCTTCCAAGTGTACGATTGGTTTAGAGGAAGCTAAGTACTTAGGTTATTCTATTGGGAGGGGTTTGGTTAAACCACAGGAAGCCAAAGTAGAAGCCATACAAAAATGGCCACAGCCCCTTACAAAGAAACAAGTAAAGGCATTTTGGGTTTAATTGGATATTATAGGCGGTTCATTCCAGATTTTGCTACCATTGCTGCACCCCTGACAGACCTTATTAAAGCAAAATCCCCAGTCATAGTTAAATGGTGCCCTGAGGCAGAAAAGGCTTTTAAGAGTCTGAAGGAAGCTATCTGTAGCCATCCTGTCTTAGTGACCCCAGATTTTTCCAGGGATTTTATAGTTCAGACAGATGCTTCTGATGTGGGCTTGGGGGCTGTTCTTTCACAGGAATACCAGGGTGAAGAACACCCTGTTTTCTTTTTGAGCAGAAAGTTAAACCCACATGAGAAGAACTACTCTATTGTTGAAAAAGAGTGTCTTGCTATTAAGTGGGCATTAGACTCTCTTAAATACTACCTACTAGGCAGAAGGTTTCGATTGATAACGGACCATGCTCCTCTGACGTGGATGTATCAGAACAGGGAAAGTAACTCCAGAGTAACCAGATGGTTTTTGAGTTTGCAATCTTTTAATTTCACTGTGGAACACAGGGCTGGTCTGCAACAAGGTAATGCTGATGGGCTTTCGAGGGTACACTCCCTGATTTCCATGGTCGCTCAAACCCTTGGGTATGAGCTGGGGGGGAGGATATGTGAGCATAAAGGTGGAATAGTGGTTGATGGGAGATACATCAGACCTGATTTGCTAGACAGCAACCAGAGGATTTCTCAGTTAAATGCCCCAGGGAGAGATGTTACAGTTTGCAATAGGCATAGCTGATGCTCTGCAAAACATGGTATGGGTCCCTGGGGCGGAGTATTTGGAGAGCAGGGGGGGCCAATGCTCCAACAGCACTAGTTGCTGTATAACAGACCACAGCTTGGATCTGGTTTTTAAGAGTTAGCTAATTGGCACTCACCTGTAGCTACTCAATTAGCAGACAGGCCTTTAAAAGAAGAGAGCAGCCTGCTCCAAGGGGGAGAGGAAAAGACAGCTAGGAGAGGCTGCGCTTATTGCAAAGACATTGCTTTTGTTTGGGAAATTGGTAAGTGGGAAAGCCACCCAATTGCAGATAGCAAGTACTGTCTAGTAAGAGCTCAAGTAAGAGCAAGGGATTTTGTTTGTTTTGTTATTATTTAAAGTACCTGCTTTCAAACTGAATAAAAAAGGAAAACTGAGCTGAAGGTGTCCTGGACTTTGTATACCCTAGAAGGCTGTGGTTACTGCAAGATCGGTGACAATCCTACCTGTAAAAGAAGTGGTTTGTCACAATATATATATAAATAATCAGAGTATTGCAGTATATAGTGATACCTTTTTTATTGGACAAACGTATTCATAATATAGCAACAAACTTTTGAGAGATAACCTCTCTTTATCAAGTCAAAAGCAATAGGAAAGTGTATTAAAAAAAAGTGAAGAAAAAAAAAGTTAAAAAAAAACATTGGGCAGAGATAAGAAACACAGAGCAGCATTGTAAATAATGTCTTAATAGGTCAGTATGTGTGTTTGTAGACCAGGTTTTAGATAAGAGCACACCAGTCATAATTAAGAGCAATAAATGTTACCACACTTTGTGGATTAGAAAAACAGCAACTGAACAGGGTGGCCTGTGGAATATGAATGATAAAACATGTTGATAGTGGGATAGAAAACTTAAATCAATATTTGGTCCACTGTCCTTCATATTAAAAAAATGTAATCATTGTCATTTTGAAAGTTTTTTGCTGTTGGATAGTTTTAAAATTCTGAGTATTTTGATTTTTACGTTTTGGATGGAGTGGTTATTCTGGGTGAAATGGTGCCCAACTGGGGTACAGTAACTGTCTTCATTGTGCTTTTTGATGAAAAGTCTGTGCAGATTCATCCTCAACTGTAATTTTTGACTGGTTTCCCCAATGTAGCATTCCCTTTCACACACAGTACATTGTATCATGTACACTACATTGGATGATGTACATGAATATGACCCTCTGATGTTATAGGTCTTATTATTATCTGTGGCTGTGTCCTCTTTGCAGATATGTTGACATTGTTTGCAGGATTTGCTGCCATTTTGTCTGTTATATATATTTATATATATTTACATATATGCACACACACATGTATATACAAGTATGTACAGTGCCACCTCCTGGAGCTTCAGTAGAAATGTTCTGGGGTGGGGAGCATTGTAGGTTGATCTTGGGTGGGGGTCCCCAAAGGGCCCTACACTACCAAAAAATATAAAATGTAGAAAAACAATTACACAGCACTGGGCCCTGGTGCATTGCACCAATTGCACCACTGGTAGCTCTGCCCCTGAGTGTAACCTATCCTTTAACACTGTATTCCCCAAAATTGTTCTATGGATCCCCATGGTTACATTTTGTACGACCATGGGATTGCACCAGACAATTACATTAAAAAGTTTTATTCTGTTGAAACCTTTGGGGTAACCTTAAATTGGCCCTGTAAAATTTTTATTTGGTCAAGGACGGGTTTTGAGGTTTAAGTCTAACGATGGGGTACTCAGAGAGTCTGTGGACATTAGAAAGCCATTTTCAGTAAAGAGAGGGACTTGTGGATTTCCACAGGAGCCATTTTGGAGCCTGGGAATTCCATCAAAACCTTGGAAAACCAAATATGGTTCCATGGTAGAAAGAGTAACCATGCTTCTTTTAAACCTCTATTCTATCCAGTGTAACCTATTCTTTAACACTGTGTTCCCTAAAATTGTTCTATGGATCCCCATGGTTACATTTGGTACGACCATGGGTTTCCACCAGACAGTTACTTTAAAAGGTTACATTCTGTTGAAGGATATTTAATATTCTATTTACAGGTAGCCGACTAAAGCAATTATCAAGCGGAAGTTATGAAGATCATACTGAAAACGTTTCTAGAGTTGTTTATTGTTATTTCAGGGTATGTCTCGATTTAGACTTATTACACTTTATTTATATAGTGACTGCATTTTCCATATCATTATTTAAACATTTTAATAAGGTACAGTGGGAACAAATTACAAAGGTGTAGACACATTCTAAGGTAAGTAGAAATAGAAGATACAATACAAACAAATACAAGGCTAATGGGTCAGCAGATAGCTTGGTGCAACAGAGTTTATGTCCCTAATCCAAAGAGCTTACAATCTATCAGGTAAAGGTGGATTGTGAGACAGGAGAAGTGACAATGGCAGTAGGCAATTATAAGTGGAGGTGGCTGTGTGTTATGATAAAGGTTGTGTGTGAGTAATTTGGTTTGCAGTTTGTTGTGGCTAAAGGTGATGAACTTTTTTCAAAAAGTTGACTTTTAGTAATAGGACTTTTTAGTCATGATTTTATTTCTTTTATATAAATGTTTTGACTAGATTAATGAATTCATTTTATCCTCTTTAATTATAATATACCATTTACATTTCACTTATACGATGCTCCCCAGTGTAACAGATTCTCCTCTCCTCAAGCCTTCCCCTTTCTTCCTCATAAGAGTTGTCATCTTGCACAGCTGTTGCCTAAGGCCACACCCAAAGGGGAGGAGCTTCACTGTACCAGTGTATCATGCTGTTAACAAGCAGACAGTGACGTGCTGTTTGTCTAAGCAGCATGAGGTACTAGTAATGTGAAGCCAAACCCCTTTAGGTCACAACTATGCAACATATCAGGGCTTCTTAGAAGTAAATGAAGAGTAATTATTATATCCAAATCACATTGAGAAGGCAAAAACGGATTAAGTAAACAAACTAAAGCACTTATATAAAACTTTTCCCTAGAGTCACTTTTAGGCTTAGTAGTCACTACAGATTCCTCTTTTAATTTGAGTACAGTTCTTAAAGGACCACTGCACAATTATAAAATAAATAAACGTCCGACTAAGAGCATAATTAATCAGGAAAAAAAGTAATACAGCTATTTTTTATTTAGATTTTTTTTTTTTAGCAGTTTTATTGTTTGATGCAAGGAATATGCTTCTGTGACAGTGAGAGGGAAGGGGTGTGGCGTCAATTTCAATCTTATCTGGAGATTAAACAATAGCTGTGGACATCTGCCTGTTTCCTCCTCCCCCAGCCCTCCCTTCATGGATAACTAAAAATGCCCCCCACCATCATCCATATCACAGGATGTGATGTAATAAACACAAAATGGATTCCTATACTCAGAAACAAGTCTTATAAAAATCAGACTTTCTTTTAAAAAAATGTATGTCCATGACTTAGCCAGCCGCTAATATTGCTAACCTGGCACATACTTGACAAACAAATGTCTATTTTCTTGAACTGCAGATGAGCTTTAATAAATATTGTACAGAGCTATGAAACCCTAAAGATGGTTTCATGTAGAGAGGATACTTTTGAGTTTGGAATATTCAAATTATTCACAAAAAATGTTTTTGTTCCATTAATTTTTTTTCCTATAACTGATATTTACAGTATCAATACTAAAATCAGTTTTGTTATCCCATACTGTACTTATATATTTTTATTTCAGTCATTTTTCAATATATTTTATATTTGTTTTTCCACTTAAGGCAAAACCTAAATCCTATGTATAAACTAGTTCTAGAATTAAAAGCAAGGTTTCTACAATACTATGATGTACCACAGGCTGGTGGAAGATATTAACTAAAGTGCCACAGCAGGTGTTCCAAATATGGCATAATTTAATTTGTATTGAATATTGCATTTTCTTTTCCTACAATAAACCTTAAATGTTTTATCTGTTAAGCAGGTGTTTTGATCCACCCACTAATGACTTTTTGGATCTCCTGATCATTACAAATAATGGTCAATACTTATTTGCTGGTTGCCCCTTGGCATTCTGAATATATTATCTTCAGTGTAAGTCATGTGCAAAACAAAAGACTGGGCATGATCAGACCATGGTTAGTACTTTATCTAAGTGTAGTTACTCCCTGAGCAAGCCCATTAGTAAGAGATATCACAATGTCCTTAGAGGGTGGATAAGAAAACCAGACAGATATAAATTGCAAACTTCAGTGTAGGTTTACTGTAGGAAAATGCTATTTTTAAATGTCATTCATTGTATAAAGTACTTTTTATTACCTATGGTTTTAAATGATACCATATTTGAAACCTGCAAAATGTCACTCAGTCATCCTGTTTTGATAACTATGTATGGTTAATGAATCCAAGAGATGTGCCTTTCTCGGTACCGGACAACCTAGCATGGGTCTTCCTTCATTGGTAATGGCACGCCATCCAGAAGACTCTTCTTGGAGTAGAACTAACGTTACACTACTTTTGTCCAAGATATTGCAAAAAAGAAAAATACTCTTATCTTTGAGTGGAAGTGTTAGATAATTGATATATAAAATTAAGTATCTTCGTTATCTATACAAAACCACCCTCTCTATGTTTTAAGGGTTGTTAAATAACTCACAGGGGGATTGCTAAGAAAGATCAGCATGTTCAGTTACTATAAATATGTAAAATGATACAGACTTTAACAATTAAACATCTCTGTGACATTTACTACTTAACCAACTGGCAATACATTTTTTCTTTTAACACTCCCAATGTGAGAGATAAGGGAGGTCATGCATAAATAATTTATTTTTAAAATGCCAAACCTTCAAGACCAACATCTAACACTTAATTTTTTTAAATATTAACCAGTTATAATTATGTTTATATATGTACTTTTTACTTATGCAATTACTTTGACCTATGCCGTGTCACTTAAATTGATAGCGTTCCCTCCTTTAGCTTTTCCATATTGAAATATTTAAACTTGTCAAGGTAGGTCCAGACTTTGCAGGACACTAGGCCATAGTATGTCTCAAGCATGGAACACACTCCTCCATTGTTCATATCTCTCCAGACCAAAGAAAGTTCATTATCTTCCAAAGTTGAGGATGTGAAGATGAACTTATAACAACATCTATTATATCTAATGTGTCGAGTGCCAGAGAATCTGGAACTGTGAATTGGAACAATTCCAGCTCTTCTGGAACAAAGACCAATGAATATGTCTGATGGTATCAATGGGGGAACATCCTTTGAGACAATATAAATCTTCCTAGCCACATCCTGGGACATGACCATGGCTGCCCCACTACAGTAATCAGGATAGTAAGTCCCAGAATAAGACCACAAGGGAACAAAGTAGAGACTCTCAGGGTCTCTGTCAGGATGACCTTGGTGGATGACTCTTCCAGTGTATATATCTTCTGAATTTATGTCCAAGCTAAATAAATACTCGGCCAAGCTTATGACATTGACATACATCTGTTGATCGCTTTTAAGAACGAATCTTGCATTGGGACAGAATGTGACTATCCATTCCATCATCATGATAGCCTTAAGTGTTTCATTTTGGAAGGTGTCCCCGAAGCTTCCTTCGATAATGTCCTTATGAAATTGAGATTCATTGAATATTTCTGCTTGGGTGGTCTCCAAAATTGGCCTACCTATAGCAAAGACAGTGATAATAGCCAGGTCTTTGAAAGTTGTGATGTTACCCCAGGTGTGTCGGATTCCATCCCTCCTTGTCTTGTTTTCTGGGCTGCTAAATACAACAGATAACAGGAAGACATTCTTGTCAGAACATAAACCTGGCTCGTGAATTATATATGACTTGGATACATTCTCCTTCATAGGATGCATGTCCAGTTTTCTGGCCTGTTCTCTGATCTCCATATATTTTACATCTGTGTACGAGATTGGTACGGACTGTAGGAAATACTCCTCCATGAAATCTGCTCCAAATAGTAAGGCATGAAATAGTACGATGTTGAAGAGAATGAAACACCATTGGTGGTTACGCAGTCGGCAGGATACCAACTAGAAAAAAAAGGGAGAGAAAAAATGCATTTATTTGTTTTTAATAACAGAATTCATAATGGAAATCTTAGTTTGTCTTAACTCATTAAAACAATGCTCTATGTATTGTATACTGTCGAACCATAAGAGCATGTAATTGAAGAAATCAACTGAGGAACTTTTTCATTGAACCTAGACTATGTATTCTATTGAACCCTTATAGTACGAACCATAAGAGCACAGAGATGAAAAAATAAATGAGCAACTTACTATAATCTACTTATTTCTTGTAGCTTGGTCTATCAATCTAATTATGTTGAACCGTGAGAGTATATAGCTAAAGAGGTCAACTGAGGTATATTTCAGACAGATGGGGGAAGTGCCATCATGACAGCCAAATTTGTAGGTAAGTATCAACATTTACCTACAATGTGATGCATAGGCCATAGTTTTCTACAACCAACCTTTTTTTCTGAACTCAATATAAAATATTAAAATTGAGAGTGACAACACCTGGACTTGATCTCCAAATGTATAGCATGGCTGACTCAGTCTGAGAGGTAGAAAACAATATACCACTCCCCAATGCACAATAGGTTACAGTGCTTCGCTTGGTGAGACCTCATTATTTATACATCAGTTCAGAGAGAAATTAAAATACTGACTAAAATACCTCTAGATCTATCAATTAAGTTTCTATAAAAACAACACTTTTTTCCCACATGGTTTACAACTCCCAGTTTCATCGTGGAGAACATAAGTGGCGATCTTTTAACAGAAATGCTAATATAATTAATAACTGATGCATTATTCAGATTCATAGCTTCAAAGCATATTCGTTTTATATGAATATAATTACCCCTTATAAATAACAGTTTAAAGAACTGTTGTAGTTTGTATTGTATTGATATATAATTTACAATGTCATATTTCCAGGTTCCTTTAAGTACATTGAGATACCCCTACTCCTTTGGATGTTTTAAATACCATGTTTTAACTTTATTTATTTGATTAATCTGGTCCTTATGTCAGGACTTTTATAATCATATATGATTCAACATATATAATTCTTAGAATTAGAACAGTTATTCATATTGTCTAAAATTATCTCATAAATTTAATTCAATCTTTGAGAATCCGCCCTGTTTACCCAGGTGGTATCAGATCAGAAATGAAACTATGGTTGGTAAATGTAGATGTTTGAGTATTTGTCATTTCAGTTTGGCTTGGATCAGTTTTGACTTAAAACAATGATGAGTCAAGGATTTTATTACCTGAATCCAAATATCAGATATTTATCTAAAAATACACTAAAGTTTCTTAATTAAACTTGATTCTGTGTCATCATAGCCATTGTATTCAAAAATTTGTAGCAATTAGGAAAATAATGTGCTGCGTTTCCCAAGGTAGCTAGTGACCTATTTAAGACTCTCCCTATTCAAGAGAGGAGAGGAGGATTGAAGACAAGGGAGAAGGAGAGAAGAGATAACAGAGGAGAGATGGTAGGGCCTAAGAGAACACATTCCATTGAGGACAGACATTCAGGAGACATACTTAGAAACACACTCTTAACACTTACTATTGGGATACTCCAGAAACATAGATATTCAAAATGTATACTCCAGAAGCTACAAAGAAACGGTCACAGCTCACTCAATTTACACAATTACCTACAAAGAACAGGAAATTTTGAAACAAAAGGAAAGGTTCAGACTTCCTTGGGCCTAAATATTTGATGGAACCAAGGACAGGAAATTAAATTTGAGTATCGTATCAGTTTTATTTAATCAATATTTGATTTCATTACAATTATGAAAATATTTTGCTAATTTACTATAACATAGATTGCTATATAAATATTAATCTGAATATAACCATATCATCATAATATTGTAACTTGTAAGTCGACATACAATTTACAGATTCATTTTATAAATATCATATATCAGATGTTATAGCAATCCAATATATTTTGATTTAGTACCTAACTGTAATGAAAAAAACATTTTTGTTTTGTATTTGATAATATTATAATTAGACTGCAGAAGTTGATCAATTTTAAAATGGTATAAATATTTGTGAACAAATATGGTGAATAAATATTTGTGAACATACCAAAATTTATCAAACCAACTCTGATATCATAATTGCCATATCTTATGTATTAGGCATATCGGGCATGTCTTGTATATCGTTATGAGGACAATGTTATAATGACTGATATTTCATCATTTGCTATAACATATTGATTGATATATTGAAATATACTGTTGTGATATAATTTATACTCATTATAATAAACATCCTAATATAGTTTGGTTTATTTCATGAGGCTAAAGGTTATATATATATATATATATATATATATATATATATATATATATATATATATATATATATATATATATATATATATATATATATATATATATATATATTGTGTAGTAAGAATTCAAATAATTATACATAGGCAAATATAAAACTACACAATTTGTAATTAATATTAATAAACTAGGAACTTGCTTGTCAAAAACTACGGGGCAATAAAATTTGAAACCATGGGAATGCGGTTTGCCACACAATGTAAGGCTTTTACTCCTCTGAGGACCTTCGGCGCTCACTGTGATCCCCGCGCTCATTGCAAGCCGCTCCCCTTGTGTACTTCAAGTTCCCTGCTTTGCAACGATCACCTTCGGCGCCCATCGCAAAGCCAGATACATAAGTACAGTGTAAAATATTTTAAAAAATTAGCACAGTGAATTCATAAATTAATAGGAATTAATAAAAGAATATACTTTACCTATTTATATGTAATATGCAGCGATCAATATCCTGAATAGCTAACAATCTCTTTGGATTTTCCTGCATCTGAAAATGTACAGTAGGACTGTTGATCATCTGAGGATAAAGTGTCAGCAATGTGCCAAGTTTGCAGTGTAAATAGGCTGCGTGGGCGAGGCCAAACAATTTGATTAGGCAGGTAAAGCGCCATTTTAAAATCGTAATGTTATTATTTTCAAGTTTGTTTTGTAAAATGGTGGCTTTTTTCGACGTGTTACTTGTTAACTCGTACGTGCCTGGCAGTGATTTGCGCGCCCCCCGTGCTGTGTGTGAGTGTGTTTTTAATTTATTTAATTTATATTTTTTGTCTTGTTTTTCGTGTTTTTCGATTTCCGTGGTTCGGCTGCTAAAGTCGTATATTTGTGAGGTCGTTTTTTTGCCCGCGAGATTGCAAGGTCGGGTTGTTTTTTCTAAGTCCCGCTTTCCTCAGCTGCTTGCAGCCTAAGTAATCCTACGTTTCTTAACTGCTAAGTCCAGTGTGTTTCAATGCCTCAACTGCTCGCCTCGCTTTGCAAGGCTCACAGGGTGATGAGCTACTTTGGCGCTCATCGCCTAAGTGCTAAGAGCTCGGAAGGCTTCTATGCCTCAATGGCACAGCTCCCGTCGCTTTGCGAGGCTTGCATGCATGACGACAACTTGCAGTTTGACAACTATTATATGTAACTAGCGACTTGCCCGTCAAAAAATGACGGCAATGAGATGTGTATGTTTGGAAAGCTGTTTAGTTATTAATATACGTATTTGACACTTATAAGGTTTTAGTTATGATGAAATAAGTACTATTGTGATATTAAACATGTTTATTTTTGTAAAATGTTCTTTTGGTCAGCTGTAACTGTTAAAGCATTTTGTATTAAAAGTATTAACATTTGAATGTAAGAACAGTTGTACTTCAAATTAATCAGTATTGTAAACTTGAGGTAATGGTTTTTTAACATGCAAGTTCTATCTCAAGAATTGTTATCTTAAATATACATTGAATCCAGAGGAACGCAAACAGTAAAAACCCTCCTTGAAACATAGCCAATTGTATCAGAGAGGGAAAAAAATTAATTCCTTCCTGACCCCATTAACTGGCGATCATATTACTCCCTGGATTAATGTTTAACATAAAAGACAACATTTACATTGTGACTTAAAACGTGGTTGAGCTCTTAACATGAACTTTGTAATATGTCTAAGTAAGAAACTTGAAAGTATATTTTTTTAAACTTGAACTTTCTTATCTGTCTAAGTAAGGAACTTGAAAATATTTTTTTTAAACTTGTAACATTAGAAACAGTAACATAGTTAATTAACATTTTAACATAATTTGTGAAAATAATGCAAGGCAAGTGTTTTGTGAGGCTAATCATCCATAAACAGTACTTCCATTAATTATGACTGAATTGTTTATTGATTTGTATTTTTCAATGGTTGACCTTTGTTTGTTGCTGTAGTAATTGTTTTAAATCGCACATATAGTTTGGTCTGTGGAAAAGTGATTCTCTAAAAAGAGAACGCAAGAACTTAATCTTGTTGCAAGCTGTGTAAGCACTGTTCTGTATGTGTTTGACAATTTAATGTAGTTTAACAGGAAAATATTGTTTTTGTAAATGTAATTTCTGTTGCGTAATAATGACCTTTTGAAGGGAACGGACATTTATGTGTATTTGTTTTAAAAATGTGGTGGTTATATTGTGGTTTTTAATATTTTTGCATTTGCTTTTAAATTTGTTTTGCATGGCTTTTGTTTGTTTAATGAAAAGTTAAAGTACTTCAAAGTAGACAATGTTTTTAGTAAAAATACGTCCATCTTCTAATAAATCACCTTGACTTTCATTCTTTTCAATGTAAACTTTAATAGCCTGTGAATTTTTGCACCTTGATAAGGCAACGTACAATTGGCCATGTGCAAATATTGGTTGTTCTAAGAAAATACCCACAGATTTGAACGTTTGTCCTTGTGATTTATTAATGGTCATGGCAAATGCCATAATTATAAGAAATTGTCTTCTTTGAAGTATAAAAGGGAGACTACTTTCACTTGGTGCTAAATCTATTCTTGGTATGAAAACTCTCTCTCCTTTATGGGTACCAGTTAAAATTTCAGCATCTATGAAATGGTCCTTTAATTGTTGAACAATTAATCTTGTACCATTGCATAGGCCTTTTTTGGGGTTCATATTTCGCAGTAACATGACAATTGCACCTTTCTTTAGCTGCAAAATATGTGGTAGCATTCCAAAAGGAGTTAGTGAGTTTATGAATTCAGTGGAAAAGTTTGCCTGACTTTCTTTGTCATCAGCAAGTACAGAATCATCACTGTGATAATTTATTTGGGGTGCATTCATTTTTTTAAAGATTTCATTATTGAGTATTAATGCATCCTCATTTTTACATGTTAGGATGACTTGGTTGGCAAGCTCTGAATATTCCTGGTTATTTATGCTACCTTCAAATATAGCCGATATAAGATCTTGGTGACAAATCATATGCACAGTGTCGTCAGGTGAATGTGAATTTTTTTCTGTTCTGCCTTCTCCAATTTTAATAGGCCAATCAATGAAATCAGTTTAGCCTTCTGATCTCATATTTTGTTGCAGTTGAAGATGGGTAAAATGTTTCCATAGTGTGCTTGACTTTATAATGTCAGTTCGATTTCCATGTACAACGACAGGTAATGTTTGTCTAAAATCGCCACCTAACAACATTACCTTTCCACCAAATGGAAAAGTATTATTCTTGACTTCACGAAGCAAACGGTCAATACATTGGAAGGCATAGCATGACATCATTGTGGCCTCATCTATTATAATTAATTTACTTTTTTTTTATTTTTTTGCTTGTAATGATGTCCTGTGAATATCTGACACAGAGGTTTCTAAAATAGGCACTGGCAGTTTAAAGCTACTATGTTCAGTTCTTCCACCTTCTAACAAAAGTGCAGCAATTCCAGTAGTGGCAAACGCCAATGCTATTTGACCTTGTGCTCGTACAAAACTCATTAATAAATTATATAGATACGTTTTTCCTGATCCGCCAGGTCCATCAAGATAGAAATAACGCTCTTTGACCATGTCATCATCTATTGCATTTTTAATGGCATTAAATGCTTGCAATTGTATCATATTTAAAGTTGCAAGTCTTTCTTCTGTTCTTTGTACTTGTAGTTGAATGTCGGGACATTTGACATAGTGCTGTTTCTTCTAGACATCTTTCCAATTCTGTATCATCAGCTAGTAAGTTTATATGTCTTGCAGGTAAATGGAAGGATTCATATACTATGGCCCTCATTCAATTGTGGTTTGGCCAATTGAATAGGGCTCTAAATAAGCACATAACATATATTTTTTAAATACGTTTTTAGTTAGTGAAAACCTTGCTTTTAGATAGATGTTTACTAACTAAAAGCTTCTTTAAAAAAAATGTTATGTGCTTATTTTGACCCCTATTCAATTTGCCAAATTGCAATTGAATGAGGGCCTATGCCATTAACAGTTCTTAAGTGTTCAAAACTTTGTGCTCCAGGAACATTTAAAAGTAATAGTCATAAGCAGAAACGTTCATTATCTCTTGGACTGACTGTGTAAATTCTTGGGATTATTTTATTTCCTCTGCTTTTTCTAGGTCTCCATAATCCATTCACAAAAATATAGTGATATGGAATTTCAATATATAAGAATTGTGTTGCTTCTGAATCTGTCAAATTTAATTCAAACCATGCAGTTAGTGTAGTGTGACGATGTTCACTTTGGGCCAATGCATTAGTTTCATTTCCAGCATGGAAATACACTAAATGTCGTTGTGGCAAATGTACTGTTAATCTATATACTACATGTGATCTATCATGCATTTCAAATTTTTAAATTTTAAAAGGCGCCACATAGCTTCTGGTGCTCTTACATAGCGAGCATCTACATTAGATGCTAGTTCATCATGTACTAACTCAGTGCTTTCAGGGTTGTCTGCACTTTTAACGACTACAGTAGCTGCATCATAGCCTTTGTAAATATATTTGTACACATATTTAATGGATTTGATGGAAGTGCAGGCTTCTACATTAATGTGTGCGTTATACTTCATGAGTAAATGTGGATTGTAGGGTACTACATATCTATTGTCAACTTTTTTGCCACAAATAATGGCACTATCTCCTTCTCCCATCACAGTTGGCATAGGTTTTGTCTCTATAATCTTTTGGAAAATCTTTGGAACATTTATTATTTTCCATACATCGTGATTGTGGATTAAGGTCACCACAGGGTCCATGAATCATGCGATGAGTAACAATCTCATATAGTCTACAATATAGTTTTGGATCTGGTAGTTCTGCAACAATGACTGCATCCACTTTGTCACCAGTATCTAATTTATCTTTTTCTTGAAGTATTATGAGAAGATGTGCATGTGGAAGGCCTCTTTTTTAAAATTCAATGGTATATACATAAGCAAGACATTTGCCAAATAACTGACTCATAGTGATGTGACGTATTAATTCATTTAATTTAATCTTAAAAACTCTGGCTACTAAATCTGGTCTATCGGAAGGACTTTGGGCAAGAAGTAAATTTTGCGTAATTTCTGGCCATTGGGGATTACATGTAAATGTAAGAAATAAATCGGGTTTGCCAAATTTGGTGACAATAGCCATAGCATCATTGTATCTTTCTCTCATATTTCGAGGAGATCCTTGAAAGGAAGACGGTAAAATGATGGCTTTGCCAGCTGTCATGTCTCTGCTTGTAGCCACCTCAGCAACATAGTCCATTAGTCCACAATATTATTCTACACATAGTTTATCTTGTTGATATTTTATAAAGTTTAAATTATTGGCCTCAACTTGCAAATAGGAATCAATAATCCATTGTTGTGTTAGTTTTCCACTACATAAAATTGGATTAAATGTATTTCGAATGGCAATTTGAGCTACTTTAAATTCAAGCATAGAAACATTATTTCAGATTCTGGCTTTAGCATTTGGGTAACTGAGGAGTGTTAATTTTGGTTGCCAACCTGCTTCTCCGTGTGGGAAAAAAATGGGATATGTCATTGGATCTAAATTTGGACTTAAGATACTGATATTAATGAAATGTTGCTCCTCATTTCTGGGATATATTCTAATGTCTCTTTGAAATGGTGGTTCTCCTTCATCATTTTGAAACACCATTGCAACCTCATTTGATGTTGGCAAGTTATAACAACGTTTATCAGTAGTGATGTCGCGAACCTAAAATTTTCGGTTCGCAAACCGCGAACTCGTACCGCAGCAAATGTTCGCGAACCGGCGAACATCGGCAAACCGCCATAGACTTCAATGGGCAGGCGAATTTTAAAACCCACAGGGACTCTTTCTGGCCACAATAGTGATGGGAAAGTTGTTTCAACGGGACTAACACCTGGACTGTGGCATGCCGGAGGTGGATCCATGGCAAAACTCCCATGGAAAATTACATAGTTGATGCAGAGTCTGGTTTTAAGCCATAAAGGGCATAAATTACCTAACATTCCTAAATTGTTTGGAATAACGTGCTTTAAAACATCAGGTATGATGTTGTATCGATCAGGTAGTGTAAGGGTTAGTCCCGCTTCACAGCGACAGACCAAACTCCCCGTTTAAAGCACCGCAAACAACCACAAACTCCCCATTTGCACAACCGCAAACTCCCCATTTGCACAAGGTTGGATACCAAGCTAGCCATGTCCCGTTCCTTGTCCTCACTGATGTCATTGAAGGTCTCTTCCTCCACCCAGCCACCAAGGGTCCCCGAAAGGTGACAACAAGCCCCCTGGGACGCCTGCTGTGTTTGGTCTTCCACCTCCTCAAAGCCACCTTCCTCCTCTGACTCCTCTTCTTCAGACTCCTCTCACTGCATTGCCTCTCTCTGCATTATTATAAGGTGTGTTAAGTAGTACTACTCTTATCAGTTTAAAACCTGTTACAGCACATATCAGGGGGCGTGTATAAGGCCTGGATTTTTAGAACCAGGAGATGGAAAAAGATGCTTTGTTGGTCGTATCACTTCAATTTTGGGGCACGGCACGTGCAGTCAAAGGTGCCACCAGATAAGAGTAGTACTTACAAACACGTCACTCCTATCTGGTGGCACCTTTGACTGCACGTGCCGTGCCCCAAAATTGAAGTGATACAACCAACAAAGCATCTTTTTCCATCTCCTGGTTCTAAAAATCCAGGCCTTATACACGCCCCCTGATAGGTAACGTAACAAGTATTAAACTGATAAGAGTAGTACTTACAAACACGTCACTCCTATCAGTTTAATACTTGTTACGTTACCTATCAGGGGGCCTGGATTTTTAGAACCAGGAGATGGAAAAAGATGCTTTGTTGGTCGTATCACTTCAATTTTGGGGGACGGCACGTGCAGTCAAAGGTGCCACCAGATAGGAGTGACGTGTTTGTAAGTACTACTCTTATCAGTTTAATACTTGTTACGTCACCTATCAGGGGGCGTGTATAAGGCCTGGATTTTTAGAACCAGGAGATGGAAAAAGATGCTTTGTTGGTCATATCACTTCAATTTTGGGGCACTTTGTGACATTAGCTTCTAACGCTCAAACATGTCCTTTACAGGCACCTGACTATGGGCAGATGAGCAGGAACTGCTCAAGGCGAGAGACGGAGTGGCGGATGGTTGAGAGGGGGCAAGGAGGACAGCAGTGGTTGATGTGGCTTATGAAGTGGCTGTGTCACCAACTCCTCTGCAAAGCCTCTCATTCCATGCTTGGCAGGCGTCAGCAGGTTTGCCCAATGCCAGACGCCGGGCAAGGGGGTGACTTTGTGGCATTGGCTTTTTACGCTCAAACATGCCCTTGACAGACACCTGACTGTGGGGAGATGAGCAGGAACAGCAAGAGGCGAGAGACGGAGTGGTGGAGAGTTGAGAGGGGGCAAGGAGGACAGCAGTGGTTGATGTGGATGAAGATGCTGGACCAGGAGGAGGATGGCGGCTTTGAGTTTGTGTGCTGCTTGTACTCATGTGTTGATCCCATTGGCGTTTGTGATGTGACATCATGTGCCTTCGCAAAGCAGTTGTACCTAGGTGGGTGTTGGACTTCCCACAACTCAGTTTCTTTTGGCACAGGTTGCAAATGGCATCGCTGTTGTCAGAGGCAGACACACAAAAAAAACACTGCTGAGCTCGGCGATGACGGCATTCTGGTGGTGGCAACAGCATGCGTTGATTGGCGTGCTGTCTGGCTGACCCCGGGTGCTGATGCATGCTGTCTGACTGTGCCACTAGCTCGTTGCGATGACCTCCCTCTACTTCCAACTCGTCTCCTCCTCCTCTCTGTCTCCCCATCTGAACTTTCCCCCTGTTCTTCTTCTCTTCTAGCAGGCACCCACGTGACATCCACGGACGCATCGTCGTCATCATCACCCGCCTCACTTGTATATGACAACTGAACAAAGGAAGCAGCAGCGGGTACATCATCATCATCATCATCATCACATCGTACGTACATGTGTGTAATGCTGCCTGACTGAGACATATCCCTGTTATCTACATTCTCTGGCAATAATGGTTGCGCATCACTCATTTCTTCAAACTGATGTGTAAATAACTCTTCTGACTGATCAATTGAATAAGCTGGAGGAGGATGGTGCGTCAATGTTCCAAGCGGAAGCTGTAGAAGATTGGGTGTCCTGTGTTAGCCTTTTCAAGTTCAGGGTAACTGGCCTCTGAACACTGGGCATTATTGTAGGGCCAAAGGGAATCACAGCACCACGACCACGACGGCCTCTGCGGGGTGTCCTGCCTCTGCCTGTCATTTTTTTTTTTAAATGTGAACTGTTGGTACCCCAACTAGACTGGATTGGTTGAACTTGGCACAGTACTTGTAAGCAGGACACACACTATGGGTAGCGGTCAAGCAAATGAACTTTGATTGACGGTTATGCAAATGCACTTAGATTTAAGATAAAAAAAGTTGGGGTTTTTTAAATGTGGACTGTTGGTACCCCAACTAGACTGGATTGGTTGAACTTGGCACAGTACTTGTAAGCAGGACACACACTATGGGTAGCGGTCAAGCAAATGAACTTTGATTGACGGTTATGCAAATGCACTTAGATTTAAGAAAATAAAAGTTTGGTTTTTTAAAAGTAGACAACTAGAAAACAATATTATATTGTATGCGTTGTGTACACACAGTATAAGCTGTGAGCCTGACACACACACTTGCAAGCAGGGGCTAGCAGGGAGACAGGCAAATGAAGTTAGATTACACAGAAAAAAAACGAAGTAAAAAAAATTATGTTTTTTGGGGTGCTGTGTTTACAGCAGAGATCTGATGAGTCCTTCAGCACTGCACTGGACACTGAATAAACTTGCCTAGCTATGGTTTTCCCTATTGATGCAGTATCACCTACACTCTACCTCCTCTCAGTAAGACTGCAAGTTAGTTCTGATTCCAAAATGGCTGCTGTCCATGAGGTAGAAGGGTGTGGAAGGGAGTGTATGCTGCTGATTGGCTGGAATGTGTCTGCTGACTGTGACATGCAGGGTCAAAGTCTGCTCAATGATAAAGTATTGGGGGCGGGTCAAATCTTGCATATGTTCGCCGCGAACGCGAACATGCTATGTTCGCCGGGAACAATCCGCCGGCGAACTATTTGCGACATCTCTATTTATCAGTATGTCTATCTCTTTAAGCACCATAATGACCTTTGGGATTGGTAATTGATGTCTTTGTGCATGAAGTTGTTGTTCATTTTCTACTTCTGCCAATTTTTTATAAGCTTTAGTGTAGGGGTATTGGCCATAATGTTATCTAGCTCTATAAAAACACTAGGTAAGCATTCTTTTTTTCTTGCAGCTGCATAAGTTGGTCAACAGCTTCCATTGTATCTAGGACATGTAGTTGAGCAATTTTTTTTCTTTGCTCTCCTTCCTCTGGATGTAAATGTGAAGTCCGATGGTAAATTTGGCCTTGGACTTTAAAACAGTAAGGACCATGTCCTGGTACATTAGCACCTAATTTTGCCCCCATAAATGCAAATAATATGGCACTATTGTAGGATCCTATGTTTGTCTTAAAATGTTTGTAGTTTGGAAAAGTAGGTTAAGTCATAATGTTTTGTAAATAGATTGGAAATTATTTTCTTTCTGGAAATTTGACCTTGCCTTTTTGACAGCAACTAATAAATTGGCCATCTCTGGGTCTCTCCTTTTTAAAATGATAAGCCTCACAAAACTGACATTGAGTATTCATGTCCCCACAATTATGAACCTCTACTGCTAAAGACTTGAGTAAAGGACAATTTGCAAAGCATGTATCAGTTTCATTTTCAAATTCATCAGGTGAAATGTCATCTGATGTTTCAGGAACAGGTTCTAAATGCTTTGTTTTTCTGTTGGCTTTTTTTGGTATATATTTTATTGGTTTAGGTAAAATGTCATGTAATGTTTCAGGAAGAGGTTCTAAATGCTTTGGTTTTTTGTGTGTCTTTTTTTGGTATATCTTTGATTTTTTCAGGTAAAATGTAATCTGATGTTTCAGGAACAGGTTCTAAATGCTTTGTTTGCATAGTAGCTTTTTTTGGTGTATCTTTAATTTTAGCAGGTGATAGTCTTTTGCTTGCAATTCTTTTGCGTTCTTTTTCTCGACGAATTTCCTTCTGATCCGGTGTCTGCTGGCTGGCCAATCTCTGTTGTCGTTCTCTAGCTTGCCGTCTTATCTTTTCTTGTTTGCTCTCATTATCAGCCATGTTATTCTGTAAAAAAAAATAATGTATTATTAGTTTATTTTGAGATGTTAAGTTTGTTTTTTTATTTTTTTATTATCAACAATTTGTTTCTATGTGATTCTAGTTCATTGTAGCTGTACTTTCTTTGTATTGTTAAATATGTGTTTTTTTTTTTTTTTTGCTTTTACTTTCTGTCGTAGGTTGTAATTTTTGCCTTACATGCATAGCACACTCAAGGTAATTACACTATAGCTGCTTCTAGATGTAGTAGGTGTATAGTGTTAATTGAAATCAATATTTTTTTTGGTTTGGTAATTTATTTTTTTGTTGTACTTTTGGCTTATAGGCATAGTAGAGGGCAGAAATTAGTTTTTGTAATTTATCGTACAGGGGATTATTATAATAGTATTTTTATATTTTATTTAAAGGCTTATATTTTGGGGCTGTGAAAATGTTTCTATTGTTGTTTTTTGGGTGTTAGTACTATTTGTTGTAGTATTGTATTTTATGTGTGTGGTTAGTTTTTATGCTTAATATTGTACATTAGGGGCCTCATTCTATTATCGGCCGCAGCCGTTGCGGGGCCGCAAGGACCGGCCGCAAGCTATTCGGCTATTCTATTCCCTTACGGCCGGGGATTCCGGCAGGCTTGCGGCCGGTGCCTTGCTATCTCTTGCGGCCGCTCGCGCCGGAGGAAAGCCTTTGATCTAAAACGGCCGCAAGAGATTTGCAATTCAATTGCTCCGGGAAACCTCTCTGCAAAGCTAAAAACGAGCCGCAGTTACTTGCAGGAAAAAGGTCTCGCTAGCACCAATTAAGCACATAAAATAGCTCAAATAAAGCCATCCTGCACTTTGAGAAGACTATAAAGGGATTTTAGGTGTTAGAAAAAATAGCACATAATTATCCTGTACTCAAATCTGTAAAATATTTCATTTTTAATATCCGTAAAATATCCATGTAAAAAGTCCAGAGTGCTTGGAGCACCTCAGACACACCCCCGCCGCAGCCGGCAAATAAACAGTTAATTTGAACTCGGGTTTGGGCAGATGTGCAAGCTTGAGAGGGGGTTCCTTTTAATCCTCATGTCCCCCAATATGATCCCTAGCATTTACAGAGCTGTACAGTGCAGGCTTGAATTTATTTTTCAGTTTTTATATTTCACAGATTACGGCCGGTTCCAAGATATGCGGCCGGCCGTAAGATGAGATCCTTGCGGGGCCGTATAATAGAATCGCGAGTTAACTGAACCCTCGCAAGGAATCGCAGCCTTACGGCCGATTTACGGCCGATAATAGAATGAGGCCCTTGGACTGGTAATTGAGAATGAAAAATGTCATTTAATCTGTGTTTTGAGACTTTTGTGGACTATGCTGTTTTCTGTTTTTTTTTAAATGAGAAATGTGTCAGTTATATTTTGGTAAAGGTTATAGTTAGTGGTTGTTATTGTTTTTTTTTCTTCTGTTGACATGGATGCAGAGCAAACATGTTTATTTAGCTTTCTCTTTTTTTACTTGTTATACTGTACCTTGGTTGAAATGTGATTTCAAGCAGAATCTTTGTTGGTCCGCTGTTGTAAGTCTTTGTCCGATGCTCTTCATGCAGTGTCTGTTGTAAAAAAAAAAAGTAAAATGTTATTTAATTTTAATGTATTTGTAATGAATAGCATATTTCATTCTTTTGGTCTATTCTATCTGTTATGGTGATTTTTTCTGCTATGCTGTTTTTTGTGCAACCTTTTAAAATACTTTAATTGTATTTGTATATTACAGTTATCCTTTTTTTTTTTTACTGTAATTATTAATGTTTTTACTATTTTGGATATGATCAGAAGGTTTTTAGCATTATCCTGTTTTGTGTCCACCACTTTTGGTATGCTTATTTAGGCTTCTTTGTAAGGCTTATAGGTTCTTAAACAGTAAATAAGAATATTATTTAACTTTTCTATCTGTTTGTGTGATTTTTGGTACAATCCTGTTTTGTGTCCACCATATTTTGCATACTTTATTTGCTTAATTATTCTTCTATTTTGGATATGCTCACAATGTTTTTAGCATTATCCTGTTTTGTGTCCACCACTTTTGGTATGCTTATTTAGGCTTCTTTGTAAGGCTTATAGGTTCTTAAACAGTAAAGAAGAATATTATTTAACTTTTCTATCTGTTTGTGTGATGTTTGGTACAATCCTGTTTTGTATCCACCATATTTTGCATACTTTATTTGCTTAATTAGTCTTCTATTTTGGATATGCTCACAATGTTTTTAGCATTATCCTGTTTTTTGTCCACCACTTTTGGTATGCTTATTTAGGCTTCTTTGTAAGGCTTATAGGTTCTTAAACAGTAAATAAGAATATTATTTAACTTTTCTATCTGTTTGTGTGATGTTTGGTACAATCCTGTTTTGTGTCCACCATATTTTGCATACATTATTGTCTTAATTAGTGTTCTTTAGGAGTATTAAATGATGTTGGACAGTAAAAATGAATGTTAATTGGCTTTTCTATATCATGGTAGGCTTTTTTGTTTTATCCTGTTTTGTGTTCACCACTTTTTGGTTGCTGCATTTGGCTTGTGGGTGATGGTTGGAGGTTATTTTTACAGTAAAAAGCGGGAATACTTTTGTTTTATGTATGTTGCTAATGTTTCGGATGCTATCCTGTTTTGTGGCCACCTCTTTTTCTTTTTTCTCTGAAACGGTCTTTCTTTGTAAATTGTATAGGTGTTTGTGAAGTTTGTTGAACTGTGTTGTTTTAGTCTTTATTAATTTTTTTTTATTTTTTACTTTTAATTTTTATATTTGCGGCCATTAAACATATATATTTACTTTTTTTTCCCCCTACTTTTTATACTATACCTTGATTGAAGTGTTGTTCTTGTCCGAATGACAGAGGGTCTCTTCCTGCCAATCTTAATCCACCAGTCTTCTTGTAGTGTCTGTTTGAAAAATAAAGTTAAATGGTTAATTGTATATTTCTTCTTTTTGATTTAGCAAAGCATGGTCTTTTTCTGCATGTAATGTATTTTTCTATCTTACCTCTTCTTCTTTCTTTGTGTTTTTTAAAAGTAATTCTCTTTCACAGTCCACGGTGCAAATTCTTTAGTGACGCTGTTGATGCAAAGTCTGTTTGAATAGTGAAAAAAAGGGGCAAAGATTCAGCTTCAGGTTACATATGTATTAGTGTCATATTATTTTTTGCTATGAGTTGCAGTAAATTAATGTCATTTAAATATACTTGTTTAATTAGTTTCGGTTAACATTAGTTTGTTGTAGGGCCTATACACATAAATGTTAAAGTTATAGTTAAAGTTGGTATTTTGTTTTTGTTTTTTTTGATGTCTTGGTAATAAAATGTAATATATTATAGCTTACCTCTCAGTTGTAATTTGCACAGTGTAAAGTAGGAAATTAGGAAATAATTATTTTCTCAAGTAACAGCAGCAGTTAACTATCCAGTCACTCTGTTCATCACCTGAGTAGAAATGTAGAATTTTCTGGAAAGTAGGCAGTATTTATAAACTTTGAGGTGCCTCAGACAGTTAGAACACAATACGCATGCGCTATTTGCGTTCCAGCGTACAATTTGAGTTCCATCCGCCATTTTATGCGTAGTAGTTTTCAAAATGGTGGTTAATATCAGTGTGGTACGTGCCACATAGTATGTGTTACGTACCTCGTAAAGTTGACTGTACCGTTGTTTCAGTTTTGTGAGTCACTGTAGTATTGTTGCGTCTGTAGCCTCGTTTTCGTTTTGTTCGGCGGCCATTTTTTCTCTCGCTTAGGTGATTTTTGGCAGTTTAAACTTGTTTTTTTGGACTTAAATGGACATGTAAATTCACGTTTCGAGGTGCTGGATGCCCCCCCTTGCTGTAAGTAAGCTTTTTATGTGTTCATTGTGTTTATTTATTGTGTTTCTGATGTTTTCATGCGCGCCCTTTTCTGCCGTTTTTTGTGTGTTTGGAATGGGTCGTAGCGCGTCACGTATTTCTTTGCGAGGGACACAGTTGCTTTTTTTTTCCTAAGTCGTGCGTGTGTGTGTTTTTAAGCGCGTGTGAGGCGCCTTTGAGCCTCTACCTCCGCAAATGCAGCCCCTCGCATTGCAAGGGTCCGCATTTGCGGACAAACACAGCCGACGTTGGAGCCTCCACCTCCGCAAATGCGACCCCTCGCTTCGCGAGGGTCCGCATCTGCGGACAAACACAGCCGACGTTGGTGACTCCACCTCCGCAAATGCGGCCCCTCGCTTCGCAAGGGTCCGCATTTGCGGACAAACACAGCCGATGTTGGAGCCTCCACCTTCGTGAGGGCTGCAGTTCTTGCGAGCTCGCTGTGCGAGCCCGCAAGTGTGAGCAACGACTCCTATGCTCACAACTATATATGTGATGTTATTGAGATTTACACGACCCGTGCCGAGCTGTTAGACAGCAAGTAAACAGTGATTCACTGTGTGTTAGAAGCTGAAAAAATTATAAACAAATGAGAATCTGCTCAATTTTGCAAGTATAATGATTATTATTTAAAATGATGTTACTTTATAGGTTTTGCACAAGTCACACATGTGCAACATGGCAGAATGCAAGAGACTATCAAGTGATAGTTGGTAAAGTTCCAGAAGCTTAGAAACTGTTACACTTAAATATGTGTGTGTAACTTGTATATACAAATTATTTGATGTTTAATTAATTAAACATAGTTTACATCTATATTTGTATAAAACTAAAAATTTTCCCAAAGTCCCTTTAACGAGAATCTGTCAAATTATTTTTTTAATTAGCGAAAAAACAGCTAGATCAGCAGAGATTCCCTTTAAATGTATGTCTCTTATATATCCCGTAAAACACTGTCTGTCTATCTATCTATCTAAGTATCTATCTATCTATCATATAATTTACTTTGACTCTTGCACTATTAAAAGAGAATAAGTAAGTGTGTAAATATCAGGATCAAATCAAAACACGCAACTCCTCTGTATTAGTAATTGTTCTTCCCAATAAACTTAAAGTTTTTGTTTTTGAACCAAGTGTATTTACTACCAATGAATACTGTAACATCTCTAAAGTAGCACTGCCTCATAAATGGAATTCTTAAGAAGTAATCTAAAGCACCGCTGTGATGCCCAGGAAGGCCCACTGGACTTTTGGGGACTACAAACTGTTGTGGGCTCTGAGGGGAACCTGGTACCAGAACACAGCTCCTTCCCTTTCTCACTAAGGACAATACCCAAAACTCTGAGTACCTGGACTGTGATTGCCATGTTGGCCCAAGATGGTTAATGTTACTACAATGTTTGTGGGTGACTGCCATATTGTTATTATGTACCATTTTGATTGTTTTCTATCTTGTTTATGGTAAGCCATGTTGTTCAGGGACACAGTCACAATATGGGGTTAATCCTAGTTATTGTATGTGTGTTTTATACACAGAGCAGTGTGCGTCTTATACACAGTGCAGTATGTGCGTATGTGTGTTATATACAGGGCAGTGTATGTTTGTGGTATACACAGGGCAGTGTGTGTATTTTACACAGGGTAGTATATATATATGTGTGTATTATATAGTGAATTGGGCGTGGGTTTAACAGACAGAAATTATTGTAGTATTGTGTACATTTATTGATGTAAGGATGGTACCCAATCATGAAATGTCTCAAAATACTGCATTTTCCCAGGGGACAGTGGACACTTAGGTGTGAATGGGGGAAGCAAGCTGGGGCATATGGAGGTCCTGTACATCAGAGACTGAGTGTCTCCACGCCTGATCAGACCAGATGCCACTGTGAGGTCAGGGTCAAAGGGCCAATTGGCGTCGGTAGGATATTAGGCCTCAGGACCACAGGGGGTGGTTAGAAGTGTTGACATTACTTGATTGACAAGCATCCCCACATGGTCAGAATGGGGAAGATCAGGTTACCAAGAGGGGAGAATGAATATGATTGGATAGTGTTATTGATAAATATGTGCTGTGTGTTCATCAATAAAGAGTTGTCAGTTTAAAAAAAACATATTTATATTAGTGTGTATTTAATTCTGAGGGAATATAATAATTTTAACCACTGGGATTATTGTTACAGACTCTGCCTGCAACTCTGCTCCTAGCCACTGGGGGTAGTACTACTGAACTAGCTTCCTGAGCTTCTGTGTTGCTGGCATCTTGAGACACAATCTTGATAAGAGGGAAAGGCAGCTGGGCGCTAAGATGGATAAAACCCTGACTATCTAGGGCGTTCCTGTAAACTGTAAACAACAAGGATTTGGGGTACACCTGGCCCCTGTGTCATCACAATCACTATGGTCATTTTTTTTCTATATGAGGGGAATTTACAAAGAGGACTTGCGTTGCACGAATCTCTCTCCGCACATCTCTCATTATCGCAACTCACGTCTACATGCAGTTTATTAAATCTCAGGTATTATAATTAGGCTTGTGATGCGGGATGGTAATCCCTGATGTAGCATTATGTATTCAGCCCCTATCCACCCCTTTACAATCAGAAACAGTAGTACTTGCTTGTTTTAGAGTCAAGTATGCTGTTTCCATTGGCGCCGACGCAGTTGCATGTAAAAAAGTGCAATGCGATATTTGGATGTGTTTAGATTCAGCACATGCGCCATCAAAGGCGCAACAGTGGTTGGTAAAGATGCAATGGTTGGCATTATGTGTTTAATTACAGAAAATAACAACAAATCTAGCAAAAGGATAACATGCCCATACATTGTTATCAGTACCACATATTAATAACTTTTGTTTATAATGTCAGTCTGTGAACCATATCAGGAAATTATTATAAAGTAAAATCAATACAAATGAAATTTACACAGTCAATATTATTAACATTATAATATATATATATATATATATATATATATATATATATATATATATATATATATATAAAATATTAATAAGAGTTAGGATTATGATTATTTTCATATTAAATAATTTTATAAACAGGGATTAATTCACACTAATTTAAACATGAGTTGTTGATGGAATTTTACAGTTATATTTATTTGCAAGATGCGTATGTTCCATGCTAGTAACTGAATATTAGTAATTAGTAATTAAACACAGCATTCATGATAATTCATAATGGACTGCGTTTTTACATCTGAGAAAGCCTTTAGTAAATAGTATAAGAGAAGTATGAGAATCTGGATCGCTATAACATCCACATATGTATCCTTTAGTAAATTCCCCCCACCAAGGTTTTTTGATGAACATAATTTAAAAATATGCAAAATGTGTTTAGTAAGCAATAAACACAGTCCTTACATTTTAAACTTCTTTATGCAATTATTATTTATTACAGACTTCCATTTTCTTTTCAGGACTGTTCCTGTCTGCAACTTTCTAAGGAGGATCTGTCCTTGTAAACGTAAGTGATTTCCTCTAGCCCAGTTGAAAACACTGGCAGATTTTAGGTGCCACTTTCATATTGGGTAGATACAAAAATGTTACCTGCCCTTGCACAATAATTGCATGTAAAAGTTTATATATTAAAAGCTGAATTATTTAAAACAAATCTAAAAACATTTTTACTTATTTGCAAGTGTAGTTCTTCAAACAAGTATGCTTTCAATATTGTACAACAGTGATCTGTTAAAAAATGAGCAAATACCTACTAGAAATATTTATGTTTACACATTTACAACAAAAAGTTGGAATAGATAGATAGATCCATTTAAAATATATCAGCTCAAGAAGAAAACAATATAAAAATATTAAATATAAAAAAACCTGTATTCAAATACGTTGATTTAAATTTTTCTTTTGCACAAAATTTGATAATGTCTTCCATAGTTTTATCGAATGTACTCTTTTTTCCTACTTTATTAAATGTACAAATTAGCATTATTATCTCTTTTCACAATGGCATATATATATTTTTTTATTTTGTTTTTTAGTAATTTAACTTTTAGTTTAATTTATTATTACATTAACATATTTCTTATTTAATTAATTTATCCATGGCATTTTACATTTATATATTTAGCTAAAGGTTTACGTTTATATTATACAATTTAATGTAAATGTATTATTTTAATTCATTTAATAAATACAATTATAAGATAATATGATGAAAAGGGTCACAAATGACAAACAATATAAAACAATATAAACATATTATAAAAAATTACAATCTAAACAATATAAAACCTTGGCTTAATGATACAAAAAAACGTATGAGAGTTTGAAGTTTATGGTACGTTCTTTTTGTGGAATTTTTTTCTGTGGCAACATTTGTTTTTAGAAAACCGAGAACAACATATTAATAATTAAATGGTTGAAAAGGTAAAATAAGTAAATTCCACTCTTACCTGCATGGTGACACAGAATTACCTCCAGGGTTTTCTTGGACTTATGATGATGAATTCTCATTTAATGTAATATCTAGAAAGAATACACCAGCTCCTCTCATTGCCTGTTGCTTTCAGTATTACGTTTCTTTCCTATTAACCTGATCCTTCTTTCCTCTTCAGCTGACCAATGCAAAAGAAATCGGAAACCTCGCGAGGATCATATGGCAAAGAAATGTCACGTACAATTGTTTTATAAAAGAAAATCATTGGCCCTGCGTTAGGAGTCACTGAGGTGGTAAAGGTCTGGATCCAGCTGTAGTTGTAAGAGAAGGAAGTCGGCATAGGCTGAAGATTTGTATAAAAGTAATTTTATATAAAATTATATACCGGATGTTTTCACCTAAAATATATGCTGATAATATAGTATCAGTGAGGTTAAAGCACCACTGTAGTTCAAGAAACAGCATTCATATTTGTAAAGAAAAATACATATTTTTTTTTAGATAAAGTCATAATATTAAAACACTATGTTGGCGTATAGAGGATTCCATCTTGTCTGGTTTGAACATTTCCTGACATTTTATCCATCTTGCTAAAGCTGCGGTTGCAGATGTATATGCATAACGGGCCTGCACGTGCTTTATCCTGTGTAATTCTTTGATTTGTGCAAAAACACTGGTGATATTGTATAATCAAGTGAAATACACAAGATAAGGTGTGTGCGTGCCCCCACATTGTATATAAGTCTGCATTAGCAAGATGGAGATCTTCCTATCAGGACTGTTAAAGAACCATTGAACTGTGGGAAATATTTTTCTATATTTAAACACAATCTCTTCTATACTTTTTATAAACATTTCATTGAAATGTATAACATATCTTGGACTTACTTGCTTTATTTTGCCACTCATATTGCTCAGTATAGGGGTAGCTAGTTTCCCCCTCATATTGAAACCCCCTCCATTTTGTTTAGCTTGAGCTTACAACAGTCAAGAGGTAGTCCAAGCGCCGCTGAGTTTTACACTGCCTAGTAAATCTGCTGAAGAATATAAGAAAACAGAGGACTTGTAGCAATACAAGGCTAGTGCCATACATTTTACACATATTTTTGAAATAGTATCGTCTTTTCGAAAAAGGGAAACTTGTGTCTAGGTGAAACTTTCCTTTCCCTTCAACAATGTGCTCTCCTTTTCCAGAAAGATAGACTTTAAAGTTTGTTTCTATATCATGGCTGCTCTTCCTAATCCATTAAGTGTATGCACTCTTTGTTATACCTATTTTTTTGTTCACCATAAATTAACATTAAAAATGCATGTACAAACAGCAAGAAAGCAAATATTTAGCCAGAAAATATAATTTAAAAAAAGTTTACCTTATTGCAGAAAACTTCCCAAGCTTTAATTTTCCTGTACAAAGCTGAAAAGAGGGGAAATAGTCTGATCCCGGAGGAAGCAGAGGACGCGAAACGTGCGCGTCGGATCAGCTGAGTTGTCGGTCGCCCGTTGATGATGTCAGCAAACGGCTACACTCTGCCGTGGACACACTGTTGATTGTGCTGGAGATTGGAAGCTTTGCAGTTAGACTCAGAGGTAAGTGAAGTAGAGGGGACTAGTCCTAGGTATAGTAGAGAAGGGAATTTACATTTAATAGGGACAAGGGACAAATAGTGGGTCCCCCAAGATTTGTCTATAGGGTCATCCGCTATATAGTTATAGATAGGGCCACAGCGGTAGAATTTCTTGTCCCCTCTATCTCCACTTGAGTCCTTGTTTCCATGTATATATATTTTTCTACTATTGATTATTATAGCACCAATTGCAATTATATGTTATTATTTATCACAACTGCGGCGACCTATATCAGTAATGTATGCATCGCAATTAGTTATTGACATTAAGGGTATTTACCCAGTCACATTAATGACAAGTGGATATAAGCTTATTTATCTTGATACACATTTTTGTATCATTATATGATTTTTCCACTTGTTCTTCTCTATTGATCGATATTTATTGCGAGTCCCCATGATATCTGAGTATATCTTTTAAAATGTATATTTTGTGTACATATTTTTATATTGTATTATAATAAAAGCTATATTTTAATCATATATGGAGTGGGTTCTTTTTGTATGACAATTGTTATATATAGTATGCTAATATATATGGCTTTGTGGGTCTAAGACTAGTGATTAGAATTTGAAGGTGTCTGTACTTTCCTCTTTTCATATTATTTCCAAAACTATAATTTCTGACTACAGTTTTGATTTGTTGCTGTTTACACGTGTTGCATGTTATTATTGTGACTGGTGAACTAAAAAGTATACCAAACATGAAAAACTTTCACAGTGACCCTCTAAGTCATGTAATAGGTTATATTAATTGGAACTTTACTATTAAATGTGACTGTCATCTTGAGGGAGGACAAGTGTGGCGACCTGCTCTCAAACTATATTTATGTCCTAAATGGCCTTGTGGCATCTGCTCAGGCATTTTCTGGTACATGGTAAGACGTTGCTGCATTGCTTCTTGATATCCTCTCCTCATGCAACTGTGAAAATTATGGCACACACCCCAGTCTCACAGCCCCAGCTCAGTATTGTTGTCTAGTTGCTCTGTGAAGAAAAGGCTGAGGGTTCTTTTCCTGGTTCTGGACAGCTGCTGACTGAGGAAGGTTCCTGCAGAAGACCTGGAGCATTCATTCCAGTACTGATGTGGAGGAAGCAAAAACATCACACCAGAAGAGCTCGCTCCTTAACATTTATTTAAGTAAATAGTAATTGACCATGGTGTTTGTGTCAATTTCTTGGCAGTGGAGGGGGTGGCATTGGCTTTTTCCTTCAGGCTTCTAATGGGAGGTGTATGGTGCGGTGCATCCATATAGTACCCATAAAGCACAAGACTCACTTCAAACACTGGACATGGGGAAATTTAACTTGGAGGGGTCAATCTACCTGTAATTTTTAAAAGCCAACGGAAAAATTATGGATTTAAGTGCTAGCGATAAATGCATCTCTGGCCTATACTTCCCAACCATGCTGGAATTCCTTTCTTGTATTTGTCACAATAATATGCACTTGTCTACTCTCCAACAACAAAACAGACTCGTCCACAAAACCACCCCCATATATAATCTACTCTCTTGCTGAATTTCACACATGTAGGAATTTATCCAAACACAGAGGGTGTATTGTGGGATCCTGCAGCGCATCTCGACTTTACAGAAGCTGCCATCCTACAAGTTATGGCAGAGAGGAGTGGGTTAAGAGGAATTACTACAATGAATTGGCAAAATACACTCAATATTATACAGATGTTTATTGCCTTGGTAGCACTACCTATCCATCTGTAGAAGGTTTGTATTGGGGTTGTAGTGAGGAAAGTCACTGAGTTATTTCACAACCAGGGAGGTAAGATCTTGAATTTTACACACTGTCTCTCTGCTTTCTTTTAATAAAGGGTCAAGTAATGCAAGACACAGGCCTGTGGTGATAAATCTGTCACTTCATGAGAGCAGATGAGGTTGGACCACTCCTGGTGGTCCTGCAGGTAAAGAGAGAGCGGGGCTTTCTTGGAGAAACATGTTAGATGTTTATTGGGCACAGTTTGCTTTCTCTATATTATTTTAGAATAGAAAACAAACTAGATATTAAAGGGCCATTTAACTCACTAAAGATTCTATGTTAAAATAATCTATTGTTTTTTTTTTTATTAAATTAATAACAGCTAAAAATCTACAGTCTTAGGTTTGTTTATAAACACACTCCTGGCTGCTCTATGATTAACAACATCTGCCGATATTAAACGGTGTAGGCTTTGTGAACAAAAAGATTTATGGCTTTTCTCTGCATTCAGTAATGCTGCAGCAATCAGTTAACCCGCAAGTAACATATTTAGGAGTTTCCAGCAGTCATTTCTTTGCACAGATGAATTAGGGAAGGGTTAACACTTTCTGCTTCTGATTGGGGTTGTTGCTGTGAGTCTATCTGGGGGAATGTCAGAGTCTCATGTAAACAAACACGTCATTTATGATTTTTTTTCTGTGAAAAGGGCATGTATTTTAAACATTCTAATAGTATTTCAACATATTTTTCGGAGAACTTTCCAGTGGTGTGCTCCAAATTGTGCTGAATTAACTGGCCCTTTCCGCTTTAAGATATTGAATTTTTCCATGGGGGACATGGAAAAATGTAATTATGTAAAGCTCAATCACACCAAAAGAAACAATATATGCTGAATTAGTTATGATCTATGCTATGCAAATAGAGTTTAAATGAACAAAATGTATTATCACCAATTTCACTTTATGAGGCCTAAACTATATAGATCCCGATTTATTGTAACTATTAGTACACAGGAATAAGGAGGTTGGAAGAGTTAATTTGACTTTTTACCTATTTTGTTACATTACAGCCTTAAATTCAATGTTTTTTTTATCTGAGTTTTATGTGATGGATCAGAACACAATAGTCTAAGTTGGTGAAGTGAAATGAGTAAAATATATACATAAAACTATTTTTTTAGAAATAGAAAACAGAAAATTGGCATGTGCGTATGTATTCACCCCATTTGTTATGATGCCCATAAAAAGCTATGATGCAACCAATTACCTTCAGAAGTCACATAATTAGGGAAATGATGTCCACCTGTGTGCAATCTAAGTGTCACATGATCTGTCATTACATATACACACCTTTTTTTAAAGGCCCCAGAGGCTGCAACACCTAAGCAAGAGGCACCGCTAACCAAACACTGCCATGAAGACCAAGGAACTCTCCAAACAAGTAAGGGACAATGTTGTTGAGAAGTACAAGTCAGGGTTAGGTTATAAAAAAATATCCAAATCTTTGATGATCCCCAGGAACACCATCAAATATATCATAACCAAATGGAAAGAACATGGCACAACAGCAAACCTGCCAAGAGACGGCCGCCCACCAAAACTCACGGACCGGGCAAGGAGGGCATTAATCAGAGAGGCAGCACAGAGACCTAAGGTAACCCTGGAGGAGCTGCAGAGTTCCACAGCAGAGACTGGAGTATCTGAACATAGGACGACAATAGGCTGTATGCTCCACAGAGTTGGGCTTTATGGCAGAGTGGTCAGAAGAAAGCCATTACTTTCAGCAAAAAACAAAATGGCACGTTTTGAGTTTGCGAAAAGGTATGTGGGAGACTCACAAAATGTATGGAGGAAGGTGCTCTGGTCTGATGAGACTAAATCTGAACTTTTCGGCCATCAAAGAAAACGCTATGTCTGGCACAAACCCAACAAATCACATCACACAAAGAACACCATCCCCACAGTGAAACATGGTGGTGTGCGTGATTTGAGGCTAGGACGGAGGGTCACCTTCCAGCAGGACAATGACCCCAAACACACTGCTAAAGCAACACTTGAGTGGTTTAAGGGGAAACATGTCAAAGCCCAGACCTCTATCTATTAGAAAATCTGTGGTCAGGCTTAAAGATTGCTGTGCACAAGAACAAACCATCCAACTTGAAGGAGCTGGAGCAATTTTGCAAGGAGGTATGGGCAAAAATCCCAGTGGTAAGTGGCAAGCTCATAGAGACTTATCCAAAGCAGTAAAAAGTGGCTCTACAAAGTATGACTTTAGGGGGGTGAATAGTTATGCACATTGACTTTTTCTGTTATGTTGTCCTATTTGTTGTTTGCTTCACAGTAAAAAAAAAAAAAACTTCTTCAAAGTCGTTGCCATGTTCTGTAAATTAAATGATGCAAATCCTTAAACAATCCATGTTAATTCCAGGTTGTGAGGCAACAAAACATGAAAAATGCCAAAGGGGGTGAATACTTTTGCAAGGCTTTGTATAAAGACTTATAATAAGGAAGGGATGCGCAAAATAGTCTCATAATTTAAATGGGGGGGGGGGGGGGGGGTCATTCTTCACCTCCCGCATGTGCCACTGCTCCTCCACCCGACAACTTACCAATCATCGGAGCTTCATGCAGCCAGAAGTCCTACTTTACACAGTGACACATATACACACACCAGTCAGAAGTCAGACTGTAAATGCACAGGGACATGAATATTGCAGAATATAGTAATGCAGTAATACCTTTTTATTAGACTAAAGTTTTATTTATAGTGAGAAGCTTATGAGAGGTCTGAAGCAATATATATATATATATATATATATATATATATATATATATATATATATATATATATATATATCACATATATAGTTCTCAGCAGCGCAACCTTGACAAAATCCGTTGGTAGTGCAATGTTAAAACTGCGGGCTCGCGACTTAGGCTAAGGCTCTCACTGCGCTGGTGGAGATGAGCGCCATAGGCGCTGATCCCTACTATACCGCACGACTTGCGCATCATACCTACAACCCGCGGAACTACACATCAACAAAAAACTCAAATGCACAATTCATAGTGCGACACCCGTAGCACTTTGAAAAAAATCGCCTTGCGCATCATACCTACCACCTGCAGCACTACACATCAAAACAAAACTTAAATACACAATTCAAAAAAGCAAGACCCGTAGCACATTGAAAAAATCGTCAATAAAAAATTACGGCCCGTAACACTTTAATGTCACTTAGAAAATTAAAATACGAGCCTCAAAAAATACGAACTTAACGGCCGCCACACGCACAGCAAAAAACACGAAAAAAATACACACACAGAGAGGGGGGACAGCCAGGACGTCTGAAAATGAAGTTACACAACAATTTAAATACAATTTAAAGATTTTCGCCACTCGAAAATCCCTTATGCGAGAGAAAAAATGGCAGCCGAAAAAAACGAAAACAAACAAGGCTACACGACCCCTAAGCACGCAAAACACCGCCAAGCACATATGCCTTTTACACAAAACCGTACGAGCTACTAAATACACTCTTAGGAAGGACGCTAAATGCTCCACACCCGCCTAACACATACACAATCGCAGCCATTTTACAACACTAACTGCAAACTAATAACATTACCATTACAAAATGTGGAACTACACAGCTAAACAAACTGTTTGCCCTCGCGCACGCAGCCTATTTACACTACACACATTGCTGACACTTACACCGCAGCTCAACAACACTGCAAATCTACATTGTATGCTGCAGGAACATCAACACAGATTGTTAGCTCTTCAGCATATTGCTTCCTGCATATATTAATTATAGATTGGTAAAGTATATTAATTTATAACTTTACAAATTAATTAATTAACATAACAAAATACATAGACAGAAAAAAAATGAATCACTATAAATGCTAAAGGCGCTCAGCGTGCGCCTCACAAGAAGAACCAACGGTGTTTAGAGGAGCACAACTATACCAGGGGAGAGGCTTGCAATGCGCGCCAAAAGCCATCAGTGCAAACCTTGCAATGAGTGTCAAAGGAGCTCTCATAACCAAACATACACCAACCAAGAGGCTTGCAATGAGCGCCGAAGGTACTCACACAACCAAAAGACTTACTTTGTTCAAGCAGCATTACCTGCCTTACAATTCAATTGCCATAATTTTTTGACGGGCAAGTCGCTAGTATATATATATAATATGTTATAAAATGTCTCAAAGAGACAGTCCAAAGGCTCAGGTAAAGTTTCAGCATTTAAAACAGGAAAACAATAAATGTAGTAATGAAAATATAAATTAAAGCTGGTTTGCCGCAGGTCTCGGTCCCTTTAAGAATCTTTTCTTGTGACTCTCTCTGACACTCCAAATGCACCACCCCAGGGACCTTTAGTTTTACAGTTCTTGTTTATTGCACTAGCTACACCTGTGGCTTAAATAGGAGGGTCTTTTAACTCATGCAGATCTGGATCGGGCAAATGGCTTGGTTTAGCCTCAGGCTCACATACATGACATCTATGATTATTTCACATCTCTGTCCTGCCTTGTCACCCCCAGCTCCATACCAGGGGGTTGAACAACTTCAGCCTAGATGCAGGGGTTTCTCAAGAGGGCATCCACTTTTGCGTGGTCCTTTTCTACTCTGTGTTCCACGTCAAACTTATATTGCTGCAGAGAGAAATCACTTCATCACCCTGGCATTTGTCTCTCTCTTGTGTTGCATCCATCTCAGCGGGGCATGTTCTGAGATAAGTGTCAAACATCTTGCCAGCAGGTGATACTTTAAGACATCCATGGTCCATTTTTTTTACCACAGAGTACTTTTGTTGTCTTGGAAGTAGTTTTCTTCTTAGGTACAAAACTGGGTGTTCTTCTGCAGCTTTCACTTGTGACCAGACCGCTCCTAATCTAACATCTGATGCTTCATTTTAGAGAATGAAACATCTTTTAAAACACAATGCCACCAATAGGTACTTGGCATAGTACTATCGTTAAAATTTCAAAAGCCTTGTCTACACCTGGGATCCATTTCAAGGTGTCTGAAGTCCTTGCCTTTGTGAAATCAGTTAGAGGAGTTGCAGTCGTGGCTAACTTGGGTATTAAACTTTAGTAATAGCCAACAATTCCCAGGAAATCTCAAACTTCTTTCTTCCTAGCTTGGCCAAGCTTAAATGGTTTCACTGCTATCGAACTGTTGCTTCACCAAGCCACGTCTGACAATATACCCCAGATATTTTGTTTCTGCATGTCCCAGGTTACATTTGGCCTGGATTAACTGTGAGACCTGCTTTCCTTAGTATATCTAAGATGCTTTCCCAATAAGAGGTGTATATTATAATGCCATCCAAATATGCAGATGCATATTCCATGTGGGGATGTAGCTTGTCCATATGCATCTTAAAGGGTGCTGGGGCTTCATGTGGTCCAAATGGCAAAACATTATAATGGAAAAACCCATCAGGGGGTGCAAAAAATCAATTTTCACTTTTGCTGCTCTCATCAGTGGGATGTGCCAATATTCCTTGGTAAGATCCAATGTGGACAGAAATCTGGCTTTTCCCAATTGATCTAGCAGTCCATCAATTCTGGGAAGATATGTGTCAACTTGAGACACCTCATTCAATCAGTACGTTCGGACTGCACCGCTCACTGTTGGATTCTTCAATTATTCCTGATTCAAGCATTTTTTTTTTTTTTTTTACTTCTTCCTCTCTTTTAGCTTCTGGCATTCGCTATGGCTTGACTCTTACAGTCACACCAGGCTTAGCAATAATGTCATGGTGAATTTCATTAGTTCGTCCTCGATAAGCTGAAAAGATAAGTTATCAGTTGTAGAACTTGTACGCTTTGCTGTGTGTAGATATCGGTACTTCAGGATGCAGCTTTTTCGACCAGGCAATAGAGGAACAAATCCACTTCAACGTCTCTCTCATGCCATACTTTCAACAACTTGATATTACATATTTGCTTTTATTTGTTGCTGTCAGGTTGTTTGTTCTCATCGTCTACTTCTCTGATGGCTTCTTTGACTTCATATAATCCCTGGAATCTTGCCAGAAGTTTACTCTCCACAGTAGGCACTAGTACAATTACTTTGTTCCCTGGTTGATATCTCCAGACCTGAGCTTTACAATTATTGTCATGACTGATTTTGGGCCTCCCCTAAACCCCAACAAGTAACCCTGATTGTGAATGTCCAAGACTATAAAAATGGACATGAAACTTGTTGTGGGAATTGTGACATGATTTTTTGTGTGTGTAGTGTAGTGTGGGCCACAAAAATGAATGTTGGGGTTACTATATCATGTTATCTGCACTATAGTATTGTTATTTTACCCGTAACTAGCAGAAGTACAGTTTCTGAAATATTTGATAGTGTAACAACAAAGAGTTAACTTTGCAGGAATTTGAATGCGTATATGGCCTCCTGGAATGTTTGGTCAGAATGGGCACTGAGGGAATAGATGGGTTAATAAATTAACCAGAAAGACATCTAGGCCCTTTGCAGACTTTCCATGTGTGATCAAAGATAGTCATGAAGTGGGAAGTTAGTTTATGGCCTCTGTAAAATCAGATATTGAAACTAGTGATGGGGGTCGGTAACTCAGGTGATGGGGTGAGGAGGTCACACTTAGAAATACATTTCCCCTCATAGAGGGAGGGGAATTACGAGGGGGTGTGAGGAAAGTCTTTTGGTGTTTGTGATATATTTCTATGCATGCGTTCTTTGTATATCCCAACTAAATGGATCTCATAATGCCTGCCTGTTCAGGAATGATGTCCTGATATGAATTGTTTGCTTGGCTCTGAGATATTGAATGCGAAACACATGACCTAGAGGGAGAAAATTGAGGTGCACGTAACCCCTCAACTCAGGGACGTAACAATTATAGTGGGTTTCCTGATGCTCCTGGGATCGCTCCATGTGTTCTTTTACTAGAGCACCAATTTGCACAATATCTATTCAGGCTTTTGACGAATTCTAGAATATTTTCTCCTGGCACACCTTGATCTACCATGTTTCACATAAGATTTCCAGTATTCCCTTGAATGTATTCCATATAAGAGTTGAAATGGAGAGAGTCTGGTAGAGGCCTGAGTTACCTCTTGAATTGCAAATAGAAGACAAGGTAATAACATCCCCAGTTTTTTACATCACAATCCACCATTGTCCTTATTCCCTTTAATGTTCAATTGAATCTTTAATGTTCAGTCCATCTATTTGGGGATGATATACTGATGTTCTCAACGCTCTGAATTGTAATAATTTACACAGATCTGTCAACAGTTTAGATACAAATAGTGTACCTTGGTCTGTAAGTATTTCTCTTGGAATGCACACTCTAGAAAAAGAGAGGAATAAGTTCTTTAGCCACACTTTTAGAGCTTGCAGTCCTCAAAAGGAAAAACTTCTGGATATCAAGTAGCATAATTATCTGCAACCAGGATGCACTGATGACCCGGAGCGGTCTTCTTGAGTGGTCCTACTAGATCCATTGCTATTCTTTCAAAAGATTTCTCCATGATCAGAAGTGGTAAGGGTCTTGAGGATTTTCATTTCCCTGTATAGCTACTCAATTTACCTCCTCCACTTCCTTTTTTACATTCTGTAGAAGAGAATAACTAGTTCTCTTACAAATTTTCCATATTCACAAGACAGGGTTGATCTTGTTTTGCCATGTCTTCACTATCGGGATTGGTTGTCATTTCCTATGAAGGAGATGCTGCTGCCTGTGCAATACTTTCTGGGTTACTTGTGAGTAATATGTAGAAAGTCAAACATTTGTCATCTGGTTTCCGTGGTTATCTCCGCTGATGGAAACTTTGGGTGCGAAGTGCTGGGTTTCCCCCATCCCTGGTGAGAAATATAGCTTTAGGACAGTATAATCACTGAGCTGCTCCACTAAGGAATGGTGCCAGTATATCAGCCCACTGTTTTTTAGGCCATGCTTCACAAGTAGTAGTCCTTTCAAAGGCTTGTAAATAAATAATCTTCTTTGGTCATTTCTTGCGAAAAAATGCCTAGCTCTTATTACTGTCACAGGTTCTTTTGTTCCTGTAAGTTTTCCCAAGGCAGTTTGATTCTGAGCCACTTGGGTAAACAGTTGTTCTCTTGTTGCCATATGTTACTCTTCTGCTGACCTGCTGTATATAGAATTAAGACCTTTACCATCTCCTCCTTGCGGAGATGTGGGTAATCTTCAAATCCAAGACCAGGCAATACCTCTTCAGATAAAACAGGAAAATAAAAATCTACATATACAGGCTTACTGACTTTAGATACACCCTCTCTGTACAGCTTGTCTGCCACAGGGGGAAAACACAGTCTAAATAATTTATATATATTTTCTATTTTTATATTCTATATAACATTTTTTTCACTTACTTATGTATTTTTTACTTTCTTTGATAGAGATACAGTCCTATGATTGTCCTAACAGATGTATGAGGACTTTATCAGTAGGATATTAGGATGTATGAGTAATGCTGAGTGTTACTTACCTTGTATCCTTATTTATACATGTCCACCATTACTATATGGAGACACATCCTATGCTATTTCTATGATCTCTTTGTGACTCCTGCTTTTAAGCTAGATATTTCTTTTTTGGTTATTTATATATATATGTATGTATATACACATACATATATACACACAGGGGGGGGGGGGGGGGGGAGAGAGAGTATTTGCTCCCCTGCTGATTTTGAATGTTTGTCCACTGACAAAGAGATAAAGAAATGATCAGTCTATAATTTTAATGGTAGGTGTATTTTAACAGTGAGAGACAAAATAAAAAAAATAAAAAAAAAATGCATGTCAAAAAAGTTATACATTGATTGGCAGGTCAGTGAGGGAAAGAAGTATTTGACCCCTTCAACTTAGCATTTGGTGGCAAAACCCTTGTTGGCAAACACAGAGGTGAGACGTTTCTTGTAGTTGGCCACCAGGTTTGAACACATCTCAGGAGGGTTTTTGTCCCACTCCTTTTTGCAGATCCTCTCCAAGGCCCTCATTCAATTGTGATTTGGCCAATTGAATAGGGGTGTAAATAAGCACATAAAACATATTTTTTTATGTTTTTATGTTTTATGTTTTTTAGTTTTTAGTTAGTGAAAACCTTGCTTTTGGATAGATGTTTACTAACTAAAAACTTATTAAAAAAAAATATGTTATGTGCTTATTTAGAGCACTATTAAATTGGCCAAATCGCAATTGAATGAGGGCCCAAGTCATTAAGGTTTTGAGGCTGATGTTTGGCAACTCGAACCTCTAGCTCCCTCCACAGATTTTCTATGGCATTACGGTCTGGAGACTGGCTAGGCCACTCCAGGACCTTAATGTGCTTCTTCTTGAGCCACTTGAGCCGTTGTTGCCTTGGCTGTGTGTTTTGGGTCATTGTCATGCTGGAATACTCATCCACGACCCATTTTCAATGCCCTGGCTGGGGGAAGGAGGTTCTCACCCAAGATTTGTCGGTACAGGCCCTGTCCATCATCATCCCTTTTATGCGGTGCAGTTGTCCTGTCCCCTTAGCAGAAAAACACCCCCAAAGAATAATGTTTCCACCTCCATGTTTGACGGTGGGGATGGTGTTCTTGGGGTCATAAGGAGCATTCCTCCTCCTCCAAACACGGCAAGTTAAGTTGATGCCAAAGAGCTTGATTTTGGTCTCATCTGACCACAACACTTTAACCCAGTTCTCCTCTGAATCATTCAGATGTTCATTGGCAAACTTCAGAAGGGTCTGTTAATGTGCTTTCTTAAGCAGGGGGACCTTGCGGGCACTGCAGGATTTCAGTCCTTCACGGCGTAGTGTGTTACCAATTATTTTCTTGGTGACTATGGTCCCAGATGCCTTGAGGTCATTAACAAGATCCTCCCGTGTAGTTCTGGGCTGATTCCTCACCATTCTCATGATCATTGAAACTCCACGAGGTGAGATTTTGCATGGAGCATCAGACAGAGGGAGACTGGCAGTTATTTTGTGTTTCTTCCATTTGCGAATAATTGCACCAACTGTTGGTGATAGTCTTGAAGTCCATTCCAGCCTTGTGTAGGTCTACAATCTTGTCCCTGACATCCTTGGACAGCTCTTTGGTCTTGGCCATGGTGGAGAGTTTGAATCTGATTGATTGATTTTGTGGACAGGTGTCTTTTATACAGTAACAAACTGAGATTAAGAGCATTCTCTTAAAGGGAGTGCTCCTAATCTCAGCTCGTTACCTGAGCCAGAAATCTTGCGGATTGATAGGGGATCAAATACTTATTTCCCTCGCTGGCCTGCAAATCAATTTATAATTATATAAATGTTTTTCTTGTTTGTTTTGTTATTCTGTCTCTCATTGTTAAAATATACCTACCATTAAAATTATAGACAGACAGTGATGGGGAGTCAGACTGAACAAAGACAGCAATACATATATACACCCACGGTCATTGTCAGATTTGACAGTTATGTTGACACATGTAGATACATATACAAACACACAATCAACCACGTAGGTGTCTGACTGGAAAGTGGCATGTACAGCCTCAGAATTGACAGAGGGACACGTACACACACACAGCCAAAAAACAGACTTGACAGATACCATATACTAAAAGGATGGTCTGGCACCTCCTTTATTCCAGACAAAATTAAGAGAGTGTACTTGAATTTACAAGACCAGTTTAGCTGTATTAGTGTATTTCATTAAATCATTCAATTTATATATAATTTACATTTAATACCGTATATACTCGAGTATAAGCCGAGATTTTCAGCCCTTTTTTTAAGGCTAAAAAGGGCCTCACCTCGGCTTATACTCGAGTCACTCTCCCCCCGTGTCTCTCTAACCCCCGCTTGTGTCTCTCTAACCCCCCCGTGTCTCTTTCCCTCCCCCCTCCTCATCCTCAACCCCCCCCCCCTCATTCTAACCCCCCACTCCTCCCCTCACTTACCTGCCCCGGCCTCCGCTCCTTCCGGGTCTTGATGTGGCGCGCATGTGACGTCACATGCGAGCCACGTGATTCGCATATACCGGGTGCCGGCACCGGGTATATGCTAATGCCGTGACGTCACATGCGCGCCACATCAAGACCCGGAAGGAGCAAAGGCCGGAGCAGGTAAGTGAGGGTAGAGGGGGGGGGGGGGGGCTCTTTAGAGGGGTAGTATGAGGGGGGGGGTTAGAATGAGGAAGGGGGGTTAGAATGAGGGGGGAGGTTTAGGAGGGGGTTGAGGTTGAGGAGGGAAGTTGAGGAGGGGGTTGAGGATGGGGGTTGAGGAGGGAGGTTGAGGAGGGGCCCTGAGGATGAGGAGGGGGGTTGAGGAGGGAGGATGAGGAGGGGGGTTGAGGATGAGGAGGGGGGTTGAGGTTGAGGAGGGAGGTTGAGGATGGGGGGGTTCAGGTTGAGGAGGGGGGTTGAGGAGGGGGTTGAGGATGAGGAGGGAGGTTGAGGAGGGAGGTTGAGGAGGGAGGTTGAGGATGAGGAGGGCGGTTGAGGAGGGAGGATGAGGAGGGAGGATGAGGAGGTGGCTTGAGGTTGAGGAGGGGGTTGAGGATGGGGGGTTGAGGTTGAGGAGGGGGTTGAGGATGAGGAGGGAGGTTGAGGATGAGGTGGGAGGTTGAGGATGAGGAGGGAGGTTGAGGAGGGGTGCTGAGCATGAGGAGGGATGTTGAGGATGAGGAGGGGGGTTGAGGAGGTGGGTTGAGGTTAAGGAGGGAGGTTGAGGAGGGGGTTGAGGATGAGGAGGGAGGTTGAGGATGAGGAGGGAGGTTGAGGATGAGGAGGGAGGTTGAGGATGAGGAGGGAGGTTGAGGATGAGGAGGGAGGTTGAGGAGGGGGGCTGAGCATGAGGAGGGATGTTGAAAATGAGGAGGGGGTTGAGGAGGTGGGTTGAGGTTGAGGAGGGAGGTTGTGGAAAGGGGGTTGAGGTTGAGAAAGGGGTTGAGGTTGGGGGGTTGAGGTTGAGTTGGGGGGTTGAGGTTGAGTAGGGAGGTTGAGGAGGGGGTTGATGATGAGGAGGGAGGATGAGGAGGGGGTTTAGGTTGAGGAGGGGGTTGAGGATGAGGAGGGGGGTTAAGGAGAGGGGTTGAGGATGGGGGGTTGAGGAGGAGGGGGTTGAGGAGGAGGGGGTTGAGGATGAGGGGGTTGAGGATGAGGGGGTTGAGGATGAGGGGGTTGAGGATGAAGGGGTTGAGGATGAGGGGGTTAAGGATAAGGAGGGATGATGTGGAGGGAGGTTGAGGATGAGGAGTGGGGTTGAGGAGGGAGGTTGGGGATGAGGAGTGGGGTTGAGGATGGAGGTTGAGAATGAGGAGGGGGGAAGAGACACAGAGAAGGCAGAGGGGGGGGAAGAGACACAGAGAAGGGAGAGGGGGGAAGAGACACAGAGAAGGGAGAGGGGGGGAAGAGACACAGGGAAGGGAGAGGGGGGAAGAGACACAGGGAAGGGAGAGGGGGAGGGGGACCCAGAGGGGACAGGGGGCAGCACATTTCCCATCCTCGGCTTATACTCAAGTCACTAATTTTACCCAGTATTTTGTGGTAAAATAGGTGCCTCGGGTCGGCTTATACTCTAATATATATACTGTATTTATTTTATTTAAGTTTCTATCCAGCAACGATACTTTAGTGACACAGCAGAGGTATAATTAGTAGTTGAATTATTATTATGTGATCCAGCAAAACAGCTAATCCCACAAGTCTCAAGGACCAAAGGTGCCCCAAAATGTATGTTGTACCTGTATGCACACCATCTAAAATTTGAGAAACAGAGGAGTACACAGGAGTCAGACTGGAAGGGACACATAGCTAGGATTCAGACTGGACAGGCACAGATATACATGCTCATACAGCCAGAGATCAGTCTGTATAGAAATAGGGAATCATATACACACCCACCCAGGAGTCAGACTGGACAGACACATATACACAGCAAGGAGTCAGAATAAACAGATAGAAACACATGCACCCACAGACAGAAATTAGTCAGTATAGAGAGGGGGTACATGTACACATGCACAGGAGTCAGTCGGGCCAGAGACAAACACAGCCTCTGACTTGACAGACAGATGGACATACAAAACAGACTGTGCAATAATGGATTTTCTAGTTGGGTAAGTGATTGCCACTATGCAAATCACCATGGCCCACAACAGGATAGGGGTGTAGGGTGTCTTATAAATTATTAGGGATGATTTTTATAGAAAGGTTATCTGACACTTACATACATTTCTGGATTTTGTATTGACCCCATAAGAGCACTTACCTTGTATATAGAAGTTAAAAATTGGGCCCCAAATTATTTTCACCAGGGCTCTCCATTCACTAGGTCTACCACTGTGCATATGTACGGCAACACGAAGGGCATTACTGCTAATTGAAATATTTTACCAATGCTACTAAATTGAATGTAAAAGCCTCTTGATCATTTATTGTTTTCTATCTCAAGATGTGTATATTAAACTTACCTGACTGAAATGTATCAAGCCACTTGAAAGGCTGTTATTTAACATTTTTAAGGGCAGGTGAAATAACCTATCTTTTTGTAGGCTGTTCCCTTTTGTGTGGCTATAGACAATATTGTTCTCATCTGAAGCTCAGCAATAATTTCAACACAAACTGACAATTGTAGATGTAAATACACACACATAATATATATATAAACATTGCCCTTTGGCCATATTTAAATGGAAAAAAAAATCGCACCATTCTGATTTAACTATATGTTGGACATCATTACATTTGTTCACCTCCATTCATGGCCCCTGTTAGAATTGGGACTATTCGACAATCTTTTCTTAGCATGCATAATCTAGATATATATTTAGTTTATGCAAACAGAGTAGAGGTACTCTGAGAGCAACCTCTTTTAGCTCATTTGTGGCCTGCACAGTGAGAAATATCCTGTAGTATATCAGTCTGGTCCCACTCATTAGAGTGGTCCAGTCTCAAAATACAAGGCAATTCTTCCTAAACAGGGGAAATAGCAAATCCCAGACGTACGTTTCGCCTCTGTGGGCCTTGTCAGGATATTTCTCCCTGTGAAGTGCACAAGTGAGCTAATCTTGGCTGCTCTCTAAGTAGGTAACCAGACCTATAGAACAAACCCACCAAGGTATTATTTTGTTCTCAGACGAGCACCTCTACTCTTTTTGCATACATTTTCCTTACCTTATAGGTGATAGGGGGAACCAGACGTGGACTGCTAGCTCACTGTGCCTTAGGGAGTATAGCTTCACCTCACTGATGAGGCCCACAGAGGCTGAAAAGTACATCTGGGGTTTGCTGTTTGTCCTGTTCAGGGTAGAATTGCCTGGTATTTCGGGGCTGGGTAACTCTTTTGAGTGGGACCAGACTGATATACTACAGGATATTTCTCCCTGTGAAGGGCACAAGTAATCTAAAAGAGGCTGCTCTCAGAGTGGGTAACCAGACCTATAGAAAACATACCATTGAGGTATTTTTCATTCTCAGACGAGCACCTCTACTCTTTTTGCATTAATACATTTAGTTTGTCAGTGTCTTTTGCTGGAAATATATGGGTTGTCAAGTACAAATTAACCATGAGTTGTATTTGCATGACATATTGGGATACAGACAGTAAAGGAATTCAATCTAAGTTAGAAAGTAGAACACTTCTCTAGGATGACATTGGGCGGCATGGGTTGCTTTAAACCATTTTGTTCCTTAGGTCCCTTTGATTCTATTTAAGCCGTCGTTTAGGCTGCCCGGATTTTGCTTTGCAAATCATGTTTTGACAAGTGAAACCTGGCAGCCTACATCACAGCTTACAGAGAATCTAGTGAGGTGTGCAGACCAGATGAATTGTTGCTGCCCAAATAGAGCTGATCTCAAGGATTTGAAACTTCTTTGGAACGGTTGACATCCCAGATCATCTCATCTAAACATTAGTATTTATTTGTAAATAATAAAAGATTGGGATACCACTAGAGTAGAGAAACCCATGTTAGATCTTGTATTTATAGCTGTCCAGGATTTTATAGTCTGACCTATGCATATCTCCAATTCACAGAATGATCCGGAAAGGAAGTCGCTAATGAGGTTTGCCATCTCCAGCAAGTTCTAAGAATCCAAATAGAGATCGAACAGGAATAAAGCGCAAGATTAGGAAATCGCCCTGCCATAGGCAAAGTGCTAAAAGGGACCTTGTGTACAGGTGGTAACTGTGCGTCAAGCCTAGTTAATGTAACAATGCCTATATATCCCTTTAGCGCAAGAGATGAAACCTGCAGAGAAATCAAGGAGCAAACGGAAGCAGAGTTGGAATGCATTTAATTCATGGAAAAGACGCGGCACCCGCATTCCATAGAGAGTTCCTCTTTTTTTGCGATCGCCAAGCGTCAGAATTAGAAATCTTATATACAGGTAATACCGGCGAGGAAGAAGACCCCTCCAAACTAAGTCAATGCTACTGGAGCATTGCAGACTGTCTGTACTCAGGAAGGGCCGGAATGCTGGAGAAAGTCACTGCGGAAAAGTCCAGGACTCTGTCTGTTGTGCAAAGAAGGGACAGGATCATTTGGGAGAAGGAGGACATGTAGGTTGGCAGAAATCATTGGATCCCTTCTTCTTCCACATAAGTTGAGGGAAACCAGCCGATCTGTAATATGGACAACATGGGTCAATTTCAAAATCCACTTTTGCACCACTCTATAATTCTTTTATTATTGGTTGACATGGAAAAGTGGGTGTCCAATTTTTCTTTTGTGGATTTAAAATACCCCTAAAGTCTGATAGTAACATTTTCTAAAATATATTAAAAACACTCAATTTAACCTATATATTACTATAGGCACAGCCATTTTGTTATTGCAAGCCGCTCCTTGCTAATGGTGCAGTTGAATATTAAGAAGTAACATGGGTCCATGTGTGCACGTGCTGTGTATTTCTCTTGGTCATGAAATAAGTAGCTGACATTCATAGAACAAGGAAAGACCTTTAATAGCAAGATGGCTGTGTCCATAGTAAGAAATAGTAAGCCTAAGTAAAATTAGTGTTTTTCCTTTTTCTGGTATTACGGCATAAATTAAATATTATACTTTATTTATTATTAAATACCACTGAAGTCAGTTGAGAAGCTGCTTGTAGGGATCATATGCAATAGCCACACATCCTATTGGGATAGCTAATGCAAGGAGTGCAGAGACTTACTCTTCCATTGGTTTCCCCTTTCCACCATCCTTGGTCCCCTCCTATCCGACTGTAAATTCTAACCACATCTCCTTCCCGCAGCGACAGCTCCCTCATGTCTCTGGCGGCAAAGTTGTACCTGGCGATGGCTGTTCCTACAGGCCGTGGCGTGAACACTACAACGGGAGAAAACAATAAGCTTCACCATCCAAATCAGGAAGGTGATAATAGAGGTCTGGTCCAACTGCTCTTGTGTCAAAGTACCAGCTAAGTCTTCTGAAACATGCCACGCTGTGAGTTAGTTGATATTACTTTACTTGGCCAGGCAAGTCACCAAAACTGCTTTGCACCATCAGCTAGAGGCTCAGAAATCATTATTTAATATGTAAATGTCATTTTATGTTTCCGCTTGTGTAGCATTCCCACAAGAAACTGCATAGGTCGTGAACATGAAGGTGTTGTCGCAATGTGTATATTTTTAGCATAAACAATTTCTACCCTTTTTTCCCCCCATCAGATGGTGTAGAGCATTAGGTGGCACTTTCAGTAGCTGTGTAAATGGTCTCTAGAGACATGGTGTTATTTAACACAAAAAGGCTTAATATTTTCAAACCACTCTTCAGGACATGGACGTAAAAAACACATCTGCAATAGCTTTTTTGGTTTTCTCTTTGGTGGTAAACATGCCTATCAGCCGTTTGTGTCCTCCTCAAAATATCGGAGTCCCTGCTACAAATATTCTAGCATTGTCATGAGATCCATGGGGATTTCTAGGATGAATGGACAATTCAACATTGGCTTCCAAGCTAGATCTCCGCAAGTCTCTGCATTTTTTGTGATTTAAATTCCTTCTTAATATGCTCATGCTAGAGCGAAACGATAAAGGCCACCATAGAATGATCATGTCCTAATAGACTAGCCATGGATTTTAGGGCCCTGTCCGCTACATACATAAGAGTTGCTACTTTTGGGGGAAAGACACACTCCTCTAAGATACAAAAAGCAATGATTTAACAAGTAAATAACAGGATATGGAAGGTTCCTGGATTTTACTATGTATTTAATTACATGCATATACTTTATTGTACTAAGCAGTGCTGTGTTTTCACTGCATAAACTCATATAAATAGTCCCCACATGGGTCTGCCCCTTGCAGGGTATGCAGACACAGACTTTGTTAGGCTTGATGTGTAGTGTCAGGGGCCACGTTTCAGCAGCATGTTTTCTGAGAGATGGTCCCTGATAGGCTAGCACGCTAAATTGCAAATCAAGTAATACAGAGTCTGCATACGCAGTTGTGGGCAAATCCATGCACGTACTATCTGTGTGATTTTAGGTACAGCTTTTAAATGCTTCTTAATAAAATAAAGTACATAAAAATAAATATAGATATATTAAATACCTAGTAAAATACAGAAACTTTCAATATCTGTTTAAGTCAGATTGCAAAGTTGTTGTTTATCTTCCAGTTAGATGTCGATATTTATAGAGTCCTGGAGCATTATAGTAACCCTTCATTCTCTCACTGGCAGAGGCTGTGCTAAGCAATGAGACTCTCTCTCTGCCAGTGACGGGGCTAACATGGTTCCTTGTTTTAAACAAGCAACTAAACCCTTAGGTAGTTTATATCAACAGTGAAACATCATTTTATTAAAAGCGGTTTTTACTCACTGAAACCTTCCGTACAGTCCTTGTAAATGTGTCTATAGAACTAGATGTACTAGCCAATCACAGGCTGTTTTTCATGTGAATGTTTTTTTAGAAAGTAAAACTGATCTCCCCCAATCCACATAGTTTTCAAATTAAATGGGACATGTCTGGCAGGGAACATTGGAATCAGTGGTGAGAGAGGCATGGGGGCCCAGGGGGTAGGAAGGAAAAGGGATAGAGAAAAAGGCTAGAAGCATAGGATTAGAAATGGGAGGAAGCACAAATAGAATGTGCAGGGCCCTATAAACAGTGTAATGATGCTGCAGTGGGAGCTGCCATATTAGTTTCTACAGCTGGGCGAAGTCCTTAAATGTAGAGATGCTTGGAGCATGAGAAATTGAAATCTCAGCATTCTACTATACTCCAAAAAGGTTATTGCTGCTCATAGTAAAGGAAGTGCTTATAATATGATTAGATATATATATATATATATATATATGTAGTTTTTATGCACATTCTCAATTTTAGCTCTTTTAAAGACCATCTAGAATAACTGACCACTGTAATGCTTCAAAATCCAACAGTATGTGGTTTCACAAAGTATGAGAAATGACTGCTTTATTCTAAAATATGTTTTGGCTATAGAAGCAAGGGCCACAAATTCTGCATCTGTGTGTTAAACTCTTAATGCTTGCAGTTTGACCTAGTAATGCCTTTACTTATAGTATAGTGTTGTGAAAATAATTATGAATCAGCATTGTATCCCTTATGCAGTGCCAAACATAACCACAAGGTGACACTGTTTTCCCACATAAAGGCAGAAGAAGCCGCCAGTACCTGACCAGAATGGAGAGGACGGGTTCTGACAAGGAAAGTTGAGGCCCTGAGGACTGAGAAAAGAAAAGTTGTAGGAAGCACAGGAGGCTGCAAAGAGGTCAGAGAAAACATCAAGGTAGAAGAACGAAAAACAGCAAAACAGGTTAGAGCGACGCAAACAGCAAAAATCATAAGGGAGGGAGGACTCCAATGGACAGTAAATAGGGGGAGAGATACAGACTCCAACTGAAACATTGTTTGTTCTTATTTTTCCGACACTGCCTTAGAGATAATAATAGACTTTTCAATTCTTCTGGGGCTCCTTCCATCCTTTTCAACTTGTGCCTGACTGCGCAGCAAACTATGCCACAGTTTATAAAAGATGGGAGGAGCTACAGCCAAAAGATGATTGAAAAAGAGGTATTTTCAGTGCCAGCTTATTCACAAAAGATCAACTTAAACGTAACGTCAAGCCAATTGAAAGATTGTTTCTAAAGATCTCTACTATGGAAGCTGGATCATGCCAGGGGCCCTTTAATGTTAAATGCAATTGGGAGCAACATTAAAAGCAGAGACCAATTTAATGCTTTTATTGAAAATTATACTAGACAAGGGGACTTTCTAGGATCAGTTCTTGGTTTGACCAATAGGACCAATACAGTAGTCATATTGAGTGTTTTATTTCAAATACTAATTTTATTGCTCATCAATAAAAAAACTATTTCAAAAACTTGCATTCAAAAATGAGTAATTCATGGTATAGCAGAGCTGCTTCTCCCCAACCCTATTAGGTGTCCAGGAGATGGGAGAGGATCTATCCAACCATTTCTACCAGACTAGTTATTGAATAAACTAATGAATTCTGAAGGATCACTATAGTGGCCCACTTTAACTGTGAAATACATTGTAAGCTGTCAGCTCTGCTGCCTAGTGTTCCTATTTGTGGGGTGAATTGCTGCTCTTACCTGGGGATCGTGGTGCGGTCCGTGAGCTGGGACCGCTTCGCATTTTGTAAGGATATTTCAACGTTGTGTCTAGTTGCTTGAAACTTTCCTTTAAGGAGTGTGTTTGGTAATATTCTACCAGCTCCTACAAGACAAAGGACAACAGATAGATAAGTAGCAACAATCCTTTGCCACACACATTGTGCAAATCTCCCCGTTACAAAGCTCTATAACGATGCTTTAATCAGATTTAGGTATTCAGAACAATAATGCACAGTGGAGGGATGTCATCACTAGCCACTCAGCAATGGGAAGGCACACTCCTGGACACAGTTGAACAAATCCTGTAAGTCAATGAAGTTCTCTGCAGTTGGAAAGCTCACAGACATTGGTGGCCAACAAGAGTTTGAACCCACTTACCAATAAGGTTTCAAACTTCTTGGCTTCTGTGATGTGGATCCAGTTATCTTTTTCCACCACTTTTATGTGTTTCACTTCATCATTGAACCTGGAAAACATTGCATGAATTAGTATCTCATGCAAAATGGAGTAAGTTGCAATGAAGCAAGAGGAGAAACAGTGCAAGATCACCTCACCTACAAAAGGGAGTATTACATTCTAAAAAAAAAATTCTATACGCAATCCTTCAAAGAGAAAATAGTCTTGAACACAGACAACATGTTCATAAAATTAAAATATAATCCTTAGTTTATTCACTATTACATACAATTATGCAGCAGTGGCCATAGCTGTTTGCCTGCCTAGATTTTGTCAAAAGCAGGTCCTGAAAAAGTTGCATTTTTTAAATTTAAGATTACACCTTGCACAGCTATGTTTTGTGCAAACAAATCCTAATCATAGGTGTAGGAACTGGGGGGAATGGGGGGGGACAACGTATGTATATATAAGCTATATCTATAGCTTATATATCCCCCCAGAATTATTCTGGCTCCTACACCCATGATCCTAAACACCTATTCTTTTTTTACCACTGAACTCTTAACAAATCAGAATTTTCATCTGGATTCAGACTTACTTGATGCTAATGGCAAAGCGCTCCGCCTCCGCCGGCCTTTCTCGAATTAGGTACGTCCCGCTGACATGAGATTTCAGGAAGTTATCGGCCTGCGGTCTCTCCATGTTTCCAGCAAACCTGGGGGAAGAGGTTTTAAGCCACAAAAAAATTAAATCTATTTTCCCAATATTGTACTTAAATTAAGATGGGGTGTTAATAAATAAATAAATAAATATGTTTTTTTATCTACATTGTCTTTGCACAAAGCTTGGGATATCATTCTCACAGAGCAAAAGGAAAGAATTGAGAGCAACTGACCAGGTCATGGCGTGTGTTGGCTCATACTTACCATGGTTGTTTGCTGTACTCCATTCGGTTCACAGGCTGTAATAAGACAGAGACACATTAGATAAGCAAGACAGACCAGATATTCATTGAGAAACTAAATCACTTTATACATATCTGCATTTTGACAAACTTCCTGTGTGGTCCTTTAAGCCAACAGAATACAGTTTGATAAGGTACATGATGTTACTTTACTGTACTTTAAATGGACAACAGAAGTATCCTATTTGTAATGTGCAACACATACCTTACCACCATTAAAGCACAATACATAGTGAAAGACATTTTGCAGTGAGAACGGGGTTTACCCGTGGTCACCAAGAAAAGGTTTATCATGTGTTTAATAGGATTATCAATCATTAATACAATTATGTTGATAGTTTTCTATTATGCTTTTAGCTCTTTTATCTAAAATGTTTTCAGTTAGATGAAACAACACACAGATACAAGAAGAGTATGGAGCCCGGTCATGAGCACAATACCGGATCTGTAGGATCCATCCTATATATGATGATAAAACAAGTAGCGGTATCACTTCTAGCAGGCAGGATATGTCTTTCTCTCATATTGTGAGATAATTCTGTTTTAATATTCTTAGCTTTGCATGCATTTGTTGTAGTTTTATTCCAGATATAGACTCCTTGTGAGTTACATCACCCCCCCTTTGGTCTTGCAAAAATAGGAAGATCAGATGGTTTTGATATACAGTAGTACCTCGGCACTTGTCTACCTCAAAACTCATCGAATTTGGCATTCGACACATTTTGACGAGGAAAAATGCCTCAGCAGTCATTGCGTGCTTGGTACTTGTCACGCTTGCTAAGACATGTATGATTACATTTAAATTACTCCACTCATCATACCTTCTGGAACCAATTAACGACGAGTACCAAGGTACCACTGTATTTTCTTTAACTGAACAATATGGTAAAAGGTTTTCTTTTCTTTGTATTTCAGTATTAAGTTACAGTTTCAAATTGGATTTTTTCTGTAATTAGCAATAAACAGATTCCAACACAAAGATATGGAGGATAAACAAAAAAACGTGGACTAGCAGAAAAATAATACATATTTTCTATGCATTTACATATATTTAATTGATTGTTATTAATCTATAGTTAATGTATTAATTTACAAAAACAGCAAAATGATTCACTCCTCTGCAGTAAAGTTTATTGAAAAATGGTTTAACCGTCATACTCACCCTGCTGTCAACTGGACAAGGCTTAACAACGTAGCTGGGAAAATAACCAGACTTCCTAGTCAATAACAACTTTCCCTGTGAATGGAAGACAATGGCAGCCAGTTAGTTGAATGTTTGCAAGGTATTGATGGCTGTGGGAGAATTAAAGGAGCCATGAACAGTCTGGACTTGCCTCCCACCACTGGGAATCTGGGTCCCCTCTGAGCAACTCGATTACTTCCCCCATCTGGAAAGTTAACACGGGTTTCCCCGGAGGGGCTGGGTTTCCATGGTAATTCTGTACGGCCACCATCTTTGGCCCTGAGAAAGACAGAACAGTTTTTATACATTGTAGAGTTTTCATCTACATAATATACAGATTGGAAAGTTGGGGGTAGTGAGAGGTACAACAGAGGATGGAGGAGTATATAGCAGCAGGGACAACAAAACTAAATATGTTCCATGAGCATATTACTACTATTCAATATAAAGAAACTGAGTTAGAGATCAAACTACCTACTTTATCAGGACAAAATGAAGGGGCACTGTGCTCATACTTTTGAAATATATAGTCATCTCAAAAGCTACACTTAAGTTGCATATACATTATATGCAGTTTAGGAACTGTGGGATCTACCAATTTAATTTCTCAATGAATCAATCTCCTGAAATATGAGAGACAACTTACAATTTCCTCTGGGATCAATCTATATAATTACAATAAGACATATAAAAGTGCTAAAGCTTTCATTAGGACAAATAGAAACCTCGATTTTCTAGAAGGACACACGCTCTTGAACATAAACTGAATGAGATGACAAAATAAAATGGATGCCTACAGTAAAGAATAAATTGGTACAAAATGTAAAGGTTGTACTTTCCATCTAAAACAAAATGGCCACAGTGACTTAACATATAAATCTGGAAACCATATATATCATTTTTAGGCACAGACTGGCAAAAGAATGTAGCAATGAAGAATTACAGACCTACTGCAGAGGATCAATAAAAAGTTTTTACACGAGGTAATCATAACCAAAAATGCATTAATCCAACAACAGAATTGTCTGGTTAACCTTTAACTGCAGATCCAAACATGTACCAACTAAGACATATTGTCACAGAGGATAGCAAACTAATGGAAAATGCCTGTAGGTAGGTAGAAAACATTCCGTGTTGATTTGCTAAATTTATAAGGGGACATTGGCCCCATCCGATAGGAAGCCATCATGACTACTATGGATTTTATATCCTTCTATGCCAACGTCCAACATGATGAAGGTATAGCAGCATATGAAAATACCTGGAGCAAGCAAACATAGACACGATACTCACAATACATGTACTAATGATTTAGAAGAAGGACTGGAAAGTTTTACAAGGCAATTGAATCAGAAAAGGATATACTTTCACTGAAAAGAGATTTATTAGAAGGAGGGGTAGCAAAATGGCAGGTCAGATTTACATGTAAAGTTTTGCAATTTATAATCACAATGAAACAAATTTAGGGGGGGGGAGAAATAGAAAGGGATGCAGTAGTGCTTGAGGACAACCACCTATGTGACAGTGATTGAGTATCTTATGGCATGCTAATATCTTACTTGCCTTTGCAGATGCTGCTTGGCATTGAGCACTATGTAAATCCCTAGTACACCCACATATGGAAAATGGAGTACAACTTTGGGCACTATTTCAAAAAAGGACATTTTAGAGGCGGAGCTGAAGTGGAATGCAGAAACTAAGCTATGAAGAAAGACTAACCAAAGTAATCTTTTTTCTCTAGAAAAAAGATGCTTAAGTGGGAATATGATTACCTTATATAAATACATCTAGGGTCAATATAAGGCTTTGTCAGGGGAGCTTTTTGTTCCAAGAGATTTTCAACTCACAAATGGTTAGAGGGAAAAAAGATTGCTTTTCATCACAGTAAGTGCAGTCAGACTGTTAAACTCTGTACCAAATAAAGTTGTAACAGAATATTCACTTTTGTTGTTCTGTCATGCCGACTTTCTGTGACCCTATGGACTGCATCATGCCAGACATTTGTCAGCTACTGCCTCTGAGCTCCTGCAAGCATATTTTTCAGTGCTTCAATGACCTCATCTATCCAGCTCTGCCCCCTGTGATTTCAATCTATCCCAGCATCAGAGTCTTCTCTAAGGAATACTGTCTTTTCATGATATGGCCAACATATTTGAGCTTTAGTCCCATGGTAAATCTTTTCAGAGAACAGTTTGACTTGATTTCCTGTAGTATTTATGGATTGACTGGAGCTTCTTGAAGTACAAGGAACTCTAAGCAGTTTTCTCAAACACCACGATTTAAGGGTGTCAATTCTATGTCCCAGCCTTCTTTATAGTCCAGCTCTCATACTTTTACTACTGAGAATACCATAGTTCTAACTTGTCCAAGCTTGCCATAGTTTCCACCCCAGAAGCAAACGTCTTTTAATTTCATGGCTGCAGTCACCATCTGAGATCTTGGAGCCTAAGAAAATAAAATATTTGACTGCCTCCACTTCTTCGCCATCTATTTGCCAGGAAATTAGATTGCAGTCTTAACTTTGCTCTTTGTCTTTAACACTGAACAGCAGGCCAGCTTTTGCACTCTCTTCTTTCACCCTCATCAGTAGGTCCTTTAGTTCCTCCTCACTTCCAGCCATCAGAGTAGAATAATCTGCATATCTGAGGTTGTTGATAATTCTCCGAGCAATATTAAATCAGCTTTGTATTTGCTCTGCCCGGCCTTACACATGATGTACTTTGCGTATAAGTTGAATAAATAAGGTGACAATATACAACCTTGTCGCAATCCTTTCCCAATCTTGAACCATTCTGTTGTTCCATGTTCGGTTCTGACTGTGGCTTCTTGGTCCACATACAGATTCCACTTTAAAAAGGGGGTGAATATATTTTTAAGTAAAAAGAGCATATGGGGTTATGTAGAATAACTAGAAAAGGAGGGTCACTGATCCAGGGAGTAATCCTATTACCAGAAGTTTTGGGTCAGGAAGGACCCCCCCACACACACACCTTTATGACACAATTGGCAGAGTTTCATTGTTTTTTTTTAAATCAGAATATAGTATCAAAGTAACGTACTCCAGATACTGAGACCTACCAATGTTCATAGATGTAACTTTCCTGAATTATACACAGGTGGTAAATTACAGCCCCCAACTTGAAACTGTGCAAAATATCATGACATTCTAGCAATCCTGCTAACATATGAAAGACTAACTGCAAATAGTGAGGTCCTTCAACAAGTATTTCCTTTCTATACATGTAAACGTATATATACAATGCTGAAAAGGTAGATCTAACACATGCCCATCTAAACCACAATATCACTGCAGCCTGTTTCTGCAAGTCATCCAATATATTATATGTGGGATTATATATAGGAGAAACCAGATAAAACAACAAGAAAATAAATACACCATTGTAATATACATAACAAACAGATACATCTACTGTAGGACACTTCTGTAAAAATGGACACAACATGAAGAACCCAAGATAAGTCAAATCAATTAAGAAACTTAAAGACACAAAGACAGAAATATTAATTTATACAACAATATGACACTACAATACATCTCTTTTAGTTCAGACTTCAAGGGCTCTCAACATACCAAATGGATGAGTTATGTGAAAGTATTAATCTGATGTCATGCGTCATCTGATGTTTTCCAGCTCCTCTACAGTATATCTGTACATCACACATCTGTTCATTGCTACGTATTCTGTTTCTTACCATCTAGGCCGAAAAATGGTTCCTAGCTTCATTAACTTTAGTCCAATGCTTTCAAAGCCTGCTATGTACTCTTCTTAGTAAGCCATTGAAATGTCTCAACTTGTTTGTTGTTGTTACTTTTATATCAATTTCAGTTCGTCTACACACAATACAATCTGTCTATTGCAAATGGCATTTTTTTTTTAAACACAAAATATCAGAACTTACCAGAAAAGGTGATCAAAGGATCCTGGATAAAGAAAGACAAACATAAAAAATGCTTAGTTTCCATTTATATTAAATTACATACTGCTCTATCTACTACTATCTATTGGTTCTCATAAGAAATTATTTTTAGACAAACAAGTGGACATAATTATTTATGGATGAGTTACAGAGCTGGTGAATTCTTAAATAGTTCTTCCAGTCTTGAAGAATAAACACACCCCTAACCATCTACAAGTTTGGTGTTCATTTGGTATATAAGAATTGTTGTCGTGTAATTTCCTATTTTGCCATTACATTTGGACACTAATTTAGTGCAAATTTAAATAAACATAGATAAAATACTGCACAAATATTTCATGATTCTAAAGATTAGCAAGTATGTGTTGTAGAATAAAACTTACCATGTCATCCATAGGGCCTGAAACAGAAAAGAAAAAAAATATATACACAATAAGCAGATATTTTAACCAAAACTAAATGCCTACATCCCTTTTTGGGGATTCCCGTCATTAAATCACATTGTTCTCAGATTATCGGGTGATCTGCAGGCGGAAGCAATAAGGCTTGTGTTGCTTTAGGAGCAAGGCGAGCAAGCCATTTCCAGCTGTACCGATTCTGTATCTCCTTCACTGCCGGAGAGAACACAACACTCTATAGGAGAGTCTTATAAGGTGTTCCAGCAGTGAATTGCTTCAACATATGAATGTAGTAGCAGTTATTAATGTATCTATATAATTTCACAACATGCATTAAATCTCATATTATATTATCAAAATATTTATTTTAACTGCACTAGCAATTTTTAATTATGTGTCATTATTATGTCATTCAAATTATCTTTAAAAATATTTGGAAAATAACAATCCACACATATTATATTCTAAAACATCAGCTTTCCTGTGTTTAGATATAGTCACAATACCGGTAAGGAACATTTGGGGTCAAGTAGCACAGCTTACCAATCTTGCATGGATGGACAGTCTCAAGACACTCTTTGTGGACACCAACCCCACACTTTGTACAGTAGTATCCCTGATAGAACGTCCCCCTGCCAAAGAACAAACAACATTGTCAAACAAGCATTTACTTTTCCATGGGGGTAAAGAAGAATAACACATTTTAGCTTTGCTTAAAGTTAAATTCAGTATAATACTTAACATAAAAATTAAAGGTTGTATTTATGTATTTAACTTTGTAAAAACATTTCACACATCATCAAGATAGCGTCTCACCTTAAAAACATCTTGCAAGCTTTGCAGTTGGTGGTCTTATCGAATGTAAACATCTGGAAGTTGTGGTGATTGGCGTTGGCTTTATCAGGTTTAACGTTTGACCTAAAGGAAAACACCAAAGAAACATTTTTTACTGGCAATTGATTAAAAAAACAAGGTATATGTATGTTCTATTTATATTAAAGAAATAAAGAAAACCAATATGGAAATAAATACAGCCATGACATGCGCAGCATATATAGAAATACTACATGCATAATGTGCTCAAATTAACAAAGGGACACAGAGTCACCAAAACAGATGTGCTCCATCAGGTAAGGGTCTGAAAAACATGTGGGAAAGTTGCCATTGCTTGTATTGCTTATTGTATGAAAACATCCTGCAAGAAACTCCATAGACAATAAGGTTCAGACTATGACTGTCACACTGAGTATATTTCTAAATGAGAAACTATTATTCCACATTCTTTTCAACCCAATCTTTGATGATGCTAAACATGTTTGGTTTTCTGGCCCTTTAACAACACCGTTTTCTTGCAAACCCATACATTGCCATTTCAAACTGTTCCATCCATTTTCTTTTCATGTCTTCCGTCTTGCAGAAAAACTGGAAGCCCTGTTTCCCTTGGAGATGAATCAAAAAGAATCCATAGGACCACTGCAAGCAAAGAGAATGAGTCAGGAAATATAAATGCATTTCTTTTTATTCACAATACTAAAATATAATGAGACACTTGAGCACACAGCTGTACGCTCACTTCTGGCCAAGATTAAAGGGGCTACTGTGATATACCAGCACTTTACAGTGCAAGTACACTTTAATAATACTTATTTTGTCCGCACCTTCCTCCCCCCTATGGTTATTAGATTATACTGGTGTATAAGAGTAGTAACATTTATAGAGTTATTAGACTAGGCTGAGTGGAACTTTTATCAACAGTTTTGAGACTGTCCGGTTCCGGCTTTAAACATCCCGAGACAGAACTAGAGCAAAATGATAATTAATGAAAATAAATGAAACCAACAACACTGAAAAACAAGAGGGGAAGCAGGTTCAAGGTCAATGTAAATGAGTGATCTTATATGCAAATTTTCTTTAAAAAAAAAAAATATATATATGTCACATATAATAGTTGGCAAACTGTGAATCGTCGTCATGCTTGCGAGCCTTGCGTAGCGAGGCGAGCCGTTGAAGCACAGAAGTCTTCCGAGTTCAGAGCACTTAGTCGATGATCACTAAAGGCGGCGAGCAGTTGAGCCATTGAAACTCATTGACTGCAAGGCGCTCATTGACTGCAAGGCGAGCAGTTGAGGCATTGAAACACGCAGGACTTAGGCAGAAATGAGCGCCGAAGGCGCTCCTGCGAGCCTCGGGAAGAGAGGCGAGCCATTGAGGCATTGAAAAACGCAAGACTTAGCGTCCAGCAGTTAGGAAACGCGGGATCGCCTTAGACTGCAAGCAGTTAAGGAACGCAGGACTTAGAAAAAAAAAATATGAGGTTGGAAAAATCCGAAGTTAACGGACGAACCGCGCAAATCGATAAACACGAAAAAAAAAATCACACACAGCACGGGGGACAGCCAGGACGTCTGGGAGTGAGGTTGCAAGCTAATTTAAGCCGAATTTGCCGAGTTTCGGCACTAGAAAATAAGCTAAGCGAGAAAAAAAATGGCGGCCGAAAAAAATGAAAAAGAAAAGACGGAAAATGCTTGCGAGCTGCGTAACACATAGACAATCAACTCCATTTTACAACACTAACTTGCAACTAATAACATTACGAATCTAATATGGCGCTTTACACAACTAAACCAACGCTTTGCCCTTGTGCACGCAGCCTATTTATACTGCACAATTGGCATATTGATGACACTTTCTCCTCAGGTCAGCAACAGTCCAACTGTACATTGTATGCTGCAGGAAAATAAAAAGATTGTTAGCTCTTCAGGCTATTGATTGCTGGATATATTAATTAGAAATAGGTAAAGTATATTATTTTATTAAGTAACTAATTGATTAATTATTATTTTAAAAAATATAGATATATATACTGTATCTGTCTTTGTGATGAGTGCCGAAGATGATTGTTGCAAAGCACAAAACTAGAAGGACACGAGGGGAGAGGCTTGCAATGAGCACCAAAGGTTCTCAGAGGAGCAAAAGTACACAAGGAGAGACGCTCACAATGAGCGCCGAAGGTGTCATGGCTTCAAATTTTATTGACCCGTCATTTTTTTTTTATTATTACAGTGAATGTAAAAATTGCTTATACTTAAACGTTCACATTGTTAAAAATTTACATTAGATGCTGACAGCACCGAAAACAAAGTAAATAAACAATGAAATCTCTATCTAATGGGAAAAAAATAACAGCAAACTGGCAACAACATGCAATATGGTTATAAAAAAAAGTTTTAAGCAATATCAAGATTCCTTACCATTTTACCATGAGACTATGATTGCGTAGGAGGAGCAAAATGGAAATATACTGTTAAAATGGAAATACAACTCTAAGATACTAGTAAATGCAATGCTACTTGATCATATTATAAAACTGCAGTGATAAACTGTATATTGCATTTTTTTTAAACAGTGTCATATGTAATAATGCTAATTAAATACGGAACATTGTGTTCATGAAAAAAAAAAAAAGACGTTAGCTAAGAAGAGATTTTTTTTCAAAATAACTTCCTTTAGAGTCAATTCAAAAACTGTCATTATTAATTTCAAAATGCAAAGTTAAGGAAACAGTTGCTAAAGTGTTAAGTGCACATGTAGTTTGACAAATTATTATAGTTCATTTATAACGCGCCTACATATTCCGTAGCGCTGTACATAAATTTGGTTCAGACAAAGATAAATACAAATTAACATTTAGCAAAGCAAGGAGGGCCCAGTCTTTGAGCAAGGAATCCAATGTCCATGGTGAATTCCCAAAGTACTTAGGATAGAAACTCGCAGACTTACAATCTAAGGGATAGTGAGTAGAATGAAAAGGACTCCTATAATATAAATTAAAATTCATATTAGGCAATTTGATCCTCCATCTCTCTCATCCTCTTTAAATAACGAATTACGTAAAGAGTATCTTTAAGGAATTTTTACTTTATTTAAATGAAAAGGCATTGGTGCTATGAAGCCTCACCTTCTTGGGTCACAGCTGTGCAATATCACAGCTCTCATGAGAGAGAACAGGAAGAAAGACTCCAGAAGGTGAAAATCTGTCACTCTAGTGCAAATTTTATATCACATTTACATTGTGAGTGATCTATTTAATTACATTAATGAAGGTAAAACAAAAATGGTTTTGCTTTAATAGCCCCTTTAACTTGCATATTAGGAAAAGGGTAAGCAAGAAGATCAAGTCCAGTTGGTTACAACAGTGTAATGACAGAGGTGTACACACGTTACACAGTTAGTATTAAGATTAATGACAGAGGTGTACACACGTTACACAGTTAGTATTAAGATTAATGACAGAGGTGTACACACGTTACACAGTTAGTATTAAGATTAATGACAGAGGTGTACACATGTTAAGCACCTAACAGAAGGCTTAAAGAGCCAGAACTGCTGGTGGCCACAATGCCAATTCCAAATGTCAGTTTTAAAAGTTACAGTTATATTTCCCTCTTCAGATACAGATGTTATTACTAATCATTAACTAAATAAACAAATTAAACCCTACTTTATGACCATTATAGTGGCTCTTGTAATAGTAAGGGAGAATTAATAGCTGAATAAGATCTTGGCGAGCTGGTTGTGAGGTTGGTGAATGCCAACTGAAAATAGGTTCAATCAATATTATATTAACGAACGATAACCATGCAACACATTAAATAAAGTATGGCTTTGGCCTGTGACTAGAGCTTAATAGACATGTCTCCACTGTAAAAGTGACATTAAAATGTGTACAACAGGGTTAATTTTGATTCTACATAATAAGGAATTTATATTATTTTTTTAATTGAACTATTCTGGCATAAACAGCAGTTTCAGGGATTTTTTAAAACTATAATAGTAACAAATACTTTAGCAACTGGTTAATAATAAAAACATCGAAATCTTATAAGCATATGCAAAAATGTGCAAATACATGGCAACTGAATTGTTGGACATCACATTAAAGTCTGTAATTTTTGTCTGTTAAATGGTCTTCTTGCGTTAAATTGTTAATTATTTACTTGGGATGTGCACATGCTCTTTCTGATTATAGTAAAGTAGACAGATGTTGAGGATAATGTCCAATATTTAAGTTGCCTTGTACATGAAATATTATAAGCATGTTCAAGCTACAGATGATAACACAATAAGAAGAAGCATAGATAAGAAAGACTTTGTTGTTCCTAGCATTTTAACAGCATGCACTGCAATACATTGTAATGTAATCTACTAAAGATGTCAGCTGTTACCAGACCTGAACGGACTCTTCCTACTTTTATTTTAGCAAACATTATGCACCTTTTTGATATCTTTATTGTTCATTGGATCATCAGTCATTTTATGTGTGAGCAGCTCGATGATTTCCTTTAGCTCGTAGCTGTAATTTCTTCGTTTACAGATAATGACCACTTTGTCAAAAAGAAAAAGGTACCTGCACATAAAGAAAAGAATAATTTTCAGTATTTGTGTAATCCCCCAAAAATCAATAAATACAAGTATTTCTCACTGATTTACCTGTCCTGCTTAGTCTGATTTACCATGGAGCGCACCTTCAATTCGCCGTCTATTTTTGGCCTTCCAAATTCTTCCAGTTTTACTTGCTGTTGGAAACATATATAGTTGGTAAAACATGCAAACCATTAAATTATAAATTAGACTAGGTTTATATTTCAGCAGGCCATGATTAGAGCTATTATGACACACAAAAGTTGTGTTAACTTACCAGATTTTCTATGGAACTCTGAAATTCACTGATTTTCTTTAATGTTTCTTTGTCCCTTTTGACTTCATTGATGTACATCGCTAAGTCCTAAAGACAGAAGAGTTATTTGTGTAAATGCTCTTAAAACTGGGTCAGGGATCTGGAATTACAACACACAACAATCTGGTTATGTGTATGTTAATCAATATTTGTGTGTTTGTGTCGTTCAGTCATGTCCGACTCTCCGTGACCTCATGGACTGCAACACACCATGCTGGTCCATTTGGTATTCATGGCAATAGAGGTGTTTAAAATGAATATCAAATAAAGAAATGTTTTTAACAAAACCATAACACCACCGAAAGAACAGGAAATGCATGTTTGAATTATGTATTGATTATTAATAAAATTAATATTCAATAATATAAAAATAAATATATTAATAATTAAACTTACTTGCTGCAGTTACCAATCTCCATCTACTATAAAGTTTGTGGAGGAGTTGACTGTAGAGGCAAACACTGCTAAATTGTCAGACACAAGCTTGTATCACCTAATGCTTTTCATTGGCTAGAGATCTGATTACAAGGTCTGGCTTATGAATAATTATGTAGGTTCAAACTATCCTTTATCTAATCTTTATATTGAATATTTATTTTAACATAAATTAAAATCATTAAATAGGAATTATATTAATGACCAATTCATATTAAACATAAATAGCTAATCTTAATAAATAAATAAAAAAAATAAACCGTATTGTTTGAGCCATACAGGGTTCTTTTAGTCAAATGAATATAAATCAGTCCATTTGTCATCAGTACCTGCATTGCTTCCAAAGCTTCCTTCAATGTGTGTTTCTCTGGATGATCTGAAGAATGACTGAGCAATTCCTGGGAAGATGAAGTATGACTGAGCAATTCCTGGGAAGATTAATTGAAAGGAATAGTCAATTAAAGACAGTTCCTTGGTTGCAGTCCTTAAAGAACCTACAAACTTCACATGCAAATAATGTTTGTAGTAACCCACTAGCATCAGACAGAATACATATATTGGGTTGCAATTACTTATTTCTAACACTCTGGTATTGTATAACAATATTTATCAACTTAATCAAAATACTCACTAACCCTAAAAATGTTCTAGACATTTCGTACTTAGTTATTTTTTTCTAACGTCTGTAAGCAGTAATGGCGATTTAAACAAGGTGTCTGTTTAATTGTTAAGCCCGGCTACCAACATCACAAAAACCTGCCAGTGAGCGTGAGAGGTACACTTCTCAAACTTTAATGGATTTAATGTGATTTTGCCATTATGCCAAATAGCAGAAGACACTCTAATTCTAGGTTTATCACCAAGGAGAAGGTGAGTACAGTCTGTGCGAGTATGGTATATTCCTCAGTGGATAGCTTATAGTACAACCCTACATACCATACATAGGTACAATGCTTAACTGAATCATCCGTAATTTAATGGCTCTCCTATAATTTTATCCCATGTCGGAAATATAGTGCACATTATTGGAAACTTGCTAAGAAAACACATTTGAACTTACTTTCAGTAAGAGATGATACTTCAGTACTCTCTGCATTGGGACCACCATTAAATCTTGTAATTTGAACTTCCCATCTTGAACCTTCATTGAACATTCCTGAAATGTGGAAAGAAGCAAATGGGATCATGAGCAAGGTATTTAATCGACATTTTACAGTCAACTTTCAGCTTCCCCAAAATGGCCTCAGAAATGAGTAGTTGAGTAACTTAATTGACAGTGGCCAGGTAAATGGCTAGCCAATTAACAGTGGCCAAGTGTGTAAATAAAAATTAAAAAAAAACAAGAAAATGTAATTAACTGATAACACTATTTGCTCATGACATTTTATTTCCCACTTAGGGTACAGTCATTTGCTATTGACAATGCTCCCTAAATAGCAAATCCTCCATTCTGCCAATCTTGCCACTGCAGATGTATCTGCTGGACAATCCTTTACCATGCTTTATGCAGTATATGACACATGCCCATATGATATAAAAAGTGACCGCAAAGTCGCCTGGGACATTGCATAGCCAAATGACATACACAGGAGGATGAGCGTTACAGATAAATCTGCAACTTCAGCATTAGCAATAGGGAGGTCTCACTATCGAGGGAGGTCTGCTAATAACTACCTCCAACGTAAATCATGAGTAAGAAATGTTATGGCTAAGTAAATATTAACACATGCAACGCAGAATTAGCAATGATTACATTTTCACAGAGACGATATGTGAGGATTAAAGGTAAAGTGGAGGATTATTAAGGTTGATTGCCCAAGACAAATATCAGAACTAAACATTTTAGAATGTAAGTTTACTATAAGAAAAGCCAATTGTAATAATAACTTTAATAACCACATAATACTGCCTATTTTTGCATAATATACCATAGTGGAATATTTGCCATGACTAGGAATAATATTGAAAATTATTATAACCCCCTGAATATCAATATAGCTGAGTGACAATGAACATTAAAGGGCCACTCTAGTGGGCACACAAGAGGATTTATTTTGGTGATTTAGCAACCAATAAATAATAAAAATCAGCATTTAAAGGGAAAAATCATTTTGAACTGTATTAGGAACTTGCTGTGAGGGTATGCCCAGGAGGCCGTCTTAAATATTTTTCTGACCAATCTTAGTTTGACTGCAGTGGCGAATGAATGGAAGGTGGTGGATAAAGGCTCCTATCATGACTGCATCTTGGACAGATCACCTCCCATCTCCTAATAGGAGGTGGAGATAATGAGCACTACAGTAATCCGGTAAAGTAATTAATCTGTTCACTGGATATAAATTGTGCTATAGCTGCAAATCAAGGAAAACAAACTACAAGGTCCAAACAATTTGAATAAAATATCTCACCTCTATTTTTATCCTCACATCCTCGCGGGTCGCAATGAGTTGGTCCAAGGTTTTCTGAGCGTATTCAATATGGCTGCAATACTCTCCATAAATCAGGAGCCTACATAAAAAGCAAAGGTGAAAAGAACATCTCAAAACACTGCTAAAAATGTTTGGCACAGGACCAGGGTGCCATATTATTTTCTAAACTGATTCAATCTTGTATTTCAGGAGGTAGTTTCTGTGTAAACTAATGAGCTTTCAATTAGATCTACTAAAAGCACTGGCAGTTCTACATTATTTCTAAATTTTGAACATATGACCACAGTGGTCCTTTAATTTGTATAGGGATAACAAATCCCTTTGAGAACTTGTCTGGATTTGGATCAGAGCTGGGCAGGGAGGAGTTGATACCAAATCCAGAAGCTCCTGCCAAAATCCCCTCCCACCTACAAACAAAGGAACCAGTAATAATAAGAGCATGTTGGTGCATGTTAGTTGGAGACAGCGCAAGGGACGGAGCCAAACCCATAAAACCGTTACCATGAAGTAAAGAAATAAATTGCTGGATAAAATACTGAGCTGTGTTTATCTTCCAAACCACAAGTGAATAAACTGGGAAAGGAACCAAAAAGAAGGAATTAAGGCCGAAGTTCACACTCTGGACCCCCACTCGTTAAATTTAACATACTGCTGACTCAAGGAACGTAGGCGAGGCTTCCCATTTAGAAAGGGAACCCAATAACACAGTATTTACTTGTGCCCAGAGAGGACAGCTTCTGGCTGTATGAAAATGTGAATTCCCATCAAGTTGATAGAAAAAGCACATTCTTGTAAGAAAACAGTCTTCTCCCACAGATTTCCAGATTTGTGGGAGTATTAACACATTTGCATGTTTCCTAAGATTCCATACAACCATTATTTTTAAATGGACTATTTAGTCAAATTCTGTTTTTTTAATATAAACATTTAAAGGCGACTCGTTTAATTTTATCCTCCTCAATGCAATTGTTATGTAAATATGTTATTATTTCTAAGATTATTTCCAGATTCTGGAAACCTCCTCCATGGTTATTTTTCTTGGTCATGTAGGGTGCCATGTTTCACAGTGACTTTTGGCAAGTTCACAAGGGAGAGGCTTCCAACTACCAGTGCAATGTTGCTGCATCCAGACACACAGCATGACACATTCTCACCTTCTGGGACTGGGCAGTGCCATGTTTCACAGCTGTGACCTAAGACCACACCCACAGGGGAGGGGATACAACCCAACCAGTGTCTGCAAGACAGTAGCATGCTGTGTGTCTGCATTCAACAGCATTGCATTGGTAGTAGGAAGCCTCTCCTTTGTGAGCATGGCCTAGCTTTGCCAGTTACTCCTCTATGTTTGTGGAGAAGTTCCAGTTCTGTCACTGACACTTAGAATTCTGAGCTGGTAGAGTCAAAAGTGCAACCGCTACTTCAAGAGACAATCAAATTACATCTGCACTTCATGCTCTATATTATTTAGCACTCCACATCATCAAATATAAAGGGGTCCTGTAGCTATAAAAAGGCAAAAACATTTACACTTATAGATAATAATAAGTGTATTCCTTCATAAAACAGCAACTTTTGTTTAGGTTGCTCTCTTAATGTTAATACACTGCTACTCTATATATACATATGGCTTTACTAATGTGAAAACAGATAATTGCCTTATGTACGCTCAATTTTATGACATTTTACTTAACCATTTCTTCTTCATAAAAATTATTTTTTGCAGCTGTAAACTCCGTTAAAATCTGCTGGCTGCAAATCAGAGGAAAAACAGGAATAATTGCATCTAAAGTAACCTTATGATATAGTATGATGAATACGTTTATTACTTGTGTTAAAAATAAAGATTAAATGATGCAGATTCATTTTCTGCAAAACGTACAAGAGCAAAAAAATAATAATCCAATTATAAAAAACTGTCAGAGAGTATCTAAGGTAATTATAGACAAATTAGCGATGACATTAGTTTCTCTTTGCTAAATCAAGTTGTTGCAAGTTAATCTAATTTCTCACACTGCGTCCAAGTGCATATTGAAACAGAGATTATAATAGGTCATATTCTATAAATGTTTAAAAAATTGCTGTATTATAAAAATGAAAAAAAATATACTTACTCTTGAAAAATGTGAGTTTGATAAAAAGCATAATTAGGCAGGATTTTTTTTTAAGCAGAAACAAATACATTGAATGCTTCTGCTGGACACTGGAGGCATCTATGATACTTTGGTGAAGGTTAGGTAGGAAAGAGGGGTGTTTACATTTGTGCAGGACCAGGGCTTGCAAATATTGTTGCAAGCGGTCTGCTTCTGAGCATGTGCAAGTGAAGGGATAGGAACCATCAATAATATAGGATATGATAACCTCTGAGGCTCCAAGCTATCAAGAAGCGATGAAGTTAGAAAAGGCAGCAATTTATGGTTTTATGCTCATGTCTTACAACACTATTATTACTGTTCGTTTGTTACATACGTCACAAATATAACATTGTTCTCCCAAACTACAGTGGTTCCTCAACCAGGCCAGTAATGTTCTAAAATTTCTCTCAATTTTAATAGATTTTTTTAAATAAAGGAAAAATATTGCCGCAAAAGTAGCTACCAGTATGCGGATTATGAGAAGTCTTTATAGTGAGGGGCAAAGTGAATCCAGGAAAACATATGTGTGCCTCTGGTGTACTACCCATCACTCTGTAGAGTCAAGCAGCTGAGTATGAATACACGTACTCAGGTATATCACTAAGACCGATGGTAAGATGTGGCGTAGGCGAACAATAGATGCCAGTCAGGACTGTTTGTGAGCAATAACGACCTTTGGGAGCCCACACAAATCAGTAGAAGGGCATGTCCTCTTCTAAAAGTTTGTAAGGAGGTATTACTTTTGGCTCTGCTAGTCAGTGCAGATCTTACTAAATACTATAATTATTGTTTATTTGTAACGCGCCAACATATTCCGTAGCGCTATATATAAGTTAAGTTACAGGCAAAGACAAGCTCAAGATTAACATATTGTGAAGAATGGAGGGTCCTGTCTTTGAGCTTGGAATCCAGTGTCCATAGCGCTTTCCCAAAAGCACCATGCAAGTCTGAAAACTCGTTACAATCTTGTTTCTTTTACAGTAGGAGAATTTGGCTTTAAAGATCAAGAGGTGACAGATCTGTGCAATCCAGTTATCAAATTATTAAAAGAAAGAAAAGATTCTAGTGTGCACTAAATCATAAAAGAGTGGATGAAAAAGACAAGAAACTGAGAAAACCACAGTGCCAATGGGTATTAGAGGAGCTATACAAATGAAGAATCTGAATGACAGGAGCCAAGATGGTAATTGTACAGTTCTTCAGTGCCTTCGAGAGGATCAAGCCAAGTCTTAGCTCTACATACTCAAGTGCTACCACCATTGAAACCACTGAGCATCTGTGAAATGTTGAACTCAGCCAGGCATATCATAACTACATGCTCTAATATCCAGGGGATCCATATTCCATTAAAGTAAAATAATGCTTGATCCGTACTTAACTGACAACTTTATGTTTTATGTAGCCTAAAAGATCTCATTTTATCCAAATCCAGTGTCAAGAACACATACCGCAAAGGTCCTTAGTAACAATATAATTAAGACGTTTCATCATTCCACTGAGATTAATTGTACACATCTAACATAAACCACACAAAAATAACTCCTGAGCAAACTGCTTGGTCCGCCTTAGTCTGGCGTTTAAGCCGAAACAAAAATCTAGTGGGAAAACAAGTGCTTGTTAAGGTAATTATGTGTGTTTGGTTTCAAAGATCCACAATAAAAGGGTGATAATAAACCTCAACATTGTGAATGTATAACACATTATTAATTTCCTATTTTTTGCAGAAAAGAAAAAAGTACACCAATACATTTAACTGCAAATAGTGGTTACATATTTTGAGTGGTAGTGTTAAATAACGGAGCTTTGAGATTGGTTATCTTACTCATAAATTGTACTGAATCCTTCCGGTTTGAAGTCTCCTTATCTGGCATTATTACTTAACTCCTAGATGAATAAGAAAATGCCCAACTGGTTAAATAGCAGCTGTCAAAACAATTAATTCTTAAAATCAATACATATATATATATATATATCAGTCAGGTCCATAAATATTGGGACATCGACACCATTCTAAACTTTTTGGCTCTATACACCACCACAATGGATTTGAAATGAAACAAACAAGATGTGCTTTAACTGCAGACTTTCAGCTTTAATTTGAGGGTATTTACATCCAAATCAGGTGAACGATGTAGGAATTACAACAGTTTGTATATGTGCCTCCCACTTTTTAAGGGACCAAAAGTAATGGGACAATTGGCTGCTCAGTTGTTCCATGGCCAGGTGTGTGTTATTCCCTCATCCCATTTACAAAGAGCAGATACAAGCTCCAGTGTTCATTTCAAGTGTGCTATTTGCATTTGTTGCTGTTAACTCTCAATATGAGATCCAAAGAGCTGTCACTATCAGTGAAGCAAGCCATCATTAGGCTGAAAAAACAAAATAAACCCATCAGAGAGATAGCAAAAACATTAGGTGTGACCAAATCAACTGCTTGGAACATACTTAAAAAGAAAGAACGCACCGGTGAGCTCAGCAACACCAAAAGACCCGGAAGACCACGGAAAATAACTGTGGTGGATGACCGAAGAATTATTTCCCTGGTGAAGAAAACACCCTTCACAACAGTTGGCCAGATCAAGAACACTCTCCAGGAGGTAGGTGTATGTGTGTCAAAGTCAACAATCAAGAGAAGACTTCACCAGAGTAAATACAGAGGGTTCACCACAAGATGTAAACCATTGGTGAGCCTCAAAAACAGGAAGGCCAGATTAGAGTTTTCCAAACAACACCTAAAAAAGCCTTCACAGTTCTGGAATAACATCCTATGGACAGATGAGACTAAGATCAACTTGTACCAGAGTGATGGGAAGAGAAGAGTATGGAGACGGAAAGGAACTGCTCATGATCCAAAGCATACCACCTCATCAGTGAAGCATGGTGGTGGTAGTGTCATGGCGTGGGCATGTATGGCTGCCAATGGAACTGGTTCTCTTGTATTTATTGATGATGTGAATGCTGACAAAAGCAGCAGGATGAATTCTGAAGTGTTTTGGGCAATATTATCTGCTCATATTCAGCCAAATGCTTCAGAACTCACTGGATGGTGCTTCACAGTGCAGATGGACAATGACCCGAAGCATACTGCAAAAGCAACCAAAGAGTTTTTAAGGGAAAGAAGTGGAATGTTATGCAATGGCCAAGTCAATCACCTGACCTGAATCCGATTGAGCATGCATTTCACTTGCTGAAGACAAAACTGAAGGGAAAATGCCCCAAGAATAAGCAGGAACTGAAGACAGTTGCAATAGAGGTCTGGCAGAGCATCACCAGGGATGAAACCCAGCGTCTGGTGATGTCTATGCGTTCCAGACTTCAGGCTGTAATTGACTGCAAAGGATTTGCAACCAAGTATTAAAAAGTGAAAGTTTGTTTTATGACTGTTAATCTGTCCCATTACTTTTGGTCCCTTAAAAAGTGGAAGGCACATATACAAACTGTTGTAATTCCTACACCGTTCACCTGATTTGGATGTAAATACCCACAAATTAAAGCTGAAAGTCTGCAGTTAAAGAACATCTTGTTCGTTTCATTTCAAATCCATTGTGGTGGTGTATAGAGCCAAAAAGATTAGAATTATGTTGATGTCCCAATATTTATGGACCTGACTGTATATATATATATATATATATATATATATATATATACATACCAAGTAGTCATGTTTCTCTGTGGCCCTAGATAGGGAAAGGTAGAAGACAATTCAGCAATAACTAGGGCCTTTACTGTCACTGAAATTTTCAAATGTTAACCCCTTGAAGTAGACTCTCTGACATAACGGAGTAGATCCGGTGTAAGACTTGGTCTCAATAATGACCAATAGATGGCGGCATTTTAATGTAAATACTGAAGGTATCTGTTTCACACAATGGACAGAAAAAGATTAAGTAATACGCTGTATATGACTGATTGTTTAAAGTTAGGAACAGCATAATTAAATAAATTATTTTTTTGCCGAAATGTTTGCTGTAATTATCGTATTTATTTGTGTTTTGACATTCTAACCTCAAAGTAAAAAAAAAAATGGAATTCATTATTACACAAAAATCAACATTTAGAGAACTTGATATTTATGGTCCTTTTAGGACCTGATGAAATGTGCCTATTAACTCAATTAATCCTACAGTGCAGCCAACGCCTGCTTAAGGTTAAGTTAAATACACATGTTGTCTGATGTGAAAATTAGCACTGCAGCATTTTAAATCAATGATAAAATGCTGAACATATTTTATGTACTTTCTACTCTTTACATTATGGTGCACAGCAGTATTAATTACTTTACAGGCCCTTTTAATTTCCAATAACATTCGCCCCTTATCAAGACTTCAAAATAAAATATTGTTAATCCGCGACTACAGCAATGCTTTGAAATCTTTCTGATCGACATATTCCAGAGGACACGGTCTAGATGGCTTAGTTGGTATTATCATACCTATTTTGCAAATACAGATAGTGCCCTATATTTACCCAGACAGCCAATTCCATTCTTGACAATACCCAATGTTACTTGACAGCTGCAAGCTCAGAAAGTTAATAATTTCCTTCTGGAAGCCAGATATGATCTCCAAGCTGTATACAGACAGTTTACCTAGGAACATTCTTGTGGGATAATGGTAATTTTCTGTGATTTGGCAGAATATTTATCTATTTACATCCTGGCATGTCAGTAACAAAGCCCAGTGCTCAGTTCTGCAGGGTAACAAATGGGTCCCACTATCAGATTTACACTTATATTACCAAATAACAGAGAGGTAAGATTTATATATCTCACACTAAACCAGCTGAGAGTGCTGCAGAAATACATTTGTAAAAAGCAGCATTATACAAAGGAATTTTTCAAATGTAACGTCAAAATATTTCAATTCTACTGAAAATGCATGAAATCTCAGTGCAAACTGTAGATAAAATGCAGTAGGTTTAGGAGTAAGTTGCAGTAGGTTTATCAATGGAGGGAGGGATGGGGTATCGGAAGGGAACATCTCACCCCTTATCCTCAGACACAGAAGCCAAATGTTGCATCATTCAATGCAAGCATAGCTCTCCAGAAATGTAACACACACACACCTTCCACCAATGTATCATGGAGCCCTCCAGGGTCTTGCAGAAGTATCAAAATTATTGTTTTTCAAATTAAAAACTAGCTGTATGACATTTTTTCTGATTAATTATGCTCTTAGACTTAAAAAGTTTTCATTATTCAATATGATGCTAATTTAAAGCTTTAAAACATATATATTGTACAGTGGCCCTTTAAGTGAAATTTTCTGTTATCTCTAGGCTTGTGCTAAGGATGTCAGACTCTTCAGCACATCCATAAATCCTGGTCGCATTGCTCTGTATATTTTGATATGGTCCTGAGAGTAAGCATCGATGCTCCATCATGAGCTCTGCAGAACATTGCTCCCACTGCAGGATCATCAGCCAGAACCTGAGAGAGCTCATACAGCAGCAAGAACAACCTAAGCTTGGGACTATATCTGTCAGTTTCCTATGTAGTAAAGAACTGACGGGTGAAAAGCACACTGCTGGTATCAAGACACCGCAAGACCATGGTGGTCTTTAGCTGCAAAATACTGCACTCTGGGTAAATGGGCGGGGACATGTAAATGAGTCCACAATGCATTTTCACCCTTTCATCCAATACCATTATATAATGGCTCATTTTAGCAAATCTCTGCCATTATAACACAGCTTTCATGCATAGCATAGGATGGATTTGCATGAATTAGAAGATCTACCCACATACAGTCATTGTTTTGATATTATCAGATCTCCTCTGTGTGGGGCTGGTACCTAGCTAATGCTATGAATTTTGTGGGACAGCTATTAACACAGCATCATTTCACTTATGGTGGGCAAAAGAGTTTAAAAAAATTAAAATAAGAGAAATACACTTTTTGCACTGCACTCTTCCTATAAAAATCATAGCACGTGTACTGGCCCCACACCGATGAGACCTGAAAAGACTGAAACAGTGACTGACTGTGGGTAGAAGTCCCAACTTGTGCAAATCCATCCTATGCTATGAATGAAAGCGGTGTTATATTGGCAGGCTTGTGTTCAAAGGAGCCATCTATACAATGGTATTGGATTAAAGAATGAAAATGCATTGTGTGCTCATTTGCATGACCCTGCGAAGTTTCTTAGAGTGAAAGCAATGACGTTGTTTCTGAGCAGGAAAAATACATTTTTTTAAAACTTATTTTCAGATGTCTAAATGTGAACACAAATGTTCTATTTGTTTTACTGTACTCTTTATGGAAGGGTTTCTAGCACTCTATTTCTCATAAGTTAAATGATGTTGTGGTCTATCCATGTTCCTACATGAAGTACACATAAAACAAGAACATTTCCAGTAGGTATTAAGAAAAAAAGAAAAGAAAAAGAAGGCGTCAACACTTAAAAGTCACAAATTAGTTATTTATGTGGGTACATTTGCTTTCTGCAGTAAGTGGGACCTTTGCTGTGTCACTTTTAATGGGTAGTCTGCAAAGTTGCCATACATTTAAATAGTAATATATGAAACATGTCTTTTAAATGGCACAGCCAATACGCGCTGATGCATTTGCGCTGAAAATAGCGCTTCTGAAATCTGCGCTCTTACTCTCCCTGTCACTTAGCTTCGGTCAGCCCTCTCCCCTGCACCTCGTTTTCAGCCCTCAGCACCCTGCTCTCTCCTCAATACCCCTGGCCCTGTACCCCAGCCTCCTCCCTATCAGTCAGACAGGAGCCACAAGGTACACCATCCAGCACAGCTCAGGGTCTAGAGAGGACATGGGGTACAGGGGAGGAGGCTGGGGTACAGGGGAGAAGGCAGGGGTACAGGGCCAAAGGTACAGAGGAGAGAGCAGGGTGCGGAGGGCTGAAAACATGGTGTAGGGGAGAGGGCTGACCAAAGCCACGTGACAGGGAGAGTGAGAGTGCGGATTTCGGCAGCGCTATTTTCGGCGCGCATGCGTCATCGCATATTGGCCGTGCGCCAGAAAGTCGTGCCACCCTTTTAAATACAAGATATACATTTTGAGATTTCAGTGTATATTTGACGTGTCAGTCTCGCCTTTGGTTTCTTTGTATTTGTCACTGTGGGACAGTCTAGACTATACATTAATCACCATTAAATTGCATGGCTATTGTATGAATCAGCAATACAAACATAATAATGTATAATACCTTTACTGCAGCAGTGCTGATAAACCTCTGATGTGAGGGTCTAGGAATGTCAGATCTCTTGTTCAGACAGATCAAAAGAACTAAACTAAAAGCAGCAAATACGTCAATGTTAAAGGACCACTGTCTGCTTGCATTTAAAAATGTACTCTTGACAAGCTACACTTAAAAATAAGCAACATACAAAAATATAGCCTCTATTTTTATATGCTGCAATATAATCTACCATTCTGATTTCTGATGATCAAGGTCTTCTTTCTGTATATTGGGAATGTGGCAGCTAAAGCTTCTAGAGCAGTTGTAGTCAAACTGGTCCCTACTGCCCACTAGTGGGCGATTCAAGCTTTCACGGTAGGGTAATTGCTAGGTTGCGTCATTGACGAGTGACATCACACCCCGGAGACCCGGAGCACCACACTTGACTAGTGAGAGAGCCTAGGGACAGCAGTCAGGACCGGGTCACTATCTAGTAAGTACAGGGCGATACATAGCTAGGGTCATATGATTTATGTAACCAAAAATGAGAGGGTAAATTGAGCTACTGCGGCAATGGTGGGTGGTAAGGACATTTTACCATTAAAAGGGGGCGGTAGGTATTAAAAGGTTGACGACCCCTGATCTAGAGCATTCAACGGAATTCATAAAAAGCTTTACAATGACACAATCTCCTCATTTAGTGATCATTTAATAGTTCGGTGACTTTTTTATATTTATAAATGTTCTATAGCGTTCTTGTGATTGCCACATTATTTAAATTGTAGCTTTGTGAGGTCTTAAAGGACCACTGTTGGGTATTTAAGTATGACATTACCTGAAACACCCTCCCTATAAATACAACTAGGGAGAACAATATTGTAATTTATTATTTTTCCTTTTTGTCTCCCCCTCTTGAACTTACTTTCCAACTGAACTAAAGAAAATGCATGGTGCCGGTATGCAGAGGATACAGGGCTGCAATAGGGTAACCTTTATGTCTCGGTCTCCTTTGGATAAAATTGCAGGGTGACAAACTCACCTCATGTTATCAGGATTTGAATGTTAATAAACCATTTTTATTGCCTAGCAAAAATCTAGGTGCTTCGAAAAAATAAATTTGTGCTTTAAAGTAAGCGGATTAATTTAACTCACACCTTCACAATTTCTAAAAAATGTAGGGAGACCAAAGATATTTTTACTCAATGATGAATTTTGTCATTTTATAAAGGCATTAATATTATGATGTATTGCATAAACTATACAATTGCATGTTATACATCACTCTGCATGAAAATAGAGCCTATGCTCTCATAGTGTGCATTAGGACTTATGGACAGTCCCTCATACATTTTCAATATGCAATAGGTAGTGAAAACCTTACTTTTCCTTGTAATCCAAGAAGACTTGGCCCATCGTGCTCCCACCAGACATAATGGAGAGTTCAATGGTTCTTAAGAAGTTGAAGTGGACTTTTATCAGCTCCTAAAATAAAAAATAAAAAAATAAAATCAGAACAGAAGTAGACTTGCTTCATATATAATAACTTAAAAGGACCACTTTAGTGGTCTTATAAAATGTCTCTCTAAAGAAAAGTTAAAAGTTTGATTAGCGAAAAACAATTACAAACTTTTACTGTGCACTTAAATAATTAATATTGGTCAACGATCCCTCCAGGCTGTACAAGTTCTATATCTCCGTCCCCCTCCCAAATTAATTATTAAATCAATAGTCAGCAATTATGTGTGTAGGGAGCTAGCAGCTCAGGTAACACTGGTAACTGCTTCTAATGAGTGTTTCAGAGAGTGGTTTTCAATTTGGTATTTCCCCTGAGCAGACCCACTCCAGCCACAATACTTCATTCAGCGGGCTGAGAGATCCAGAGCTTATGCAGCCTGGGAATCATTGAAAAATAGTAACAGTAGTTAATTAAATGCATAGTAAAAGTTTATAGTTTTTTTTCTGATCAAGTCTTACCTAAATATTCTTTAGAGACCCTTTTATAAGACCACTAAATTGGTCCAGTCCCTGCGTGGTGCTACGGAGTGACAAGAAGTGAGAAGCAAGGAGTGGAAGAGGGTTTGTCAGCTAGGACAAAAAGAATTGAGTGGCAGGCACAATGAAATGGAACAAACTTACTTCTAAATTAATGAAGATCGTATTCATCTCCTGAGGACTCAGTATGTGCTTCAGAGGGAGCATGTAGTTCTGGAAGGGAAAAGTATTATACAACTATTAATAGCAGATCAGGATGGATATTTACTAAATAGTATAAGAAAACAAGAGAGAAGGATGGAGGACAGAAATAGAGAGGATAGAGAGGAAGAGTACCGCTACTTGTTCCATAATATCAGCCATTCAAACAAGACAGTGATCTCCTCAGGTGCTTGGATCATACTGCCAAACAATACCATCATTAAGCTATTCACATTTGACTCTCTACAACTTCTTTAAAAGTATGTAACTTTTGTCAAGTATTCACTGGCAAAGGAGAACAAAAAATAGAAAGGGGCACGGAAGAGAGATAATAGAAGCAAGGCAGGCAAAATGTTTTGTAGAAGAGGAACAGAAAGGGGTTTGGAGGAGGGAAGGAAAGGGAAGAATAGAGGGTAGATGGAGGAGCGAAATATAGAGAAGATGGAGGAAAGGGAAATAAAGGTGTAACGGAGGAGAGGAAGAGAAGGAACAGCCAAGTATAATGGTGTTTCTAAATCACAGTATCAAAAATCTACTAAGATATATTAATTTAATTATTTTCTAAAAAACAAACACAAGAATGTTTTTAATAGCGTTATCATGATGTGTCATTGATTAAGTCTTGTGAGTAAGATTTATCCTGCCTGTCACACAGCTGGACAGCCCACCTTTACTTATATATATATATAGTTTCTAAAATCAAAAGCTTCATGCAGCACATCTGAATATATTCCCAAAAAATCGAGCTGAACTGTCACCAATAAAGACAAAGTCTTCTGGAAATGTTAAACTTAATTTGTGACAGTGACACTACAACTTGCAAATACTTCATATTCCCATAAGTGTGTGCTTTTGCCATTAAATTCATAACATGGAAGGACAGAAAATACACAATATTTATACCCAAGGCATATAGTATTGAATCTGCCCATTGACAGCACTGACAAATATGGCACAAACAAATATAGTAATAAATAATAGATACAATAGGTTTATGTATGACCTATTTTGCAGCTATAAGCAGCAGATCTTGATTTAATACACAACACTCACATTTTTGATATCCTCCAGTGTTCTGTAATACCGATCTTCTGTTTCTCGAATTTCTAGTAAGCAGCAATTCCTTTTGTCATCTTCGGTCATGCCCATTTTCTGAGGAGCAAAGGAAACCCATTATTAAGCTATAGACTGGAATATGACCGATGTTAGAATAGCAGGGTGTTTTATTATGGATGGACATAACATGCTCTCTATCAGGTCACTACATCCCAGTTATTCTGCTAAAGGTCACCTAAGTAAATGACCCAATACTAAATCAAACTTTGATATATAGTAATAAGCAAGACAACATTAAAAATACATTTTAAAATCTATATTTTCTGCCTAAGGTGTTGGGGCTTTCTCCACCTCCATTCCTGCACATGATTCACAATATTGTTGTGGGAGTCATGCTGAAAGGAGTGATTTTCATTTGGTGGGTTTGTTTATTATCCGGAGGTTGTAGCTTTTCTACCCTTACACATGTTCATATGCAATCAGCACTCACACAATATCATTAGTGATGTCAGCAGTTTGTTGTTCCATTATTTTTTAAACAAGAAATAATGAACACACCTATCAGATGAAATGACCTCCTATTACCATGGATCCCACACAAAGTAAGTCACATGGAGTAATGAAGAAGGAGGGTGGTTGATAATATCATGCATAGAATTGAAATATCAGTATATGATCTATTTTGTCTTACCTGCATATACCTTAACTGATGCATGGAGAAGTAAGTAATATTTGTTATTAGCAAATTAGCAAACATTCCCTTTATTTTAAAATATCACTGTTAGAGCTCTCATATTCTAGTTTGCTGTTCTCTACATTGCAACACTCTTTTGGAATAGTAATTTTCTTATTGAAATCTTCCCCGTACAAAACTCATGCTGACTTATGATCAGAGCACCACCCAACCCTACAAAGCCCCTCTTAGAATTGATTAATGGTGACATAGGACTATAAAATCCCATTAAATTATCCTGATACATTTTATAAAAGTGACTGTCGAATGACAAAGCTGATGAAATTATATCTATTTAGACTAAGCTAACAGAGTGTTTAGAGATTTTATGTGATTATGACAAATCCTAATAATGTTTTCTTCCTGGTTCTTTATGATAATAGATAGATAGATAGATAGATAGATAGGAGAGCTTTGGGCAGCATGGATAACAGAGGCGGTCTCAGCCCAGTCTGCCACATTACAAATAATTCCATGCTGTGGACACAGCCTTTTTAGATCTTCATTTTTAACATTTGCCCTTTGCAGCCCCTCCGTAGATGCCAGCTCCCAGTAATGTGGAGTCTCTGCTAGCATAGGCATGGTATTTCCACTTCATTGGAGGCTTAAGTGACTGCCCGAGGCAGCTAAAAAAGGACAGTATGGGATATGGAGCAAATACACTCACAGTCTTACAGTAAATCTGTAAATAATATTTCCAGATAAGTATCAATATATTTCTTTATGGGGTGATTTTGATACAGTTTGCCATGACATATTATTAAAATATGTTGTAACACATGAGGACATGGATTTTTAAAAAGACACTAGTGTGATAAAACAAGTCATTGCTCTTTTTAATATCGCTCTGCTTGCCTCTGATGGGCTGCCATGTTGGCCTCGTTCTTCCTCTCATTCCTCAGATTGTGTAACTGTGAGAGGTTTGGCAGCAAGCTCCATATTGCAGCTTCTATTGCTGGAGCCAACGTATGACCACATGAACCAATAGGAAGCTGCAGGCTGGCTGTATTTTCCTTATAAGATGCAATATGTATAATCTTATCTTTCTGCCTGCCCAACTCTCTTTGAGGAATAGGAGACGAGAAGGAGATGAACTTGAGTGAACAGAGAGAAGAGAAAGAATAGCAATAAATAAGTAATAATTTATAATATAATAAATAAAAATAACTTGTAGAGGGTTATGACATTCTTTATGACTGCACTGTTCTTCTTATCAGGAATTATAACATTGGGTAATCTGTAGTATACGTGAGATCTCATCATTATGCACCGTACTGTATGTTAAATAGACTTTTTATGTTTCTATCAATGTGTTCCCACATTACCATGGGCTGTTGATTTTCCACTTTGATGATGTCTTCGTAAATATCATCTTCTTCGCAGGGTACATCATAGTTATCATTGTCTCCCAGATCATGTTCACTGAGAGGGAAAATAAACTGGGTTAGAAGACAGAACATAAAGAAAAGAACATTCACTACTGTAAAAAACTAACTGATTTGTGTGCTAGCATTCATTTTCTGTTAAAGGACCACTGAGGTGCAATATTTAGATCTTACTCATTTGAAGACCTGACTTGATAAAGGGCAAAATATTTAAGAGAGTAAAAAAAATGAAATCTAGCTTATCATTTATTATTGTAAAACATTGATCTACGGCCACATTAAATTTGAGCCCTTTATCGGCAACGTGAGAACCACAACTGCTGCAGGCTTGAGATGTGGCTGAGTTATGAGCTTGAGACGCGAACCCGTAACTCAATCGTCGAACGTTGGATTTGCGGCCCTGCGCAGTATCAATTAGTCAAGCCCGTAGTTACGGGTTCAGATGGAGCCAATGGAAAATGAGATCATTATCAATACGTCACTGAAAAAGGGGAGGTTAGATTTCAAAGCCCTACGGGCTACAATTACAATTTGCGATCGGGCCCACATTCCAGAATAATGCAATATTAATAAAGCCGAAAATATGATATTCTAGTCCATGCGAGTTCCATTATATGTATTACCACATTGACTGCAAGGATCGATATAACACAAAAGTTAAACAAGAAATAAAGTATTTTTTGGGGACGATTTGCGGGCTTGAGAATGTTGTGCTATTAATTCTAAAACCTAACATCACTTTCCCTTTTAATAATAGTGCAGTAGTGTGTTTTTATATCTATTTACAGTGCTACGGATTGGACTTTACCCCTTTGGCGAGTCCTCTCTATCACTCGTTGGGCTTTGGGCTCCATTTGCGTGTTAAGGGGATGAACGCTTGTGAAATTGTAGCAATTTAATAGCATGATTGGAATTGTAGTGGTTACGGGCTTGAGAGAACAAAGGATATGCGGCTGCGAAGTTCCTCGTCCCATAGGCTTTTTTCGGCCGTTCTACAGCTTTACCCGCAAGTCATCAGCGGGTTGGTTTAAGAGGCTAATTTAAGAGCCGTAAGTCTTGCGGGCTACGTTACGGACTACGGATTTACACGCAGGCCGAAATTAATAGGGCTGATGGACTTGGTTGTTCCTTAAAAAAAAATAAGGCATTTCTTGCAACTAAATAAATTAAAAGTTTACAATTTTACAAGGCACCTCTTTGCTGAGGAATGGCTGAACAAAGTACCTGCTTTCCACAGCACATAATATTCACATGTAAAAACATTTTATTACTTTATTACTTTTCCACCAAATAATTTGCCCATTTGCCACTGTAGTGCTAACTTAAAATTCACTTATTCCAAGGGCTATAATAAGTAACATGTTCGCGGGGTTAACAAAAATAATACAGCCTTTCATTTATTATAGTTTGTATGTAATTATGTTCAATTTTAGTTTATACATGCATTATTCATGAAGTGAAATCACATTGATATATAACAAAAACAAAAAATAAGTTAAGCAAATTTTCTACAATTTACTGACTCTAGAGTAGGATTCCTCTTCTGGATCACTACTTCCTTCCGGTGAATGGGCTTGTGTACTTCAATGAAGTTGTGAGCTATACCATGTAGGGTCACCCAAGATGGGCAGATCATAGCAGAAAAGTCACACAAAGTGTGGTCCACTGGAGAAGGAACTGGCAACAAACTCCGGTATCTTTGCCAAGAAAACATTATGGATAAGCCCAACCAGACAGAATTGTTTTTAAAAAAAATACAATTTTCCTAGTGAAATCGTATGTGTTAAAGTGGATCTTTCTGCTATTTTCATCATCCTGGAAAATTAGCTCCAATCCATGTCAGTATCTCTATCAGTGGATCCTTACTGCACAATCTCATTAAAATCTTGGCCTAGGCTAAATGGACATTTTATCAATTGATGTGGTTGATTTGCCTCTTTATTTAAACATTCCTTGTTAAAATGCAATTGTTAGTGTTACATTATACATCTTGAATAGGTCAAGACAAAATGTATGTAAAATAGCAAAAGACAGAAGGGCAGAACATTTGTTTAATTTTATGCCCAAAGATAGGGCATAACATTTGTTACAAATTTCATAAACATGTTAAGTCTTTTTTTTTGCAATTTGCAATGGTTCTTTAACCAGAAAAATAATATTTTCTTCCAACTCTCATCCTTGAAGAAGCACTGAAGCTTTAAGCGCTTGCACAGCTGCCGCCTTTTAGCTTTGCTTTCTTACGGAGTTGGAGAGAAAGTCAGAGTTCAGAGAAAACATACACATCTGTCAGAAGGACCCCTCCTCGCAGTATATCTGCTTCTCTTGTACTCCCGGAGACAAGGCAAGCCACAATCTGCTGTTTATCTAACCCACTCACAAGGCATCTGTCACTAATGTGAGAAAACCAAGGATCAGACTGGCACAGGAAAAGGGCAGAACATCTGACAGCCAGAAGGCATGCATGTACAGAAAGAGAGCGGATAAGGCAATCTGACTGACTCCACATCTTAATCTACTGCTCAAGACAAGTATTAATCATTGCACTGGTAAACACAGGCATCTGTTAAGACCGGTGGGCACCTAATACTTAACATTGATTTCCATAATTATCCATTATAGCTCTTCAAAACAGTATACATATAAGAAGTGAATATTTTCAAAATTAAAAACATAATATTTTAGTATCAAAGAGACACAGAATTCAACAAAATTGCAGGGAATCACCAGGTAAAGCTTAATCATGTGAGAAAGTTGTTTTAATAATTAAACAAGAATTGACAAATATTGGTGTCTTGCCCAGGGCCTGACTGGACTGTTTTACACTATGGCCTACTTACCCTGTTTTGATTATTATGGTTATGTATTTCTTATTGCTTATGGTTAAATATGATTACACTCGTATACTGTATGTATGTTGGTTTATGTATTTTGTTTCATGTTATAGGAATTGTTGTAAAGAAACATATTAGCTAGTCTGCAGGCTATTGCACCAGCCTATTATGTTACAACATTGTTACTCAGCCTACCTAAATATAATCAACAGGATGAGATTAAAGATCTGATCTTTCCAGAGGTACAGGGTTTTCCTAGTAAGCAGGGGCAGCCTATTATTTAGGGATGGGGCTTACTGATTGGGCCAGCCTGTGAGACAGAAAATTGTATAAAATGTGCCAATTAATAAAGGTATGAGAGTGGCATCTATACTCATATAGACAATGTGTAAGTGTCATTCTGTGCATTAATCCTAATTCTAAGGGATTATATGGTCTTCCTGATATTCTGGTCTGCTGAAGCAAGTTCCTGGGCGTGGTTCCTGTGTATGGTCCATCTTCTGCTATCAGAGATGAACAAGGACTGCACGATTCTGCTGGATAGGTTTGAACTAGGTTCTTACCAAGTCCAATTGAAGTAGCAGATCGTGACTTGGCATAAGACTTGTACAACCCATAAACTCTCTCAAAATATAATGAGATTTGGTGTGTATATATGTAACCATGGTTCGCTGCAAACACAGCTGGACAGCCAAACTTTTCCAGAGTATACCATTAAAAAGTCAGGAGACTCAGTGATGATCTGCCTTGAGATCCGCACCAACAATTATGGCCACCCCAAGCCCACAGAACCACTCAGAGAGGACTGAGAATTGGGATACTTTTATAGCTGACCAGATTGTTAAGTAGTTGAGACAATTATTATTGTTTATTTGTAACGCTGCAACATATTCCATAGCGCTGACAATTCATATCTCCCACAGAAGAAGGTACATAAGATGGGAATTAGAGTTCTCCTTAGTCCGTCCAAAGCAGCTTGTGGACTTGGAGGGAGTTATATATGTACAAGGTGTGGTTTACAGCAGTGGTTCTCCTTTTTTGGTCTTGGGACCGGCTAGGCCCCTTCCAGTGCTCATAAAGACTAGCTGTAAAATCCTGAACAGGTTTACCAGAGTGATAATGAATTGTCATTTAGTTCTGCAAAGATTTGAATAGAGTACAGTTTAACTATTCTAAGTTCCTCTATGAATAATCTAGAACTGACTAATTGTAAGAGTTCATATAAAGATTTAGGTTCTTCTCATAATATAAAATCTGCAGATATGATCTCAGGGACCAGCTGTTGGGAAGCACTGGTGTGCGGTACTTTATGCATTTTACTTCAGCATTATGATTCCAGTGCCTAGTGTTCTGTTAACTGTCTTTTAAAATGACATAGATGAGGTCCCAAAAATGGTAGAATTTAAATCTATATGCAATCAGTTGGATGTTTTTGTTTTTCTCAATATTTTTTATTGAAAAGTTTAAGTTGATAGTAGACATACATAATGACATTCAAATAGAAATTATTGAAATCAATGCAAAGTATAATATGGGAAACGCTTAAAAATGTCTAGATAGATAGAACTTCAAATGTTTTCTCCATCTACTATATTTTATGTTCCCTTTGTCTTTTGTTTTCTCAACCTAGGAAACAAAAGACAAAGGGGCGAAAAATATAGTTGACATGGTTAACTATTGATGTAATTGTCTGAAAGTTTTGTCTCTCTTTACCAGTGCAGGTTCCAATTCTCCAAACTGGGAAGATATTTTGGGTAAGGAATGTGCGGGTTCATTGGGGACATTATCAGGGCAAAATTATGTTGCCTGACAGACCAGGCCCAGTTCCAAAGAATAAACCTAGTGAGAGGACTAGCATCTAACTCCTTGATTTTGATGGGAGTGGGAAGCATATGAAAAACTAAACAAGCGGAGAAGATTTTTTTTTTATGAGTTAATTTTATCCATCCAGGACAGATTATGGCAGGACCAGGAGCTCACGTTCTTGTGTCTGGAAGCTATCTTATGGCAAACCACTTGGATGTATGCTTTGTGTGCATGACCAGCCAATGGTTGTATCAGAAGTTTTGTTTAAGGTAAAGTATTTTTCAATCTCTTGTCTGGTTTTGTCACTATTGTGGAATAACATAAAGTCTCCATACTCTTGGAATATATGAACATGGATTTAAATGAATTGATAATTTAACAGCTGCACGATCCGACCAGCGGCACGGGAGTATATCAGCAGAGGTTGTTGAGTCAACAATGCCAAATGTAGAAAAATAGAATTTATTCTAGAATATGTTTGATAAGTCGGAAAATAGAATGTATTCCCTGTCACCCAGGAGCAAGGACCACCATACATCTATCCAGTGTAACAAAGCTACCTGTGATTTAATTAGAGCCATTTAAGGGGAACGTGTTTATATGAATATAGTTTAGAGCGCTAAAATCTGGGTTTTAGAACTAGGTTCAAGTCATCTCCTAAAATAACTTTTCCTAAAACCATAGTCTCCAAAATATGCAATATATTTAAAAAGGTGTCACATGGAGACGTAGTGGGTTAATACATGGCAATAAGAGAGTTTAGTGTCTTTAAGTTAGTCTGTCAAAATAACACACATAATAACATTTTATACAAGGCATGTTGGCCATATCTTTTTTTCAAGGTAACATTTTTGAAAGGTATGAAAATGCCTGAAAGTACAAATAAAAGGAGAGGCCTGATCTGTACTTCGTGATCCAAGAAGTTACTCCTTAGCTTAGGCAAGAAGATGTTTGACTTGGCCATAGACTGACTTGAGAATTATAATACATTTGGGAGGTAATCTTTGCAAGTGCTTATTATGCAAGCTTGGTGTATTTCATGAGCAATTTATTAACAAAAAAGGCTGGTAATAAATCACAATATTGTGAACAAGTAATATAATCCTAAGGCAACCTGCAACTCTGTATAATGCCTCTCAAACAAAAATGTACATACGGTAAATTGTAAGGCTACAGGTATGTAGTATGGCGTAGCTGTGCTAGGTCAGTATTAAGTAATACTTTTTTTATTAGATGAACTATACATATTGAGAGACAAGCTTTCGAAAAGCGGGACCTTTTCTTCTTCAGGTCCGGAGCAATTCAGGTCCATCTTTTCGAAAGCTTATCTCTTAATATGTTTAGCTCATTTAATTAAAAAAATGTATTACTTGATACGGCAATACTCTGTTTACTGTATAAGCTGAAGGAAATAATAAGTACTTTATAGATTATTTAAAAAAATGCACTTTAATAATTAAACTTTACACTGATGACTGCACTTTTATCTTTCAGTCAGGATTTCTGCATAATCTTATCTTTTTCTTATGGGTGATTATTGTCAGTAATTGCCAATTACCTACTATGGGTCTGGCTTTATTACTTTTAAGCTAATGTCATAATCAGGCTAGTCACCCTCAGGAGTCTGTATATGTTCAGTACTTTTATTTTCGTATTGATTTAAACTGAAAGGTTAAATGTGCAGACAACATTTACTGTAAGAAAAAGCATTTCTAATACCATTCAACTGTGTGTTGTGTTTGGGTCTTGTTCAACTCTCTGTGACTTCATGGACCACACACTATGCTAATCCACTTGGTATTCATGGCAGAGATACTTGAGTGGGTTACCAGTTCCTTCTCCAGTTTCTGGTATTCCAAGTACTGACCAGGCCCAAGGACTGAACCCAAGTTGCAGCGGTGAAAGCACTGAATCCTAACCACTGGACCACCAAGGAACCCATTCAAGTGATGTACATGCTATTACCTCCAGTTTTAAATATATAGCGTATGTGGAACATCTCCAGTACTCTTCTAATGTCAATTATAAAAAAACTACAGACTAGAAATAGAAGTGTAATGTATAAAACATTACCTTTTTAATGTATTGCAGAAATGTTGGGATTGCACTGATCCATTGTCATTTTACTGTTAAAAAGCTATTCCGAGCCGGTAAAAAAGATTTCTGCACAGCCAATTCAAAACTTTCTCTTTTTTTCTCCACTACCTAATATGAATAGAAAAGCTTAATAAAAAAAGGTTAACAAGTCTTTAAATACATACATGCATAATGTGCCTCAAGCGAAAACACCTTTTAATTTAGGCCAAAAGCATCCGGTGAAATATCAAGTATGACAGGCTGGTTTTTGTTATTTTGGCCACAGGCCCATTTCCGCACTAGGCCCCTGATGCAAAATGATCATTAAATTGGTACTAGAAAAAGCTGACATTATGCCCAGGGACTTTCATATGGAGTTGTCAGAAAGTGATTTCACATGGTACGGGGAGACTAAAGGAGAGCGATAGCAAGGTCACAAACAGCTAAGCAGATTTCTCTCCCTCGGCCTCCACGTGCGGTGCCACAGACATCTAGGATAAAAGTCACATTGTTTAAAAGGCCACTGTAATGCACCAGCACGTTATGCAGTATTATAAACAACTTTGCAGTATACTTTTTAAAAATATTTTACTTGCCTCATATTTATTTACTTAGTTTACCAGATTTCACTACTATTACATTATATTATTCTTGCTAGTAAATACCTGGACTAGACTGAATGCACATTTTATCAACAACTTTGTAACTGAGCCACACAAAGATATAGCACAATCGATAATGTATATCTTAAAAATGATGTACTTAAGAGAAAAACACCTTGTACAGGTGTCTTTTATACAGGTAACGAGCTGAGATAAGGAGCACTCCCTTTAAGAGAGTGCTCCCAATCTCAGCTTGTTACCTGTATAAAAGACCTGCAAATCAATTTTTAACTCTTTTGATATGCGTTTTTCTTGTTTTTTTTGTTTTGTTATTCTGTCTCTCTTAAAATAAAACTATTGTTAAAATTATAGACTGATAATTTATTTGTCAGTGGACAAACGTTAAAAATCAGCAGGGGATCAAATACTTTTTCCCCTCACTGTATGTATATGTATGTATATATATATAAATATATATATATATATATATATATATATATATATATATATATATATATATATATATATATATATATCCGTCTATCTATCCACATACACATTGAGTGTATGTGCATTAATGAAACATATGCATGTCTGAGACAGGTCAGAAATCCTGACTTTAGCACCCTGAGCATTTTGATAATTGCCACAGGAGGAATTTACTCTTTTTTTATGAGCCCTTGTGAATCAGTCCCATTTAAAATAAAACAACAACTATGCTAGTGCACTGGAATATGTTAACATGTCCTGCCCTCAAAATTATAGATTGGCACTGCCATGTGCATGCAGAGCAGAGGTGATGATATACTAGCCATTCAATTACATGAATTCGGTGCTATAGTCAGCGGATCCTCAAAATCCACAGCCCTGGTTTGCATGGACTCCCTCATGACATCAGACAAATTAAGTAAATGGCTGTCCTATTGTTATACTGTGGAGATGTTCCCCCGTCTCCTCCATCTGTTGACTCCTGTGTTTGTAATCGAAAGTGGCTCTTCCCAGCCAGCCATCTGGCCAAGTAAATGCAAAGCTAGGCAGGCAGCTACAGACCATCCATCACGCTGCCTTCCCTGAGGTATTCTGTCCCTGCACACACCACCATGTTTATCAGGAGATCCCATGTGCAAGTTGCTGCAAAACTAACAATGGCAGAGCCCTCATTTCTTCCTGTACAATGGTTGTGTACTCAGATGTATGTAAAATGTTATTTTTAGTGTATATTGTACCCTAGTGCTACAGAATCTACTGGCACTCTACAAATAAAATAAATATTAAATCAGACCGAAATATATTTTAAGGCAGGGAATTTTCACATTGCTTTTCCAATCTGCCTAAGCTATAGACAGTTAACATAGGGTACATATTAATCAATTTATTAACAAAACTAGTCCATGTAGTCCATTCAATTATGTGAAAGGGTGGTGCTGGACATAGAGCAGGTTGGCACACTGGCAGCTCATTTTCTGATAACCTTTTGTGTAAGAGTGATATTTATGAAATATTTCTAAATATGAGGTCTCTATTTTAGGTTAAAAGCATATGTAAGTTTGCTGGATTATGAATGCATCTGATAGAGGAGAATTAGTGGTGTATGCAAACATTTTTTTGCAAGAAAAAAATCTAAAAATAAAACATTTAAACACTTAAATCGCTTGTAATTTCTGACAGTTGAACATTAGGGTTAACACCCTCCAAACCCAAGCTAACTTAGAATCACATTTAAAATTATTTGTTATGGCCAATCAGGTTAGCTGAAACTTTTTAATTAACTCTGGGGCCCTGTTTGTGCTGCAAAGCAGCCTGGGATATGTAGTGTATCACTGATATGTGCTATATATTGCTGCTGACATACAGAGAGGAAGCTGCAAGGAGCTGGCTGAGCAAGCAAGAGCAGGTAAATATTGGGTTAATATTGCTCCCTGGATGCTGCATGCTGATTGGGTGGGGACTAGGAAGTTGTGTAGACATCCCCTGGGATGTCTAATAAAAATAAAATGTTTTAGAAGATGTGTTGCATACATATAGGGTGCTTTTTGCCTACAGAGTGCAGAAATGTATTAATCCATGAAACTTTCATATTCCTTTAATAGAAAAAGGGTAGAATTTTAGTGAATAAAGAAAGAGCAATTGACGTGGAAAAGTGCAGGCGATAGACAGATAGGGCTATGCAAATGGGAGATGTATATCACCTTTCCTCTTAACCTCATGTTTTATTACAAAGGACAACTGTAGTGCTCATACAATAGATTTTACGTTTATCAATAAAATCATGATTTGGGGAAAACTATAGATATTTTTATTATTACACTTTATTTATAGAGCGCCACCGTTTTCCATAATAATTTTTATAAGATAGCTGTCTAGAAGGGAACTTTGGATACTGAAACCCACTGACTTAGATGTAAACTTGAAGACATTCCTAAATTGTACATTTCACTAGGTAACAGTGCTCAATGACAAGCAGCAGCTGCAAAGGCAAATAAACTATTAGCATTTATTAAGAAGAGTAAAGAAGCAAAGGAAGCAAATATATTTCTGCCACTATACAAATCTCTAGTACACCCTCATTTGGAATATGGAGTACAATTTTGGGCAACACTTCATAAAAAGGACGTTTTAGAGCTTGACAAAGGACAGATAAGGGCAATAAAACTAATAAGAGGAATGGAGGGGCTAAGTTATGAAGAAAGACTAACTAAATTAAATTTATTTTCTCTAGAAAAAGGGTGTCTAAGAGGGGATATGATTACCTTATATAAATATATCCAGCGTCAATACAAGGCTTTGTCAAGTGAGCTTTTTGTGCTAAGAGGTTTTCAACTGACAAGAGGACATCCCTTGAGGTTAGAAGTAAAAAGATTCCACCTTAAAGAAAGAAAAGGGTTCTTCACAGTAAGGGTGGTTAAACTGGGGAGTTATCTACCAGAGGTGGTGATAGCGGATTTGATAAATAACTTTAAAATGGATTGAATTTTTTTTATTTTTATAAAAAGGGCATTTAGGGTTTTCCTGGATAATTAGAGAGGGAGTATTGATCCAGGGAGGAATCAGACTGTCAGTGTCTGGGGTTATGAAGGAATTATTTTTTCCCTTTTGAGGCAATTGTCAACGTTTCACTTGGGTTTGCTTCCTCTGGATCAATTACTATCAGAGGAAATCTCAAAAGGTTGAACTTGATGGACTATAGGTATTTTTTCAACCTCAATTACTATCTAACTATATAAAAAATAAAAAATAAAAGATTTTGTTCAGCTTCTGGTCCTGAAAACATCAGTCTTCAATAAAACATTATTTTAGGGTTTGTACATTTAATTCAGAATATGTTCTGCACCAAGAATATCAGATTATGCATCTACAACAATTTAAGGATGTATTTTAAATCTCCCGGCACGTCTGTTATAGTATTCTAGTGTGTGCATGATACAGCCGCAGGCGATCATGTCAGAAGACGTGGATCATGTTGCCCTTAGGGTAAAACATGCTAAAAGAGACAGACGTGGAATCAATATTTCAAAACACAAATTGTATTTAAAGGGCCACAAACTTTGAAAGCTTGAAGATTATGTATATACTTCCTGGGATTATCAGCTATAATAATTGTCGTAATTGCGAGATGTCAACATGCAATGTTAAACGTTATGGGCTTGTGCATGCATTACAACCTCACACACAGCACAGAGGCAGGGAGCCTGTAAGCGAGGTTGTGAGCTAATTTGATATTTATTTGCTGTTTTTGGGAGGGCTGAAAACGGCTAAACTAGGGAAAAAATGGCGGCGGCAAAGATGTAACTTTTTTTCAAGCCAGTAAATCGGAAACACATTTCGGGCTGGGGGAAATTAACAATTTCCCAAGCCCGTAAATGTTTTCACACCTGTAAATGCAAACAGGAGCACAGAGGAGGGAGAGGGGGGAGAAAGACACAGCGGAGGGAGAGGGTGGAAAGAGACACAGGGAAGGGAGTGGGATGGAAAAAGACATGGGGCAGCTCATTGCAGGGCTAGCAATGAGCGCCAAAGGCTCAGAAGGTGCACATCGCGAGGCCCCCAAGTTAGAGGGGGGAGAACCTCGCATTGTGTGGCAAAAAGCATTGCCAGGCTTCACATTTTTTTGCCGTCATAAAAAAAAAACAACATTTGCAAATGTATGTATTCAAAAGACCATATAGAAAAAAATACAAAGGAGAATGGATTAGAAAAAGCAATCAGTGGCAAGTTGCTTCTTGAATACTAAATATCACTTACAGGTAAAACGCTCTTATGGAGACAAGGGTACAAATAAGATTACAAGCTGTGGATTTATTCTGTCCTCAGCTCTCTCTGCACATTAATATCTGTTGATTCCTTGTAGGGCCTCGTACACTGTGGCCCCACAGGGAGCGGATAAGAGAAGCGGTGGGGGACCTCTCAACAGATCTGCATGTTCAGTGTAATCTCCAGGCATGGGTATTAATAGACAATACTAGTTAAGAGCTTTGTCCTGTTTGTATCTGCTTCCAGAGGCGAGACTGATTAAATAATGAACGCTGGAAGTACAATATCATATCGCTAATTCAGATCTTAAGACGTACATTGTTCAATTATTTACACTGCATAATACTCATCATTGACCAAGGTGCTTCCATGGCACTGGCTTATTAAAAAGGCACTGCAGTTTGGGAAAAACTTCACATTGGTGAACTGCTTAACTCAAATTACTTTCGACTTTCATAGGCAGTAGATGAAAGTAAACACATCAATTAACAACCAATTTTCATATTGCAGATCAGAGGAGATTTTAACTCGCAATTGAACCTCGTAAGACTTTGAAAATCCCACCTCCATTTTTAGGTGATGTAATTCTGACGATCTTTGTTGCCATTGGCTCCATTTCAACTCGTAACTACGAGTTTGACTAATTGATCACGTTCACGCGAACACCCAACAAGCGACAAATGCTTTACGGGTTTGCCTCTCAAGCCCGTATCTCGAAGAGTGTCCTAATTTAATAGCACGTAAATCTGCAAAATTTCAAGCTTGCAGCCGTTGCGTCTTACATTGCACATACGAGCTTCGAATTTAATGTGTCTGTGTGTTTGAAAACAGAGCTAAATCTTTAAATTTTTTAGATGTTATTAGTGTAAATTTTAAAAAAAATTGATAATTTTAACATTTCATCTTTTTCACACCATGAAAAGCACTTACAGTGAGGTAAATGGACGTTTAATAATGTAAGAGGGTCAAACAAGTCTGTAAGCTACACTCACAACACTTCATCTCCCACATTTGCAAGAAAAAATCATCTACAGGACAAACTCCAAAATCTACCATTAATGGAAGAAAACTCACTCGGCAAGCTCCTCCAGGCTCCGGTACACATCATCATCGTTTTCTGTGGTATCTTCAGATGGAAAAGGCCTGTATTGGAGACAAAGGAAATGACATAAATTAGTGATTGTTGGTATGGAAAGCAATATACAATATATCTAAATGAGCACTTCCTGGGAAAAATAATTGGATTATATTCTTAACCCTAATTTTAGTGTAAAGAACCCCATCTGGATCACAAACGTATTATGATGAAGGGGCTTGTGCACTTCAATGAAGCAGTGAGCTATACCATGTAGGGTTACCCAAGCTGGGCATGTCGTAGCAAAGAGGTCCGAGAAATCATGAACCACTGGAGAACGAACTGGCAACCCACTCCAGTATCTTTGCCAAGATAACTTAATGGATAAGCACAACCAGAGACATACAGATTGCATGGTGCAGTCCATATGGTCACGGGGAGCTGGACACAACTAAACACACACAGTGTAAAAGTATTTTTTTTCAAACCGCATCCAGCACTACAGTGTTTACAGATCAGACACTTCCATAGCGGAGGTGCATTTCTAGGACAAGCCTAGGGCAGCACACACACTGATACACATCATGCTTCCCATAGTATTTTAAAGGACCATTAATAATTACATTCATCTATATGCAGATGACACCCAAATCTACCTCTCAGTACCAGCTCTATCCTCCTCTCTTTTAGCAAGAGTTACCACCTGCATCTCAAGCATTTCCTCCTGGATGTGCACCCATCAACTCAAACTCAACATATCTAAGACTGAGCGCCTAATCTTCCCAATCTCTTCCACGGCTTCCACTCAACACTATCATCACTCCCACCTCCTAGGCCTGTTTTCTAGGATTCTAGTGGATCCTGCCCTCTCATTCATTCATCACATTCAATCAATAGCTAAAACTTGTCATTTTACCTAAAAAGCATCTCCAAAATACATAATTTTCTCACACAACTAAAATTCTAATACATTCTCTCATCATCTCTTGCCTCGTCTATTGCAACTCTCTCCTTGCTGGCCTCTACACCACCCGTCTCTTGCGACTTCAGTCCATAATGAACGCCTCTGCTAGACTCCTCTACCATACACAACGTTCAATGGCTGCAGCTCCTCACTGGCTTCCCATAGCCTCCATTGTAATATTTAAATTAATGGCCATAGCGTATAAAGCCTTGAACAATAATACTCCCTCCTATATCTCTGCTCTAGCCTCTAAATACTCCCCCACCCGTTCTCTTCCCTCTGCTAATTACCTTATTCTTTCCTCCTCTATTATCACCTCCTCTCACTCCCTCAGGACTTTCCTTGTGCTGCCCCTATTCTCTGGAACTCCTTGCCTCGCTCCACTAGACTATCCTTCGGCCTCAAATCCATTCAAACCTCAACCTGAAGTTTAGGGTGATCCGGTATCCCGTAAGTGAGGTCGCAAGTTAATTTGCTATTCACTTGGCGTCTTTTTGCGGGCTCCAAAAAGGTTACACGTTACGGCCTTGAAATTATTGCAAGTGCTCGAGAGGTCCCGCAAGGGTGTTAAACACCTATTTGTAGCACTGTAAATGCAAATAAAAAATCACTACTGCAGTCTAAATAACAGAGAAAGCGATGACAGACATTATAATTAAATGCACAACAGTCTCAAGCTCGCATATCGGCAGGAAATTTAATTTATTTTTATGTTTAATTTCGGGGTTAAATTGATGGATATCAGTGAGTTAATACATATCAGGCCACCCACATGGACTAGAACAGTACTGGCATTCATTTTCAAAATTCTTTAATTTGGTGGTTCATGAGTCTGATCGCATATCGGACCCCTGAACCTAATTGATTGACATGTAAGCTTCATGTTTTACTGTCATAATAACGACAGTCTAATTTTTTGTGGCCGATTCGAAATGGGAGGTTGTGGGCTTGCTTAATTGATCATGTTCCCACCCTGAACTGCTACGAGCCAGTGCATGGTTTACGGTTTGGGCTTTGGGACAGTGACTTATTGCCTTGAGCAACTGTATAGCATCGCAATCGGCTGTCTGCGATCGAGTTGCGGGCTTGCAATTGAATATGGTCATAAGTCTGCTTATATCAAAGCAACACCATTTCATTGTCATTTGACTTCCGTAAGCCCTACCATTCAACATTTTGCACCATTTTCATACATATATTCTAAGCAGCGTATGTACAAGGTCAGTCTTTATTCCACTGGACTTTACCAAGCCTACATATACATATTTATTGTCGTTGTATAAGAATTCAGGCCTTATCCACTAAATAGTGACATTACTTATATCATGGTTTCATTACAACAGGGCTTTCCCGAGCCTACATATATAGTTTAGGCAAATGTTATAAAAAAAATCAGGCCATATCTACTAAATAGTGACTTTGCTTAGACCACAGTTACTCAATTTCATGTCGGGTCATATCTACGAAGTAAAAATGTCTGTAAGAGCATTACCATTGCTGGAGAGCCATGGCACCAAGGGCTTTCAATAAGTCCTAACCATCTGTCGCTCAGTGTCACATCACCAAGTCCAATCCTATCAATGTCCCTACCCACATCCAGGTCACACTTTTTCATTGTCACATGGCTTTCAACAAGCCCTCATTACAGATTTTGGCTTATTTCTACTTGTTTTTCAGCTTTCAATACGCATCACATGGCTGATTACGGCTGTCTTTGCCCATGTCCAACGATGCACTTCTCCATCATTACTAGGCAAGCCTCATGTCAGATGTCAACTACATATATAACATTTTCCCCCCACTTTTAGGACATGCCTTGTCTACATCACGACTATCTGGCCCTCTAAGCAGGCTAAGATTCGGTAGCCTCCGTCACACTTCAGCTACCCCTCACTGAGGAGGAGGGACCCTCCCTCGCCAAGTTGGAGGGACCTTCTCACAGGTTTACACCTGTACATGTATTGTACCTCACCCTTCTTTACCTCACCCATACCCTTCAGACTGTAATTTTGCGAGTTTTAATTTGTTAATACAGGTAGCCGTGTAAAGTATGACAGTCCCTCTTTTGGAGGGAAATTCACAATTTTCAAATAAAATTCTACTGTCCCAAATGTCCCCCTTTTTTCACTTTTCATATATTATTGGAAAAGAGGACATATCTTAGCCATTAGGCAATGCACACATTGGTTTTGCAGACATCAAGTACATATAGAATTATTCAGAGAATTCAGCAGTACAAGAAAAGCAGTAGTAACATGTATTTGCCAAATCAATACATCCTCACATTTCTTAATTTTCTCTTTTTTCATTCTCAACATCTTATATATATATATATATATATATATATATATATATATATATATATATATATATATATATATATATATATATATATATATATATATAAATATAAATCAGTAAATTCATCTTGAACACAATAACTATAGTGTAGTCCAGCCCAGCCAGCACCAAGACCCAGAGTCCCCCCCCCCCCCTCTCCCCTCATAACTGCACCCTTTCAAGACTTGTCAAGGTCCTTACTCTAAGGCGATACTAGCAGGTAGCCAAGGTTCCCATATATTAAAGAATACAGCCATTGTGTCTTCTAAAAAGTTTGTGAGTCTGTCATTTAGGAGTTCAATTTTATTTTTGATTACATGTACGCTTAAAATATCAGATTTAAAACTGCTCAGTGGATACCTTCAACAATTGTAATTTTTTATTATGAGCATTAGAAATTGATTCTGCTGTTTTCTCTCCAAAAAATAGGAAAACATTTTAAGCATGAAGCGTTAGATCTACAGAATACATGTGTGTATAGAGTACTGTGCTTATAGGGTCCCAAGACTTCACTTACACATTACCTAACAGTGCATATTTTTTTTTCAAGAATGTGCGTCCCTCTTTGGCCATTTGAAATGTTTGGAGAAATGTAAAACTCATATTAAGATGGCAACCAATCCTGTGTGATCGCAATATTTTATAGTAAACATGGACGGAATAAACCAGAATACAAAAATGCTAACAAAGTAATCTCTAATTTCACAAGAATCTAAAAGTTAAAAAAAACGAACATGAGTGACAAAAGATTATGAATGTCTAAATTGTGTGTGTTGCATATCTTTCTTTCATCATACAGTATGTGGGAGGAACTGTTAAGTTAATTAAATCATTTATTCAGTTCTGTTGAAAGACTGCCACCCCACATAACAAGTAGGATAACCATCTCAAGCTATGGGCAGACTAACATTTCAAGATGGAATCCCCATGACACAAGAAGAGCAGAACTTTCTCTAGCAATGTTTATATGCTGGTAGTTTGTTATATTCTTCACAAACCCCTCGTTCTTGTTTATAAGGAACTACTTTATCTGTGAGATCATTAGCATTATTTTTTTGCAATACAGAGTTTTTTTGCTCTTATTGATCCACTTTTATATTTTCCAATGGTGCTCCAATGAGTCCATATTGGAGGTCAGCCTATATAATTACTACAGGATTTTATTTATTTGTTATTAAGTTTAATAAAAGATTTTAGCCAAGTTTTTTATCCCAGTAACTAGCTCCCCAATTAGGGACTATTTTGGTCATCCAGTACATTTCTTTGATTCAATTCTTCACAAACCTGTACAGATTTTACCAGATTACATTAGTCCTTTATCCATGGTCTGACAAAGTTATGTAAACCATAAGATTGAGTAAGTGAGACAGGTATATATATAACAACTGTGTATATCAAGTGTGTAGTAAGGCATTTTTTTGTGTGCGTTTTATTTGTTGCTAATTTTGGCCATTAAACCATGCGGATAAATCCCACAACTATGTAGGAAACTAAGCCCAGAACAGGAGCGGCAGGTCAGGACTAGGTAGGGTGCATCTGCAGATGAGCGGCTATCAAATGGTATCAGAGCCAACCCAAATTAAAGGAAAGCTCTCTCAGTGTAAAATGATGATTTATTTTTTTTGTGCATGAAGGATTCCACGTTGGCGTCTTCCACACTTCTCCTTGGCTTGAAGACGGAGTATGTGTGATCTGTTCATTTATATTGTCTATAAAAAAAAAAGTGAAGTAGGCAGAGGATGGAGGTGGATTTGTTCACTCATCTGTGGATTCAGATATAATTTCAGCATTTGACATGGCCCCAGTGCTTAGCAGAAGGAACCTTGCAAGTATACTTGCAAGACTTTCTTGCCCTGCTCTGTAAACACTATCATGGCAGCTTCCATGCACTACCAGTGTTTTTTTTTTTTTGTATATTTCGCAAATGCTACGTTTTTCCTCATCTACACTGTACCTTTAAGAAACATGAAAGATTCTTGGATTTCACTATCAACATTATCAGCCTTATTAAATTGCAATTCGGCAAATTCTAAAGGGCTCTATATAAGCACATAGCATTTTTTTTTTTTTTACAGAAGTTTTTAGTTAGTGAAGACCTTGCTTTTGGATAGTTCACGGACTAAAAACTTCTGTAAAAAAATATGCTCTGTGCTTAAATAGAGCCCTTTAGAATTTGCCGAATTGCAATTTAATAAGGCTGTATATACCTATGTATCTATTTACTTTTATGTGCTTTATTTTATTAAGAAATGCTTAAAAGCTCTGTTTTGCTGCATAAAATTATTCATTTTGACCTGCTTGGGTCTGCCCTCTGTAGCTGATGAATATGATTCAAATTAGCCAATTATTATTGTTTATTTGTAACGCACCAACATATTCTGTAGCGCTATACAGGGGTTAGGTTCAAGACAAAAAATAATAGCAATATTAACACATTGCAAAGGATGGAGGGCCCTGTCTTTGAGCTTAGAATCCGGTGTCCATAGTGCTTTCCCAAAGCACCATGCAAGACTGAAAACTCGCAAACTTACAAGTTTTGGGTGTGGTACCAGAGGGAGAAGCTTTGAGCATGTTATGGTGGAAGGTGATAGGCTTATTTAAACAGATGTTTTTTTTTGTGTGAGGTTTTTAAGGTTTTGAGGCAGGGAGAAAGTCTGGTGGAGCGAGGCAAGGAGTTCCTGAGAATAGGGGCAGCACAAGAAAAGCCAATCCGTGATCTCTCTCAAGTAGCATGTTGTATAATGTTGCCATTGATTGGTTACTCGGAGACAGTTAAACCACTGTACTTAGAAGCAGAAGGAATTCATGAGCTGGCTACATTGGGAGATGCATAATGGAGATTCACAACTAGCTACCTGCACACCTCACAGTGACATAATTAGAGGTATGTCTGAAGGTTTTTCATCATGCTACATGCAACTTCTACTTCTTAATGGCCATGATTTGTCATACCATTATAATGTCCCTTTAACAACCTTTTACGGACTGCAGAGCACCTGGAAAATCATAGCATCGACCTTGACCCACAATATTAGATACATTTTGTCCCGAAGGCACTGGCGCTCTATATTTACTCCTGCAAGCTTTCTTCTAGTCCTCTTCTTCCCCTAGAGTGCATACCTAGAGAGCTTGCTTTCCAGTCTAGTTAACAGAATGATATATCACTAATATAGTTTCTAAAATGTGTGTAACGCTCCAGATGAAGCACATGTGCATTTTAGAAACTATACGTATGGAATTCTATACATGCCGCAGTGCGCACCGTGCGGCACCAGCCACACCGCGCCTTCGAACTGGGAGGTGTCAGCGACAGGGATAGAGACAGGGGGGGGGGGGGAGAGACAGAGGAGGAAAGGGGAAGAGAGACACAGGGGAGGGGGGAAAGAGACAGAAGAGGAAAGGGGGAAAGAGACAAAGGGGAGGAAGGGAGGAGGGGGGAAGAGACTCAGGGGAGGGAGGAGGAGGAAAGAGACACAGTGGATGGAGGAGGGGGGAAAGACACAGGGGAGGGAGGGAGGAGCTGTGAAAGAGACAGAGGGGGAAAGGGTTGAAAGAGACACAGGGGAGGGAGGCAGGAGGGGGGAAAGAGACAGAGAGGGAATGAGACACAGGAGAGGGAGGAGGGGGGAAGAGACAAAGAGGGAATGAGACACAGGAGCGGGAGGAGGGGGAAAAGAGACAGAGGGGCGGGAGGAGGGGGCAAAGATACAGAGGGGAGGGAGGAGGAGCGTAAGAGACAGAGGGGAGGGAGGAGGAGCATAAGAGACAGAGGGGGAAAGAGACAAAGGGGAGGGAGGAGGGGGGAAGAGACAGAGGAGGAACGTAGGAAGGAGACACAGGGGAGGGAGATGGGGGGAAAGAGACAAAGAGGGAATGAGACACAGGAGCGGGAAGAGGGGGAAAAGAGACAGAGGGGAGGGAGGAGGGGGAAAAGTAACAGAGGGGAGGGAGGAGGGGGAAAATTAACAGAGGGGAGGGAGGAGGGGGAAAAGAGACAGAGGGGAGGGAGGAGGGGAAAAAGAGACAGAGGGGAGGGAGAAGGGTGAAAGAGACAAAGGAGAGGGAGGAGGGGGGAAGAGACAGAGGAGGAACGGAGGGAAGAGACACAGGGGAGGGAGGAGGGAAAGGGACACATGGGAGGGAGGGAGGAGGGAAAGAGACACATGGGAGGAGGGGAAAGAAGCACAGGGGCGGGAGGGAGGGTGAAAGACACAGAGGAGGGGGGAAAGAAACACAGGGGAGGGAGGAGGAGAGACACAGGGAAGGAAGAGGGGGGGAAAGAGACACAGTGGAGGGAGGAGGGTGAAAGAGACACAGGGCAGGAAGGAGGGGGGAAAGAGACAGGAGAGGGATTTGGGGAAGAGACACGGTGGACTGAGAGGGGAAGAAAGTTACAGGGGAGGGAGAGGGGGGAAAGAGACACAGGGGAGGGAGAGGAGGGGGAAGACACATGTAATATTATACCATCATCTATGACGGTAAACAACTAGTTTAATATATGTAAGGGTAAATCTTTTCTGCATATACAAGACCAGCTTTCAAAAGGCAGATAAAATACCAATGATGGTATAATTACTGATCTTCATGGTATTATGCAAACAGTAGCACATTGCTTTGTAATATTATACTGCTTCATTAATTTAGAGTATGGCTGCACATTGATAGCTTATTTGCTTCCTTCAAGAACTTGTGTTAAACACTCATGATACAGATTCCTTTGGCTATAGTAGATCATATGTAAAAATAAGGTTCCCTGGTGGTCCAGTGGTTAGGATTCAGTGCTTTCAAAACTGTGACCTGGGTTTGAACCAAGAGGTCATACCACCCTGAAGCCATGAAGAGTCTGGCCTGGTCAGCACTTGGATGGGAGACCACCTAAGAATACCAGGAGCTGGCACCCCACTCCATATGTCTGCCATGAATACCAAGTGGATCAGCATGGTATATAACTGTCCATGAGGTCGGACATGACTGAACGACACCAACACACACATGTAAACAGGTTTTATTGAATGTTGTTTTCATAAAGAAACATTTTTTTGTAATATTTACATGTTTAGTTCCTGGAATGGTTGCCTTGTTAGGACATTAAGGTAAAATATGGCCCAAACATTTGTCCTTTTCTGTATTAAAAAACAAGGAAACACCCATTGGTGTGTAAAAGCCATTCATGAGAAGATTATGAGAGTTCACAGTGTGACGTTTAACCAATATCATATGTGCCATGTACCGCAGAGCATGTGTGGACGCAAGTGTTTTCAGAAACTGTTGTTGACTATTTGCCAAAGAAAATCCAGTTCTGAGTATTCCATCGTCAGCATATCATTTCAATAAATACAATAAAACTCAAAATGTAATCAATTAAGACACTGGTGGTTCCTGTTATTCCCCCCATCGTTCAGATTGTGTAATGTGGGTTATTTATGTAGATCTAGAAGTCTACACACACCATGCTGATCCACGTGGTATTAATGGTAGAGATACTGGAGTGGGTTGCTATTTCCTTCTCCAGTGGGCCACAGCCTACAGCTCCTGGTATTCTTAGGTGGTCTTCCATCCAAGTACTGACAAGGCCCAACCTTCAGGGTGATGTGACCTCTTGGTTCCATGACTGGAATCGAACCCTGGTTGCAGTAGTGAAACCACAGAATACTAGTCACTGGACCACCAGGGAAACCCTTGTCATTATTTTACAATATGTATTTAGGGATATTTCCTTTAATCAGGTATCAGGATTCTGTAGAGTAGAAGACAGCATTTCTATTCCGAAAATTTCAAACTACTTCCCAAGACAGAACAAATATACTTTTTGGTTTTAATCCTAAAAAGTACATTATGGCAATATTCATAAAATATTTTATGCACGCAATTTTTTTATTTTCTTTTAAATATAAAAAACATCGCTTATTATCAGAAATATTTAATTTTAAAATTGTTAATTAGGTAACGCTTAAGAAATTTGTTTTGATTTTCAAAAATGTTTGGTTTGACTTTAGTTTAACAAATTAAAGGTATATCTAAGATTCCCTGTGTTTACCTTTTTCTAACACACGCTGCTTATATCAGACACACACATTACATTGAGTCATTCTATACACATACAGATTTATTTTATTTAAAAATAAAACATGTTTGCCACACCCTAGAGCATAGGCACAGTGTACCTACCAATAGAAACACTGCATTTGGGTACGGATTGTATCCCTATACTAACCTTCAAGCAGCAACTCACTGCAAATATCTACAGATCAGTGTCTGGCTCCTCCTACTTCCTTCTTCAGGGGGACTACACATCCCATGATTCCTTCCTGCACAAACTGCCATCATTGTTTGTTACATTGTATTAAAATGTATTAGGGGCATGTGATTGGCCAACACAAATTTAGAATTTTATGTTAATTTTAGCAGAGCTATTTTAGCAGTGCTTGCAAACTGAAGAGATTTAGCAAACATCAGGGTCAGTTTGTAAATGCTTATTTTGATATTTTTTTCATACCCTTCCGATTCCCCTCTATTAGATGCAATAATAATGCAAGAAACTAAGATATGCCTTTAAGTAGTTGAGAATATTTCTCAGTTCAAGGGCACTTGTTGGGGTTCTGGTAGGTAGTTAGGTGTTAAGTGACCAAATAAGGAGTAAGATCACTCTTCTGCACAGCAATATTGTGGTACTGTATTAAAACAATATCTGACAAAGAGTGTCAATATATAACCAGACAGCTTTCAGCCCAAGGGGAAAAAATATGAATAAAAAATACGCATCCATAAAAAAATGTGATTTATTAAAACAAAAACTGGAGGGCTGTAAAGAAAAAACAAATGAAAGAAAGTAAGAATTTCCCTGGCAACAAAAATGCTCACAAGAGAAATCTCCAGACACAAATAAGCAGAAAGAAAAGGTTTATTGTTCTAGTCAGAGAGAAGAAGGAACGTCGCAACGAAAAATACATTCGGCATGTATGTGTATGGGAGCAAGTGTCTGCAATTACAGCATTTCCATGCTCTTGGACACACTGTGTTATTTCTTGCAGCAAATGTCTGCAGCATGGAGAAGAAACCACATTTCCTCAAAAGCCCAAGGCCAGCTACTGTTCATAAGCACACAAATTAGTCTTATATTAGGTTCCCAAGACAAATATTACTCTTTATGTTTTATTTATGATGAGAATGAAGACTTGTTAATTTATAAATCTATATTAGAAATTAGGTTGTTGTTTTACGACAGTAAACACGGACATACATTTATATGGGTGGGAGTCCTATAATAAACTACAGGAAGGATTCTTGGGTACCCTTAAGAAACACCTGCTTGCCTCTGAGGGGAATTTAAAACATCATAGTGTCCTTAGACTTCTGCAGGAAACGGATTAAAAAAATATACAACAAAACAAGTCCATTCTGAAAGGTATGGGGTTAAAAAAATGCCCTATTTCATTTTGACACGGGGTGCAAATTTTTAAAATAAATCAACTTTTGTGGATAGGTAATGTTTGAGTTATCTAAACTCACCATCCATGTTATTACATTACAGTATACGCCAACCAGTTTCCCTGGTGGTCCAGTGGTTAGGATTCAGTGCTTCATCGCTGAGACCTGGCTCCGATTCCAGTCAGGGAACCAAGAGGTCACACCACCCTGAAGTCATGCAGGGTTGGGCCTGGTCAGTACTTGGATGGGAGACCACCTTGGAAAACCAGGAGCTGCTGTGGCCTACTGGAGTAGAACTGGCAACCCACTCCAGTATCTCTGCCATGAAAGACAAGTGAATCTGCATATGCATGGACATAAAGATGTGCCTGGTCTGTTGTCACAGAGAGTCGGACATGAATGAACGACACAGCAACAATACGCCAAACATTTACTCTTTTGGGGAAGATCTGGCTAATGACCAACTGAACAATTCTCTTTCTCCATTGATGTAGTAAGTGGTTTTATAATACTGGGAATGGGGAAATACCACCAAGCTGTTAATGAGCCCACTTTATTAATAGAGAAAGCCACTTTTATGAATGACTTCATGTAGTGGCTTCCCCTGTAGCTGCGGTTCCACTTAGTTCCTCGAGGTTAAGTCCCCCCTACCAGGACTCCCTTCTGACAAGGTTCAGTTTTGTACAATCTTTAAAGGGGAAGGGCCACTTTATGAACATTTTTTAAATAGATTCATAATATTGTAGTTCATTTGGGGGAAATAATGTTGTCTGTGCCATCCAGTACTGGGCAGAAATGCTTAAAAATGTATATTTTACAAGTGTTCGGCATGGAAAGCTGTGGAAATCCAGCTCCACTAAATTCCTTTTCCTATACAACTGTGCTAAGTAATCAGACTATTTGCACCTACAACCAGGCATAGTTCATACATAGGACATATGATCCAGGCTCTTTCCACTCATTTCCTATGCCATGTCTTATTCATTGCAGCTCATGCACAGTAACAGGAAGTTGGCGGGTGAAGCTTGGAGTCAACAACTTACCAATGTGGTGGCATTATCAAATTAAATGTTTATTTTTTTTTTTTTTAAATTAACGTTACATGGTAAAAACAAGTTTACTTTATTTGCAAAGAAAAATGAAACTTAAACATTGCTTAACTGCATTACATTCTAATTTAGCCATAAAAAATCCACAGGCAGGAAACATGGTGCAAACCCCCGTCCCGCTCAAAAAAAAAAAAGCATTTCTGAAGAAAGCACGTTTTATTTGAAGAAAAAAAAAAAGTGAAAAGTATCTGCGTCATGGGTGTTGAACACAAGTCCTTGAGCGATGCAAATAAGCTATCAATGTGTAACCATTAGCTCAGACATTTTGACGGAGACATCCGTTAACTGGGATGGATGCACTAAATTAATGGGGCAGCATAATATTTAATTTTACTAGTGAACGTGCTACTGTTTGCACATGAAATTCAGTAATTATACACTTTCAGAGCCCAACTCACCATGTTCTGTGCTGTGTGAAGCTGTCTGCTAGGCATTGGGACAGATACGTCCTGTTATATGTTACATTAATATTTCATGCGTCCGGCTCTCGTGTCTAGCAGATGGATTACTTACGGCTTCTGATTTTAACCATTAAGATTGTGAACAGACCAGCTCATGTTGCATGTCATTGCTGGGAAACTAGCGATCCAAACCCACAAGTAAGCTCTCTCAGGTCATCTTGTGGTATTCTCAGTTACGCACTTTTATGCAAGATTGTCATGCTTTTTTATGTTTTTCGGATATCAATTTTTAGCTTCAAAGGGAGATCCTAAATGATATCCACTTGTGACAAGCGATGATTAAGGCACAGGCTGTGGAACAGACAAGTAATGTCTATTCAGTTGTTGGTCAACTACTACATTAAGGATCACTGCATACCATTATATATACACACACACACATATATATATATATATATATATATATATATATATATATAAAACAGGATTATCTCCCATGCCAAGGTCTGCACTAGTCTGGGCCAATATTCTGCAGAGCATAAAACAACATACATACAGTATAATAGTAGGATCATATTTTAACCAAGAATTAAATAACCATAAAACAGGGTAAAACAGTGATGGGTTCCGTTACACACCTCCCCCGTGACCATAAGCCGGCATACACACATTTATATATATTAAAATGTGTACTTCTGGTTTCTGAAAATACCTCTCTGAAAAGCTCCTTGAAATTACCTATCTTGCTTCTATATGTGTAAGAGCATGATTGAGCAGGAAAAAATGACATACAGCTACTTTCTCCCCATTGTTTTCCTTCCTTAAGATGTTGGTGGTGTTCCAATTGGTTGGTTTGGAGCTTCTGGGCTTGGTGGCAGCTCTCCCATTGGTGGAGGCAAAGCCCATAGAGAAGGAACATTTTAAAAAGTTCAATGTTTACGTTAATGTTTGCTATTGTTGTGGGGGAAAATGTGGGTTTTTCGAATAAAGGGTCCTACCCGGTTTAAAGTAAACAAGGGTGAGAGTTGTTGTTCTTTCTTGGGTGATAAACTACTTTTTCCTGGATTAGTCCTTTACCTTCACGGATCCAAAACTACAGCCTAAAATGACTGGATAGCTTCAACAGTCCTGGTCCAGCTGGTGCGTTTTCAGACAATGTTGAATGACTGAAGACTAGTGGAAAGTCTTATGCGCTAAGGTAGGAAAATGCAAAGAGTGGGGGCAACTGTTGAGAAGTCCTGCACGCAGGTACGGGAGAATATAATGATAGGGCATGGGAATTGCAAATCAAGGGCAGAGTAGAGAGGGTGGGTTGGAGTGTATTTGGCGACAAGACTTAAATGTATATGCAAGTGCGCTGGGTTATGAATTCATCTAATAGAGGAGAATTAGTAGTGTATGATTACATTTATTTGCATGCACTATGTTTTTTTTAACTTTGCATTAAAAAAATTGTTTGGGTGATGTTTAAACCTCCAGGATTGAGCTAGGCACGTGAGAGGGTTTGTTTTTGTAAAAACGAACCCTGTCTATGTGAGCATGCTCAGCTTTGCAGCCAATCAGCAATGCTGTATGCAGACAGCTAGATGAGGCTGCTACACTGGGTCCTTAAAGGACCATAAATCAGCATTCAAGTAAAAATGCTTGAGCTGTTACACGGTTGTTCTTTAGACATACACACTCTCTTTGATAAATCCAGACAAATTATAATTGTACTGAAACCAAACATTTCAGCTTCTTCTTCTTATTCTAATCGGTCTTTTAGGAGAATGAGCATTTATGCTTAATTTATGGTCCTGCAATGACCTGCAATGTTTAAGGAAGAGAAGTTCATGTCTCTGTGCATGTGTCTCTGTGTGAGTGAGTGCATGCAATTCACTGGAGCTGGGAGAGTTCTCAGGGTCAATTCACTAGGGCTGGGGGAGGTGATGGGGCATATCACTGGACCTGGAGGAGGTGGTGGGGCATATCACCTGACCTGGGGGAGGTGATGGGGCAATTTACTGGACCTGGGGGAGGTGATGGGGCAATTTACTGGACCTGGGGGAGGTGATGGGGCAATTTACTGGATCTGGGGGAGGTGATGGGGCAATTTACTGGACCTGGGGGAGGTGATGAGGGCAATTCACTGGACCTGGGGGAGGTGATGGGGCAATTCACTGGACCTGGGGGAGGTGATGGGGCAATTCACTGGACCTGGGGGAGGTGATGGGGCAATTCACTGGGGCTGGGAGAGGTGATGGGGCAATTCACTGGGGCTGGGAGAGGTGATGGGGAAAATCACTGAGGCTGGGGGAAGTATCACCTGGGATGTAGATAAAACAATCATTGAATGACAGGACACAGACCTTGTTCTGGGTATTACAGAAATCTAAAGGAAAGCTGCAGCTCAGTTCACAGACAAAAAACATACAATGTATTATGTATGTTAGTTTTCCCTGGGATTTTCAGGGGAGTGTCAACATTCATAGAAAACAGTTTGCAAATGCAAGAAATTCAGCAAACTTTAAGATAACTGTTTAAATATTTATTTTGCTATTTTTTCATACACTACTAATTCTCCTCTATCAGATGCATTAATAATCCAGCTCACTTGCAGCTAAGGGCCTTTGCAAATTAGGGTTCGGATTTAAAATTGTATCCTAGATAGATTAGGGAGCCAGTATAGGGATTGACAAAGGGGAGCAACAGAGTTAATGGAGGAGATGACACTGTATGGGACACGGATGTAAAATACTTCTAACACACAATATTCACCTAAGTAACATGGATGCCAGCAGAGGAATCAATAATTTTTCCTAAAATTAAAAAAATTGCTTTATGACTTTATCCCTGGCAAATTTGCCACCACTGCTTTAAAACCTTTATGATAATAGTTAAATAGTTGTAGAACGTTTAAAATATTAATATGTTAATTTACCTGCTCATAAACAGAGATAATCCATTTATTATTGCCAGGACTAACTACAAGTATTCTGCTTTGGAAGGTATTTGCCTTCTAAGATGCATCCACTCCAACCCTGGGCCCTGTGAGAGACTGCAGCCTTCACGCTGAGACTGTGTGGGTGGATGTTGAAGCCCATGAAATTAATCCAGCAAATAGCTCTGGCTCAAATATGTCTGGGATGCAATGGGATGAATTAGAGATCTCTCAACCAGCCCAATAAGTATTCCTTGGCAGGGTCACCGAGTTGTAAGGCTTCTTTTGTTCTCACACTGTGTTGTAGATTCAGCTCAATTGCAGTTTTGCCTCCCTGGATGACACATTTGTGAGCGGTGTCCAGGAACTTTCCATAATTACCCTTTATGAGCTAATCACTCTTAATGTGTTAACGTGTGTTTGTTTAGTGCGCACATGGATAAACACAAACAGAAAAATAGATAGAAGTGCCTGGAGTGCTGCATCCATATGGTCACTGAGAGTTGGACATGACTGAAGGACACAACAACCATATAATTAACCACCACAAACACTAGCATATAGTGTGTATAGTGCTATAAAATGCCTATATTTTTATTATTAAATTAATACAGTAATCCAATGTGGCCTTATCAATAAAGTACTAATAATAGCATTTTGATTAGGAATTTTGATACTGATAGGGCAAATACAAGACTGTTGATAAAATGTCCATTTCATCTAGGCTAATAGATTAGGGTTAATCAAATTCTTCTTTATGGAGAGAATGCATACTGCATTCTCACTAAGCTACATGTAGCGTGTACCTTTTACGAGCATCCCGTCTTAAAGGGCAGAGCTAATCACCTTATAATAGACCTCCAGTTAGATATTTTATAACACAGTGCACTGATACAAGCAGATATGCTGCGGAGGAGTAAATGTTCTGGTCAGAGGTAGAACAATGCAACTACACAAGTAACATTTCACTAAAAAAAATACTTTTTTTAAGATAAGATATTGCAAAGTTGTTAAAACCATTTTGTGTTGGTTACATCAAATCCTGAGAGCTGGATGATGGGTATTTGTGTATGTTGTTAAGAGTGGGGAAATGGGGGAACAGGCAGAAGTCCAGGGCCTTTGTTTGATAACTGGGTAAGATTGAAGATGACACCAAAACCATACCCCCTCACTGGCACAGAAGCAAGACCTTGCATCAAAGGATGCATACATAGCTCTCCAGAAATGTAAACGACCCTCTCACACACACAACCTCCATCAATGTATCATGCATTATCCAGGTTAATTAACAACTAGCTGCATGACTTCTTTCCAGGTTAATTGTGCTCTAAGTCAGATTCAAAGTTTTCAAACATATATTTTAATTTCATTGTGCACTGTTACTTAATTAAAGGCATATCTAAGTGTCCTGGATTATTTATGCATCTGATAGAGGCGAATCAGTAGTGCATGCAAACATTTTTTTGCATGAAAAAATACCAAAACAAACATTTACAAACTCACTCTGATGTTTGCTAAATCCTTCAGTTTGCAAGCGGCAGCTTTTGTTTGTTTTGTTAAAAAGGTTGAACTTGATGGACTGAAAGTCTTTTTTCAACCTCGATTACTATGTAACATTCCTGAAAATCCCTACTAAGTTTAGTTTAAAAATCATAATTCATTTTGGCCATACAGGAGAAAGCATAGGTTAGTTGAAACATTTGTATCATACTCTGGAATTCCTGTGTTGCAAAGCAGCCTGGGACATGTAGTCCCTCTCTGTCTCTATCCTTGTGGTCGGATTCAGCTGTGAGTTCAGACCCCGCCCAACCATTTGATTCCATCCAGCAGCAGTTACTTCCTGTGGTATCCACCAGAAAGGTCAAACTCTGTATCTGGCTGCCTTCCCTGTGTGAACTTGGTTATGTAAGCTCCCTGTGGGTGTGCAAAGTTGGATTTTACTTTCCTGCTTATAACTTTGTATGTACCCTGAACTTTTCTATATAACATCTTTTTCTGATAATCACTGCCTGTTTCCTTACAAAAAAATTGAAACCCAGGAAACTTATATATACTTTTATGTAACAATATTAGGTAGACAGAATATGCAGACATGTGTGTGGCTCTCCAGGACTGAGATTGCCTACCCCTGTTGTAGGACAAGGGAGGCAGCATTATTTTCAGGGTAAGCTGCAACACGGACTGATAAACAAAAAGCTGCAGGAGCATCCAATGAAGAGACCTTTACAAATGCCCTGGTGAAAATGGGACTAAAGGAAGAACATGAAGATTACTTGACAACATTTGAGAGACTTGCTATTATTGCCCAATGGTGTAAAGGTACCCGGGCAATATGATTGTGTCCGTTTCCAACTGGTGAGGAACTGGCTGCTTATTTGCCTTGGAGGAGGAGGAAGCTCGGGACTATATGGTTAAACCTGCTTTATTTCTTCATTTTGGACTTCCCTTTGAACGTTATAAAAACATTTTAAAGATAAAATTTTTGTTTTAAGCACAAGCATTTGCTCAGGAACTGACGGATCTGGTCTACAAGTGGTTAAAACTTTTAGTGTGCACAATAGCTAAATATTGGACAAGATAATCTTGGAACAGTATATCTCCCAAATGACCTTCGCCAGTGGGTCTGTAGACAAACGTTCCTTAGATTATGCCATCCAATTTTCTGATCAGTTCTTGCAAGCAGAAGAGCTTATTAAGTTCAGGAATATAAAATGGTTACGTGTAGGCATGCCTGTAGGTTGTTTTTGTTCTTTTAAAGGGAAAGCTCTGGTAGCATCTCCCATTCCAAGAGTAAGGACAGACGGAGGTGAACCATAAGCTATGGCCTCAAATCAGTCAGAAGAACTAACATGCTTTAAGTGTGGCGAAGAAGGTCACATAAACAGAAATTGTTCCCTCATGGAGTGTGAATAAGCAGGGCAATGTTGTGTTGGTAATTTTTGCAAATCCTTCCCAGAGAGTCAGCTTGTGGCCCCAAATGGAAAACCCAAAGTTCCCTTGAGTATGATCCCTTCAGAGGGGATAGTCCCTCTTGAGAACACACAAGTAACCAACATCTTTAAGTCATATTAGACTATTCCACTAGATATCCTGAGTTGATCCGGTTGTGCAATACATCAACACGCACAATTGCTACAGAGCTTAATACATTTTTTCCAAGCTGCCGACCAGGGAATCATTTTCCCTACAAGGGTTATGAAGGAGGTTTAATCCCTTTCAAAAATTAATTTGATGCATATCCGATTCCAAAAGTTGATGAGATAATACGCTGGGTAAAGCTTGATATATCCCAACAATAGACTTAATGAAAGGATATTGCCAGATACCCCTTACTAAGGCATCAAAAGAAAAGAAAGCTTTTGCTACTCATGTAGGATTGTTCCAGCTCTGTGCTTTACTTTTAGGTCTCCATGGTGCCCATGCAACTTTCCAGAGGCTGATGGACCACATCCTTCAGCCCCACAGAGAGTACTCTACTGCCTATCTGGATGATATTGATATCGGCCGCATTGGCTCGGAAGATCCCCTTGATAAGGTAGCAGCTGTCCTCTGGACATTAAGGCAAGCTAGCTTAAAGGCAAACTCAGCAGAGTGTGTTTTGGGAAAGCACTAGACTTGCTATTTGGCTTCCATTTTGGGTAATACAACCTTTAAAAAAGACAAGTTTGAGGCATTGGCGAACACCATAGCTTAAAAAAAAATAAATGGTAATGGTATTCTATGGTCTAGCTGGGTATTATAGAAAAATGTATACCCAAGTTTTCTTCCCAGGAAGTGACATGAACGGACCTGGCAACAAAATTCTGCTCCCAACTTGTTGGTTTGGACCTCGTCATGCACTGAAGCATTAAAAAAAAAATATATATATATATTTTGTGTGTGGAGCCAATACTTTTACAGACGGTTGTCTCGGAGATTGGTTTGGGGGTTACCAATGGGGAAGAGAACCCAAATTTATATTTAAGTAGGAAATTACTTCCCAGAGAGAAAAACTAAGCCATCATAGAAAAAGGATGCTTATCTGTGAAATGGGCTGATGACACTTTGAGCTATTACTTGTTGGGCAGACACTCTACTTTGGTAACTGGTCACCACCCTCTAAAGTGGCTCAACATGAAGTAAAAAAATGCACAACATTTATAGTATGGGGGTGTACAAAGTTGATTCTAGGATCACTCACAGGTCCTGAAGACTAACAACCCCCAATCACCCCTGCCAATAAATTCCATAGAAGCCACCTAAAATGACTCAGCAGCAAAGGAGGACATTACTGCTTGATCAAAGCTGGAATAAAAATAATACTTAACAATAAGTAAGTATAAGATGTATTTAACAATATGCACATTCTTTGGTATAGTGCCTGCATTAAAAAACATAAATAAAATATATAAAGTGGTCCTTTGAAACCCTGCTCGTGCAGAAATGTAAATGCCCCTCTTATACCGGCATCCACCAAAGTATCATGGATGTCACCAAGGTTCAGCAGAGGAATCAATATTTATTTTTCCTAGCTTTATGATATTTTCTCTGCCTAATTACCCTCTGACTTGTTTCAAACAATTATATCTCCATAGTACAATGGCCATTTAAATGTAGATACATTATTGTGAAATAGAACAACTATACATCCTGCATAGGGCAGACCAATAAAGAAATGTCTCATGGATTTATCTGTTCGGCACAGGAAGGATTAGCATATTTTCTGATGTGTGTCGCATGGTATTACAACGTGATTAGTCACTTTTCTTTCTTTAGGAAATACTTATGAACTGTCAGTGACCTGGAACAAAGTAAAATCTGGGATCTAAACCAGAACCAAGCTGGTGCTGCGCATCCTCTCCAGTGGCTTTCAGCAGTTTATGCTTGGGAAGGCTGCAATATCATGCCATGTATTAAAACCAGGCTTGGAAATATACAGCCTTATTAAATTGTGTTTCAGCAAATTTTAAAGGGCTCTATTTAAGCACATAGCATATTTTTTTACAGAAGTTTTTAGTTAGTGACGACCTTGCTTTTGGATAGAAGTTCACTAACTAAAAACTTCTGTAAAAAAAATATGCTGTGTGCTTAAATAGAGCCCTTTTACATTTGCCGAATCACAATTTAATAGGGCTGATAGCCACTAAGTGCACTCACTATCATCCAGCCAGCTTTATTTTTATATTGTTCTGCAAAGAAATTCCATATAAAGAAACTAGTTCTTCAAATGAAAAATCTCGATAATGGGCTAACTAGATTAGGAACGTTAAACAATACAAATTGAGGGTAAGTGGAGCTGTGCTTTAGGGTAAATGATCTTGTTTTCCGTGCAAGAAGATATTGGGTGAAATAATGGCTTTGTTTCTTTTACTGGACAAATCAATGTGTTTTTACAATGTAAAAAATAAAATAAGACAGCCTCTAAAACATTAACTTTTTATATACGATTATGCTGCGGTGGACCAACTTTCGGAGGTGGGAGGACACTTGGATTGCATTTCTAGAGAGTAGTGTTTGCATATATTGATGCCATCTGCTTACTGATGAGTCTGTAAGGGAGAATTGGTGATGTCAGCTTCAATCAGATCCAATTATCTAACAAATCCTCCAGACTTCTCCAACTTTTGCTGATAGATAAAAAATACACCCCTTATAATTTAGCACTCGGGAAGTGATACAACAATAGACAAGATGGTCCCTCTATTCATAAACAGAGTCTTCAAAAATTCTGACTTTCTCTAAAAAAGAAAACGTGTTCATGGTTTACATTATAGCTAATTGCTATCTTTCTTGAACTAGCTGTAATGTACCCAAAGGACATGAAAGTCTGTTTATTATCTAGCGTTTCGGTAGTCCAACGAGGTATATACACACAACACTATGTATATGAGACATTACAGCCGAGCACATTCCTTCTCCAAACACAGACGGACGGACTCACAAATGTTGGAGAGCGCTCCCCCATTGATTATTAATGTTGGATTAAGTTACAGGACTATGTATAAACACCAAGGTGTGGTCTTGTTGTAGTCTGTCTAGCAATGAGTAGAGGAATTGTACTGTATGTAAACCTGGGAACATGATCGTATATAAACACTTAAGGAACATTAAAGTGTCATATTTATATAACATGATCTTATGAAAATGACTTGATAACGGAAAATGATTTTAATTTAAGAACCACTGTACAGAGAATATATGTTTTGAGTCTGATAAGAGCGTAATAAAGAAGAGAAAGATAATTAAGCTAGATTTTAGTAAGGAACAAATATAAACATGGATGCTGAAATCTGGAGGCATCCATGATATGCTGTGTGTAGGGGATATTTGCATTCTTGCATTTTGTGATGCTTGTATGGGGGAAAATACGTTTTCAGAAATGCAGATTCCCCCAAAGATGCTTTTATGTTCATGGCTCTTTTTTTGCGTCATTCAGTCGTTTCCGACTATTTGTGACCTCATGGACCGCAACACACCAGGCACATCATTATGTCCATGGTCATGCTGATCCAATTGGTTTTCATGGCAGACATACTGGAGTGGGTTGCCAGTTCCATCTCCAGTGGGCCCCAGCATAACAGCTCCTGGTATTCTTAGGTGGCCTCCCATCCAAGTACTGACCATGCCCAGCCCTGCATGGCTTCAGATGGTGTGACTACTTGGTTCCCTGGCTGGAATCGGACCCAGGTTGCAGCGGTGAGAGCACCAAATCCTAACCACTGGAGCTCATGGCTTATACAGCTGCAAACCGTGTTAGTTTGCTACAGATTTCATAAGCAAGAAGTTTTTTTTTTTCTATTGTCCTTTAACTTAAATGGTAGCATTCATTTTCTTATATCTCTAACAGGATTATGCATTTGGGGAGAATGGAAGGATCTATGGATGCACATATGATCTCTATTCTAGAGGTGCTGAAAGACTACTAGAATATATAGACCTGCAGTAGGTCTACTATATGCAAGTGGCAAACTGCCCAATGGGGCTGTCTCCAAAACTATAGGTACTTTATCAGAAACACTGCATTATTCTACAGTAAACTAACATTTAAATGTAATATTTAGAGCTGTAACGCAGTCTTTCTGATCCACCCACAAGATTCTTATATCTTTGTATCTTTCTTGTATTTGTCAAGACAAAGGGATCCAATACCTTAGGGGCTTATCAGTAGTTAATATCAATGTTCTCTCATTAACAAAGATAAAACGCTTGTTTTGTGGCAATGGAAATACTGACTGGCAGTTTAAAATGGCAAATTACACCTTACGGTACAAAAACTCTTTTAAAAAACAAACAAACATTCAATTGATAAAGTACTTATAATAACCTAGAATTATACATTATAGTATATCTGGAGACTCTGTTGTGTCACTTTACTACCAGGTATGTAATCACAAATGTCCTTATTGCAGGGTCAGAGAGCTAATAAGATTCTTACCGTATTCCCTTGGTCTGGGCAATGTTGTGGTAGGATACCTTGGACAAAGCGGATATCACCTGGAAGACAAACACCAAGGAAAACATTAGTAAGAGGGACAAATATACCATTATATACATCTGAATCATGATATTCAGTGCATGACTTATTACTCCTTTACTATTGAAAACTACACAAAACTGCCTGATAATGATGTAGGGTAGTCACAGACTGATAATGCTGTAGGGTATTCACAGGTAGGTAGGGTAGTCACAGGTAGTTAGTCTAGTCACAGGTAGATAATGATGTAGGTTAGTCACAGGTAGGTAGTGTAGTCACAGGTAGATAATGGTGTAGGTTAGTTACAGGTAGGTAGTGTAGCCACAGGTCGATAATGATGTAGGGTAGTCACAGGTAGGTAGGGTAGTCACAGGTAGGTAGTGATGTAGGTTAGTTACAGGTAGGTAGTGTAGCCACAGGTAGATAATGATGTAGGGTAGTCACAGGTAGATAATGATGTAGGTTAGTTACAGGTAGGTAGTGTAGCCACAGGTAGATAATGATGTAGGGTAGTCCCAGTTAGGTAGGGTAGTCACAGGTAGGTAGTGTAGTCACAGGTAGATAATTATGTAGGGTAGTTACAGGAAGGTAGTGTAGTCACAGGTAGATAATGATGTAGGGTAGTCACAGGAAGGTAGTGTAGTCACAGGTAGATAATGATGTAGGGTAGTCACAGGAAGATAGTGTAGTCACAGGTAGATAATGATGTAGGTTAGTCACAGGAAGGTAGGGTAGTCACAGGTAGATAATGATGTAGGTTAGTTACAGGTAGTTAGTGTAGCCACAGGTAGATAATGATGTAGGGTAGTCCCAGTTAGGAAGGGTAGTCACAGGTAGGTAGTGTAGTCACAGGTAGATAATGATGTAGGGTAGTTACAGGAAGGTAGTGTAGTCACAGGTAGATAATGATGTAGGGTAGTCACAGGAAGGTAGTGTAGTCACAGGTAGATAATGATGTAGGGTAGTCACAGGAAGGTAGTGTAGTCAAAGGTAGATAATGATGTAGGGTAGTCACAGGAAGGTAGTGTAGTCACAGGTAGATAATGATGTAGGGTAGTCACAGGAAGGTAGTGTAGTCACAGGTAGATAATGATGTAGGGTAGTCACAGGAAGGTAGTGTAGTCACAGGTAGATAATGATGTAGGGTAGTCACAGTTACTACATTCAGTTGCTGTCCAATTACAGTCTCCCAGCTTCAGTGCTTGGGGCACCCACCATGGTAAGAATTAAAATGACTCATTAGCCATTTGTATGCTTTATATAAATGTGTTAACTAGATCACTTAGAAAGCGACATAATTCAGCACAATTTGGACCACTTTACAATAAAGATCCCCTTAAAAAAAATATGTTAACCCTTATCAAAAATCCATCTCTGCATGGAATGCTGGAATCATCTAAACAGGTCAGTTATGCGTTAACTAGTCAGTGCATTGCTGAGTGCAGGAAAAACTATCATCAATCACTGTCTTCACCTTGCAACTCGGCTGCCAGTTTTACTCATGCAACAGCAAGTAGGCAGAATACAGTTTGTTATGTAAACAGACTTCTAACTTTAGATTTTGTAGCTGTTATTAGTGTATCTAAAAAATAGTTTTGTGTTCTTTTGCACCCTGAAAAGCACTTACAACGAGGTACATGGCCCTTTAACTACTCCATTACTAATGAAAACTACACAAAACTGCCTGATAATGCTGTACAATAGTCACGGTAGATAATGCTGTAGGGTAGTCACAGGTATATAAAGCTGTAGATTAATCACATGTAGATAATGCTGTACGGTAGTCACAGGTAGATAAAGCTATAGTTTAAGCATAGCCTGATAATGCTGTAGGGTAGTCACAGGTAGATAAAGCTGTAGTTTAAGCATAGCCTGATAATGCCGTAGGGTAGTCACAGGTAGATAAAGCTATAGTTTAAGCATAGCCTGATAATGCTGTAGGGTAGTCACAGGTATATAAAGCTGTACATTAATCACATGTAGATAATGCTGTACAGTAGTCACAGGTAGATAATGCTCTAGAGTAGTCACAGGTATATAAAGCTGTAGATTAATCACATGTAGATAATGCTGTACAATAGTCACATGTAGATAAAGCTATAGTTTAATCATAGCCTGATAATGCTGTAGGGTAGTCACAGGTAGATAATGCTCTAGAGTAGTCACAGGTAGATAACACTATAGTTTAATCATAGCCTGATAATGCTGTAGGGTAGTCCAATTATTATTCATTTACTATCCAATTACTATCTCTTAGCTTCAGTGTTTGGAGCACCCCACCTTGGTAAGCATTAATAGGACTTATTAGACATTTGTATGCTTTATATAAATGTTTAAACTAGGTTACTTAACTCCATCCTCCTCAATGTAATAGTCATATACAATTATACTTCATTTACCTCAATGAAGCTCCCAGTGTAATATTTTATCAGATTCAGGATCCTCCCCTTTTCTTCCTGTTTGCTTTCATGTATGCTGTAATCTTTCACTTCAGATCACACCAGTCTTACACTATGTTGTTAGCAAACTGATGCTAGATGCTGTTTGCCTGCATGATTGAGAGTAAACATGAACTTTTTTGCTATATTGCTACATGATACGTTTCATTCTTTTGTAGCTTCATAGCGGACATAATAAAATCATTTCCTTCTAAGATCATTTTGCAGAAGTAGATCTAACGTCTTCCCTCTGGGACGCTCAGACTAAACAGCCAAGAAATGTATCTACACACACACTTAGTGCCGAGATAAATAACCATACATTAGTAATGTAAACTAATCTGGCATGGGAGCCCTTAGAGTGGGACGTTGCCAGCACTAATTATATATTTGCATCTTCCAACATTCAAACCTCTTTGCCAGTTCACTATTACACTGAGAGTCCTATCTCAAACATGGATGTTTTACCTACATCAACCTCGCTGACTGGCTGACAAGTTGATGGCAAACAGGCCATGAAAGGAGGTGTATGATTTTTTTTTTCTTTAGTACATTAGTTCTTTTTTTTTATGATGGGTTCCAATGAAAGAAATAAGCACTACAGAGTAGCCACCTAGCTACGCATTATTGGCATAACTCATATAGGTTTAAGATGGCAGTCACCCTTAAAGGAGAACTGAAATCCCATAATATGGCACCCGGTATATGCTAATGACGTGGTGCGCATGTGACGTCACATGCGCGCCGGGTCAAGAAGGAGCGGAGGCCAGAGCAGAAGCAGGTAAGTGAGGGTAAAGGGAGAGGGGGAGGTATTTAGGGGGGGTTAGAATGAGGAGGGGGGTTTAGAATGAGGAGGGGGTTTTAGAATGAGGAGGGGGGTTTAGAATGAGGAGGGGGGTTTAGAATGAGGAGGGGGGTTGAGGATCAGGGGGGGAGGGAAAGAGACACAGGGGGGTTAGAGAGACACGGGGGGGTTAGAGAGACACGGGGGTGGGGTTAGAGAGACACGGGGGGGGTTAGAGAGACACCGGGGGGGGTTAGAGAGACACGGGGGGGTAGAGAGACACGGGGGGGTAGAGAGACACGGGGGGGGGGGGGTAGAGAGACACGGGGGGGGGGGTAGAGAGACACGGGGGGGGGTAGAGAGACACGGGGGGGGTAGAGAGACACGGGGGGGGTAGAGAGACACAGGGGGGGGTTAGAGAGACACAGGGGGGGTTAGAGAGACACAGGGGGGGGTAGAGAGACACAGGGGGGGTTAGAGAGACACAGGGGGGGTTAGAGAGACACGGGGGGGTTAGAGAGACACGGGGGGGGGGTTAGAGAGACACGGGGGGGGGGTTGAGAGACATGGGGGGGGTAGAGAGACACGGGGGGGTTAGAGAGACACGGGGGGGGTTAGAGAGACACGGGGGGGGTTAGAGAGACACGGGGGGGGGGTTAGAGAGACACGGGGGGGGTTAGAGAGACACGGGGGGGTTAGAGAGACACGGGGGGGTTAGAGAGACACGGGGGGGTTAGAGAGACACGGGGGGGTTAGAGAGACACGGGGGGGTTAGAGAGACACAGGGGGGATAGAGAGACACAGGGGGATAGAGAGACACAGGGGGGGTTAGAGAGACACGGGGGGGTTAGAGAGACACGGGGAGAGTGACTCGAGTATAAGCCGTGGGGGCCCTTTTTAGCCTTAAAAAAAGGGCTGAAAAACTCAGCTTCTACTCAAGTATATACGGTATATGTTCCACTGATCCTTATGCATATGTGGGAGGAGGCATTTGGATGCGGAGAAAGATTCCGGCGTTACAGTTGCTTTCAATAGGACTAATGGAAATCTAATAAGCTTACAAGGACAAAAATAGCAGATATGACATGGGACACAGTAAAGAAAATGGTAGCAGGCACTGAATCATGGCTGCATATAATATTAATCTAAATAAAGGCTCTTATTTTTTTGTGAATATAGTAAAAAGGCTCTTTAAAGGACCACTGATGTCATATTTATAGTATCTTCTTTCAAAGAACTTGTCTTTATAAATGTGCAAAATATATTCATAGGGGGAAAAAATAACTATTGTTATTAATAGGAAAGCTATGAGGCAGTTGCCTTTCAACAGAACTAAAAAAAAAAAAAAACTTTCAAGAGGATAACCCTCCCCCTCAGTCTGCCAGACAAGAAGCAATGCAAGATGGAACCGTCCATGACACATGCATAACCTGCTAAATGTAAATTAAATATTGCTATTTTGCTCTATGTTACCAAAAAGAGCACCGATAAAGTGAAAAAAAAAAAGTTTTCAATTGATGCAAATGTCACTATTTTATAATGTTTTTTACATAACCCTGAAATATTTCAAGTTAATGGCAGTGTTGACTTTCCTTCACTTCTGCAAGGACCAAAAATCACAAGCACACTCAGCATTCAAGTGGCAAATTACTGTGTTTGTTCTTACTCTTTTGTGTCCTTAAGACATTCAGACCACAAAGAGAAGAGCTATGCAATGTATTATTAAAGTAAAGAACGCGTAATTACAGAGAGCTTGCAATGGTCCATTTAGGACCTGAGAGAATGTGCCTTTAAGCTCAAAAATTCAAATAAATGGTTTACACATTTTCTACTTGATTTTAACTAATCTATATTATAGTCCAGAACAGTTTTAATTACGTAATTAGTCCTTTAGCAGCAACCATTTTGAATGCCCTTGTAAAAATTAATTATAATGCACCAAGGTTGGTATTTAGTGTAATTGGCGATTTCACCTTCCTTTCAATTAATCATATCTAGGGATTCTCACGTAGGACGAGCTGGTAGCACTTTGTAGTGGGATGGTGAGAGATGGTACCCCTGCTGTTGGATGTCTTGTCTGGGGTATACTAAACATCTGAATGCCAATTATTTTCCAGTGGATGTGATATCCGGACTGCCAACTGATGGCTAATTAACACTACAAAAACAGTGTATTATAGATATGAGTCCAGTGTCCTACACCACAACTCAAGTTAAAACTATGGTACCTGGATAATGCAGAGTATCAACAGCAAGAGTGTGATTGTGTCTAGACCCATGAGGCCTAGGCCTAGGACAGCACATCTATAATGGGCTGTAGGCTACCTTAAGGTGAAGTGACGTATATTGAACTATGTTTGTATATGCACAGAAAGGTCTATATGCAGTGGTATTTCTGTTTGTATATATATATATATATATATATATATATATATATATATATATTTTTTTTTTTACTGGCACGCCGACCTTCGCGCGCTGCAGAATTGCGCCCTTTATTTTTGTTATATATATATATATATATTTTAACTGTGATATTTAATGAATTGTTATATAAAACATAAAGTTCTTTTACTTCTAAGAAACCAACAGAATACAAGATTTTCACTATGTGGGACTGCCCCCTCTCTCCCTGTTGTCGCTTATGTAGCCTGCCATGTTTCAGAACTGTGAGCTAGGCCATGCCGATGACGCTCTGCGCTCCAGCCTGCATCCCATCTGCCACAGATGTCCCCATCTCATATTTACTGGACCTGCTTGGCAAGGAAGGGGCCGACAGTGTGCCATATGGGCCAGGCATTGTGTGCATGTGTCACTAGGAGCATGTTGAATTGCATGCTTATCATGTATGTAGTGATAAACATGCAATGCAACATGCTCTTAGTGACACATGCACACAATGACAGAGACATTGCATACAATATGCTCCTAGTGACACATGCCAGTCCTACATGGCACACTGTCAACCCCTAACCTTAGCCTTGGCAGCCTCCAGCAAGCAGGTACAGTAAATATGAGATGGGGCAGATGGGATGTAGGCTGGAGCGCAGACGTCAGCAGGGCGCAGTTCTCAGTCTCCAGCGTGTGAAACGTGTAAAAGACATGCCACCATTGTGTGTGTGTGTGTGTGTGTGTGTGTGTGTGTCTGCCCTCAAAGGGGTAGAGTTATGTAAGGTATACCTGTATATATATTTTTTTTTTATTGTACAGTGGTCCTATAATGCAGAAAAGTTTGTGCAATATTGATTAAAATGCTGTCCACTGTAGATAATTCTTGCATTATTTTGCTCATTATCAAGATTCGTAATCCTTTAACATTTCCAGATTACCTTCTAATAATCCCATTACATAGATCACTTTTTAAACTACTGATGTGGTTTAAAGGCAACCCTGTTCTATTTGTATTGCTATACAAGGCTCTCTCTCTCTCTAGCAGAATACCTTGATTTCACGACTATAGAGTGGTTACAGAGTGGTGATTAAGACAAGTAAGACATTACTTGAGATATAGAGATAGCCACTTGTCACTGGCTCACAGACTGGATATAAGGGTCACTTGGTAAGATACACTCAGCAGCGTTGATGTCATTCTCTCAACCCCTTCAGTTTGGTGTCATGCTTTGTTCAGAGGCCAAAAAGCATGACACAGAAATATGGAGTGAGACGGTCACTGGAATATAAGAGGTGAGGAATATACAGAAGAAGGAGTTGTTAGATGATAGAGCTTTAAAGATGGGGGGCCTTGGCAGTTGTAATTTTGCTGCTGGCGCTGGACTAACACGCAAGGTCCAAGATGGGTATTTTAAGCATAACATCTGAAGAAACACTTTATGAAAAATGAGAATTGAGCATGTACTTATTTTTAATATATTTTATTTATATTCCATGTGAATCCATTTATATCTCTGATCAATTATCCCTCCTTTGCTGCAGAGTCACTCTAGGGGAATTATAGGTAAGTAGTGGCCCTGGTGGTCCTAGTAATTTATAGGTAAATTATGGGGGGGTGTTAATACACAGTGGTCCTCCAGCATCTGTGAGTTAGCCCAGAAGCCACTCTATGCACAGCCATGCACCCCCACCCCATACGTTAACTAGAGGCCTGCTAGAGTGACTGAGCAGCAAAGGTGGGCATGTGCTGCCAATGGAGTCACTTTAAAGTACATTTATTAATTTTTTAAATAATATGCTGATTGAATCTTTCATACAGTGGTCCTTTAATTGGAGGGGATATATTCATTCTTGCCATGGGATAATAGCAGGAAGAGCATGTCCCCTTATTATAAATAAGAAAAACAGAATACGCTCTTAGAACTTAAGAAATAAGTTTATCACTCTCAGCCTTAATATGCACAACTGCGTACTCTACAGCATAACGTCGCTACTTACCTTAGAATTTGTATATAACTTTGTGATTTGCCAATTGCACCCACTCTTGGTGCTTTATAAATAAAACGTAATAATAATCTGTACAGTATACTGCAGAATGTTGTAGACATATGGTGCAGTGGCCACTGTTATCCTGCTTATTTCTATATGAGTTTCCAATAACTAAAATATTCCCAAAAAAGGGAAAAAAAAGCACTGATGGTAAATATATTTTATATGTAATTATGCCTTATTTTGGCGTTCCATTTTTTCGCTAAGGAGCCGGATAACCACATAAAACTGATATTACCGATCGGGTGATATTGCTTGTTAAATGCCTTTTCTAATTTGTATACTTATGTGAAATCATAGCTATTGATTTTTTTTTTAATTTCGATTTTCAAATACGGCCCAAAGAGGGTCTTCTGAGCTTGTTCTGTATCTATTTTAAAGCCCAAAAAGTGACCAATTAAATAAACCTCATCTCCCACTCATCTGTTACATCTCATTAAGTCATCACTCAAGGTTTACACTTTTTTGTGGATTAAAATAAATTCCTGGGTGATGGAACATTAATTATAAACAAAGAATTTAGCATCAAAGCCTTTCCTTAGTTGCATGTCTTGGAAGACAGATCCAAGGCCAGAGGGTAAATGCCCTTGAGGGTAAAGTGAACATATATTACACAAAGAGGAATCTCACTGAATACATTCATTTTATGGGTCTTCCAGTGACACAGGAGGAGAAAAAATACACCAATGACACTGTATAAATGTGCTGTACAGTACAATGTCAGCAAGAGAAAACAGATATAAACTGCTGAGCCAAGCTACTCAATATATATATATTTTAAATGGATGCTAAAATCTTCAAGCATAGACTGTTATCTCTTTGATATTGAACAATTATTGTTAATAATTGCTTAATAACCCTGGGGGCTGACTATATTGTTGTCAGTCTAAAGCCATATGAAGCGGACAAGAATGAGCCTTAGCAACTGTAGTTATTTTCCCTGGATCTGCACACTTTTATGCTGTAATAAAATGTGTTTTCTTTAACAGCATTCAATTGATAAAATTATTGTTATTACCTATAGGTCTAAATTATATTTAGAACCTGCAGTTTCCCAAAACCACTTTCTGAATGGTTAACCCTGCTATAAGACCCGGCTAAATCATTGTCTTGCTACTGAATGGATAATTGAATAATCAAACATTAGACTTAGAATAATGATCGCTTGCCAAGGCCTACTGGCAATTTATTTAAGATTGTACGGGCAGGCTAGATGACCCTGCTTGGTTCTTCACTGCCATCACATCTATGTGTCCATGTACAATTTCCCTGAAAATTGAATGAGCAGAGTTGGTTATTATCCACCATCAAACCCTTACTTCATCTTAAAAGGACTCCTTAGCATTTATTTTTTTGTTTTATATATATATATATATATATATATATATATATATTTTTTTTTTTTTTTTTTTTTTTTTTTTTTTAACTATGATATTTAATGAATTGTTATATAAAACGTAAAGTTCTTTTACTTCTAAGAAACCAACAGAATACAAGATTTTCACTTTCTGGGACTGCCCCCTCTCTCCCTGTTGTCGCTTATGTAGCGTGCCATGTTTCAGAACTGTGAGCTAGGCCATGCCGACAGGAAGTGGCTTCACACAACCAGTGTTGTTCTGTTGGCAAACAGACCCTGGCATGCTTTGTGTCTGATAATGTAAGCCCCTCCATGTGGATGTGATCTTAGGTCACACCTCTGAAACATGTCACCCTACATGAGAAAGAATAAGAAGAAAGGGCGCAGTCCCAGAGGGTAAACATTTGTTACTCTGGGGGTATCTTTGAAGTGAAGTGTAAATTGTATATGACGCTAAGCTAATCTTTCCTAAAGAATCCCTTTAACATGGGGGTCTTGGAATTGACTGTACAAGACTAACCCCCACCCACCCAGATTGCTTCTTTTATCAGTGTTTGTTCTAAAGACACTTGCACTTTCTCTCTGGTTTCTTATTGCTTCTTCTTTAAGAAGAGTCAAAAGAATATAAAAGCCAACACTCAACTGGCAATTACCAAAACAGTGAGCAAATATTTGCTGTTGGCATCACTTTAATTACACGGCGATCCAGCTTCAAAGAGACTGTTGTCTTTGCTGCCCAGAAACAACTGCATCCTCTTAAAAGTTCAACGACCCAATTAAATGCTCTATTTCGCCATTTCTGCTTGCTAAGGAAGATGCCGATTCTTTGCACTGAAGTGGTAAACCACAATGGTAAAATCTCTCTGCATTGTTGGCGTGTCCTCCGTACCCAGTGATTGAAAGCCTTGCCCCTACAGTGTGAGCTTCCTACGTCAGTCTTTGACTCTATTACATAAATACGCTCAGATTATATGTCTCATGAGAACATCATTAAACCTTTCTGAACATTTCAGATGAATTTCCAGATGAGTGAATGTTATATGAACATCTGGCTTTAGAGTGGGCCCTAATGCAACAGAGCCACAATCATTTTCCTTTCACAAACTAATGGACATGGAACATACGCAATGGTTAAAAATACTGAATAATAATATTAAAGAACCACAAACTTTCTATTTATCATTTAAAATGATAATCATTTTTTTTTTGCAGATTAAAAGTGTTTTTGTATAAAAAATAAAGAATTGTACTTTAAGAAAACAAACCCTAAAGCAATACAGAAATAGATACATTGCAATATACCGTATTTACGCAAATCTAGTGCGCCATCAAATCTAATGCGCACCACAAATTTGGAACCCATGAATCAAAAAAATGTTTTTTTGCTGGCGAATGTAATGCGCTTTTGTCATTTGTACAAGAAGTACCCTGAGTTTATGTTACCAACTTATGCCACTGTGCTGGGGCTCTCTGGGTGCCAAGCTCTGTGTGCCACTGTGCTGGGGCTCTCTGTGTGCCACTGTGCTGGGGCTCTCTGTGTGCCACTGTGCTGGGGCTCTCTGGGTGCCAAGCTCTGTGTGCCACTGCATTGGGGCTCTTTGGGCGCCAGGCTCTGCATGCCACTGTGCTTGGTCTCCCTGGGTGCCAGGCTCTGCGTGCCACTGTGCTTGGTCTCCCTGGGTGCCAGGCTCTGCGTGCCACTGTGCTCGGGCTCTCTGGGTGCCAAGCTCTGTGTGCCACTGCATTGGGGCTCTTTGGGCGCCAGGCTCTGTGTGCCACTGTGCTGGGGCTCAAGACCCCGCACAACACACAACAATGCCAGGAACATAAAATTTTACCCAGGAACGTACGAGGTACAAAATACACTATTAGGAAGGAAGGAAAATGCTCCAGACCCGCGTAACACACAGACATTTGCCGTCATTTTACAACAATAACTTGTAACTAATAACATTACTATTCTAAAATGACGATTTACAAAACTAAACAAAGGTTTTCCCCTCGCGCATGCAGCCTATTTACACTGCATACTTGCCACATTGCTGACACTTACACCTCAGGTCAGCAACAGTCCAAATGTACATAGTAAGCTGCAGGAACATCAAAACAGTATTGATTGCTGGATATATCCATTACAAATAGGTAAAGTATATTATTTTTTAGTTAATTAATTATCATAAAAAATATATATATATAAAAAAAATAAACAGGGGAGAGAATCGCAATGAGCGCCAAAGGCGCTCAGCGCAGGGCTCACAACAGGTGCCGAGGGTGCTAAGAGGAGCAAAAAGTACACGAGGGGAGAGGCTCGCGTTGAGCGCTGAAGGTACTCAGAGGACCAAAAGCCTTACTTTGTGTGCCAAACAGCATTACCTGCCGTACAATTTTTTTGGTATGGCAATGAATAATTAATAAAATAAGAAATTAATATACTTTACCTATTGTGAAGTAATATATGCAGGAAGCATTGTGTGGAAGAGCTGGCAATCTGTTTTCATGTTGCTGCAGCATCAGTGCTGTGGAGCTGCTGTGTAAGCGTCATGAATGTGTGCAGTGTGTAGTGTAATAGTGTGCGTACTCGAGCCAAATACGTTAGGGTAGCTGTGTACTTCCGCATTGTATAAGTTAGTGTTCTAAAATGGCGCCTAATGTGTGGTACGCATCTGTCGGTGATTTAGCGTCCTTGTTTTAGGATGACGTCCGACTTTTTTCGGAATATCCGTAGGTGTTTGGTGGTGTTTTGCGTGTTTAGGGTCCTTTAGCCTCGTTTTCGTTTTGTTCGGCGGACATTTTTTCTCTCGCTTAGGTGATTTTCAGGGGTCTAAACTCCGAAATTTGGACTTAACTCGAGGTGCAAGTTCACTTGCAGAGGTCCATGCCAGCAACTGCCAGGCTCGCTGTGTGAGTCCGCAAGCGTTAGCAACAGCCCGCATGCTCACAACTATATATATACTAGAGAATTGCCCGTCAAAAAATGACGGCAATGAAATTGTAAGTTAGCTAATGCTGTTTGGTGTATAATAATGAAATATATAATACATTAATAAATGAATATACTTTACCTATTTTGAAGCATTGTGTTGAAGAGCTGTGAATCTGTTTTGATGTTGCTGCAGCATTAGTGGTGTGGAGCTGCTGTGTAAGCGTGGTGAATGTGTGCAGTGTAATAGTGTGCGTGCGCGAGACCAAACCGTTAGCGTAGTTGTGTACTTCCGCATTGGCGTAAAATGGGGGGTAATGTGTGGTATGCGTCTTAGCGGAATATCCGTAGGTCTTTTGTGGTGTTTTGCGAGTTTCTTGTGGTGTTTTGCGAGTTTCTTGTGGTGTTTTGCGTGTTTAGAGTGCTGTAGCCTCTTTTTCGTTTTGTTCGGCGGCCATTTTTTCTGTCGCTCAGATAATTTTTTAGTGTCTAAACTCTTTTATTTTGATTTAAATGAAGGTGTAAGTTGTTTTTTTGAGGTCCTGGATGGTCCCTCTTGCTGTAGGTAAGTTTTTTATGTGTGTGCTGTGTGTATTTATTGTGTTTTAAAAAAATATATTTTCGCGGGTTGCGGACGATTTTTGCGATGTCGTAATTTGTGCTAACGTGTCTCGTATAGTGTTTGCGTTTGTAGCCTCGTTTTCGTTTTGTTCGGTGGCCACTTTTTTCTGTCGGTTAGCGAATTTTTTAGTGTCTAAACTGTTTTATTTTGAGTGAAATCAAGATGTAAGTTGTTTTTTTGAGGTCCTGGATGCTCCCTCTTCCTGTAGGTAATCTGCTGTGTGTATTTATTGTGTTTTTCATTTTTTCCTGTCCGCGAGTTGCGGAAGATTTTTGCGAGGTCGTAATGAGTGGCAACGTGTTTGCGAGGGTCTCAGTTGCTGTGTCGTGTTGTTTGCGTTACAAGGTAAAGTATGCGAGGGACGCAGTTGCTGGCAAGGAGCGCCTTTGGCGCTCCATGCCAGCATCTGCGACCCATGCCAGCAACTGAGGCCCTCGCTTCGCAAGGGCCGCGGGCTCGCTATGCGAGCCCGCAAGCATTAGCATCAACTCGTATGCTCACAACTATATACCGTATTTTTCGCCGTATAAGACGCACTTTTTCTTCCCCAAAACTGGGGGAGGAAAGTTGGTGCGTCTTATACGGCGAATATAGCTTTTCAGACTGCCTCTGTCCTTTTGATCTCACCCCAGCGCTTCCTACCAGCATCGCGTCGGCCGGTGCGTCCTAGTGACGTCACACACGCAACGCTGCAGTACACGTGGAGTGCTGGTAGGAAGCGCTGGGGTGAGATCAAGATGGCAGAGATCAGAAGTAAGGTGAGGATCAGGGGGATCAGGGGGGTCAGGGAGGGTCAGGGAGGGTCAAGGGCTCCCAAATGCTGCAGTATATGGATGGATGTGTGTGTGTATGTATGTATGTATGTGTGTGTGTATGTATGTGTGTGTGTGTGTATGTGTGTGTATATATGTATGTATGTGTATGTATATTTATGTGTGTATGTATATGTATGTATGTGTATCTATAAAGGTGAGGATCAGGGGGGTCAGGGAGGATCAGGAGGGTCAGGGAGGGTCAATGGCTCCCAAATGCTGCAGTATATGGATATGTATGTGTATGTGTGTGTGTGTGTGTGTGTATGTATGTGTGTGTGTATGTATGTGTGTGTATATATGTATGTATGTGTATGTATATTTTTGTGTGTATGTATATGTATGTATGTGTATCTATCTATATATATATATATATATATATATATATATATATATATATATATATATATATATTTGTGTGTATCTGTGTGTAAAGTGTATTTGTGTTTGAGTGTATTTGTGTTTTATTCAGATTTTTTTTTTTCTTGTTTTCCTCCTCTAAAAACTAGGTGCGTCTTATCTGCCGGTGCGTCTTATAGGGCGAAAAATACGGTATGTGATTTGTTTCATTACACCATAGTCCTTTAAACAGCGCCTCCCCATGGCTTCCCACCCATCACAGTGTCCCTTTAAGCATTTATTTCACATAAAACAGGATTATGTAATTAGGGTTAAACTCTTTGGCATTGAAAGTATTGGATATGAACACAAAGTCATAAATGATTAAATGGGTTTGACAGCTGCTTCCAATATGTCTATCGATCCCTGGAACAGAAGAGGTCTGTAAAATACAGAAAGCAGCAACGAGGGGACGGGCTGCATGAGGATGCCTAGGAAGTCGCTGCTGGCCTTGTGCATTTTCATTTTAAAGCAGATCTATCCTCCCATTATTCCCAAATGGGAAGGAGGAGAGGATCAAATGATATGCCTTTATTATAACGAACAATCTTAGACTGTGTGCTGTATTAACATAAACATCTTACAGTGTCCCTTTAAGTAAAGGCTGCTGCATTCAAGAGATCAAACCATGTCAGGCAATTCTGTACAAGAGCAAGATACACAAATTGCACCAGGAAACACTGCTGGTAAAAAAAAGGGACTTATTTATTTTTGGGGCTTGTAGCCTAATTAAACACAGATAAGCTTCAGTGGTCAACACTGGCCCTTGGTGACCAGGAAACAAACACAGCACGCGTATGACAACTTGTCCCTGACTCACCAGTAGTCACACAGTGTAAAATCTAAATCATGGCATGCCTGGGCTCCTTGGGGTGACAGTTAGATCTGCAGATTTGCACTGCCTGATCCTAACTTGTGATCTCCGCCTATAAGCAATTTGTAATCATACGGAAAAATTAAAGAAAACTCCTAAAGTTCTGGAAAAGCAGCTTTGCAACACAGTCAGACCTCCAGATAAAGGGGATGTGGATGGTTTCTGGATTTTACTAGGTATCTAATATACTTATGTATTTATTTATTTGTATGTAGTTTGTTTTATTAAGAAGCCATTAAAAGCTCTGTTGTTACTGCCTAAAATCATGCAAATAGCCCCTGTATGGGTCTGCCCACTGCAGCATAGGCAGACAGACTCTGTAGATGTGCAGTGTAGTTCCTTAGTATTTCAGGGACCATGTCTTAGAAAACATGCTGTCAAGTTGTGGTCCCTTATAGGCTAGGACACTACACACCCAGCCATACAGAGTCTGCAAGTACTGAAGGACAGACCCAAACAGGGACAATTTTCATGATTTTAGGCAGTAGAACAAACCCTTTAATTGCTTCTTAATAAAACAAAGCACATAAAAGTAAATAAACACAAAAGGTATATTACCTTCCATATCCCTTTAAGGTGAATCATGGGCGGCTCCAACTGAAATTTTCTATGGAAAAGTACACAAGATGTTCTGACATTGATTTTAACCTTTGTGGTACTCATTTTCCATGCACAAAACCCCATTTAAATGCATAATCAACAATATGTAATGTCTCTTTAAGGATTGCTGACGCGCTTGACCTTGGACAATCCAAGGTCCAGTGTACCCAGTAACAGGTTACATACAAAGTAACTGCAGGAAAAGAGAGATTATTAGCAGCTCATTTTGCTGTAAAACCCACGATATTTATAACTCATTTCCTAGTTACCTCAGCCTTTGTTCTTTATGTGAACTATGTAAATTGCCGTTTCCTTAATTATTCTTGTAAATTTAAATTGTGTTTCAAAAGAATATATAATTAGTGTAATGTCAGATTATAATATGTAAACCCAAAAACCAGAAATATAATAAAAACATTAATCTATTACATATTTACAATTAGGATCAATATTTCAATGAAAAAAAAAAAACAGATTTGAAAAATTCCATTTGAACCAATATTTTAAAATGTTAGCACATTTGTTTCTCTCTCTATAGGTCATCAGGCATCCAGTTTTAATGTGCCTCGTTCACGGCAGAAGCCAAAGCACGCAAACAACCTACTAACATTTAGGAAATCCTCCTGGGCTGATCCTTTCCCTAAAGGACCACTCAATTCTGCACAATTTGGACCACATCACAGTAAAGATCTTGTAAGAACAAGTTGAGAGAGGGAGGGAGAGGGGAGGGAGGGAGAGAGGGAGAGAGGGAGGGAGGAGAGGGAGGGAGAGAGGAGAGGGAGGGAGGGAGAGGGAGGGAGGAAGAGGGAGAGAGAGAGAGGGAGAGAGAGAGAGGGAGAGAGAGAAAGGGAGGGAGAAAGGGAGGGAGAGGGGAGGGAGAAAGGGAGGGAGAAAGGGAGGGAGAAAGGGAGGGAGAAAGGGAGGGAGAGGGGAGGAAGAGGGGAGGAAGAGGGGAAGAAGAGGGGAGGGAGAGGGGAGGGAGAGGGGAGGGCAGGGAGAGGGGAGTGAGGAAGATGGGAGGGAGAGGGGAGGGAGAGAGAGGGGAAGGAGAGAGGGAGAGAGGGGAAGGAGAGAGGGAGAGAGAGGGGAAGGAGAGAGGGAGAGAGAGGGGAAGGAGAGAGGGAGAGAGAGGGGAAGGAGAGAGGGAGAGAGAGGGGAAGGAGAGAGGGAGAGAGAGGGGAAGGAGAGAGGGATAGAGAGGGGAAGGAGAGATGGAGAGAGAGGAAGGAGGGAGAGAGAGGGGAAGGAGAGAGGGGAAGGAGAGATGGAGAGAGAGGGGAGGGAGAGATGAGGGGAGGGAGAGAGAGAGGAGAGGGAGAGAGAGGGGAGGAGGGAGAGGGGAGGGAGACAGTGGGAGGGAGAGACGGGGAGGGAGGGAGACGGGGGGGAGAGAGGGAGACGGGAGAGAGGGAGACGCGAGAGAGGGAGAGGAGAGAGAGGGAGACGGGAGGGAGGGAGGGAGGGAGAGAGGGAGAGGGAGACGGGAGGGATAGGGGAGGGAGACGGGAGGGAATAGGGGAGAAGGGAGAAGGAGCGAGGGAGAGAGGGAGGGAGAGGGAGGGAGAGGGGGAGAGGGAGGAAGAGAGAGGGAGAGGGAGGGATGAGAGATGGGATGACGGGGGGGAGGAGAGACGAGAAGGGAGAGGGGGAGGGAGAGGAGAGAGAGGGAGAGAGGGGGGAGGAGAGAGAGGATGAGGGGAGGAGGGAATGAGAGAAAGAGGAGATCGGGAGGGCAGAGAGAGGAGAGTGTGAGTGAGGTGTAGGGGACTATCTATATAATTTACATTTTAAGGGTTTGACACCTACCCCCCCTCCCCGCACATGCTCATAAGCACTCAGTCACAAGGACTAACTGCAAACCCTGATGTTAATACACTTCTCTCACATATAAACCTTCAACAAATGATGCCTCCAGACACTAGAAGGAACATCACAATTTTTTTTCAAATTATGAAAACTATCTTTATTATATTCTTCTGATTCAAATTTTTCACACATATACATTTGTTATTATACAGTATTACCTACATCTTTGCAATATGTCAAAGAATTTTATCTCAGAAGCTACAGGATTACATTATAAAGCCTGCGGGGAGACAGATTTCTCTACATTGTCGGATGTATTTATTCTTAACAATACAATTCAACCTTTCTATGGCAAAAGAAAATATTTCACAATCTAAAAACCATTCCATGGGATTAATCTGCGTGGATACAAATGATTCCAATCCTCAGTGTTTGAATTGCAAATAGGATTGGCCATGTATGTGCAGCCGGGCGAAAATCCAAATACACAGAAAATATGGGACTGCGGCAAAAAGCTTATTTATACACAGGACGGACAATAAGACTCATAGCATTAAAGGGACATGAAACACAATTATTTTCTCTTGCCTTTAAGAGAACATGTTTGAAACATTTTGTGTGCGTTGTTCAGTTGTGTGCAACTCTCCCTGATCCCAATGACTGCAACACACCATGCTGATTGGTATTCATGGCAGAGATACTGGAGTGGGTTGCCAGTATTCCTAGGTGGTCTCCCATCCAAGTACTGACCTGGCCCAATCCTGCTTGGCTTCAGGGTGGTGCAACCTCTTGGTTCCCTGACTGGAATCAAACCCAGGTTGCAGCAGTGAAAGCACAGAATCCTAACCACTGGACCACCAGGGAACCCATAAACATTACAAAGTTGTTTTTGGATTAAAAAAATATGAAGTAAAAACTGAAACTAACAGGAAATGTAAAGGGCATACTTTAGCCTATAGATCTCATTGGCTAGAATAGGGCAAGCCCTAAAGAGCAATTAAACTTCTGAATACAATCTTTATTTGAAAAAAGAAAACACATTGCGGCACATTATAAATCCCCTCGTTCCAATGCAATAAAAAAGAAAACATGGATTCCAAACAATGTATAATTTATAATGTGATAATTTCATAATTTAATTTATGATTTAAAGGTTCTAATAAATATTTTATCAGTTGAAAGTAATTTAAAAAAAATAGTGTTTTCTTACAGTAAACTTACAATGAAGTTTGCATTTCTTACCTGTTACCGGACTATTATCTCTTTCTTAAGGGTTATTATTGCCAATAATTTCTAATTACTGCATGGAGGTATGTTTTCAATTATAATTATAATAAGATTTTTTATCAAATATATATAGAAGTAATGATATTTACATTAAGTTGTTAATTCGATAGTATCATAAATGTGAACACATTTTAAAGGAAAATGGAAGGTTCCCGTTTTTTTAAACTAGCTGTTTGTTTGCATCTAAACATAATTTTATTACCAAGTGCTTAAAAGCTCTCTTTTTACTTACTGAAACTTTCAAAATAGTCCCAAGAAAGGTCTGTCCCCTGTAGCTCCTACACATGGTGTATCTGTAGTACTAGATGTAATAACCAATCACAGACTGTCTCTCTGCAGCGTTTAATTTTTTTTTTGTTGAGAAACAATCTTTTATTGGCTAGCACATCTAGCGCCAATAGAAAAAAGGGTTCCCTGGTGGCCCGGTGGTCCAGTGGTTAGGATTCGGTGCTTTCACTACTGTGACCTGGTTTCCATTCTAAGTCAGGGAACCAAGAGATCACATCAACCTAAAGCCATGCAGGGTTGGGCCTGGTCAGTACTTGGATGGAGACCACCTAGGAATACCAGGATCTGTATGCTGTGGCCTACTGGAAAAGGATCTGGCAACCCACTCCAGTATCTCTGCCATGAACACCAAGAGGTTCAGCATGACCATGGACATGAAGATATCCTCGTGTGTTACCATGAGGTCACAGAAAATCAGAAACAATTGAACGCCAAAAATGTTTTAAAAAATCCATAAGCTGCTGGAGGCGGAGCTTTGTTGAGACTATTTGCAGGGTTTCAGTGAGTAAAAACAGAGCTTTTAGGGTGGCATGACTTTTGGCCGCACGAGACGTGCGAAACGTCTTGTGCGCATCCACAAAGGCTGACAAATGCGCGCGCACCCATACCAGCCCGCCAGTTAAGCACTTTGCACTCACCCTCACCTCCCCCTCCTTTTCCAGCTCCACCTCTGTCCCTCCGGTACTCACCCTCTCTCCCCAGCTCTCCCTCCTTCCCTCAGTACTCACCCTCTCTCCCCAGCTCTCCCTCCTTCCCTCAGTACTCTCCCTGTCTCCCCAGCTCTCTCTCTCCCCACTACTCTGTCTCTCCCCCTAGTACCCACCCTCTATCCACAGGAATCCTTCCCCCAGTACTCACCCTCTCTCCGCGCTGGTGTGGGAGCGCGCCTTTGTCGGCGCGCACATGACGTTGCGCACGTCGCGTGCCAGCTTTTAGGCACTTGTTAATACAATGATGTTTAGATATGCAAATAAACACTTCAGTAATTAATTTTAATATTAAAAACACTGAACCCTCCATATCTATTTACGTCATTTAAAACTTATATTAAATAGATGGCATAAACTTTTGGCCGCAATCACACCTTGTTATCTCAAGAAGTTGGTATTTTTCTTTACTGCATTGGAATAAAGAACCCAGATTGTCTTCAGCAGCAGCCCCTGTTGTCTATATGTGACATCCTAAAAACTACAAGTTGTCATTGTGTACAGCACCTGGCACCCCCTGGGCCTCTCTCTGCTAGAACATACAAAAGGTTATGGAAAGATGAGGAGCGACTAAACCTGGCATGTGTACACCGGAACATCCAGACGATTCGCTACTAAACATCTTCTAGGAATAAGGTTATTTTATTAAATAGACAGTCCATTTACCTCTGTGCAATAAAAAGATAATCTGTTACACAGAATAGTTTTATCTTGGCATGTTTATTTTTTTCAAGTGTCTTTAGAAAGGGGCTGAACTAAGAAGCCAGGCCTATAGGTGATCTAGGGTTCCCTGGTGGTCCACTGGTTAGGATTTGGTGCTTTCACCACTGCAACCTGGGTTTGATTCCAGTCAGGGAACCAAGAGGTCATACACCCTGAAGCCAAGCAGGTTTGTTTGGGAGACGACCTAGGAATTCCAGGAGCTGTATGCTGTGGCCTACTGGAGAAGGAACTGGCAACCCACTTCTGTATATCTGCCATGAAAACCAAGTGGATCAGCATGAACATGGACATAAAAATATCCCGGTGTGTTACGGTCCATGAGGTCACTGAGAGTTGGAAATTACTCTGGTCTACAGAACAAACACACTTAGGTGACTAAGTGGGTGTTAGGCAGACAAAACCCCTAAGAAGCATTTGCACCAAGGGTGATAGAGGGCTCCAGACGTAGACTCCTTGCTCTCTATGCCTGAGGGAGTACAGCTGCACCTGCGCCTTGACAAGGCCCAAGAGGCCAAAACGTATGTCTGGGGTTTGCGGTTTCTCCTGTTAAGGGTAGAATTGCCTGGTATTTCGGGGCTGGATCACTCTTGAGTGAGACGAGACTGATATACTACAGGATATTTCCCCCTGTGAGTTGCTCTCTCAGTATAGGACAAACGTACCTAGGTGTTGCTCATTCTCAGATTGAGCACCTCTGACTTTGTTGTTGAAGTAACAAACCTGATTGGTTATCCAAATAAGTTAGAGTTTCCAATGGGTGATAGACTGAACGCAAATTGAAGGACATCTACAGATCGGAAAATAAAATAAACTTTACATGTTTGTGTAATATGTACCAAACTGATAACATTAGCAAGTATGTAAGCGGAAAAGTATTTTCAGCCAGTGATTTTGCCAGTGGCATTTATTTTAGTCTTATAATCAGTCTAAAAGCTGAGAGGGAGTATTATGCTTCTGTGAGCTGCTTTGCTATTTATTTCTACAGCCAAGTCCCAATTTCAACGAATAGTCTTTCAACTGAACTGAATAGAAATGTTATCTCAGCATAGGAAGATAGATTTGAAGGCAGAAAGGTCCAATATAGACTGCCCATTCTATCCACCTAGAAATGTCGTCCTATAATATAGACTGCCTATTCTATCCACCTAGAAATGTGGTCCTATAATATAGACTGCCCATTCTATGCACCGAGAGATGTGGTCCTATAATATAGACTGCCCATTCTATCCACCTAGAAATGTGGTCCTATAATATAGACTGCCTATTATATCCACCTAGAAATGTGGTCCTATAATATAGACTGCCCATTCTGTCCACCTAGAAATGTGGTCCTATAATATAGACTGCCCATTCTATCCACCTAGAAATGTCATCCTATAATATAGACTGCCCATTCTATCCACCTAGAAATGTGGTCCTATAATATAGACTGCCCATTCTATCCACTGAGAAATGTGGTCCTATAATATAGACTGCCCATTCTATCCACCTAGAAATGTGGTCCTATAATATAGACTGCCCATTCTATGCACCGAGAGATGTGGTCCTATAATATAGACTGCCCATTCTATGCACCGAGAGATGTGGTCCTATAATATAGACTGCCCATTCTATCCACCTAGAAATGTGGTCCTATAATATAGACTGCCCATTCTATCCACCTAGAAATGTGGTCCTATAATATAGACTGCCTATTATATCCACCTAGAAATGTGGTCCTTTAATATAGACTGCCCATTCTATCCACCTAGAAATGTCATCCTATAATATAGACTGCCTATTCTATCCACCTAGAAATGTGGTCCTATAATATAGACTGCCCATTCTATGCACCGAGAGATGTGGTCCTATAATATAGACTGCCCATTCTATGCACCGAGAGATGTGGTCCTATAATATAGACTGCCCATTCTATCCACCTAGAAATGTGGTCCTATAATATAGACTGCCTATTATATCCACCTAGAAATGTGGTCCTTTAATGTAGACTGCCCATTCTATCCACCTAGAAATGTCATCCTATAATATAGACTGCCTATTCTATCCACCTAGAAATGTGGTCCTATAATATAGACTGCCCATTCTATCCACCGAGAAATGTGGTCCTATAATATAGACTGCCCATTCTATCCACCTAGAAATGTCATCCTATAATATAGACTGCCCATTCTATCCACCTAGAAATGTGGTCCTATAATATAGACTTCCCATTCTATCCACCTAGAAATGTGGTCCTATAATATAGACTGCCCATTCTATCCACCTAGAAATGTGGTCCTATAATATAGACTGCCCATTCTATCCACCTAGAAATGTGGTCCTATAATATGGACTGCCCATTCTATCCACTTAAAAACGTGGTCCTATAATATAGACTTCCCATTCTATCCACCTAGAAATGTGGTCCTATAATATAGACTGCCCATTCTATCCACCTAGAAATGTGGTCCTATAATATAGACTGCCCATTCTATCCACCTAGAAATGTGGTCCTATAATATAGACTGCCCATTCTATCCACCTAGAAATGTGGTCCTATAATATAGACTGCCCATTCTATGCACCGAGAGATGTGGTCCTATAATATAGACTGCCCATTCTATCCACCTAGAAATGTGGTCCTATAATATAGACTGCCTATTATATCCACCTAGAAATGTTGGTCCTATAATATAGACTGCCCATTCTATCCACCTAGAAATGTGGTCCTATAATATAGACTGCCCATTCTATCCACCTAGAAATGTGGTCCTATAATATAGACTGCCCATTCTATCCACCTAGAAATGTGGTCCTATAATATAGACTGCCCATTCTATCCACCTAGAAATGTGGTCCTATAATATAGACTGCCCATTCTATCCACCTAGAAATGTTGTCCTATAATATAGACTGCCCATTCTATCCACCTAGAAATGTGGTCCTATAATATAGACTGCCCATTCTATCCACCTAGAAATGTGGTCCTATAATATAGACTGCCCATTCTATCCACCTAGAAATGTCATCCTATAATATAGACTGCCTATTCTATCCACCTAGAAATGTGGTCCTATAATATAGACTGCCCATTCTATCCACCGAGAAATGTGGGTCCTATAATATAGACTGCCCATTCTATCCACCTAGAAATGTCATCCTATAATATAGACTGCCCATTCTATCCACCTAGAAATGTGGTCCTATAATATAGACTTCCCATTCTATCCACCTAGAAATGTGGTCCTATAATATAGACTGCCCATTCTATCCACCTAGAAATGTGGTCCTATAATATAGACTGCCCATTCTATCCACCTAGAAATGTGGTCCTATAATATGGACTGCCCATTCTATCCACCTAAAAACGTGGTCCTATAATATAGACTTCCCATTCTATCCACCTAGAAATGTGGTCCTATAATATAGACTGCCCATTCTATCCACCTAGAAATGTGGTCCTATAATATAGACTGCCCATTCTATCCACCTAGAAATGTGGTCCTATAATATAGACTGCCCATTCTATCCACCTAGAAATGTGGTCCTATAATATAGACTGCCCATTCTATGCACCGAGAGATGTGGTCCTATAATATAGACTGCCCATTCTATCCACCTAGAAATGTGGTCCTATAATATAGACTGCCTATTATATCCACCTAGAAATGTGGTCCTATAATATAGACTGCCCATTCTATCCACCTAGAAATGTGGTCCTATAATATAGACTGCCCATTCTATCCACCTAGAAATGTGGTCCTATAATATAGACTGCCCATTCTATCCACCTAGAAATGTGGTCCTATAATATAGACTGCCCATTCTATCCACCTAGAAATGTGGTCCTATAATATAGACTGCCCATTCTATCCACCTAGAAATGTGGTCCTATAATATAGACTGCCCATTCTGTCCACCTAGAAATGTGGTCCTATAATATAGACTGCCCATTCTATCCACCTAGAAATGTGGTCCTATAATATAGACTGCCCATTCTATCCACCTAGAAATGTGGTCCTATAATATAGACTGCCTATTCTATCCACCTAGAAATGTGGTCCTATAATATAGACTGCCCATTCTATCCACCTAGAAATGTGGTCCTATAACTGAGGGTGGAGAGGAGCTGGAGGATACAAAAGAAATCTATATAGAAGCATGTTTAGTACCTGTTGTTCATAAATAAATGGTCTATTGTAATCATATCATTAAGAATCCAATAACATTTTGAACTACACATAAATAGGGTAAATGGTTTATAGTGTGAAAATAATGAGTACAGATTATGATTTGTTTAAGCTTTTATATGCAATTATACTACAATACAGTATACCATTCAAGTTGTGTGTGTGCACATTGTACAGTCGTGTCCGACTCTGTGACCTCATGGACTGCAATACACCATGCTTATATTCTTGGTTTTCATGGTAGATACTGGAGTGGATTGCCAGTTCCTTTTCCAGTGGGCTGCAGAATACAGCTCTTGGTATTCCTAGGTGGTCTCCCATCCAAGTACTTACCAGGCCCAACCCTGTATGGCTTCAGGGTTGTGTGACTACTTGGTGTTACTGCTCATTAAATTCCTATGGTGGTTGGACACCTTAGGCTTAACAAATCCCAAAAGCCATGGCTCCTAAAATTTCATATACAATATATATATATATATATATATATATATATATATATATATATATATATATATAACAAATATAACTAATTTGACTGGAGCCTAAGTTGCAGATACAATTGCTAATCTCTGCATTAAATGCACATGAAGCTTCTATCTGTACAATAGGATTTCAGCAGTTACTTTCTTAGCTGATAAGTTTACAAGATCACACCCTCCTGAGAAAGTTGCTGCAAAATAAGCTAAGAGAAGAAAATTGATCCACAGAGTAAAGATTATAAAAAACAAATAATAATAAAATAATATAAAAACATAATATAAATAATCATTATAAATAATAATAATAATGTAATTTTTATTCTATTTTCTGCTTTCTAACCCTATTGTGCCCCCTATCAAGTTTAGTTATTCAAAAAGAGCATAAAGGGGGAAAAAATGAACACAGTGGCCTTTTAATTTCGTGTCCAACAATAAAAGTATAGAGTTACTAAAAAGAATTACGATAGTCTAGTAATTTGTGCCATTTACAGAATGACATCATGCCACAAATATGCCTCTTTCTTCAGCTTGTCCACAGCTCCTTGTAATTACTCCCTGCTCGTCTGTAATTGGCTGTTGGCAAGCTCTCGGTTCTTTATTATATGGAACAAGTCATTCTGTAGGGGCTGCAATGATACGTCCTGCTTCTGGGCCAGTGAGGGGAAAGGGGTGTAGTGTCAACTTCAATCTTATCCAGTTATCAAACAAACGCTATGGACTTCTGACTGTTTCCTCCTTCCACACCAATGCCTTTACCAATAACTACAAACACACACATTGTCATTCATCTTAAAGGTAGTGATGTAACAAACACAAAATGGTTTCCTGTACTCATAAACAAAGTCTTCAAAAATTACAGATTTTTTTCAGAAAACTATTATTATTGTTAGTTCGATAATACCTGACAAAAAAGTGAGTTTTTCTTTAATTCACTGTTTTATAACAGATTTTATATAACATATTTATCCCTTAGATTGTAAGGTTGCGAGTTTTCAATCTTGTGCCAGTGCCTTACTTGGAAACAAGCTCTATGTACATTTGATTTTATGCTCAAAAACAGGGCCCTCCATTCTCTATTTCTTTAAGGTGTTAAGTTTGCCATGTACTCAACCCCTGTATAGTGCTACGGAATATGTTGGCGCAATATAAATAAAGATAATAAATAATAATAATAATAATAAATAATAATTCCTTCTCTCCTTTCTATATAGTGTCTGAGAACAGGTCCTGCAAGCACCAAAAATTACAAGTGCCCGGAAAATTCCAAAACTCAAAAGAATATCAGCAGCCTATGGGATATTTAATCATTATAATCTCTAAGGGGGAAAAATGTGGAATTTGCAGTAAACCTAGGTTTAGGTTAAATTAACAGTTTGAGTTCCATAAAGCTATTACAGTAGTATTTTTGAAACTATAAAATGGTGATAAACATTTTTTTACACAATTTATTTGATTTGATCTGCTCTATATGGTGGTAAAGAGTAGTTTTAATGTTATTTAAGTCTTGTACTCCTATTCATACAATGGCATCTGGCACATTAAATGGCACACAGTATCTACAAAGAGGAAACATTTTGAGGCTGCCCTTGCAGTAGCGCTACGGAATATGTTGGCGCGTTACAAATAAACAATAATAAAATACAAAAGCTACAACCTGACTACAATGGTGAGATCAGCCAGCACTGTCACATCATTAAAGCATGGGATGCGTCTCCCCACATGTTGGAGGAATAAGACCCCTGGGGAGAGGGATTCAATGCAATGGGTGATCATAACACTTACTGGCATTTTGATGATAGGAATAGAAGAGCAATGGCACTTGGGAATAGTTGTATATGAAGATTTAAAAGAAGACAAGCAATGCAACAAAGCTGCAGAAAAAGCGAGTAGGATGCTTGACTGTAAGGGGGGATAGCAGCAGATAATGAGAGGTACTAATGTGTCCAACGCCTTGTGACCTCATGGAACGTAACACACCATGCTGATCAGAGATACTGAAGTGGGTTGCCAATTCCTTCTCCAGTGTGCCAAAGCATGCCGCTCCTGGTATTCCTAGGTGGTCTCTCATCCAAGTAATCACCAGGCCCAACCTTACTTGGCTTCAGGGTATTGTGACCTCTTGATTCCCTGACTGGAATCAAACCCAGGTTGCAGCAGTGAAAGCACTGAATCCTAACCACTGGACCACCAAGGAACCCACGAGGTACTAATTCCTACCACTTAATCGTTTCCTAGCAGAATGTCTGAAAACCTTAACTCTGTGGGTGCCTAAACTACTGAAGTATGATCTGCTTTTATAGCTTACTAGCGACTTGCCCGTCGAAAATGACGGGGCAATAAAATTTGAAGCCATGGGAATGCTGTTTGGTATATTTCTATGTATATGTAATTAAGTAATAATGAATGATTTCTTATATCAATTAATATAATTTAATTATTTATAATTGATATATGCAGCGAGCAATAGGCTGAAGAGCTAACAATCTGTTTGTATTTTGCGTCTGCATAGAATATACATTGTGAGTGTTAGTGCCCTGCTTATAAAGTGTAATGAATGTTTGAACTGTGCATTCTAAATAGGCTGCGTGCGCGAGGTAAAGCCGTTGGTTTATGGTGTAAAGCGGCATTGTATAGTCGTAATGTTATTAATGTGTTACGCGTCTCGTGAGCATTTTCCGGCTTTTCTAATCGTGTATCTTGTAGGTCGTAGTGTGATGTGTAAAGTGCTACGCGCTTGGCAGTGTTTTGCAAGATCTGGGGTCGTGCAGCCTCGTTTAAATAAAGTGCAGAAAATCGTCTAAATCGAGTTAAATTTGCGTTCCACCTCACTCACAGATGTCCTGGCTGTGCCCCATGCTGTCTATGATATTTTTGTAATTATTTTTGGTGTATTTAGTGTGTTTTTCGGGTTTTTTGTTCGGCCGCTAATCTCGTAAATTTTTGCGTCTCATATCTTTTTTTTTTCTAAATCAGGCGTCTCGTATTTTTTTTTCTAAGTCCCGCGTAACGGCTTGCCTCGCTTTGCGAGGCTTGCATAGTCTAAGTGCTGCGTTTTAGCAGCTTGCCTCGCTTTGCGAGGCTCATCTGCTAAGTCATACGCATTAACGGCTCGCCTGCAGCGCTCATCGCCGTACGCACTTTGCAAAGCGTGACGACGTCTCGCAGTTTGACAACTATTATATGTGATAGTGTAATTTAGTATGTTAGTAACAAAAATGGCACCTTGCATCAATTTTGATTAAAATATACTAGCTGACATTTATAAAGTGGGCTCAATGCATTATGATGACCTGGTTTTCGGTAAAGTAAATGGGATTACACTTTTTTAAGCCCTACTCCAATTTATGGGAAACATGCAACGTTTCTGAAATATGTAACAAACTGACAACATTTGCTAACAAGAAACTTCTTTTAAAATATACATTTTTAAGCCTCTGTTTGTATACAGCTTTTTTTCTGAAAATTTAACATGATTTTGAGGATGGATGCTGTGGTTATATTAGCTATTTGTTGGATGGAGGGAGGGTGAAAGGAGAGGGGGGAAGGCATCCAGAATCTCCGACCAGACCCTTAGAAGAAGGCAGCGGTCAAGGATAAATGTAAGCCCTCTCCTGCAAAAATGTAAATGCCCCTCTCACAAATGGAACATTTGCTTCTCTTCTCCAGCCTGGGAGGTGGTTTCCCACATTTAGGGAGGTCTTGAATGAATCATCATATGATTGTTCTGAAAAGCCACTGTCTATTTTCAATGCAAATCCAGTTAATCTATTCACAGCTGTGATTTGCTTCTGTACAGTAATGATGTCAGATAGCACATGAAACAGCGCTGCACTGCAAGAAAAAAAACAGATGTTCATACGATTGGAAACATTTTCTAAATGTCAGGCACAAGCATCCTATCTTTTTTAGATCTGTACAAGCGCCGGAATGAACTGTACCAGCTCCGGGCATCATATGCACAGACTGAATGCTTTCTGTAGCAAATTCATGGGACATATTGATTTCTGAGGCAGAGCTGGGAAAACAATGCACAGCCGCCAACTTAATCTCACCAGCGTGTTTTAATGCACTTGTGAGATCATAAGAGACTGGGTAATTGCCAGCCGGGGCCCCAAGTGGATACAAGTCTATACAAACAGAAATGGAGAGGCTTTTGCTATAAATATCTATTTTAGATGAAGAATAAAAAAATAAATAAAAAAAATATATATATTAATCACATATAATTGTTGCCAAACTGCAAAGCGAGGGATGCAGTTCAGACCACAAATGCAGACCCTCGCAAAGCGAGGGGCCACATTTGCGGAAGGTGGAGGCTCCAATGTCGGCTGCAATGAGCCAACGGTGCTCATAGGACACAAAGTACACCAGGGGAGAGGCTTGCAATAAGCGCCAAAAGGAGATCAGTGCAGACCTTACAACGACTGCAAAAGTGCCTCTGATAACAAAAAATACACCAACCGAGAAGCTCGCAATGAGCACCAAAGGCGCTCATTGCGAGCCACGCAATGAGCGCCAAAGGCGCTCAGCGCAAGGCACGCAATGAGCACCAAAGGATCTCTTACGACCAAAACCCTTACTGTCTGTGGCAAACAGCATTACCATGCCTTACAATTTTATTGGCCTGTCATTTTTGACGGCCAAGTCGCTAGTATATATATATATATATATATACATACATACACACAAACAAACACACAAGAGGCAGTAACCTTGAAACAGCTGTACGTGGGTGGGATTCCTAGCTTGTGTATAATCCAACCCTAGCTTTGCTCACAGCAGGCATATGCTTAAGGGAAGCCATGTTTTGCTTAAGGGAAGCCATGTTTAAGATGGATATGGATTGCAAGAGCGAAGCCTTTGTGGGCAGATTTTCCTGTCCCTGCCCAGATTCCCAGAATGCAGTGTAATAACTGTATTTCTCTGAATTCTGGGCATGAAATACATTTTTAACTTGTTTTAGACATTAAAATGTCAACATAAATGTACTATTTATTTACTGTATGGTACGCTCTTTTGCCCACCATAAATTTAATTATTGTTTTGGTAAATTACCTCCCCACAAAATCTACTACACGAGCTAGGAACCGGCCCCACACTGATGAGTCAGTAACCTCAAAACAGCTGTCCCGCGGGGTAAGTTACCTGGCTTGTGCATAATCCTTCCTGGACCTTCCCTAAAGCTGTATAATACAGCAAGGCATATGCTTAAAAGGAGCCATGTTAGAAATAGTTTTTGATTAAAGAGGGTAGCCTTTGTGGGCACATTTACATCTCCCTGATGTTCCTGCAGTGCAATATTTTTTAAACTTGTTTTAGACATTCAAATGAGAACACAATGGTACTATCTATTTACTCTCTCTCTCATATATATATATATATATATATATATATATATATATATATACACACACACACACACACACACACACAGAACAGTATCTCACAAAAGTGAGTACACCCCTCACATTTTTGTAAATATATTATTAGATCTTTTCATGTGACAACACTGAAGAAATGACCCTCTGCTACCAGGTAAAGTAGTAAGTGCACAGCCTGTATAACAGTGTAAATTTGCTGTCCCCTCAAAATAACTCAACACACAGCCATTAATGTCTAAACCGTTGGCAATAAAAGTGAGTACACCCCTAAGTGGAAATGTCCAAATTTGGACCAAAGTGTCAATATTTTGTGTGGCCACCATTATTTTCCAGCACTGCTTTAACCCTCATGGGCATGGAGTTCCCCAGAGCTTCACAGGTTGCCACTGGAGTCCTCTTCCACTCCTCCATGATGACATCACAGAACTGGTGGATGTTAGAGACCTTGCACTCCCCCACCTTCCATTTTAAGGATGCCCCACAGATGCTCAATAGAATTAGGTCTGGTGACATGCTTGGCCAGTCCATCACCTTTACCTTCAGCTTCTTTAGCAAGGGCAGTGGACGTCTTGGAGGTGTGTTGGGATCATTATCATGTTGGAATACTGCCCTGTGGCCCAGTCTTCGAAAGGAAGGGATCATGCTCTGCTTCATCAGTATGTCACAGTACATGTTGGCATTCATGCTTCCTTCAATGAACTGTAGCTCCCCAGTGCCGGCAGCACTTTTGTGAGATACTGTATATATAGTAAATAAATAGTACATCTGTGTTCACATTTGAATGTCTAAAGCAAGTTTAAAAAACCTGCTTCCAGCTCCGAGTTCCGAGAAAAACAGTTATACACTGCATTCTGGGAAGCTGAACAGGGACATGCAAATGTGCCTACAAATATATATATATATATATATATATATATATATATATATATATATATATATATATATATATATATATATATATATATATATATATATATATATATATATATATATATATATATATAAAATATCCCCCCTGCTGCAGAACGACTGCAGAAAACACTCAGAGTAAAAAGGGAAATCATATATCTCATTTACAAGGCTGGAAATTTCCACTGACCCACTAGACTAGAACGAGGCAAGAACCACGTGAAGAAGTAAAATGATATACAACTGTACAACACACCGGTTGGTTTACGGACTTCTTCACCCCTGGATGGTGATGTTTTCCAGCCCTGTATCCACAGCCCTCACAGATTTACTAGACGGCAGCCATCTTGTCCTCTTGTGCTTCCTACGTATGTCCTTTCTTTCTATACCACACACATTTTCCTTATTTTATCTAAATGGGCAGAATAATGTATTTAATATTATGTATTCAAAAAGAGTACGTTTAGAAAAATAGGGTTTTTAATGCAAAATGAGCTCAACTGCCTCTCAGTCTGCAGAGCTAGATTTGTATATGGATCACTGGGAAATAAAGTGTAATGGGTTCAATGTTTTTTTATTCCATTTCAGCACAGTATTTTTTCTGTTGAAAGGTTGTGACATTTTTCAGACTACATAAAACATTTTAAAGGGACAAGGAACAGAATAGTTTGTTTCATGCATTTAAAAGAACATCTTTTAAACATCACAAAAGTTTGTTTTTTTTGCATGAAAATTATTAATTAAGACCAGTCTAAATTTCATTAAGAGTAACAGAAACATGTACTGAGCATACTTCAATGTGTAGATCATATTCACTGGTATAAGGCAAGCCCCAAATAACTTCTGAATATGTTTTTTTGTATCCTGAGACCTTTATTTGATAAAAAGAAAACAGGCACACATTAAAAAATACGATCTTTCTAGCAAAAAAATAAATAAAGTTCAAAAAAAATATTTCAATGTCTCTTTAACCTTCAGAACACTTGTATGCCATGCCAAAATAATTTAGAACCACTCGATAAAGGGCCCCTTTAATACCCTAACAAGGGGAGATGGTTGTTTTAATTATGCACTTATCCTTCATAATTAATATTTCATGATTTGCAAAACCAATAATTTATAGTAAATGCACTTTGAAAGTTTAGAGTATCGGCCTTCAGTTTAGGCGATTATCTCTATCCTGACAAAATTAATGAGGAGGAGGGGGTTGTCTGAGAGGCAGGGATAAAATGTCTAAATAAATGTGATTAATTAAGAAGCTAAACAATCATTCATAGGCTGCCCCCACAGGAAAAGCTCGTTACCAACATTTTAACACAGCTAATCTCCAGCCAATGGGTAGCATTGTGTTGATATAAGCTTGAGCCTGAACAATTAGCAATGACTGCAAAACCACCTCCTTCAGTGACCTTTTAGTGGGCTGAGAACAGCAGCATTCGACTATGAAAATAGGTTTAATATTGAATATTACTTTTTTTAATCATATCTAGCTCCTGTTTAGGGCACTAAAGTGGCTGTTTAAATGGATGGCAGACAAACTGGGTGTGCTGGTAAAATCATGTAGTAGTGAAAGGGATAAAACATGAATCCAACAGAAAACAGAAAAAAAAAAACACTTAATTAGTTTGCTTAAAACTTCCACCAAAAAAATAAAATTGAGGAAACCGTTCACAAAGCACACAGGGGGACAATCAAGGGAGACAGTCAGAGCAGCCAAAAATAATGCTGATTTTGATCTCGGAGTGAGAAGAAAAAAACTTGTTGGCCCCAACCAGGTCCTAGATATACAGGAAGGGGAAATCCAGAAATAAACTAGATCTGCTTTGATTTCATTTTCCACCTCAGTATATAGATGGACTCTGTGTGTTTTTGAGTTGAAAGGCCCTGTAACACCAAGTAATGCAGGACCAAATGGGATATATGTAATAATCTGGATATATGGTTGGATATTCAAACAGATTGTCTGTAAGCATCTCTTATGGGTCTATCTAATTCTTTATTGAAAATAAGTGTGAAAGTAGGCTAAAATGTATGTTTTTCGCCACAGACAGTCACAGTCACTCATTCGCCTGCTGCACATCATATACTTGTAGAGCATTGTAGAATAATTGTCACCACTATGCTAATTTTTCCACTATCATTCTGACAATATCTGAAGCCTGGCACACTGATAAAAGCTTACACAAATGGTCTATGCATCATCACACTGATGAGAGACACTAGGAGAGAGCCCTGACTGCTAGATCCAACCACACATCATTCACTTGACTGACTGGCCACGTCATTCTGCACACTGGCTGTGTATTGAAACTCCACTATTATCTATGCAGCAGCTTTTGGGAGGGTTTCAAGGGCTCTAAAAAAATATGACTAATTAGGCCTATAACTAAGAGATTTTTAAAGCTTCGCTCTGATGATGCAATGAAGATATACTGAGTTTCATATCCCTTTTATTGTATATTATATATTACAGGGCAGATCCACACTTGTTGATATCTCCCCCACTAGCTGTGGACCTTGCGTGTTACATCAGCACTAGCCAGCACTGGAGTCAGAACTGCTGTACACCCCTCCCACTCATCTGTCACATGCTCTGTCATTTTAAGGTGGATAAGTACAGTTATCACCATATATATCAACAATGATATACAAGCATAAAGAGTGTTTTTCGGCCCTGGGGGGTGGGGGGTGATGTAGGAGATCAGTATTGGGGACCTGGGGGTGGGGGCAGGAGATCAGAATGAGGGACCTGGGGGGGGGGGGGGGGAGACCCCATTCTGATCTGCATAACACTCTTTATGCTTGTATATCATTCTTGATATATATGGTGGTAACTGTACTAATCCACCTTAAGAGGACAGAGCCTGTGACAGACTAGTGGGAGGGGTGTACAGCAGTTCTGACTCCAGCAGCAGCTTTCACACCTCACTTACACACACGTACATTTGACTGGAGGGTGTGGTGCTGAACCCGGGGGAATGTAACCCCAACACTGCCCTGGCTCAGTCACTCATGCCTGTCTGCTTCCAGGTAACATTGAATTGCAGAGACATACAGTGGATGACATCTACGTGCCTGTAAGCATTTTGTGACACGACAACCTGGCTCCTGGCATTTGTTGAGCCCTGTAAATTAAATTTTTATTTAAAGTACAGTATTGATTTTGTTTTCTGGTTGCCTGAGAGTCTACTGTGCAACGTTCCTACATGTATTTGACTCCTTTCTGTCTTTGAATGCCATCAGGGCAAACATTAATTCTTAATACAAAAGTAAGGATTAGAGCGTAGCAGACTTTGAACTACAGTAGTTACTTAGTAGTTAAGAAGCCAAAAGTTTATCGGCTTCAGAACCAGGAAATGTACAAATATATTATCCCTTTCTGTCCCAGTGTATAAGAAGGCCGATACAGATTTGCATACACAGTGTGCACGGACATACAAAGCTTTATGCCAAACCTTCCATAATCTGCAAATAAGTCATCTATAAAAGCTCAGGGCAAGGAGAAAAGTAGGGCAAAAAGATCATGCACCTTCCAGGAAGCGATATCAAATTAAATCTTCTTAGAACCGTACACATATCCCTCACCCTTTCGACTCTTATTTGTGACGTGATACATTTTCTTTATATTGTATTGCAGAGCCCATGATGAGTTTATGATCCGTAAAAACATTTATCATACTGGGACTCCGCAGGAACAAAAATGATTCTGATGACCGATGATGCTCCGTCCACCTACTCACAGCAGCCAAGCTGTGTCACGTCCTTAAAGGGATTCTCCAGTTTAAAACCATATACATATATTTGTCAATCTTCACTCAGCTTGCCGTGGAGAGACCACTTGTATCCATTTCATATGTATAACACAGGCAACATTTCATTTTTGCATAGATTTTCTAGAAATGACATCATAACTCAACAAACTGCTTCTTGATGTTGACATGATTACGAACACATACCTAGGTAGGCATGCTTGAAATGTGATGGTCAATTTCCAGGTCTTTGTTGGCAGAACTGTGACATGAACATCTATGTAAAGCAAGACATATCAGCCAGAGATCAGAGAGGAAAAAGTGGGCTACTCCAGACAAGTCTTGGAGAACAGAAGACATCTAATCTATTTTATACATGTTTTCAAAAGGTGGCACTCTACAGACTACATACAGTTTAATCAAATTGTATTGACTAAAGCCAAACTATCTGCCACTTACAGATTAACCACACAAAACTGACAAAGGCTATATGACCTAAACTGTACTGGCAACAATTCTGATGAATCGCTGTATATTGACTACATAAAGATGATCCAACTCTACTGACTGCAATCAGATCAAGCAAACTTGATTAGTTACATAAATATGAACCACAGACTGTTTACTACAAATCCGATGAACCAAAACAATCAGAGGAACCAAACCTTACCGGCTACATAAATATAGACACATAGTGTAGTCTAAAATGAGATTAATCAAACTGTATTGGCTACATAAATATTGACTACATATTGCTTACTAAATTCAGATGAACCATTAGCTACATAAATATAAACCATACTTTATCTTCAGATGAACCGAAGTCAATGTTAACATACATATATACATATATATATATATATATATATATATATATATATATATATATATATATATATATATATACACATATATATACATATATATATATATATATATATATATATATACACACACACACACACATCACATATAATAGTTGTCAAACTACAAATCATCGTCATGCTTTGCAAACTCGCGTAGCGAGCGACGCAGTTCTTACGAGCTTGCGAAGCGAGGGTCCGCATTTGCAGAAGGTGGAGGCTCTAACATCGGCCGCAATGAGCCAAAGGCTCATTACAGGCCGCAAATGCGGACCCTCGCGAAGAGAGGAGCCACATTTGTGGAGGTGAAGGCTCTACGGCACCTCACACACCGTTACAAACACCCACACAAGCGGCACTTTACCAACAATACAAACCGCGGGGAAATTTAACGTACTTAGAACACAAAAATACGAGCTTCATGGCCGAACCGCGCGCACCAGAAAACAGTCAAAACACAATAAATACACACAAAGAACTCATAAAAAGCTCACCCACAGTAAGGGGGGGCATCCAGGACCACTAAAAGTGAAGTTACACCTTCATTTAAGTCCAAATTCACGAGTTTCGACACACGAAAATCCCCTAAGCGAGAGAAAAGATGGCCGCCGAAAAAAACGAAAACAAGGCTACAGGACCCTAAACACGCAAAACAGCACCAAGCACAAACGGCTTTTCCAAAAAGCAGTACGAGGTAAAGATACACTTTTACTAAGGACGGAAAATCATACACACCAGCGTAATATACACATTCGCGCCATTTATCAATGCGGAAGTACACAGCTACACTGACTGCTTTACCTCGCGCACTCACCACATTTACACTACACACTGCACATATTGCTGACACTTACACCTCAGCTCCAGAACCGTGCAAAACTACACTGGATGCTGCAGGAACATAGAAACAGGTGGTCAGCTCTTCAGCACAATGCTTCCTGCATATATTACTTAGAAATAGGTAAAGTATATTAATATGTAATTGGCATACATCAAGACATACGGTACACACAAAAAAAGCCCCTCTAATAACAAACAAAACAAAAAAACAACAGCCGCGCAATGAGCGCCAAAGGCGCTCATTGCGAGGCATGCAATGAGCACCAAAGGCGCTCAGCGCAAGCCTCGCAATGAGCGCCGAGGGTCCTCACACTAAAAAGTGGATAAACCAACATTACCTGCATTACGATTTCATGCCCGTAATTGTTTTACGGGCAACTCGCTAGTATATATATATATATACCACAAATTATTCACTACATTCAGATGAGCCAATCTCTATTGGCTATATAAATATTAAAAGGTATATGAAAGTGAGGTGGGTTATGAATGCATCCTGTAGAATTTTTGCAAGAAAAAAAAAAAAAGTGCTGGGGGTGATGTAGACACCCTCAGCAACTGAGATTTGCATATTGGATATCTCATTTTTAATGAGATATCCAATATGCAGCACATGCGGATTGGCTAAAGGAAAGGAAAGTGTCTGACCTCATGTGACTTCCCACAGTAGGGCAGACTACAGGTGCTAACTGAGCATGCCTGCACAATCCCCAGGCCATAATGATACAATGTATTAGTTATGCTAATTATACCTGGGAATTTCAGGGGGTGTCAACATTGAGAGAAAACTCTTTGCAAATGCAAGAAAATCAGCAAACTTCAGGCTAACGGTTTAACTGTTTGCTTTGGAATTTTTTTCATGCAAACAATTTTTTCAGACACTATAAATTCTCCTCAATCAGATGCATTAATAACCCAGCTCACTTTCATATACCTTTAACTACAGATAGGTGAACCATTGGCTATATAAATATGAATAACATTTTATTGACTATAATCAGATAAACCAAGCTCCACTGTTTATACAATTATTGACTACATTCAGATGAACCAAACCCTGTTGGCTACAATCAGCTTAACTACATTCTTTTGTCTACAAAAATATGAACCACAAATTGATTATATTCAGATGAGCCAAACTCTATTGACTATATAAATATGAACCACAAATTGTTGCCTACAATCAGATGAACCAAACTCTATTGGCTGCAATTAGACGAACCACAAATTATTGATTGCATTTTGATGAACCAAATTCCATTGGCTACATAAAGATGAGCCACTCTCCATCTACAAGAGGCAACAAACTGATTCAGCAAATTCAAATAGTAATTTATGCTTTCACTACAATTAGACCTGTCATTTTTAATGAGGGTATCGTAAATATACTATTGTTCACCCATATGGACTGTAGTACGTATTGAGTATAGTAAATATATTCATTAGATACAGATTATCCATACTTTGTGTATCACTAAAAAGCCTCAGAGAAGGTGGTAGATATAGTAACATTCAAAATTATAGATAATAAAAAGTACTTTACTATTATATCATTATCTATATGGTTATGTTGTAGTTATAAAAACTGCATTACAGTAAATGAACATTAAACTGTGCCATTATTACCTATCAGCTAGCCTTTAAGATCCTCCAACCATGCTTAGCCTGTTATCATTTTGAATCTTTATTTATTTATTGCCTTTTTAAGAAGGTATCCCAAGGCATGCTAAGTTTAAAAAGGATCTCCACTATCAGAGGCACAATCCCATATATACATTATAAGCAATACAATTGAAGCAACCACCACCTTACAGTGTCTATAATGATCACTTACAAACACGATATGTGGCTATCCTAGGAATCCTGATTTATAACAAACACTGTGCATTACAATATGACATCTTAATAGTAAGGCAATAAACACGTTACATTCTCATCTTGTGTTCACACGACAAGGAGACGCAAAACTGCGCTGTTTGTTCTCATTTTTTTTATTAATCTTCTAGAGCCAACTCTTTTTAAAGGGACATAATATAGTCAAACATTTTCAACATGCTTTTAAAAAAGCATGGGCCATATCAACTGATGGGTGAATTATCAGAAATGCAAATATTAGTATAAATAACAATATATCATATATCAACGCTAGAATTTATAAAGTACTTGTTATTACATAGTAATTGAGGCTGAAAAAAGACTTTTAGTCCATTAAGTTTACCCTTTTAAGATCTCCTCTGACCTGCAATATGCACATTAGTTGTTAATTAAATAGAGTTTTAAATTATACCATATTTGGAAACTCCCACATGTCAATTTAAACAGCCAGTGGGCCCAGCTTTCATACTGTAACTAGTAAATACCTGTTTAAACAACCTTTCAAAATATTGTTATACATATAAATAAATATATCTTGTGTGTACACTGAAAATTGCCTGGAGTTGCTCCTATCTTTTTGCCTGCGGCTGCCTATTTACTGCACAGTTTTGTTGACAAAGTGTAAGTAAATTAGCTACACACTTTCTAAGTAGTTTTTCCTGATAATTTACTAATATATATATATATATATTTTTGTATAGTGTTTGTCGTGATATTTACTATAATTCCATATATATATATATATATATATATATATATATATAAATAAATAAATAAATAGTGCATTACATTTGAATGTCAAAAACAAATTAAAAAACTTATTTCATGCCCAGAATTCAGAGAAATATAGTTACTACACTGCATTCTGGGAACCTTGGCAGGGATATGTAAATGTGCCCACAAATGCTTTTCTCCTGCAATCCATAACCATTTCAAACATGGCTTCCCTTAAGTATATGCCTGCTGTATCACACAGCTTTGAGCAAAGCTAAGGTTGGACTATACACAAGCTAGGAATCCCACCCACGTACAGCTGTTTCAAGGTTATTGCCTCTCAGCGTGAGGCCAGTTCCTTAGCTTGTGTAGTGGATTTTTTGAGGAGGTAATTTACCATAACAATCATTTAGAGCGATAGAAGCCCTCCACCGTACAGTAGTACAGTATATAAGTATATATATATATATATATATATATATATATATATAAATCGTACATTTGCGTTCACATTTGAACGTCTAAAATATAACACTATGAGAAGATTAACTCTCTATGTAAGGGTTATGAAAATGAGCATGGTTTGCCAGTTAGTCATATAAGAACAACCTGTGTGTAATGACTAATCACTATGCAGCCAGGTTATAATGAGGGGGCGATCTGTTTTACATCACCGCTGCAGATAGGAACCTAACATGTCACATATGAGCAAATGAATCCCAATTATTACCACTATATAATAAGACAGGGATGATATTGAAAGTTACATTCTGGTGAAACATGTCTCAGATTTACATTTATATAACGGATTATGAAAATTAATGGCACATTTTGCCCTCTTTAGCAAGTCAAAGCTTTGTGTAAATCTTAAAAATGGAGTCTTTAGACATCTATAAAATCATATGCTAAATGGCTCAGGGGCTGATACAATTATTATCAATACAAAACAACTTTAAAACATGTAGATAACTTACATATTGTCAGCAAAACTTAGCTCGTCATTGACACACAAGAAGGATCTGCTTGTTGTTATGTAGCTTCTCTCTGCATGGAGCTTCAAGCCACCGCTGATGCAGATGAGACTTAGCAGTGGGTTTGATGGAATGACCAGATTATAATGTATAGTTGCTGACAAAATATAATTTATCCAAGGAATTTTAAAAATTTACAAAAAAACAAACTGAGCCTGATTTCCGTACTGCAAATTCCTTCCCCTCAGTGGCACTCTATATGTTACGTTCTGATTTCCATAGGAATCTACATCTTTTTTGCAACCTAAAAACAACATCAGTTTGCACCTTCACATGAGATGGTTGATGGACCCTGCAAATAAACTACGGTATCTTACCCTGCAATGAGGCTGAACATTTAGCACTTATGTATAAAACTGAAATTCTGTGTTTGTTGCATGAAAAAATCCTTTAAATTAAATTAAAGCCTGCATTTGAGCAGACTACTTCCTAAATTAACATTGACACTATGGCATCCAGGGATCTTTCCTGTTGTAAGGGCGTCGCCAGTGGCAGCAGCAGTTGCTGAACGACGCGGAGGCTGCACAGGCTCCCTGGGTCAGCCTGTAGCGTCACGTGACCCAGCGGAGCCTGTGAGGCTATTAGCCAATCAGGAGCGTCGGGGGGCGTGTCGGAAGCCCGTTTCGCGCCATTGAACACAGCAGCGCAGTCTCCCGACTGGATGGACGGAGGTCTGAGGTCCTGCAGCATTAAAAATACAGTAGGAAGGTTTAATTACTGAGATTTCACCCCAGCTTACCAGCATATAAGGGGATATCACTGTTGAGGCTATCCCTGTCTGTTTTTGTGTTCTTTTCCTCCTCCGTTTTTTGTGTCTGTGTGTGTCCCTGTCTCCCTGTGGTGTGCTGTGCCTGTGTGTGTTCCTGTGTCTGTGTGTGCCTGTCTTGCTGCTTGTTGTGCCCCCTGTTTGTTCCCCTGCTAGCTATTTCTATGGATCCAGAAGGCTTAGAGGCCTTACTGGCTGAGGTTAGGACCCGTGCCTTAAGCCAGGGGGTCAGGTGGGTGCAGGACAGGCTGGGACCTCCCATGCCTTCTGCGCTTGGAGCTCAGCACATTGTACAGGAACAGCCTGCGGTGGCTGGTGTCCTAGCCAATCCTGATGCCTCCAGGGAAATTTTTTCCCATCCCACCACTGTAGGGCTGCCAGACCCACGTCCATCAGGTAGCAGAGACACCAGAGATGGGGGGGTTACAGGTCAGGGCGGCCGGGACCCCATACCCCCCAGGCAAGCGAGCGCCAGGACCACGGGCGGTGGGGGTGAGGGCCTAGCAATCCGGCCACCACCTGCCAACTTGCCTAAAGGTCCTAGGCCGCGACAAAGGTCGCGAAACACCCCTCTAACACCCCGCAAGGGGGGTGCAGGGGGTAAGAGAAAAGCCGGGAGTCCAAAAAAGGCTCCTACAGGCCCTCACGGTGCCAAGCAGACGGTCCCTGGGGTTTCCCTAATTAACAGTGCTTCTGGTACTTTACAGGGACGCCCAACTGGCAGCGAGAGGAGCATGGCGACGACGAGAGAGAGAAGAGATGGGGTCATCAGAGAGATGAACAGCCAAGACAGCATGGTCATGATTGATGACATGCCTGTGACAGCGGCAGTGGCGAGGCTAGGACGCCCCACTCGAGCTAAGAAGGCTACGAGCAGGTACAGTCCGCTGCTATTTACGCACACACCGCTAAGGCGTAGCAGAGTAGAGACTGAGGGCGATACGGTTAGGCCACAGCGCAGAGGGTCTAAGACTGACCAACAGCTGGATATTCCAACGCCCGAGGAAGTCTCAGGGGGCCCCCTACAGGGGGCGGCGGAGGCAGTGCTAGCCTACTCCAGCCGCGCAAGCTTAGCTGACCAGGACCCTTCCTCAGACGAGGAAAGGGCGGTATGGGCGCGGGCATGCAGGTCGCGGAGAGCTAGTGACTGTTCTTCTTGTACCCACAGATCTAGAAGGAGATCCCGGTCTAGAAGCAGAAGATCTTGTCGGTGCAGCTGTGCTTGCAGGGGATCTGAGAGGAGAAGCCCGCGGAGGGCCAGACGGTCAGAGTCCCCGGAGCGTCAGGAGAGACGCGGGGATACTCCGTTGGCCGTATCTACTCCTAAGCTTCCAGAAGCAGGTGAGCGCTCAGAATTGAGCTGCGCAGCAGACAAGGGTGATTTTATTGGGTCATTAAGGACTCTATTAGCTGCGCATAACATTGCAGTTAGCGAGCGCGAAATGGGAGCGTGGATAGGGGGGCTAGCAAAGGGTGCATGGTCCCAGCCAGCAGCGGTAGTGGCGCCAGCGAGCGCGAGCGAGGCGCTAGCTAGCTTGCGCGCGCCCGAGCCGGTAGGCAGCGCAATAGCAGCAGTTGGGAATAACACTGTGGGGGTTACCGACGCAGCCATGAGGCCCATAGTCCTCTGCTCGTTGGATAATTTGGGTGCACACCTTCCACAGGAAGTAAAGGAAAAGATCTGGAGGAGGGAGTTTGTAGAGTTGTTTTCCCTTCTCCCTATGTCTAGGCAAACAGACCTGGCCGAGAGGGGCCCCAGGGAGGGGAAATCCTTTGCTAGGCTACCCAGGACCTTTGATACCTGGCTGCAAGCATTTTCTATTTGGGCTTGCGTACTGTGTGAGCGGCACCCTGAACAGAGTTCGGGATTGTTCGTCTACATAGACGAAATTCGGAATGCTCACAAGGTTTATGGGGGTACAGCCTGGTGGCGGTACGATGAGGAATTCCGGCAATACTTGGCCTCAAGGCCAAGTATGGCGTGGAGCGACAAAGCGGTGGCGTATTGGCTAAACATCATGACACCCATGAGAGTCACGACGCCCTTTCGGAGCGGGGCCGGTGGAGGTAAGGGCCTCACCCACGCCTCAGGAGCAGGTCTTAAGACCTGTTTTTCGTACAACGAGGGGGTCTGCAGATGGGCGCCTAACTGCAGGTTTAAGCATGCATGCTCAAACTGCGGAGGTGAACACCCCCTGTCTAGATGCAGTAGACCCAAAGAGGGAGGCAGGGGCGAGCCTCCTGCAAAGGGGCAAGACGCCCATACGCCTCCCCGCCATGCCGCCGTGGCTAAAGCGCTACGGTAAATTGGCAGGCACCGCCGAAGCGGCGCGCCTATTGGAGGACGGGTTCCGAGAAGGATTCCGGATTCCATGTGGGGTCGACATTCAAGGTTTTCTTGTCCCAAACCTGAAGTCGGCTAGGGATTTCCCAGGGGTAGCCAAAGCTAAGGTGCTTAATGAAGTAAAATTGGGGAGGATGGCCGGGCCATTTGCGGCCCCGCCCATCCAGGGTTTATTTGTGTCTCCTCTTGGGGTGGTCCCCAAGAAGGAGAAGGGTAAATTTAGACTGATCCAGCATCTCTCATACCCCAGAGGCCATTCGGTAAACGATGGCATATCAAGAGACCAGGCTACTGTGTCTTACGAGTCATTTGACCGGGCGGTCGATTTGGTGAGGAGGAAGGGTCAGGGGGCCCTTATGGCAAAAGTGGACATCGAGGCAGCATTCAGATTGCTCCCCGTGCACCCGACAAGCCATCGGTTGCTGGGGTGCTTCGTAGACGGAAGTTACTTCGTTGACTTATGTTTACCCATGGGATGCTCGATATCCTGTGCTTACTTCGAGGCTTTCAGCAAATTTTTACAGTGGGTGGTGAGCATCGAGGCGGGGTACAAGAGTGTTACCCATTACCTGGATGACTTCCTTTTTGTTGGCCCAGCGAGAAACGACGCTTGCCGTTTTATGCTGGAGGTGTTCACCGAAATCTGTACAGAATTCGGGGTACCATTGGCCCATGATAAGACGGAGGGCCCTACGGAACAATTGACTTTTCTGGGGATTCGGATTGACTCCTGCAAAATGGAGTGCAGTCTTCCCTTAGAGAAGGTGGAGGACATGCAAGCCGAGATTACGGCGCTGCGGGGCGCACGGAGGGTGACCCTCCGGCGGCTGCAATCAATATTGGGGAAGTTGAATTTCGCGTGCAGAATTATCCCCATGGGGCGGATATTCTGTAGACGAATGTCTCTGGCTACGGTAGGGATTGCGAAGCCGCATCATTTCCTAACAGTCTCTAAGGCCAGGCGTGATGATGCAGAGGTATGGGCAAGGTTCCTTGCAGACTTTAACGGGCGGGTGGTCCTTCAAAAGGAGGGCACCACCAGCGCAGAGCTAGACCTGCACACCGATGGTTCTGGACCGATCGGTTGTGGGGCGTATCTCCAAGGGAGATGGTTCGCTGCGGCATGGCCGGAGGAATGGGAAGAGGCGGGTTTACTGCTGAACCCTACATTCCTGGAGCTGTTTCCTATGGTGGTAGCAGTGCACTTATGGGGTCCTTGTTTCAGGGACAGGCGAGTCATTTTCCATTCGGGTAATAAGGGGTTGGTTGAAGCCGTGAACAACATCACGGCGGCATCCGTACCAGTGATTAGATTGCTTAGGCATCTTGTGCTATGTTGCCTTCGCTTGAACATATGGTTTCAAGCAAGACACGTGACAAAGGTGAATAACGGAATTGCTTACGCCCTCTCTCGGTTTCAGGAGGATCGTTTCAGGGCGCTGGCTCCTCGTGCGAACGCCCTGGGGGAGCTCATCCCCGAGGAGCTCTGGGAGATTGGAGCTGTCAGGTAACGAGACTCGTGAGACAGTCTGTTGCCCCAGCGACGTGGAACGCTTATAGACGCGTGTGGGCTAAATGGGATAGCCTAGTGGCACTGGCAGGTGGTGCCACGACGGAGGACAAGAGCGTAGGGATCTTGCTTTGGTACCTGCTGCGGTGCGCCGAGCAAGGCGAATCAAAACCCGTAGTAGGGAGACAGGTCACGGCGCTTGCTTTTATGTTTAAGCTTGCTGGGCAGAGGGACCTTACTAAGGAGTTTCTAGTGCGCAAAGTGGTGCGCGGAATGTTCAGCGGTGCGCAAAGGCCAGATAGTAGGCGGCCAATAACATTTGCGCTGTTGCTGAGATTGGCTCAGGAATTGGTGGTGGTTTGCAGGGATCCCTTTGAATCTCTACTTTTCCGAACGGCTTTTTCCCTGGCGTTCTTCGGAGCGTTTAGGATAGGGGAGTTAGTCGCGAACAGTAGACACGGTTCGGGGGGTCTGCAATTGGTGGATACCTGCCTCAGGGAAGGTACGGTGGTATTGTGGTTGCGGAGGTCAAAGACTGACCAAGTGGGTAAAGGAAGAGAAGTGGTTCTGCATCAGGTTGGCACAGAGTGTTGCCCATATGCATGTGTAGTGGAGTACCTTAAGCAGCGACCGGTGGGACGGTGTTCGCTGCTGGTCCACGCCGATGGAACGGCACTGTCTGTGTATCAGTTTAAAAGAGTTTTAAAAAGCGCACTGCATCGGCTCGGTTTCAAGCAGTCCGACTTTGGGACACATTCCTTTCGGATTGGAGCTGCCACTGAAGCGGCTAGGTTGGGGTTGCCCGACGCGGCAGTAAAGCGCATCGGGAGGTGGGACTCAGACCGTTTTCGTTCCTATGTACGGCCAAATGCAGTGGTTTAATGGTGTTGCTTTCTACTTTCAGGGGAACAGAAGCAACTATGGATTGTGGGCCATTCCTACGTGTACTGGGCCCATAGGTTAGCCGCAGTTACCGAAGAAAAGGCACAACTGGGCTTTCCTGTTACGGACTTACGCGTAAGGTGGTGTGGTATTCGGGGTCTGCGATGGGCGCAGCTCGACGGCCTCTTGGAAACGTACGCGCAGCGTTACGGGCAGCCCAGTCTTATCATTCTTCATGCCGGCGGGAACGATTTAGGGACAGTTCCCATGAGACGAATGCTAAAGGTGATGAGACGGGACATCGAAAAATGGGTGAAGAAGTTCCCTGGCACGTTCCTTATCTGGTCTGAGATGATCAAGAGAAGATCATGGCGTAACGCGCGCGACCCAGTATGCTTAGATAAGGCTAGACAGAAGATAAACCAGCAGATTGCGAGCTTTGTGAGAAAACAAGGTTTCTCGGCCATCCGGTATAAAGATTTCGAACCGGTCGGCGCAGATGATTTTTTCTCAAAGGATAAGGTTCATCTTACGGAAATAGGGTACGAGTTGATGATGTTGGAGTTTAGGGAGAGTGTTTTGCGGGCTTTGGCTTTAATGTCCAGCAGGGGGGGATCGCAGCCTCGGGAGGCGTCCCTCGCATGCTCCGTGGCGGGAGGTGAGTTGCCCGGCCCACTGGCCTAAGGGGGCGATGGCCCCACCTCACAGGGCGTGCTTAAAGATAAGCATTGGGGCTTTGGGCAGGGCTCAAAGCGTGAGGTCACTGTTCGTGGCCGGGCTCCTCCCCCGGAAGGAAGGACTAAATTAGTCATCTAAACAAGTTATGGTTGTTTGTTTATATTGTGTCTAAATAAAGCTGTGGCCCGTTGTTTCTCCCAACTCAAGTTGTCGTGTCAGTTATTCCATCAACTAGCCTGAATGGATCATGCATGGGTCATGAACGACGCGGAGGCTGCACAGGCTCCCTGGGTCAGCCTGTAGCGTCACGTGACCCAGCGGAGCCTGTGAGGCTATTAGCCAATCAGGAGCGTCGGGGGGCGTGTCGGAAGCCCGTTTCGCGCCATTGAACACAGCAGCGCGGTCTCCCGACTGGAATCCCACCCACCCACCCTGTATTTTGTTGTTAACAAATGTTATGGTTTATTCTTTTAAAAAAAAAAAAAAAAAAAAAAAAAAGTATATATAATATATATAATATAAATAAGAAATGTTGAAATTAATATATATTTTTGGTTAAGAATTCGGAGAAGTGGCTATTGTATGTTGTGTATTGTTAATTTATGTCTGTGCGGCGGGAGGTGAGTTGCCCGGCCCACTGGCCTAAGGGGGCGATGGCCCCACCTCACAGGGCGTGCTTAAAGATAAGCATTGGGGCTTTGGGCAGGGCTCAAAGCGTGAGGTCACTGTTCGTGGCCGGGCTCCTCCCCCGGAAGGAAGGACTAAATTAGTCATCTAAACAAGTTATGGTTGTTTGTTTATATTGTGTCTAAATAAAGCTGTGGCCCGTTGTTTCTCCCAACTCAAGTTGTCGTGTCAGTTATTCCATCAACTAGCCTGAATGGATCATGCATGGGTCAAGCAAGGAGCTGCTTGATGGCGCTGTTGAAATTGTGCAAAGTTTGCAAGCGTTGCTGAGATCACATATCATTTTCAAGCTTAACCTTACCCTAGCCCATGATACTAGCAGCAACATCTAGCGGATGCCCACTGTTGCTGTCTGTGCTGGCTGCCCGCAGGCACGCTCATAACAGGAAAGGACCACATACAGCATTCTAAGTCTACAGTGAGCATTAATCCAGCCTCCTAGGAGTCACAGGCAATTGTAGTGTCCACTGTGTTTTTTTTTGTGGTAGAGATATCAGGAGACGCCTGATAGAATATGAAGATATATTGGGCTCAATCACAGGTATGATTTACAGATGTCCAACAGTTATGCCAGCCACAGTGAGGAAGGAAAGGGAATAGCAGATTGTTAAGCCAGATATTTAGAAAGATAGGAGGGGGGGAAAAACCCTTTTGGGTTCAGCTAAAAACATACTGTGTGCTTGACGATACCAACTTATTCTCCTGGAAATCCATCTACTCCACAGCCTGATAATTATAACTGAAGTGTAGCCCTCAAAATCTAAAGACTAAATGTTAGAAAGTGCTTTTGCAACCTAGACAATGAGTCAAAGCAAGTGGAAAATGATTTGGATATCTTACAGGATGCCGGCAACCATTACTTCTAGCTAAATATCCCACTTGGATAATATCAAATCTGTGTTTATCTAAACAATTGATTAAACAGCTACTAGTGACTTGTTCGTTGGCTAGGACTAAGATATATGGTGAAAATGATATTATGCTCTTTTGAAGAAGTTGACTTGATATCTCTTTGTTTACCTTTATTAAAAGGCACAACCCATTTGATGCTGATAACGTTTCAAGTGCTTTCAATGAGCGTGTACATTCTTTAGTGCAAGTGCTTTCAATAGAAGCAATATACAAGCTTACCTGTTGAGAGAGCAGGTTATAACAGAGCACCATTATAACAATACAGTATACTATATAACAGTGGCCTCCATATTCTCAAGCCAATATCATGTACACAAATGAATATGTTCAGTTAATGGCTGGTGAAACCATGGACTCAGATCTCAAGAAATTCAAAGGATTAAATGTACGTATAATGCAAATATTTGTTCAGCATGCATCCAAGGTCAGTATACACCCAGGGTCAATATAAGGATTTGTCAAGTCAACTTTTTGTGCCAAGAGATTTTCAACGGACAAGAGGGCATCCCTTGAGGTTAGAAGGAAAAATTTTGCACCTTACTGTAAAGTGGTGGTTAAACTGTGGAATTCTCTACCAAAGGAGATGGTGACAATGGATTTGATGGATAACTTTAAAAAGGGGTTGGATATATTTTTGAATAAAGAGACGATTCAGTCATAGAAGGGAGCATTGCTTCAGGGAGGAATCCAACTGCAAGTATCTGGGGTCAGAAAGGAATTATTTTCTTGCCCTTTTGAGACCATTGGTAATGTTTCAGTGTTTTTTTTTTTCCATTCGCCTTCCTCTGGTTCAATTAACAATTAAGCCACAGATTATAAAGATCAGAAGAGAATCAAAAAGTTTGAACTTGGTAGACTAAAAATCGTTTTTCCCCAACAACCTTAATTAGTATGTAAAATTTTACAGCGACCACTGCATTTTGCATTAAAACCATTGCTGCCACGATTAAAACATCTTCAAACGCCTCTACAAACTGCTTTTGGAGACAACTTATGGAGTGTCCGTGTACTGCAGCAGCTGAGTAACAGAGAACTTATTTCCTCCATCTAGACTTTATTTGTTGCAACTCACATCCTCAAATACCAATTTATCAGAATGACAATGCTGCGTAGCTGCACTGCCACAGTATTTGTTGTTCAGTCCTTCAGTCGCATATGACTCTCGGTGACCATGTGGACGCAGCATGCCAGGTACATTTGTCTGTGTTTCTGGTTGTGCTTACCCATATGGTTTCCTTGGCAAAGATACTGGAGTGGGTCTCCAGTTCCTTCTCCAGTAGACCACAATTTGTCTGACTTCTCTGCTATGACTTGCCCATCTTGGGTGATCCTACAAGCTTCATTGAGGTACACAAGCCCCTTCATCAATTAGCGATCCAGAAGTGGATTCAAAAGTATATGTTTGGCCTTTGTAGCACTTTTTTTTAATTTCCATGACCTTTTACATTTTGAAGTAAAGTTTTAAAGACCGATAAACAGACTCATCTGCCGCTGACCGCACAAAGGTCTTGCTCTCATAATGTGCTATTGTAAACAAGAATGTTAAAATGTTAGATTTAGACACAATTTCCCATCTTCTCTGACCTACTCGCCACCCTGAAATAAAACCATGACATTTAAGTGACACCATGTTCTCCGCAGCTCCTTACTGCGCGTGCTGTGTACTTCCTGCCTAGGGGAACAAAACTAATGTACTGGATAAATCAGACATTCACTCAATCAACCTCCACGGATGGTTTGCTGCACTGCGGTGGGAGAGGATAACATTTCTTGTTTATATTTGTTCATATATTCCTTATGTACCAGCTTTAGATACACAAGGTGTAAGTTTCACCAGGCACTCCGCCAGAGTTGGGATGATGTGATATTTACCGGATATATTACCGTCCGAGCTCTGTGATATGGAAACATAACCAGGTCAGGGTAGGGAAATAGATTAGAAAAAGTTAAAAACATATACCTTTAACAACTAAAATGTATCTAACACATACTGCTAAATCAGAAACAAACATTACATTGATTCATTCTAAAAACATATAGATTTATTTTATTAAAAATATGGTTTCCACACCCCTAGAGGTGCCTACATAGTACCTGGTACTAACCAATAGAAAAACTGCATCCAAGTATGTTTTTTAATTCTACTCAACTTCAAGCAAACCAGAGCAGCACTGCCTAAGCTGCTTCCTAGCGGTGGGAACAAAAGACTACACATCCCATGATGCTTTGCTGTAGAGACTAAATCCCCAGGTATTGCAACAATGTTGTAGCTGCCTGTGATTGGCCACAACAAATTATTAATTTTATACTAATTTAGCTTGGATTTCAGGGGCATTACTTCTCAAAATCAACTGCCAGATGGTTTTCATACACTACTAATTCTCCTCTGTCAGATGCATCCATAATCCATGAAACTTCCATATACCTTTAAACTGGTAATCGCGAGGTTTCATATTATCGATATACTAATAATTACATTAAATAACTATTGTAATATTTATAGATAAGACAGAATAGTGTAGAGATTCCAGTAAATGAAACTTGAATATAAAATAATCACAGGGGATGCCAAGGGAAAGAGGTCTAAAAAAGAAAAAATAGACAATACTGAAGTTCACTAATTAGACTTGTATACATTAGAATGAATAGGGTATAAACGCAATTCCTAATTTAACACCCATTTCACTATAATAGAACCCAAGAGATGATTTTTTTAGGTATATGAAGCTAATGAAGCATGTTTCATCATTACTTTATATTAGCTTGTATCTTGCAGTAATAATAAAATCTCTTCTCATTGTATAACCACTTAGTAATTGTTGCCCTTACTTTCATTGCTATAAAATAGGTGGCATAAGATATAGATGAGATCAGTATCGCGCCATGTGAATGTCTTTAATATGAAAAAAAAAAAAATAATCTAGTGAAAAGGCAACACGAGACCCATTCAAAAAAGGTTATTAACAAACCTGACTAGTTATCCAAAAATCCTTGCAGATTCCGTCATCTGAACATAATTAAATCAACTAACAACTCTAGGCCGCTGTATAAGCCATAAGCATAAACGCATTTTGATAAAAAATATTAATTTTAACTTGGTATTCCACACTGGTCCACTAGAATACACTAGGAGCTTTATCATGCTGTGAGTTAAACTTCCATTTAATCATACTGGCAAGCGTCTTAACATGGTGGCTGCCTAAATGGTACTGAATGGATAGCATATGTGTATCCAAAGTCCTACTCAAATGCCATTTACAAAAGCATGGAGAATGATCCTACTGTGAGTTACACTTCTATTTAATCCTATTGGAAAGTGTCATAACATGGTGGCTTTTTTAATAGAACTGAATATAGATCATATTTGTAAAGTCCTTGGTTCCCCATTAAATCAAATCTGAATATAATATTTAAAAATTAAGACTGTATTATATATATATATATATATATATATATATATATATATATATATATATATATATATATATATATATAAGAGTATTTTGCTGTATTGATCGTTCTTTAGGACTGCATAGACACATTTTTCAAAATTTAAAAAAGTAATTTTTTTGCTGGAAAAATATATAATACCAGTGACCCATGAAGGACAAAAAATATTTTTGTTTGCCCAACTACATCAGAAGAAAACAATCTCGCACAGCATGCCGTGGTAGACCGTAAATTCAGCATTTGTCCTTTTGTAGTTTTTTTCCCTACAAACACAGCACAGTTACAACGCTATTTGCAGCCAAACGTGCTAATGAATGGTGTGTGTGATGGAAATCTGATTAATTTATTCAGTGCAGACAATGTTCCCGTGTTTTTCTTGGTAATGAGGTGGCAGACCGGAGACTGAGCTCGCACAGCGCCAAGGGGCATTGCATTAACTGCAGTCCCCAGCTGAGCGATCATTAAATTTATATCTCAATATAGTCCAGAGGGGCCACGGGCAGCCACGCTCTCTGTGTAGTGTGAAGGATGTCGATTGGAACAGAGAATCACATTGGGTCAGAGATCTGGGACAATGAGGTAGCTGTGCCATGACCCCTCAGTACAGCTGTTGGGGGATTAAACAGTACATAACACAGCAAATATATTACCTGTTTCTACCATCAATCTGGTGAATCTAATTACGCTTTATATGGTATTACAATATCATCTGTAAGTGTTCTTTACAATAAACCACTGTAGTCGTATATATTTAGAATTTTTAAAGGAAAATTAAATTTCATGGATTATGAATAGAGAATAATAGTGTATGAAAACATTTTTTGCATTATAAAATCCTAAAATAAACATTATCAAACTTGTCCACATGTTTGCAAATTTCTTCAGGTTTTTGCCGCCTGATTTTGAATAGGAAAGCCCCTTGGAAACCTTAGCTACATTGGCAAAAAATTCATAATTTTATTTTAGCCAATCACTGGCAGCTAGAATATTGTTTCAATTACTGAAAAGCCAGTTTGTGCAGCAAGGCATCAAGGGGTGCACAAGGAAGCACTGTGTGGCTGTTGGCTTGAAGGTTAGTATATGGTTAAAAATATAACCAAATGCAGTGTTTCTATAAGTATGTACCAAATCCCTACGTAAGTATCTCTGGGGGTGTGGAAACTACATATTTTTAATAAAATAAATCTGTATGCATATAGAATGAAACATTGTAATGTGTGTTTCTGAAATAAGCAGGATGGGTTAGCCTCATGAAGAATTTGTATGTGGAGCAGGAAGCCAAGAAGCCATGGTCAGAACCAAGCATGGAACAACCAAATGGTTCAAGCTTGGGAGATAAGTGTGACAAGGTTGTATATTATCACCTTATTTATTAGAAATATACATGGAATACATCACGAGTAAGGCCGGGCTGGAGGAATCCAAAGCCGGAATCAATATTGCTGGAAGAAATAACAACATCAGTTCCTGAAAGTGAGGAGGAACTAAAGGACCTATTAACTCAATATATCAGATAAACTGGAAGTGATTAGACAAGTTGTGTTCTTTAAAGGCTAACATTGCAGCATTTAAAAATATTTATAGAATTGGACCCTTTTCCGCTTACATGTGACGTTGCAGTGGGTCTCAATATGCAAATCAATGGCTCACAGTGGTAGTAGAATAGCTCAGCCTGCCCAGTGACGTCACCAGGCAAGCTAAAGTGAAGTATATGAGACTGAATGTGTCCTGCAGCAGGCTGTCAGTGGTATGGAGGGAAACTTGTCACAGTGCTGTGCCAGTCTCTCGCTCTCGCTCGCTGTCTGGCTCGGCTCTCTCTCTCTCTCTCTCTCGCTCGCTGTCTGGCTCGGCTCTCTCTCTCTCGCTCGCTGTCTGGCTCGGCTCTCTCTCCCTCGCTCGCTGTCTGGCTCGGCTCTCTCTCTCTCGCTCTCGCTCGCTGTCTGGCTCGGCTCTCTCTCTCTCTCTCTCGCTCGCTGTCTGGCTCGGCTCTCTCTCTCGCTCGCTGTCTGGCTCGGCTCTCTCTCTCGCTCGCTGTCTGGCTCGGCTCTCTCTCTCGCTCGCTGTCTGGCTCGGCTCTCTCTCTCTCTCGCTCGCTCGCTGTCTGGCTCGGCTCTCTCTCTCTCTCGCTCGCTGTCTGGCTCGGCTCTCGCTGTCTCTCTCGCTCGCTCGCTGTCTCTCTCTCTCGCTCGCTCGCTGTCTCTCTCTCTCGCTCGCTCGCTGTCTCTCTCTCTCGCTCGCTCGCTGTCTCTCTCTCTCGCTCGCTCGCTGTCTCTCTCTCTCGCTCGCTCGCTGTCTCTCTCTCTCGCTCGCTGTCTCTCTCTCTCGCTCGCTCGCTGTCTCTCTCTCTCGCTCGCTCGCTGTCTCTCTCTCTCGCTCGCTCGCTGTCTCTCTCTCTCGCTCGCTCGCTGTCTCTCTCTCTCGCTCGCTCGCTGTCTCTCTCTCTCGCTCGCTCGCTGTCTCTCTCTCTCGCTCGCTCGCTGTCTCTCTCTCTCGCTCGCTGTCTCTCTCTCTCGCTCGCTGTCTCTCTCTCTCGCTCGCTCGCTGTCTCTCTCTCTCGCTCGCTCGCTGTCTCTCTCTCTCTCTCGCTCGCTGTCTCTCTCTCTCTCTCGCTCGCTGTCTCTCTCTCTCTCTCGCTCGCTGTCTCTCTCTCTCTCTCGCTCGCTGTCTCTCTCTCTCTCTCGCTCGCTGTCTCTCTCTCTCGCTCGCTGTCTCTCTCTCTCGCTCGCTGTCTCTCTCTCTCTCTCGCTCGCTGTCTCTCTCTCTCTCTCGCTCGCTGTCTCTCTCTCTCTCTCGCTCGCTGTCTCTCTCTCTCTCTCGCTCGCTGTCTCTCTCTCTCTCTCGCTCGCTGTCTCTCTCTCTCTCTCGCTCGCTGTCTCTCTCTCTCTCTCTCGCTCGCTGTCTCTCTCTCTCTCTCTCGCTCGCTGTCTCTCTCTCTCTCTCTCGCTGTCTCTCTCTCTCTCTCGCTCGCTGTCTCTCTCTCTCTCTCGCTCGCTGTCTCTCTCTCTCTCTCGCTCGCTGTCTCTCTCTCTCTCTCGCTCGCTGTCTCTCTCTCTCTCTCGCTCGCTGTCTCTCTCTCTCTCTCGCTCGCTGTCTCTCTCTCTCTCTCGCTCGCTGTCTCTCTCTCTCTCTCGCTCGCTGTCTCTCTCTCTCGCTCGCTGTCTCTCTCTCTCTCTCGCTCGCTGTCTCTCTCTCTCTCTCGCTCGCTGTCTCTCTCTCTCTCTCGCTCGCTGTCTCTCTCTCTCTCTCGCTCGCTGTCTCTCTCTCTCTCTCGCTCGCTGTCTCTCTCTCTCTCTCGCTCGCTGTCTCTCTCTCTCTCTCGCTCGCTGTCTCTCTCTCTCTCTCGCTCGCTGTCTCTCTCTCTCTCTCGCTCGCTGTCTCTCTCTCTCTCTCGCTCGCTGTCTCTCTCTCTCTCTCGCTCGCTGTCTCTCTCTCTCTCTCGCTCGCTGTCTCTCTCTCTCGCTCGCTCGCTGTCTCTCTCTCTCTCTCGCTCGCTGTCTCTCTCTCTCTCTCGCTCGCTGTCTCTCTCTCTCTCTCGCTCGCTGTCTCTCTCTCTCTCTCGCTCGCTGTCTCTCTCTCTCTCTCGCTCGCTGTCTCTCTCTCTCTCTCGCTCGCTGTCTCTCTCTCTCTCTCTCTCTCTGTCTCTCTCTCTCTCTCGCTCGCTGTCTCTCTCTCTCTCTGTCTCTCTCTCTCTCTCGCTCGCTGTCTCTCTCTCTCTCTCGCTCGCTGTCTCTCTCTCTCTCTCGCTCGCTGTCTCTCTCTCTCTCTCGCTCGCTGTCTCTCTCTCTCTCTCGCTCGCTGTCTCTCTCTCTCTCTCGCTCGCTGTCTCTCTCTCTCTCTCGCTCGCTGTCTCTCTCTCTCTCTCGCTCGCTGTCTCTCTCTCTCTCTCGCTCGCTGTCTCTCTCTCTCTCTCTCGCTCGCTGTCTGGCTCTCTCGCTCGCTGTCTGGCTCTCTCGCTCGCTGTCTGGCTCTCTCGCTCGCTGTCTGGCTCTCTCGCTCGCTGTCTGGCTCTCTCGCTCGCTGTCTGGCTCTCTCGCTCGCTGTCTGGCTCTCTCTCTCGCTGTCTGGCTCTCTCTCTCGCTGTCTCTCTCTCTCTCGCTGTCTCTCTCTCTCTCTCTCGCTCGCTGTCTCTCTCTCTCTCGCTCGCTGTCTCTCTCTCTCTCTCGCTCGCTGTCTCTCTCTCTCTCTCGCTCGCTGTCTCTCTCTCTCTCGCTCGCTGTCTCTCTCTCTCTCTCGCTCGCTGTCTCTCTCTCTCTCTCGCTCGCTGTCTCTCTCTCTCTCTCGCTCGCTGTCTCTCTCTCTCTCTCGCTCGCTGTCTCTCTCTCTCGCTCGCTGTCTGGCTCTCTCGCTCGCTGTCTGGCTCTCTCGCTCGCTGTCTGGCTCTCTCGCTCGCTGTCTGGCTCTCTCGCTCGCTGTCTGGCTCTCTCGCTCGCTGTCTGGCTCTCTCGCTCGCTGTCTCAGATAGGTATATATTCTGAGGCTAAATCCAAGGGATATTACAAAAGCAGCATAAATTCTCAATCAATATTTTTTAAGCCATGTGCCAGACACATAATTGATAGCAGCCTCTTTCTCTTATGTCTGAATTCCCAGAGCTTCCTGTCTCAATATATCAGGTCCACTGAACTCTGCAGCGTGACTGTGCATTGTAAGGATACACCTCTATCCTGTAATTGCTGACTCTGTATTCTGTGCAAGGTTTTCGATTTTCACAAAAATCTTACTTAAAAGAAAAATAGCCTTTTAATTACATTTTTGAGGGTGCTGTGGTTTCCAACATTCGGATGCCAAACAATCCATATTTACCCTGTAGTATGTAACAAACTAACATTAGCAGCTATGTGCATAAAAACATTTCTAAAGAAAAACTTACATTTTGCACATCTTGTGTATAGAATATTCCATCCTATATGGCTTCAGCACTCCCTTCTAGCTTGAAGCCTCAGTATGTATGTTTATCTCATCGATCATCAGAGGGGGGCAGGAGAGGAGGTAGATGATCTTGTTTTATAATAGAAGGTTTTATCATTTGATACCTACTCCCAACTTCAGCACGTTTGCAAGAATAACAGGAAACACAGCTTTTGAAAATGTAAACCACACTCTAACAAATCACAACCATCACCAATGATGGATGTCCATCATGGATGTCTCCAGATTTCAGCAGGGACATCAGGGGGGGAGAGAGGGGGGGGGGGGAGAGGGGGGGGGAGGAGAGGGGGGGAGGAGAAACAAGGGAGGGAGAACGGGGAAAGAGACACAGGGGAGGGAGAACGGGGAAAGAGACAGAGGGGAGAGAGAGGAAGTACAGGGCGGGAGAGGCTCACGAGTGCCAAATCCACTCATTGCAAGGCCCGAGATGAGCGCTGAAGGAGCTTATCGCAAGGCCAGTAAAGTAGAGGGGGGAGAGGTTCGCAATGAGCCCCTCCCGTCAAGTAGAGGGGTAGAGAGACTCGCAATGAGCGCCAAAGGCGCTCATTGCGAGGCCCGTGATTAGCGCCGGAGGCGCTCATCGCGAGGCCAATAAAGTAGAGGGGGGAGAGACTCGCAGTGTGTGACAAACACTATTGCCTGGCTTCAATTTTTATTGCCGTCATTTTTGACGGGCAAGTCGCTAGTTAATATATATATATTGTCATTGCACCGTGCTCCTTTAAATATGCTTATTGAAACAGTTTTCAGCATCTGGAAGCACTGGAATTGAAAGTTAAAGTGGTATTAAGAGTTATAGGAAGTAGGGATGATATGTGAGAGGGGGTATCAAAGAGAGGGACACATACATATTTTGTGTAACAGGTTTGAAAATAACTGAGACGCTGAATCTGTTTTAGGATCTTGTTAATAGATCTCATTAGGCTCACTACTGAAGAAGTTGATCCCAACCTACAGAATCCAACCACACCTGTCTGCAATCCAAAAATTTACTGGCATCCTGATATTTAAAAAAATAAAGCCATATACATCTTGCAATTAATCTTTACTGTAGTAAAGCAGTCTTTTAAATTAAATTAATATTATTTGCTACTTCCCAAAACTACATACTATATAAGTGTGTCTCTGATTTTGCACAGCTTACTGCTTAAACACATAGAAAGCCTATATATGGAACATATTTCTGCTTATGGTTAAATATAGTTCTATGGATTAAAGGGATTTGCTTAATGACATAAGCTACTTAAACCTCAGTACCGACGGGCATATCATCCTTAAAGAGGCAGCCGTTTGTGATTAAAGGGTTTCTAGATTTCACTAGGAATATAATATGACTGTATCTATTTACTATAATGTACTTTATTTTATTAAGAAGTGATTAAATACCTGCTTGGGTCTGCCCTCTTAAGACACAGTATAGTTGTACCGGGTGTGCAACCAATTAGTGACCATATCACAGCAACATTCTTTAACATGTTGCTCAGAGATGTTCACTGATTGGCTGACTTGAAACACTGTACTTCAGAGTCCGTGTCTTCATGAACTGCGGAGCTGACCTAAGCAGATACAATTTGGATGATTTTATTCAATTCTAATAAATAAAGTACATACAAATAAATAGATACATAGGTATATTATATTCCTAGTGATATCTAGACATTTTCCATATCCCCTTAAGGGACCTACGCTAAGAAAGCCCAAGACGCAGGATCTAGAAATTGCCCTCCTACGTTTTATACAACAACCTTACACACTGTAAGTGCTATAAAACAGCCCTGATATTCATTTAAATGATTTACAAATGTATAATGGTATTGAAAAAGCTTGCAATGTGCCTTATTATTAAAAAAACACATTCAATGCTATGTTTTGAGTCATTGCTTTATGTTTAAGCATCGTTTAAACTGTGTTTAAAAGAAATGTACTTAACACTACTAACCAACGGCAACCACCTCCTTTTCCAAAAAACCTAGCTTGTGTGGGAAGCGTAAAACCTCTGAAAAGAGCTCCCTTTCAATACCATTTACTGGATTATTATCAAAAAAACTTTAGTCACTACTTGTACAATGGTCTTTTAAAAAAATCTACCTTCAGTCATGCCATGTTAACCCCATCACTAAACAGTAGAGCTGGAAGCTGTATTGTACACGCTAATATACTGTTTGATACAGGGCCCGCCACCCAAACACCAGAAGGATTCAAGTTGGTTTCCATAGAAACAAGCCCAATATGGCATCTCTGCCGCTTGCATTTGTACCTGAGGATAAGTTCTGACTCACTAGGGTGCAGCGACTTAATGAATTTGAGGGAAGTAATATTTTAACCTCTTGTGGCTGAGACGGCAGTGGGTATATGAAGATCTCAAGAGCTCTCTATAAGCCTCATGTGGCATTATCACTTGAGAGCGCTCTAACCTTTTAATGGATAATGAAACAGTGTGGTATATATCACTCACAATTACCAATGGCTCAAGGGGATCTACTAAAGAGGTATAATTATTACATAGCCATTGTCATGTGAAGCCTCCATGATCATACTCATAATCTGAAAAAAACAATATACCATTTTTCACTGAAATACTACAAGACAACACCAGTACACATTTGCAAAAATGATGTTAAAGCAGAAAGATACACAGACAGCTGTTGGAGGCCTTCACAGGACTGCGTTAGCCACCACCGGCTTCCATTCTCAGTATTCAATTCTCACTAACAAAAACAAATGACTTGCTCAATTCCAAGTCTGGATGACACTGACTCACAATTTCTACTTGCTGATGATATGGAAAATGATTACTCTGCATCCGCCCAATGTCACTCAATTCTGGCCAATTTCCTTTCAGAGATGCCTCCCACTACCTGAAGATTAACATCTTAAAACTCATCTACAACTTCTCTAAGCAACAAATATTCTATACTGAACATCTCCCTTAATGTTGACAACACCATCATTCTCCAACTACACAAACCAGTTGCCTCAAAGTCATGTTAGACTCTGAACTCACCTTCAATCCAACTCACATTCAGCTGCCTGACTCTCACACCTATAGAATATATCCAAGGATCTGCCATGTTCTCAAACGAGATTCATTTATTCATTCTTGTCCTGTTTTCATTATCCTCTCCACATTGGTCATTTCACCAACTGTTTTCCAGCTCCAATCCATCATGAATGCCCCTGCAAGATTCCTGTAACTCACCTGCCATTTCTCATCTGATACAACATTACAAAGCCCTCAATAACATTGCACCTCATTACTCATCTCCTTCATAGTTACAAGAACTCTCCAACTGTCCTTTTGCTTCTGTCAACACTTATGACTTACCTCCTCTCTTGTTAAATCCTTGCACCCTTTCTCCTGATTTTAAAGCTCCATAAGCTTTCTAAAAAACAACCTCTTCATCAAAGCTTATTACCTACATACATAGTGTCACACTCAAAGTCTACATCCAATTAAAATAATCAGCCATACATAGGTCCATTTGTCTCTGTTCACTTAATTTATAAATTCTCGTGCCTCATCGTAGTCTCACATGTACATTTTCATGAAGGGCCCCTGAGACCACCCCAGGGGGGTTGGGAGGAGGGGCCACTTGACTGGGCAGGCCCTGGTATGGGTAGGAGGTGGCTAACTGGGGGAGGGGAGTCAGTTGTAGGAGTTTGCCGCCATTATCACCATTATGCCCCCAGCTAGCCATGTGTAAAGATAACCACCCACCCACCCCTAAAGAGTTGTCTAAAGTATGTATATGTTGCTAAATAAATAATAAATAAATAAATAAAAAATAAAAATAAATAAAAATAATAATAAAAAAAATAAAATAAGGATGAGCAATGGAAAATTGGAGGTATTATCTTGTATATTGTCTTAAAGCACTTATTGGTTATTATTAAATGTAAATTATATGATGTCAAATTATGTTTATGTGTTTGTCGCAGCTGCGGGTGGTGAGGGGAGTCGCCGGGACAGTGGTAAAATGGGTGAGATCCTACCCTACGTTGGTACGGATGTTCCAACACGGTAGGCCCTGGACGAGGGTTCAGGGCGTAGGGCGTACTGTCTCTGGGCAGGCTCCTCCCCTCACATGGTTATGTTAATTATTGTTATGATTATTACATCAGTTTGTGTTTACCAATAAACGCTGTGGCCAGTTATCCTCCCAAGAAGTTTTCTGTGTCTAATCATTATATTTTAATAGTTGATTGTGTATAAACCCTTATGTGCACATACCAACTGGGCATTGCTAAGTCAAGTATGTAGAGCTGTGAAATATTTGTGTTTTAAAAAGAATATATATTTCTAGAACTATTATTATAGCAAAACTATTTAAAGGCCCATCAAAGTTCCATATCAATAGCATGTTCTGGTAAAGACCTAAGATGAATAATGAATGGAAAAACAACAGATCTTTCCTTGCTTCTCTGAAGATCTAGCCATTTCGCTTTCGACTTACTCATTTTGCTATGATGAGCTGGTTTGGCAACCCAACCATACACTAGCCATCTCAAAGTCTTGATGACAAGGATCTAACTTATCTCCAGGAAACCCTACCAAAGAAGTGGGTGTGTAGAAAACAAAAGCTATCACCAATGAAGCACTGTGAGTGTCTTAGTAGGAAATGCATTTTAGGCACAGCTTCGTTTTGCTCTCCAGATGCTGACACAGAAATGTTAAATCCCCATGTCTCTCTCTTGTATCAATTAACATGATTTGCTTTGGCTGACAGACCGACTCCCGGAGGTTTTGCAGAAGATACTGATGTGTCACTTGCTGAGCCCGGAGCGTTCAACGTCTCACACTGTGAGATACTTAATATGCTGTAAGATATTTAATATTTTAATAAGGAATTTTAGGATCAAACAGGAAGTTGTGAAAAATAATTGCAGTCAATGCTCTCAAGCAAGAAAAAAATGGATGGAAGCAATTTGTGTTGCTAAAAATTAACTTAGACAGACTGTGCATGCCAGCACGAAATTCTCAAGATTTCCTATTAGTCTACCAATATAAATGTGAATCCTTACATTTTTCCTTTGACTTGTTTAATAAATAAATTATATATATATATATATATATATATATATATATATATATATTATTATCCTTTATTTATAACGCGCCAACATATTCCACAGCGCAAGTGCCTGTTATTATTAAAAAGGAGGTTTGTGAGACAATAAGGTGCTCTCTTGTCCGATAGAAGTGGCCACACAAACCTGTCACACTCCAAAAAATGGTTGATTTTATTGAGACCAATCTGTAGTCAATGGTTAGCACTAGTATTAGAGGTCATGGGATAAGGCCAGTGGTTAGGGCTGCGGCCAGTGGTTAGGGGAGAGGATTTAGAGCAGTGTAAGAATTAGGGATTATGTGCTTCACTTAGGCTTGGGTTAGTCTAGGTTTAAAAACATGGGCAGACACAGAAATGGACAACTAGCGGAAATAATTCCAAATAACCGATGCTATCCCTAACATTTATCATAATATCAATCTAGGCCCAAAATCATGTTATCCTTTGGATATGAAGTGCACGCGTTATTTTTCAAGAAACACAAGATGTTTTATAAAATAAACTGCTTAGTAACCACATTCAGGCAATTCACCAGAAAAAAAAAACTGAAGCATTTCTCAGCACACTTTAGTTTTATTGCATCAGCAGTTTAACATTTGGGAATATGAACGTCGGTATGCTGCAATTTCTAGTGTCACGACTCATTAGAGAATCTGTCGCTATTCCCTAACCGAGTTATTTGCATGAGCAGGAGAAGGTAATCTTCACCTAGCAAGAGGAAGCCAATCAAACCATAAATCTGAATTTTCTGCATCGCTGCAAGATCTCTGCAAATAAACCAAGTGAACCATATGAGGAGAAAAGGGGAAGTGGCAGATGGCTGAAAACAGGTAGAAGTTCCTGAGTCTCTCATTCCTAAGTTTAGTTTTTTTTATGAATTAAAGGTGGTTTAAAGAACTGTAAATTAGGAAATGCTTCCCATGTTTGTGAAGTTTGTAACAAAGTTACAACATTATCATTTGTGAAAGTAAGGAGCATACAAGCATTCTTAGAGAATTTCTTAATTTCTTCAGGACTGCATATAAGCTTTCATGACAGTAATCATTCCTGTTTCGAGGAAGGTACAGTGCAGAACAGGAAGTCTGCTTCTAAGCATGTGTCAGGAAATGAAAAATGCTAAAAAAACAGTCTGGATCAACCAATGAGTCAACAAATCCCCCTCACACTTACCCCTCTCTTTCAGAGATAACCAATATTAGCAGGATACAAGCTTACTGGAGACAAGACAGAAGGAACAAATTCAATTTACTACATTTAAGAATTCTTTAAAAATCTTTTCTTTATGAAAACATATTTCAGTGAAGTATGTAACAAACGTCATTAAATCATAGTTACATACGGTAATTACATAGTAATTGTGGTTAAAAAAATACTTTTAATCCATTAAGTTCAACCTTTTTAGATCTCCTCTGATCTGCAATATGCAGATTGTTAATTGATCCAGAGGAAGGAAAACAGAAAAAGAAAAATAGTGAAACTTTGCCAATCATCTCAAAAGGGGGGAAAATTTAAAATTCCTTCCTGACCCCAGGTAATGGCGACTTGACTACTCCCTGGATCAATACTCCCTCTCTAATTATGCAGGCTAGCCCTGAATGCCCTTTTTATTAAAAAATATATCCAATACCTTTTTAAAGTTATCTATCGAATCCGCTGTCACAACCTCCTTTGGTAGAAAATTCCATAGATTAACTAAAAAAAAAAAAATGGTAATAAGGGGCAAAAAATCTCCCCCATTTCTTAACCTGTCCTTCTAAAAGCAAGGGAGATCAGAGTGTCAATTCTAAACTGTAAGATAAATTAGCAATACCCATATCTATTCTGTTTATTGTATCTACCAACATACAGCAAGTATCCATGAACTAACCAAGCGTTCTCAGATGACATCACCTCCATATGTATAAGAGACATCCAAGTCAAGCGGTGTCTAGGCATGCAGTTTTATCTATTTTGCCCTATTTCCAGAATCAGACTGGTAGACACAGAGGGCGGCCCAGGCTCCCTTGGTAGCCGGAAGTGTCCTATGACCCGGCGGAGCCTGGGCGCGCTTTCTCCATGGCGCTGGGGGGCCGGCGCAGTGACATGGGAAGCGAGCGAGTCATTTTAACCTCACTCGGCGGCCCTCCAGCATGGTGATCCCCACCCACCCTCCCAGGATTTTAGGGTTGCGAAGTTTATGGTTTGGTTGTGGTTTGTTCTGTTAAAAAAAAAAAAAAAATAACAAAAATTAAAGAATAAATAAATAAATAAGTAAATAAATATATATATATGGAAAAGAAAGTATGGAGAAAATAAATGATTATTGTAATGTTATAGGTTTTGGTCTATATTGTATGATATTGTTCTGTATTTGCTCTGTGTGTTGGTAACTTTATTTCTCATTGTATTTGGTAATGAAGTTTAACTAAACGTGTTTGTTATTGGCGCACGGGCGGATGGGGGAGTTGCCCGGCTCAGTAGGTAACAAATGGGGTCGTGCCCCCTACCTCAGGGGCGTGGTACAGTGACGAATAAGTGGGCCCCATGGACGCGGGTCCAGGGGCAGGAGGTTACTTCCGCTGGCCAGGCTCCTCCCTCTTCCATTATATAATGTGAAAAAGGTTAGTCAATAAAGCTGTGGCCCGTGTTTTTCCCCATACTGTTGTCTGCCTCTTTATTTTAGTGGGTTACCCTGTTAAGGTTATGCTGTACTGAGTGCCAATGGATCCTGCAGGGGTCATAACAAAATGCTTGATGAACTGGGGGAAAATTGTAGTTCTACTATGAAAAGGACATGTGCTTTCTTATTTGTATTTCTATATTTACTAGAAGACTACAGGTCTCCAGACTATGCATCAGAAGTTGGTTAATTTCACTGTATTAACCCACACATCCTCAATGCTCATATAAACCCACCATATGGGCTGGACCATAGACATATGCTCACAATAATCTCCATTCACTAAAACTCACTGACCATTATGGCAAGATGGACGTGCTCATTGAAGCGTCCCACGGGGCCTCTGCAGGCAGGTCTGCTTCACATAACGAGACCTTATCATTTTAATAGTACCTAATCAATTTATTCATGCAGGCCTTTGTGCCAACTGTCTGCTTTACATTGTGCCCAGCTGAGATTCATATAATGAGTTCTAGAGGAAACAGTGATACATCAAGTAACATCTCCTGGCTAGGGAATTAAAAGCTTCTTTATGGGCAGTGTTTAGCATCATAAGAGTGTGGGACGAGACAAAAGAACGACTCCATCAATGCCAGTGGTGAGCCTCATACAACAGAAACGAGTTTAATTATCCATTCTTCATCAGATATAAACAAACCCCACTGTATAAAATACTAATACATCTTCTCTTCATTAAATTTCTGCATGTCCACAAGAGCTTGCAATGAAATGTGGGGACACGACTGGAGAATTCAAGCTGTGCTATCCTAGTTCAAAAACAGAGAAGTACCTTATTTATTAGACAATAATAAGGGTCTCCTCAATAATGGAAATATGGAAATGTAATGAACCACTGCAGTGCAAATGCATTTGGTTTTCATTTACAATTACTTCAGTATTTAAAGAAAAATAGTCAATGGAGTTTTTAAAAAAATAATTTGAACTTTAGTATTTCAAGACTTCAGCTGGCATACATATCTCCACTACCTTTCGTGTTTCCAGGGGCTGCAAGAGGATTTGCCCAGGAGGCTGTCTTAATAGGAGTATTTAATTGTCTCCTTCCCTGAAGTGGCCACTGCAGACAAAACCTAGCCAAGTAATAATTTAGGACTCCTGAGCAGATTCCAGTAAGCTGTGGAGAAAGTTCTACTAGTCAATGAAATGGTAAAGTTCAAATATTGGACTTTAAAATGTACACGGAATGGAAATCAGTTTACAATACCCTTCGTCATTAAGAAAACAGCTCCATCAAGTAGCTCAATGCAGTGTTTGCCTAGAGTAAAAAAATAATAATAATTGTGTATAATAGTTTTATTTATTTTAGTTGACTCTTAAAAAACTATTTGGCCAAGTCTGGCTGTTCAAGCATATCACATATACAGGGAGTGCAGAATTATTAGGCAAGTTGTATTTTTGAGGATTAATTTTATTATTGAACAACAACCATGTTCTCAATGAACCCAAAAAACTCATTAATATCAAAGCTGAATATTTTTGGAAGTAGTTTTTAGTTTGTTTTTAGTTTTAGCTATTTTAGGGGGATATCTGTGTGTGCAGGTGACTATTACTGTGCAATATTATTAGGCAACTTAACAAAAAACAAATATATACCCATTTCAATTATTTATTTTTACCAGTGAAACCAATATAACATCTCAACATTCACAAATATACATTTCTGACATTCAAAAACAAAACAAAAACAAATCAGTGACTAATATAGCCACCTTTCTTTGCAAGGACACTCAAAAGCCTGCCATCCATGGATTCTGTCAGTGTTTTGATCTGTTCACCATCAACATTGCGTGCAGCAGCAACCACAGCCTCCCAGACACTGTTCAGAGAGGTGTACTGTTTTCCCTCCTTGTAAATCTCACATTTGATGATGGACCACAGGTTCTCAATGGGGTTCAGATCAGGTGAACAAGGAGGCCATGTCATTAGATTTTCTTCTTTTATACCCTTTCTTGCTAGCCACGCTGTGGAGTACTTGGACGCGTGTGATGGAGCATTGTCCTGCATGAAAATCATGTTTTTCTTGAAGGATGCAGACTTCTTCCTGTACCACTGCTTGAAGAAGGTGTCTTCCAGGAACTGGCAGTAGGACTGGGAGTTGAGCTTGACTCCATCCTCAACCCGAAAAGGCCCCACAAGCTCATCTTTGATGATACCAGCCCAAACCAGTACTCCACCTCCACCTTGCTGGCGTCTGAGTCGGACTGGAGCTCTCTACCCTTTACCAATCCAGCCACGGGCCCATCCATCTGGCCCATCAAGACTCACTCATTTCATCAGTCCATAAAACCTTAGAAAAATCAGTCTTGAGATATTTCTTGGCCCAGTCTTGACGTTTCAGCTTGTGTGTCTTGTTCAGTGGTGGTCGTCTTTCAGCCTTTCTTACCTTGGCCATGTCTCTGAGTATTGCACACCTTGTGCTTTTGGGCACTCCAGTGATGTTGCAGCTCTGAAATATGGCCAAACTGGTGGCAAGTGGCATCGTGGCAGCTGCACGCTTGACTTTTCTCAGTTCATGGGCAGTTATTTTGCGCCTTGGTTTTTCCACACGCTTCTTGCGACCCTGTTGACTATTTTGAATAAAAAGCTTGATTATTCGATGATCACGCTTCAGAAGCTTTGCAATTTTAAGAGTGCTGCATCCCTCTGCAAGATATCTCACTATTTTTGACTTTTCTGAGCCTGTCAAGTCCTTCTTTTGACCCATTTTGCCAAAGGAAAGGAAGTTGCCTAATAATTATGCACACCTGATATAGGGTGTTGATGTCATTAGACCACACCCCTTCTCATTACAGAGATGCACATCACCTAATATGCTTAATTGGTAGTAGGCTTTCGAGCCTATACAGCTTGGAGTAAGACAACATGCATAAAGAGGATGATGTGGTCAAAATACTAATTTGCCTAATAATTCTGCACTCCCTGTATAGTTGTGAGCAAGCGGGTTGTTGCTAACGCTACTGCTTTTGCGAGGCGAGGGGCTCCTTGCCAGCAACTGCGGACTTTAGGCTCGCAAATGAGGACCCTCGAGAAGCAAGGGGCCACATTTGCGGAGGTGGAGGCTCCAACGTCGACCACAAAATTTACGGACTTACCAACCACAAATACGAGCCGAGGGACAGAAAAAAAAAACATCACGACCTCGCAAAAATACGACCTTAGCGCCCGAAACACGCGCACATGAAGACATTAAAAACACAATAAAAACACACAACAAACACATAAAAAGCTTACCCACAGCAAGGGGGGGCACCCAGGACCTCTGTAAGTGAAGTTACACCTCAATTTAAGTTGAAATACAAGAGATTAGACACCCGAAAATCCCCTAAGCGACAGAAAAAATGCCTGCCGAAAAAAAAAGAAAACAAGACTACAGGCCCCTAAACACACAAAACACTACGAAACACATACAGATTTTCCGAAAAAAACGGACGAGGTCCAAGAACGAGGGCGCAAAATCAGCCACAGCTGCGTACCACACACATTAGGCGCCATTTTACAACACTAACTTACACAATGCGGAAGTACACAGCTTTCCTTGCGCAGGCACACTATTTACACTACACACTGCACACATTGCTGACACACAGCAGCTAAACAGCACTGAAAACACACATTGTATGCTGCAGCAACATGAAAACAGATTGCCAGCTCTTCAGCACAATGCTGCCTGCATATATTTATTCAAAATAGGTAAAGTATATTAATTTATTATTCTATTAATTATTTCATTAGCATACAAAAAAAGACCTCCAACACTGCTCATAGCACACAAACAACCAACAGCCTCGCAATGAGCGCCAAAGGCGCTCAGCACAAGGCTCGCAATGAGCGCTGAACGATCTCGGAACACCAACAACATTTATGTCGTAAACAAACACCATTACCTGCCTTACAATCTTATTGCCGTTATTTTTTGACGGGCAAGCTGCTAATTATAAATGAAAACCGGTTTAATTATTACTTTTTAAATGGATTGTTGGGCCACTCCATTACTTCATGTGAAAATAGACACAGAGATTTGATGGTAGGGAACAACCAAATGCCCATCCATGTACTTCAAATATTGCCTTAAAGGGACTAGGTAATATAGGCACAAATAAAAACTTGGAATTTCATATGGTTAAATCAATACAATTACCGTACTTATTTTTTTAATAATTTCTCTGTGATATTTGCAGGCTTCTTCCACCTTGTCCTCTTTGACCTACTCCTGGCCGTGTCTCAGTGCACAGTCACGGACTGCTTGCATTGTTTATTTTAGGGGAAGGACACTACTCAGCAGTACACAAGGCTCATACACAGATTTGCATTGTTTATTTTAGGATAAGGATAAGGAAAAAGGATAAGTAGTTGGGTACTATTAAAATGATAAGAGCAAACCGCCAATGACCCTACACTGAAGAAGGTGAAGGAAAAGGTCAAAGAGCCATGCATGGTTACCTACAGTAGAGCAGAATACATACTTAATTTTTTTTTGTATTTTTCATTTAAATGTAACCATAGTAGTACCTCACAAGGTCTTTATGTTTGAGAAGGGTGAGAGAGAGCGGTGGAAGAGGGGAGAGCAGGGAGACACATGAAGAGGGAGATATTGTAAAGCTATGAATGGTGCACAGATTATAAGCAGGTGGTCCAGTGGTTAGGATTCACTCCTTTCACCCCTGCGACCTTGGTACAATTCTAGTCAGGGAACCAAGAGGTCACACCACCCTGAAGCCTGGTCAGTACTTGGATGGGATGCTTGCAACCCACTCCAGTATCTGCCATGAAAAAGTGGATCAGCATGGTGGTCCCTGAGAGTTGGAAACGAGTGAATGATGCAAACACATATATGTATATGGTATTCACCATATTAATATATATTATTCTCACTGCATATTATTATTTTACAAAATAAAACAATTATGACATTAATAATGCATATTACACAGATCAGAGCAGATCCCTTACATAAGTAGATGGGAGTGAATTGGACTCTGATACATTGAGATTTGTGGTTAGTGTAACCGCTCTATCCTGTAGCAGACCAGTGAAGATGCCCACTTAGCCCTGAGGTTTCACTACGCCCATTATCTCATGTATTTTGCTAAATGCTTATTGTGCCATCGCCAAATAGCAGCTGGACAGTATTCACAGAGAAAGAACGTGAGTCATGGATTGTCTCTAGTTTAGGGCAACCACAGGGCACTTCCAAAACACGGGCAGAGGCTGAGCAGCCTGGGGCATGTGGCACAAGAGAGGGAGTGTGAGAGCTGGAGAGGTGAATGTCACAGGCTGCTGTAACAGAGGCGCCATTCAGGAGAGGCTGGCATTTAGGAGAGGTACAGACACAATGAATGGGGAGCAGTCATAGATTCTACAATGTCCCTCCATGGAGGTCCTGCCCACAGGGGACCCTTTGCTCGATTGGACTGTGTGCACATTGATCTGGAGGGCACTCCAGGGGAAACTGGGTGTGAGTTAGTGAATAACCCTTTCTCTGCCTTGTTAGCAACCTTGACAGTTCTGAAACACCACAATGAAATAAACAACTTAACTTAGATTTTAATGGTAGAGCTATGCATTGCTGGATATCAGCCAGTGAAACGATTAAAGAGACATGCAAATACATTTTAAAAAATCCTATGCAGATATTACAAAAGGCTTTTTGTATGAAAGAAAATCTTATCTAAAATAAATGCAGCAATTATACAGTCCTGTGTTTTCTTATTGTCTGAAACCCAGGCGTCAGACTGCTCTGTTACTGCTCATTGGCCCTGTATAGCAATTATACATTGAAGTGATTCTGGGCAAAGTGTTTTAGCAAGTTTAAGATAAATAATCACAAGTGTTAATGGGATAAGGCACTTGGGGATAAACTATGCATGCAGATAAGATCTCTATTCAGTTCTGTTTAAAGACTTCCAGCTCACTAGAAAGGGCACACTACCGCTAACCGCCCCTCAAGCAGGTGACTGAAGCAGCTCCAAGGCAGAAGGAAAGTCTAGGGATTTATGGTAAACCGATTATGACTAAGTGCTATTCCAAGTATTTACAATTATAATTTTGAATAACTAGGTAATTACAAATACCACCCTATACTCACAAGCATGGTTTTGTTTGATATAAATGTTGTAACTAATTGACTTCATACTACCAGTGTCTCATACTGCTCTGCTGCAACCAGTAACATGTTGTGTGTCTGACCATCATGAGACACTGTGTGAAGCCCCTCCCAGTAGGAGTGGCCTTAGGACACAGCTGTGAAACATGGAACCCTACATGAATCAGAACAGGAAAAAATATGGAAGCTACAGAAGGTGAGAACTGGAGAACTTACACTAGGAGCTCCTAAATGACAATTGTATTGCAATATTACATTGAAATAAAAAATGGCATATGCAAATGAGAAGATACAGGTTTACAAATGTATTACTTGTTGCCTATACTCTGTACAGTGGAGAGCTTTACTTACTCTTGGGCTCCCCATATACTAAATGATTGATATATATATATATATATATATATATATATTTTTTTTTTTTTTTAAAGAAGATAAAAGCTTTCACTGTCTGACCAGATTAATATATATATATATATATATATATATATATATATATATATATATATAAATCTGGAAGATATATATGTAGCAGAATCCCTATAGAAGATAACAGCTATCACCGTCTGTGGTTTATATATATATATATATATATATATATATATATATATATATATATATATATATATATATATATATATATATAAGAATCCATGGTGAAGATAATAGCTGCCCCGGTCCTGTAAAACTAGTGAAGTGGATGTTATGATACCTTGCATATGAAACATTGTTAATGATTGTATTAGCAATTTATACAAAACCCAGAAGACTCACAGACAGATCTGCTGGGTAGGTTTGGCCATAACAGCCTTATCAAGCCCGACTGAAGAAAGCAGATCGCCACACCCTTAGAATAGCTCACAAAGTCTCAGACCTCAGGTGGCCCAGATAAGATTACAAAATTATTATCATAAAAGCGATAATGTTCTCTCAAATATTATATCATGCATTCAGCATATTTTGTATATTACCCTTTTTTTGTGGAAATAAATTACAATAATTTAAGAACATTAATCCTTAACCAACACAGAACATATTAATAGCAATACATTTGAAAAACCTCAGCCTGATTTGTAAATTGAACCAAATGATAGGGGGAATCTTATTGACTGCTCATTAAAGCATACGGTTATACCAACAACAGACTGGTTTCTTCATAAAGGACCACCTTATAAAGGGTTTCTAAAGGATAGTTAGGTAAAGCAAAAACTATAGTGTTGTTTAATGATATGATTTTATAAGCAAGCTTCTGGACTGTTCTCCATTGTCAATGAGTTGACTGGATGTGTACGCTTTAGTTATGTAGATTTAATCTGTTTATATTTCAGCTGACTTTGGGATGTAAAAATTCTGATCATTAAAGTATGTGACTGTCAATTATGCAAAGGGACTGTTTTGAACAGATTATTGTCAAAGAAATAAGCAAATAGAAGGAATAAGTGTTTAATCCCCCATAAACTAACAAACGGTATGGCTCAGTGCCCGCAGCTCTCATCTCCTGACGGAAGCCGCCATCTGTCTGTCTGGGTAACGGGTGGCAGCTCAAACCCAATTCAGGTTGTTTCGATATCAATAAATCCCAAACAGAACACTATTGCTGAAATGAAAGTAATGTGCAGTTGATAATCATTATTTTTCCATATGCTTCTCTTGAGTTTATTTCTGAGAGAGGCACAGAGCCAACATCGCACATTGAGAGAGTTTATTCTGTATCTGCTCAATAAATGCTCCTCAGTGGGACTACTTAAAGGACATATATAGGTTTTAAAACTTTACTATGACTATTGCAACATTAGGAGCAGAAAAAAATGTTCATGTCTCTGCTGGACCTGGGTGGATCGTTATATATTACATTTCTGGCGAGCAATACATGCATTTCCTAATGCAAGCAGCTTGTCTCTAGAAGCTCAGGAATGTGTTCTCAGTTGTAATCAGTTCCAATTATCTAACAAAGCACCATAACTTTCTCCCTATTGCCTCCACTCATGGATAACCCTCCATGATCCAGCTCTCAGAGCGTAATGTAACAACAACAAAATGGATATCTATATTCAGAAATAGTCTTCAAAAATTCTTATTTTACAAAAAATATATATATTTTTTTATGTTTATGACTTACACAGCTGTTGATGTTATTAGTGGATTACCTACTTCACAAACAATGGCACTTTTTCTTGACAATGGTCATTTAATACAAAAGCCTGCCATTAGATGCCCAATCACAACTGCTGACAAATCATTTTATGGATGTTGAGCGAGGGAGACGGAGCCATAATCAATAAGCTGTCAGTTAACAATTGTAATCTTTCTGCAGGTTTATAAAATGATAAAACGCCTAACTGGACCACTGCAGTGGTTTTTCATATCTTCATTTAATAGCGGAGTATGTCAATAATTCAAGAAAAAAATGCAATGTAGCTTTCAAAACTTACAGCTGAACTGATGTTTCAGAACCAAGAAGAAATGCTTCTTACTACCACCTATCTAGGGGTTTGCAAGTAGATCTGCCCAGGAGGCCATCCTAAGATTTCAGCTACACTGTTCTGTGTTGATTTCGGGATAACAAGAGAAAAGTTGCGGTATAGAGCATTGGTGGGCATCTTGGTCCTATGAGGGCCACCAACTGTCCAGGATTTCAATCTCTCTCTGCATCAGCCTAGGTGATCAACCTGAATGAAACAGAGCAATTTAGGCGTCTTAAAGCAGAGAGAACCTAGATTAGGAATATTGGGACCTGGTTCTTCACCAGCGCTGAAGCTCATATACATGTGTTTAAAGTTACACACAATTTATCTTTTTCAAATATTGATTTTACTGCTATTTAGTTATAAAATTAAAGGCATATCTACGTTTCACTGTTTTTAAATGTATCTAATCTAACACATGCTGCTTATATCAGAAACTCACATTACATTGACTCAGTCTACACACACACAGATTTATTTTATTTAAAATTACATTTTATTTTCCACACCCCTGAGCTGCTTACATAGGCACAATGAACCTCCCAATAGAAACACTGCATTTGGGTACCATTTGTAACCCTATACTCACCTCCAAGCCAACAGCAGAACAATGCAGATATCTACTGAGCACTAGGAGAAGACAGAGGAAACAAAACTACAACTTCCATGTTACTTTGCTACAGAGGCTGCTGTATCTGTCACTGATTGGCCAAAACACATTATGAGTTTTTTTGCTAGCAGGATATTACAGGAATGTTCACTCTCAAGTTTAATGTTTATTTTGGTATTTTTTCATTTAAAGAAATGTTATCATACATTACTGATTCTCCTGTATCAGATGTAGTCATAATCCAGGTAATTTAAGTATGCCTTTAACACACAAACACCTGTTTTATGAGAACTACATATATATTTTATGATCAGTTTAAATCTATTCCACTTCACAAGAGAAAATATGCTAGGAGGGGTCTTAAAGGCATATCCAAGTTTCATGTTAATACATCTCTGCACTCTACAGGCAAAAAGTAGCCTTTATGTATGAAGACATCACATAAAACATCTTATTTTTATTAATATCTACAAATACCTGTAATGATTATGCAGCATTAGGGGATCAGTTTAACCCATTATTCACCTGAAGTTTCTTCCTCAGTCAATAGGAGAGCAGTGATGTCAGCCCCCAAGTCACTGCTGGGATAAGACTCCCTGGTGCTTCCGGTCTGTGCTGTGCTGCTGCCATAGCACCTAACAGAGTGCCACACTACATATCCCAGGCTGCTTTTCAGTACAAACAGAGTTTAAATCAAATATTTCAGCTAACCTGATTGGCCAACACAGATTATGAAATGAATGCCAATTTAGCCTAGGTTTGGAAGGGTGTTAACCCTAAATTTCAACTGTCAGAAATTACAAGACATTTTGCTAACTTCAAGGTAAGTGTTTATTTTGGTATTTTTCAGGCAAAAAAAAATATATATTTTTACACACTACTGATTCTCCTCTATAAGATGCACTCATAATCCAGGTCACTTAGATATGCTTTTAACAGACGGCAATGGAACACTATAATGCATTCTAAACTAACAGATTTTTTTTTTTACATTTTTTATCCTACACATTTTCCAGCCTAGTTCCTCAAGAAAAGATATTGTTCCAAACTGAATTTCAGCGGCACATTAACACACACATAAATATGGTTCAATCTGAGATTATAATTTAAAGACGAAATTATATATGAAGACCAAAATTTGAGTAGCATCACAAGAGTTATATTTTTAAAGACATAATGTCATGATTATATGCAGCCATTATATGTAGATATTATAGCTAATTCTTGATATTTTATTTAAGCATTATAACACTAGGCCAACGGATACTGATGTGATGTAATTACACTGTTCTATTATACAAACTAAGATAATTAGTTTCAGTCACCACTAAAGATCAGACACTGTGATACTGTTAAATTATATATAAAAAAAACAACATTATTGTGAGTTAATTCTCCAAAAAATTAGTAAAAGGCGGAGCAATTCATACAAAGCATGTGAATGGTTTGATCATATACAGGAGCATCTTGATGCAGAATTTACACCTTATAAGAGTAGCAACCCAGGTATAGACTCATTTCTAGAATGGGACTGTATCACCCCAAAACAAAGTTGTTTTTGGGGGGATATTTTTTTTTTAAAGAGCATGGAAAACTGATTACACCTTGTATTGTTTTGCCATTGCTTTATTAAACAGATAATTCCTGAGAAAAACAATGTGTACTTAATTTGTTTGCGCATCAGGGGCTCCATAATACTAATTAGCTGCTTCGATATGCTAATAAGAATGACAATCTGTTTGTTTGTCGCTGTGCGGCCAAAGCAATGACCCCTAATGTTTTCATTAAGTTAGAGTCCTACACTTATCAAGTATTCAGAGCTGCAAAATAGCATATTGAGCCACAAAAACAATGCTGTATTTCTCAGGAACGATTTATTGTAAAGAAAAAAGGCTAGTACAATGTACAGCCAGTAATGTAAAGCCAACTTCCTATTTGACCAAAATACTATTTTTCCGTCTTCTACAGTAGTCAGAAATATTTATTTATTGAATTTTAATTAAAAAAAATAATTGAGAATATTAAAAGTTAAGTTTTACATGTTATTGCCCTGAGTTATTATAATAAGGTAACTGTATGCTTAAATATAAATAACTTTTTTCCTTTATTTTGTCACAGTTCTTTCTAGGCCAGCTCTTTAACAGGCCGGAAATGTTTCTGAGCAGACTTTCTAAGATGGACACTAATCAGTATTTACAGTTTGTGCTATAACCATTGATCTGGTAATATAATTGTATCTACAAACACATAATTAACCTTATCATTTGCAGGTATAACAGTTCATCTGGGTTATCAAATCAGTAAACTCTGGACTTCTAATTCAAAGATCAGACCCTCCCCTGTATCTTATCTATAAAAACCTGGCTCTTATGTCAATGTTACTGCAGTGCATGATGGGATCATCATACGAAACCATACTATTTGAAACTTGACAAATTAAGATACAATTATAGCTTTCAGTATGTGTTATAAATTATATTAAAAATGCTAAAAATTCTTTATTTGGGTGGTTTCAAATATGATTTAATTTAAACTTTAGGACAGGGGTGGGCAAGTCTGGTCCTTTATTTTAGGATATCCTTTCTGTGCACAGGTGAGTCAATCAGGATGACTGAAGAAGCGATTGACTAACCTGTGCGCAGCAAGCATATCCTCAAATCCTGTCCTGTGTGGGGCTCTCCAGGACCAAATGTGCCAACCCCTGCTATAGGTCATAACAGGCACTTTTATCAGTTGAATATTACAAAAAAGCATTTAGACTTTACCTCCGTTGCCTTAAAAATGAAAACAATTAATGCAGAGAACCAGTAAGTAATTATTGTCAATTATTAGCAGTATTAAAACTCATAAAAGCATAGGGTTGATGGGTGGATCAAAAAGGCGGATTAACATAAAATGTCTAATTTATGTTTTATATATTTTTTCCAATAGTATTCAGTTAGAAAAACCCTCATTACTTTTAATATACAGTGGTACCTTGGTACTAGTTGTTACTTGGTTCCAGAATGCAGGATGAGTGGCAAAAATGACAAGTACCAAAACAATAAGGAGTTCCCATAATAGGTAATGTAAATGGACTCCACTTTTTTTTTTTTTGAGTTGTTTAGTTGTTTCTGATTCTTACTGATCATGGACCATAACACACCAGGACATCTTTATGTCAATAGTGATGCTGATCCACTTGGTATTAACAGCAGATATACTGGAGTGAGTTTCCTTCTCCAGTGGGCCACAGCATGCAGCTCCTGGTATTCCTAGGTGGTCTCCCATCCAAGTACTGACCATGCCCAAACATGCTTGGCCTCAGGGTGGTGTGATCTCTTGGTTCTGGGAATCAAACCCAGGTCACAGTGGTGAAAGCACCAAACCCTACCCAGTTTCTCTGCCATGAATACCAAGCGGATCAGTATGGTGTATTACAGTCCATGAGGTCACGGAGAGTCGGACACGACCAAAAAACGCAAACGCACAGTGACGGATTGCTGGCAAAAGCTGCATTCAAACATGCAATAAAGCTTTAAATACATTCTAGATAAATGTCAATGTAATGGTCTTCCCCAGCTTGACAAAGCACTGGGCTCATATCTTATATCCAACATAGTGCCTGAGGCTATAGGCCTGTCCTTCTCTCCTCACCGAGCAGATAAATGGGAAATTACTGAAGAGGTTACTCGGCTTCTGCCCTCCGTGTATATGGGATTCTGTGGGATTACAATGTGAGACATATAATGCCTGCAACTAGCACAGGTCTAGAACATCAGCTCTGGGTAATGAAATGAGAGTTTATCTCATGGGAGAATGAACAGTAAATAAAGACGAGGCTGGATAAGGAAACAACCAACGCAAGCTATTGTTCTGAATTTACAGCATGTTAAATATTTACAGCCATGTTCATTAGAAGATGGATTTTGATGGGGTTTTTTTTTTTTTACAACTTAAATATTCATAACTTCCTATGATATCTGCTCACCGAGTGCTAAACACTTGCTCCACAACGGGAGGGATTATGTAGGCATATTTAACTTCCATGGATTATGAATGCATCGGATATAGGAGAATCAGTAGTGTATACAAATGATTGTTTGCATGAAAAAATCCCCAAATAAACTTACACTAGAGTTTGCATCATTTCTTTAGTTTTCTGACATTTGATTTTTTTTTTTTTTTTTACATTTAGAAACATTTGTGTCCCATTATCAAAGCCAATTCTTCAGATGATTCTACCATGAAAAAGTCACCCAAGTGGTCTTTTAAATTAAAATTAAAATCCAACATTTACACTAGGACTTACAAAGACCTAGCGTGAAAGCAAAGAGCAAAATGTTTTCAAATTGTTTTAATAAAATACACACTTTTATTAATTATATTCAAGTTTGTGGCTTAGTGTACGGATTTCCACAGAAGTGTACAGAAGTAAGTCTAAAGGATCAGTGTACGCACTTATGTTAAACCATTAATTAACATTAAAAATAGTACTAGATCTCACCAATGAAACCATATCTACCTGAGCGGTGCTTTTAAGACTCTGATGCTACAGATATTTGGCCATTCAAGTGAAATTGGTCCCCGAGTTGCTTCATTCAGATTAGGACAATGACAGGGAACCTTACACCCTTAATACTTCTGAACTACAAAAGGGTTCACTAAGTGAATTTAATGGAGAATTAAGACCTTAGCAAGGCCCAGTTGGTATGTGCACATAAGGGTTTATACACAATCACCTATTAAAATATAATGGTTAGACAAAGACAACTTCTTGGGAGGATAACTGGCCACAGCGTTTATTGGTAAACACAAACTGATGTAATAACCATAACAATAATTAACATAACCACGTGAGGGGAGGAGCCTGGCCAGAGACAGTACGCCCTACGCCCTGAACCCTCGTCCAGGGCCTACTGTGTTTGAACATCCGTACCACCGTAGGGTAGGATCTCCCCCATTTTACCACTGTCCCTGCGACTCCCCTCACCACCCACCGCTGCGACAAACACATAAACATAATTTGACATCATATAATATACATTTAATAATAACCAACAAGTACTTTAAGACAATATACAAGATAAATACCTCAAATGTTCCATTACTCATCCTTATTTTTCATTTTTTTATTATTATTATTATTATTATTATTATTACGGTATTATTTTTATTTATTTTTTATTCTGCAACATATACATAACTTTAAACAACAACACTTTAGGGATGGGTGGGTGGGTATCTTTAGCACATGGTTAGCTGGGGGCATAATGGTGGTAATGGCGCCAAACTCCTACAACTGACTCCCCTCCCCCAGCTAGCCACCTCCTACCCATACCTGGGCCTGCCCATTTAAGTGGCCCCTCCTCCCAACCCCCCTGGGGTGGTCTACGGGGCCCTTCACATTAAAAAAAACGAATTATTCCAAAAATTGCTTTCCCACATCCATTTGGCTGGTAACACATAGATGCACCGGATAAATGTCAATGCTCTTATGATCTCAAACCGTCATAAACAAATCAATAATACAGCCTTCCTGTTGCTCCATTAAAAGGTATCACTATCTACCTTGAAATTCTACACTTCCTTTCAGCGCAGAACATAGTGCAGGAATGAGAGCAAATTTATAAACTCCAGAGAGACAAATTGACATTTTATAGATGGCCTGATGTGTACGCAAATCAATTTAGCTTTCCTTTGCAGCTCGGGCTACGCCAGCCCATGGGGAGAGGCTCTGAGCTTAATGAGTTCTGAGACTCTGCAGACAGGGAGTAACAGCATCACAGAGAGACTGCTGAAAAAAATCACTATCTATACAGGTGAGGCGGTCTGAAGAATGATAGCGAGAGTGGTGGCTGGGAGCCGGAGGGCAGCGCTAAATGATCTGTTTCCAGGCTTCGGCAGAATTGAGTTTGAAGTATGGACGTACGTTTACCTTCCTACATCCGACCTTCTGTGCATAGCAAATGAAAGGAAAACTACAGGGGATTTTATAAGGGCAGCAAAACCACTTCATCATGTTAAAGCACATAGCGAGAACACAAGCTCACTGATACACTACCACTATAGAAAGGCCATGCACTTTAATTGGATTACATTTACATTATAGATTACATCATTCAATGTAATTCTTTCACAACTGCTAACGGGAGTAGACACCTTATTAAAATATATTGTTACTCCATTCAAAGGTTATCATATATAGCAATAAACATTATATGAATATTGAAAGGATTTTTGTCTAAAAAATATATGTATAGGAGCTAAAAACGTAGGAGTTTAGCGGTAAAATTTTACTAGATGGATATGTCAACGTACTTATCTGCATAATAAATATGTATATATTACATATACACACACATTTTCTATAAAGGAGCCATGCATATAGTGGTATTGGATTAAAGAATGAAAACAATGTGGATGCATTTGCATGTCCCAGCCCAGTCTCACAGAGTGCAGTGCAATAACTGTATTTCTCGGAATTCTGAGCAGGAAATATGTTTTCGTAACTTAATTTAGATGTTTAAATGTGAACGAGAGCGAGCTACGAGAGCGAGAGAGAGCTACGAGAGAGGGCTACAAGAGAGAGAGAGAGAGAGAGAGCTACGAGAGAGAGAGAGAGCTACGAGAGAGAGAGAGAGCTACAAGAGAGAGAGAGAGAGAGAGAGCTACAAGAGAGAGAGAGAGAGAGAGCTACAAGAGAGAGAGAGAGAGAGAGCTACAAGAGAGAGAGAGCTACTAGAGAGCGAGCTACTAGAGAGCGAGCTACTAGAGAGAGAGCTACGAGAGAGCTACGAGAGAGCTACGAGAGAGAGAGAGAGAGAGAGCTACGAGAGAGAGAGAGAGAGCTACGAGAGAGAGAGAGAGAGAGAGCTACGAGAGAGAGAGAGAGAGAGAGAGCTACGAGAGAGAGAGAGAGAGAGAGCTACGAGAGAAAGAGAGAGAGCTACGAGAGAGAGAGCTACGAGAGAGAGAGCTACGAGAGAGAGAGAGAGAGCTACGAGAGAGAGAGAGCTACGAGAGAGCGAGCTACGAGAGAGAGAGAGAGAGAGCTACGAGAGAGAGAGCTACGAGAGAGAGAGAGAGAGAGAGCTACGAGAGAGAGAGAGAGAGAGAGCTACGAGAGAAAGAGAGAGAGCTACGAGAGAGAGAGCTACGAGAGAGAGAGCTACGAGAGAGAGAGCTACGAGAGAGAGAGCTACGAGAGAGAGAGCTACGAGAGAGAGAGAGAGAGCTACGAGAGAGAGAGAGCTACGAGAGAGCGAGCTACGAGAGAGAGAGAGAGAGCTACGAGAGAGAGAGAGAGAGAGAGAGAGAGAGAGAAAGGAGAGAGAGAGAGAGAGAGAGAGAGAGCTACGAGAGAGAGAGCTACGAGAGAGAGAGAGAGCTACGAAAGAGAGAGAGAGCTACGAGAGAGAGAGAGAGAGAGCTACGAGAGAGAGAGAGAGAGAGCTACGAGAGAGAGAGAGAGAGAGCTACGAGAGAGAGAGAGAGAGAGCTACGAGAGAGAGAGAGAGCTACGAGAGAGAGAGAGAGCTACGAGAGAGAGAGAGAGCTACGAGAGAGAGAGAGAGAGCTACGAGAGAGAGAGAGAGAGCTACGAGAGAGAGAGAGAGAGAGCTACGAGAGAGAGAGAGAGAGAGCTACGAGAGAGAGAGAGAGAGCTACGAGAGAGAGAGCTACGAGAGAGAGAGCTACGAGAGAGAGAGAGAGCTACGAGAGAGAGAGAGAGCTACGAGAGAGCTACGAGAGAGAGAGAGAGAGCTACAAGAGAGAGAGAGAGAGCTACGAGAGAGAGAGAGAGAGAGAGAGCTACAAGAGAGAGAGCTACGAGAGAGAGAGCTACAAGAGAGAGAGCTACAAGAGAGAGAGCTACAAGAGAGAGAGCGAGAGCTGCGAGAGCGAGAGCTGCGAGAGCGAGAGCTGCGAGAGCGAGAGCTGCGAGAGCGAGAGCTGCGAGAGCGAGAGCTGCGAGAGCGAGAGCTGCGAGAGCGAGAGCTGCGAGAGCGAGAGCTACGAGAGCGAGAGCTACGAGAGCGAGAGCTACGAGAGAGAGAGCTACGAGAGAGAGAGCTACGAGAGAGAGAGCTACGAGAGAGAGAGAGCTACGAGAGAGAGAGAGAGCTACGAGAGAGAGAGAGCTACGAGAGAGAGAGAGCTACGAGAGAGAGAGAGCTACGAGAGAGAGAGAGCTACGAGAGAGAGAGAGCTACGAGAGAGAGAGAGCTACGAGAGAGAGAGAGCTACGAGAGAGAGAGAGCTACGAGAGAGAGAGAGCTACGAGAGAGAGAGAGCTACGAGAGAGAGAGAGCTACGAGAGAGAGAGCTACGAGAGAGAGAGAGCTACGAGAGAGAGAGAGCTACGAGAGAGAGAGAGCTACGAGAGAGAGAGCTACGAGAGAGAGAGCTACGAGAGAGCTACGAGAGAGAGAGCTACGAGAGAGAGAGCTACGAGAGAGAGAGCTAAGAGAGAGAGAGAGCTAAGAGAGAGAGAGAGCTAAGAGAGAGAGAGAGAGAGAGAGCTACGAGAGAGAGAGGCAGAGGCAGAGAGAGAGACTGAGTGGACTGCCTGCCTAAATTGGACTTGGGAGAACACTGTATATACAAAGATATACGCACACTAATATTATATATATATATATATATATATATATATATATATATATATATATATACATACATACATATACATACACACATACATACACAGTACATATATATTTACACACATACATGTATACATATGTGAAATTTTTCTAGCAAGTAAAATTCTGCACCGAGTGATCATTTTATACCACTAAATATTTTTTTTAGTAATACAATAAGACACAGAGACTTACATGGCACTTTTAGTTCAGCAATATCCCCGAATTCAATCACTGTATGCCACTCAGAGACAATTGTATATCTAATACTATAGAATTAATCACTACAGAACCTGGGGCGGAAGGTTTGATTTATTAAAAAAAGGATTGCTCATAATAAAAAAAAAAAAAAGAAAATACACATAAAACATTGAAGCATTGTATCTGCTCTATAATAAAAATGAGAATATCCCAGGTGCAGGAAAATAACAGGAGGTGCAGCAAACTTATTACAGGGCTGTCACTCAGACTAACTATAGAGTGCGGTGGAAAAGCTATAATTTCCTGTGTTCTTCTATCTATACTCAGATGGGAAGAAAAAAAGATACCATTTATTACTGCGCAATTTTATCCGAATATAAGTGAGGGATATCATCAGAGCTAGAGGAAGAGGCTAGGGCTTTCATGGAATTAATTTGTTATATTGTAATGTTAATGTACCATAGTGACTATAATGTGTTACAGACAAAGGAGATTATATCTCATGGGAGATAATATTACTTAATGCTTTTTTTAAATAGACAGTTAATGTAGCAAGGTCTAAAAAAAAACTCAGCGCTTTAGAAATCTGCACCAGAGAATAGCACATCATTTAAAGAACAACTGTTGTTTTGGTAAAACCTCACATTTGTGTTGATCCTTCCCACTCTAGAGGTTACTTACAAGGAAAGTTTAAAACCAATGTCAAGGAGCAAGGTCTGCTGGTCCAACAAAGGCAAGGTAATGCTGAAAAGGCTAAAACTCCTATCAGGTTTTAGTCATTGGCAAATACACAGGAGTGATGACTTGTACAGTCTCAAGACTCAAACTAGGAATCGTTCCCTTCCAAAACCAAGACACATACATGTCTCATATGTATCTCTGACAGGGCATAACACTTTATTTCTCTGGCATATATTTATACCAGCAAGAACAATGGATCAGTTACAAATTTAACAACATAGCAAACAAAATGGTCTACTTCGGCATTTAAATTTCCCTTCCCTTGACCTCCCTACAATCCTTTTGTGGCCGACAGCAAGGCTATTTGTTAGTAAGCTTGGTCATGAGCCAATCAAGTGCAGGCCGCCAGGCCTGGGAATTTCAAAAGGACCAGTGGTGGGAGCACTGGCTTCCAATGAGGGTAATCATGAGCTGGGGCCGTCGAGCTGGGCTATTGAAATGATTTACAAGGCTATTAAGAGTCACAGAGCCATCATCGAGAAGCCAAAAGGTCTAGAAGTATTGTGGAATTACAATGTGCTCGCTTTCCGCCATTGCTCCCGGACGCCCAATATACTAGCAAGGGATCACCGACTGGGCTATTTGACTTTATTAATTATGGCCAGGTGGTCAGTAGTTAAGGGACACTTTCATAGGATACATTCATGCTGGTAGGCATTACTATAACTATATATTAAATAAGGATGAGTTATAATTCCTAAATCTATGAAATATACTTATTTAAAAATGGCAAAAAAGGGTGTGTGTATTGGATTTGGGCCATGGCTATTACATTTGTACTGAGCCCCAGTATTTCTAAAGAAGGCCCTGCTAAGCATAGTGTGATATTTCACTCAAATAGGTTAATATTACTAATAAATGTGGGAGCCTGTGTGTACTATAATCAGTCTAAAGCGATATGAAACTGATAGAGCATGTGAAGACAATTCCAAGTAATTAGCCTAAACAGCCAAGTAACTTTATGGGGTTATGCATATGTCTTGAGAATGAAGAACTTAGAGAGGTAACAGCAATTGTTGGTAGTAATCAGCCATCAGAATGAGGTGTCACACAATGATTGGTGGATCAGAAGGGTTAATTGACAGGTACATTATCAATATAGGTTTACTATAGGAAAATACACTTATAAGTAACATTCAAAATCAATAGTTTTTTTTATTAACTACAGTTTCAAATTATGTAAAAGGGACACATTTGGTATAGACAGAGAAAAAACATTCTTAGTTAAATTTTAGATAAAAATCAAATTAATATAATTGGTAAAATATTCCAAAAACATAAAATAAACAAAAGCTTTTTGTTTTCCCCCCAGAAATCTCTCTGTGACCCATGGCTTACATCCAGCTGATTTCTTAGTACAGAGATATAGCACTCCGGACTATAGTATAAGATGCAATAAAACCTACAATGTTCTGTAGACTGTGTCGCCAAAAGGATATTACTAAACTAGAAAATATTCAAGGAGAGAGACTGAAATGGTTCAAAGTCTATAAGATAAATCTTATAAGGAAAAACTTAATGACCTTAATATTTATAGATTAGAGGGGAGAAGGGAGAGGTGATATATAATAGAAAGCTTCAAATATACCAAATGATTTAATTTATCACATATGATCGTTGTGATAGTATGCACATTGCATGCGCATTGGCAGCGGGAGGTTACACACTATGTGATGCGCATGCGCAGAGATGAACAGGGAGAGGGGGGAGCGCGAGACACGAGGGGGGAGAGCGAGACGCGAGGGGGGAGCGCGAGACGCGAGGGGGGAGCGCGAGACGCGAGGGGGGAGCGCGAGACGCGAGGGGGGAGCGCGAGACGCGAGGGGGGAGAGCGAGACGCGAGGGGGGAGAGCGAGACGCGAGGGGGAGAGAGCGAGACGCGAGGGGGGAGAGCGAGACGCGAGGGGGGAGAGCGAGACGCGAGGGGGGAGAGCGAGACGCGAGGGGGGGAGAGCGAGACGCGAGGGGGGAGAGCGAGACGCGAGGGGGAGAGAGCGAGACGCGAGGGGGGAGAGAGCGAGACGCGAGGGGGAGAGAGCGAGACATGAGGGGGAGAGAGCGAGACATGAGGGGGAGAGCGAGACATGAGGGGGAGAGGGAGACATGAGGGGGAGAGGGAGACATGAGGGGGAGAGCGAGACATGAGGGGAATAGCGAGACATGAGGGGGAGAGCGAGACATGAGGGGGAGAGCGAGACATGAGGGGGAGAGAGAGACATGAGGGGGAGAGAGAGACATGAGGGGAGAGAGTGAGAGAGAGACAAGAGGGGGTGGGGGAACACATCTAATATTATCCCTTCATTTTTGACGGGCAAGTTACTACTATTTAATATAGTTCAGGAGCTATATAAAGAGAAATTTGATAAGAAGTAATTATTATAAAACTAATCTAATACCATAATCTGATCTAACACATCCTGCTTACAAACAGAAGGACTAATTACATGGATTTATTCTATACACATATTTTATTTAATAAAACAATTGTTTTCCACCCCCAGAGCTGTTTACATAGGCACGTCATACTAACCAATAGAAACATGGTATTCAGTTTTTTTTTTATCCTATATTATACCTTCATGCCAACAGCAACACTGCATAACGCTGCTTCCTTATGGTGGGAAAAAAAAACTACATGATGCTTTGCTGCGGAGACATCTGCCAGACATTGAAACATTGATGTAGCTGCCTCTGGTTGGCCCCAACGAATTATGATTTTTATGTTAATTAAGCTGGATTTTCAGGGGCATTCATTCTCAAAATCAACAGCCATAAAACTGAAGATGTTAAGGTAAGTTTATTAATGTTTATTTTGGGATTTTTTTCATGCATACTCTACTGATGCTCCTCTATCAGATGCATTCATAGTCCGCAAAACTTATATGTACCTTTAAGCCAAACTGTACAGGTAGATAGAATGGACAGAATAGATGTGCGTTTTAATGTCCAATTTTTGTTTCTATATGGTTAGGATTAGGTGCTTTCAACACTATGAACTGGGTTTGATTCCAAGTCAGTGGACCAAGAGGTCACACCACCCTGAAGCCAAGTAGGGTTGTACCTGATCAATACTTGGATGTGAGACCACCTAGGAATACCAGGAGCTGTATGCTGTTGCCCATTGGAGAAGGAACTCTCTCTGCCATGAGTGGATCAACATGACCATGAACATAAAGATATGCCTGGTGTGTTACAGTACATGAGATCACAGAGAGTCGGAAACGACTGAGCAACGCTATAAGTAACTTTCAGAGCATAAACAAACACTACCCATTTAAAAATCTACAACATGCAAGAGTCCTGAAAAACAACAAAAAAATGCAAGGAATTACAAGTCATTACACATCAATACTTTATACACAAAACATGTGAGATTATTCTGCAGCCGTCTGAGACGCCTGAGTGTGCAGCCACTTTATTCCTATCCTCTCAGTTACAGTAATTTGGATGGAGCTTTGCTCGGTGCATTTAGGGAGCTCTGTTTGAGGATAAAAGAAGCAATCGTTATAACAGCAGGATCTTCAAGACACTTCATCCTGCTTAATATCAGCTGCAGAATGCTTCTCGTCCTGGCAGGAAGGTTTTTATGGTGGCAGATTCTCAAAAGCTTCAAGTGTTTTCGCTGCACTGGAAACAGAGCAATTACACACTGTTGGGTTTGACTTCTTGGAGTATAAATTAAGCCAAGGAGTCCTAAATATTTTGTCTGCATCTGGGTGAGATGCTTAGAAGATAAAAAGACCCATTAACTCCCCCCTCAGTCAGCCTCACATTCTTAATAAACACCCTTTGTGTTTTATTGTATTCAACTGGTGCAGAAAAAATGAGGCAAAACACTAGTAATACAATTATAAGAAAATGTGGCCTATTAAAAAATAGATTGATACTATTTTTCATGCTTGTTGCCAAGTATAGTATTGCTAGATATGGGTGTCAACATTTTAACAATTGATTAAAATATATTTTGTTATATTAATGCTGAATAATCATCATCAAAAGGTGTGTTGGTCTATTATAATTACCCCCTTATGATCGCTACCTTGTCGTGTTGAAGGGGCTTGTGTACCTCAATGAAGCTGTGAGCTGTACCATGTAGGGACACCCAAGATGGGCAGGCCATAGCAGAGAGGTCAGAAAAATTGAGAAGGAACCGACAACCCACTCCAGTACCTTTGCCAAGAAAACCATATGGATAAGAGAGCCATTAAGGCACTAAAGGTCGCAGCACAAAAGGCAATGAGCGCCTTTTCCTGTGAGCTTTGCTAAGAGAGGCGAGCAGTGAAGGCAATGAAACAGGCAATGAAACACGCGGGACTTAGCCACAAAGGAGCGTAGATTATACATTGAAAAACGCGGGACTTAGCCACCAAACACTTAGTAAATGTGGGATCGCCTTAGGCTGCAAGCAGTTAACCCACGAGGGACTTAGAAAAGAAAAAAAACGAGATAGGAAAAATACAAAGTTAATTGGCGAATCGCGCAAAGCAAAAAACACTAAAAACACACAAAATACAAAAAAAATATACAACAAAAACATCACACACAGCATAGGGGAAAATCCAGGACGTCCGGGAGTGAAGTGGAACGCAAATTTAAGTCTATGTGGCTGAGTTTCGGTTTAAGCGAGAAAAAAAATGGGCGCAAAGAAAAAAAGAAAAACGAGGCTACACAACGCTGGACCGCGTAAAACACAGCCAACCGCGTAGCACTTTTAACACAGTAACGTACGAGGTACAAAATACACTATTACAAAGGACGGAAAATACTTGCGAGCCGCGTAACACGTAGACAAACGACGCCAGTTTACAACACTAACTTGCAACTAATAACATTACGAATCTAAAATGGCGCTTTACACAATTAAACCAATGGTTTGCCCTTGCGCACGCAGACTATTTCTAATGCACAGTTGGGACATTCATTACACTTTCTCCTCAGGCCAGTAACAGTCCCACTGGACATTATATGCTGCAGGACAATAAAAACTGATTGTTAGCACTTCAGGCTATTGATTGCTGGATATATTAATTACAAATAGGTAAAGTATATTAATTTATTAAGTAACTAATTAAGTAATTATTAGTTAACAAAATAGATATAAAAGTACACGAGAGGAGAGGCTTGAAATGAGCTCCGAAGGTCCTCAGAGTAGAAAAAGCTTTACATTGTGTGGCAAACAGCATTGCCATGGCTTCAAATGTTATTGCCCCGTCATTATTGACAGGCAAGTCGCTAGTGTGTATATATATACCGTATTGGTCCGAATATAAGCCGCACCCGCATATAAGCCACACCGTAAAGTACAAGGGGAAAAAATAGAAAAAAGATAGTACTCAAATATAAGCCGCATCCTTAAAATTGGAGAGAAAAAGACTCTCAAAGTGATCAGCCATTGCAAGAAACAGGCTTTCTAATTAGCACCCTATCTTTTTTTTGCAGGTTACAGGCTTTACAGGATGTTAGAATCACTAAAACCGCAAATCGCTATTCAATACCGCAGTCTCAAGCACAAAAATCGGCACCCTTAACTCGCAATCGCGCAAATCGTCAGTCATTTTGCATTCACGAATAGAAGTCGCACGCGTTACAAGCAAAGTTCGCAAATCGGCAATGATTTTTTGACGGTCGCGAATATAAGCCGCACCCGTAACTAGCAAGCTAAAAAATCGGAAAAAAGTGCGCTTATATTCGGACCAATACGGTATGTATGTATATATACACACACACATATACATACACATACACACATATATATATATATATATATATATACATATATATATATATATATATATATATATACACATATATATATATATATATATATACACACATATATATATATATATATATATACACACATATATATATATATATATATATACACACATATATATATATATATATATATATATATACATATATATACATATATATATACATACATATATATATATATACACACATATATATATATACACACATATATATATATATATATATATATATATATATACATATATATACATATATATATATATATATATACATATATATACATATATATATACATACATATATATATATATATACACACATATATATATATACACACATATATATATATACACATATATATATATATATACACACATATATATATATACACATATATATATATATATATATATATATATATATATATATATATACACACACACACACATATTCTTGCATTTCAAAAATATGTATTAAAAAAAGATTATTTGCATTATTATAGCCCTGAACATACTTCACTATAGTGATATTTTGGGTAGCAGGTGCTTTCAAAGATTACAAAAAATAACCAAAATAATGTATAATTTGCTTCTACAGCCTACTCAAATCCCATTATTTATTTTGGATTGGACTTATGCTAATTCCTTTCTTTCTCTCTTTAATACGGTACAGCTACCTGCTGGAGGCTAATTGCGCACAGGTTGGGAGAGATTGTAGAATTAAATCTGTTGAATTATGATTCACGTTTATTTAAATTTAGTTCTTTCAAATGTGACTGTTTCAGCTGTGGATTTTCAATGGGAGGAATGACAGCAGAAAAAAATAGCAAATTATAGGCGTAATACAGAGAATGGAAGTGGAAATTTCTAACATTAACATGGGAGGCTGAATCTTCGAATTTAATTGACTTGACGGTGTAGTGATTTAAGTCTCCAGCAATCAAGCCCTCACGCCAAATGAGCACCATTCTGTGATAAGAACAGTGAAAAAAAATTCCCCCAAAAAATCCAAATTGCTAGCAGGGTATATAGACCATCCCAGGTTTGACTATAGAGAGACTGGGCCAATGTAATTGAGGATTTTTCCAAATCAGGGCTTTTGCTGGAGGTTGCTAATTAAAATCAGAAATCCAATCGAATAAAAAAAAAAAAAAAGGATTGTCAGGTTCCCTGGTGGTCCAGTGGTTAGGATTCAGTGCTTTGTTTGTTTGAATTGAAAGAAAGAGATCAATAGTTTCTGTAACTTATTATTATAATACAAGGGTATTAATATTATTATTACCACATATGAGCCATTATAGTATTACTATTTTTCATCAGGGATCTGACTTACATACAAATCCAGCATAAGAACGTTCTTAGGAACGGATCTCGTACTGACCACTAGTATTTATTGGGGTTCCCTGATGGTCCAGTGGTTAGGATTTGATGCTTTCACCACTGCGACCTAGGTTCAATTCCAGTCAGGGAACCAAGAGATCACATCACCCTGAAGCCATGCAGGGTTGGACCTAGTTAGTATTAGGATGGGAGACCATCTAAGAATACCAGCAGCTGTATGTTGTGGCCCACTGGAGAAGGAACTGGCAACCCACTCCAGTATGTCTGTCATGAATACTAAGTGGATCAGAATGGTGTGTTGCGGTCCATGAGGACACAGAGTCGGACACGACTAAACAACTCAAACAAACAAACATAGTGTTAGCTTAATTGGTACTTTGATTATAAAGGTTTGCAGATACTTATATGATTAATTCATATTTTAACCATTATCTCTATTAGTACAGTCAAATTGAATATGCAAAGACAGAAAATACAATAATTACTTAATGGAAGAACATAATTAAGTAGGAAAAAGCCATAAAGTTTGTTTTTAACTAAAAAAAATAAAAAAGATTAGATGCCTCTATTGGAGGCATCCATGATATGTTGTTTGTTGGGGGAACTTGAGTGTTTGTTTGTGATAGAGGCATTTAGATTTCTGGAGAGTCGTGCTTGAATTTACTGATCCAAGCTCCATGTTTATTAGTCTGTGAGAGATTTCATAATTAAATCCAATTATCTAACAAAGCATTTTCACACAGTTTATGAATAGAGCTGTCCATAGAGCTGTCCAAAAGAGAGAGAGAGTAAGGGGAGTCAAGAAAGAGATAAATAAAGAAGAGAGTGAAGAGAAAGAGGAAAGAGAGAAAGGAAATACAGAAAGGAGAGAGAAAGAGAAGAGAGCAAGAAGAGAGGAGAGAGAGAGAGAGCGAAAAGAGAGACAGGAGAGAGAGAGCGAAAAGAGAGAGAGGAGAGAGAGAGCGAAAAGAGACAGGAGAGAGAGAGAGCGAAAAGAGAGACAGGAGAGAGAGAGCGAAAAGAGAGACAGGAGAGAGAGAGCGAAAAGAGAGACAGGAGAGAGAGAGCGAAAAGAGAGACAGGAGAGAGAGAGCGAAAAGAGAGAGAGAGGAGAGAGAGAGCGAAAAGAGAGAGAGCGGAGAGAGAGAGCGAAAAGAGAGAGAGCGAAAAGAGAGAGAGAGGAGAGAGAGCGAAAAGAGAGAGAGAGGAGAGAGAGCAAAAAAAGAGAGAGGAGAGAGAGAGAAAAGAGAGGAGAGAAAGAGAAAATAGAGAAGAGAGTGAGAGAAAGAAAGAGAGGAGAGAGGGGAAAAAGAGGAGAGATAGTGAAAGTAGAGAGGAGAAAGGAGGGAGGGGAGAGAGAGAAAAAAATATATATAGAGAGAGAACAGATAGGAGAGAGGAGAGAGATGGAGAGAAACAGTTAAATGGACACAAATATCTAAAGCTTAGATGCCAGGAAGATTTTATAGGAGCCAGATAGGCTGTTTCTACGAGCCTGGAAGGAAGCCCTTGATAAACATACATTATACTTAGGAACACATTTAGGAGCCAGAAGTACAGGCTCCTTGAGAACAGAACAATAAACTGGACAGTAAATATAATGTCATAAAAATGATTATTGAAGTCCTAAACATGCCGGCAGCCTGAGCATTGGGATCTATAGTTACATTATTATGGCTGCACAAGCTGTACTGTTGGATAATAAAATACACATTGAGATTACATCTTGTATTGACCTGGGGAGCAGATAACAATGTGCACACGGCGTTACATACACATCATAAACTAATAATGACTTACAAACGTTGTATAGCAGCAACGAAATAAACACAAGTAAACCAAGCCAACCAAGGGAAATCAATACTTCATCAGCAAATATCATTAATAGGACATTGAAGTGACATTATATAAAATATAGTAAGAATATTTAATTAGTGTCACTGCATTCATACAATCTATACCTAAAGGAGCACACACAAAAAATCACATTTAAAAAAAAAAAAGGACAATACTATTTTTTATTTAATTATAAAAGGGATGGGATTATAAACTTAAAGGGGCATTGAAAGCATTTTTTCTTTCTTTTTCTGTTGCATCTGAAAGACAATATTTGATAACCACTGTATATTTTTTTTTTTTAAATGGCACTCTCACAAGGAGAAAGAAAGGTTTCACATGTTTAATTAACTCATGGCCTTGTCCCTAACAGCCAATGAGCAGTAATATAAATGCATGATCCTTGCTTGCCTGCCAATGAAATGTATGCTCTGGGCAGTTTAAATTAAAATGTACTTAATTGTTTGATGCATTTAGAATATTTACTTTAAACATTTCTTAAGTTATGTTTTATATGAAAGAATATTGTGTTGCATGCCCCTTTAAAGTCCATGGTAGTGATCATATAAAAAGGATTCATGTATTTATTTAGTTACTGATTAATAATAAAATCGGTATTTTATAATAATAAAAAAAATCAAGGTAGCTTTTAAAAGTAACTCTTGAAATTAGTCTTGTTGCTTCCAGCAGTTCTTCTCCTCTCCATCCCTTATGAGATGTCCAAGAGGTAAAGAGGTTCTGCTCAGAAGGCTGGCCCATTTGACCAGTGTAGGTTAGCTACAATAGTGACTGCAGGGAAGTGGCCATGTAACAAATGTTATCAGGGCAATAAAGACTCCCTCCCCCTTGACACTCGGCAGGTGTGGAGAGCAGCATATCCGCTGAAGACTATAACACTACATTTTGAAAAGTAAGACTTAAAAGCTACATTGATATTTTTCTACAAATACCCAATAAATAAATAAATAATTGCTAATCCAACTAAATAAACAAAGTGTCAATATTTTGTGTGGCCACCATTATTTTCCAGCACAGCCTTAACCCTCATGGGCATGGAGGTCACCAGAGCTTCACAGGTTGCCACTGGAGTCCTCTTCCACTCCTCCATGATGACATCACAGAGCTGGTGGATGTTAGAGACCTTGCACTCTCCCACCTTCCATTTGATTATGCCCCACATATGCTCAATAGGGTTTAAGTCTGGAGATATGCTCGGCCATTCCATCACCTTCAGCTTCTTTAGCAAGGCAGTGGTCGTCTTGGAGGTGTGTTTGGGGTCATTATTATTTAGGAAAACTGCCCTGCGGTCCAGTCTCCGAAGGGAGGGAATCATGCTCTGCTTCAGTATGTCACAGTACATGTTGGCATTCGTGGTTCCCTCAATGAACTGTACATCCCCAGTGCCGGAAGCACTCATGCAGGCCCAGACAAAACATAACGTGCCTTGCAAAAGTATTAACCCCCATTTCCCTACAGTAAAACATGGTGGTGGCACCATCATGCTGTGGGGATGTTTTTCAGCAGCCGGGACGGGGAAACTGGTCAGAGTTGAGGGAAAGATGGATGGTGCTAAATACAGGGATATTCTTGAGCAAAACCTGTACCACTCTGTGCGTGATTTGAGGCTAGGACGGAGGTTCACCTTCCAGCAGGACAATGACCCCAAACACACTGCTAAAGCAACACTTGAGTGGTTTAAGGGGAAACATGTAAATGTGTTGGAATGGCCTAGTCAAAGCCCAGACCTCAATCCAATAGAAAATCTGTGCTCAGACTTAAAGATTGTTGTTCACAAGCGCAAACCATCCAACTTGAAGGAGCTGGAGCAGTTTTGCAAGGAGAAATTGGCAAAACATCCCAGTGGTAAGATGTGGCAAGCTCATAGAGACTTATCCAAAGTGACTTGGAGCTGTGATTGCCACAAAAGGTGGCTCTACAAAGTATTGACTTTAGGGGGGTGAATAGTTATGCACATTGACTTTTTCTAGTATTTTGTCCTATTTGTTGTTTGCTTCACAATAAAAAATAAAAAAACATCTTCAAAGTTGTGGGCATGTTCTGTAAATTAAATGATGCAAATCCTCAAACAATCCATGTTAATTCCAGGTTGTGAGGCAAAAAAACACGAAAAATGCCAAGGGGGGTGAATACTTGCAAGTCACTGTATATATATATATAGTGTAATAACTGTTTTTTCTCAGAACTCTGAGCTGGAAGCAGGTTTTTTAACTTGCTTTGGACATTCAAATGTGATCATAGATGTACTTTTTATTTACTGTACTACTGTACGGTGGAGGGCTTCTATCGCTCTTTTGCCCACCATATACTAAATGATTGTTGTGGTGAACTACCTACTCATAATTTACCCCAACACAGGCTGAGATCCCGCTCCATGCTGATGATAGCCAGTAAGCTTGAAACAGCTGTACATGGATTGGATACTCAGCCTGTGTTTATTCCAACCTTGGCTTTGCATTAAAGCTGTGTAATACAGCATGCATAAGCTTAAAGGAAGCCATGTTTGATGATGGCTACGGAATGAAGAGCGAGGCATTTGTGGGCATATTTGTGTGTCCCGGCACAACTTCCCAGAATGCAGTGTAATAACTGTTTTTCTCGGAACTCTGAGCTGGAAGCAGGTTTTTTTAACTTGCTTTGGACATTCAAATGTGAACACAGATGTACTTTTTATTTACTATATATGTGTATATATATATATATATATATATATATATATATATATATATATATATATATATGTGTATATGAATGTTTTCTATACTATGTTGTGTTGATTTCCCCTATATGCATTTACCTGATGATGTCAGATGCTGCCTCCACTCTCTGCATCTCGGTTTACGTTCAAACTGAGCGTTTCATCTCATATCAGTGTTTTTGTGCTCTTTGTGCCTTATCGGTTTATCTGTCATTTAAAGAATATTTCAACTACCTTTCCTCAGTATAGATGTATACTTTTGGTGGTGGGAGTGTCATGGTCTGGGCCTGCATGAGTGCTGCCGGCACTGGGGAGCTACAGTTCTCGAGGGAACCATGAATGTCAACATGCACTGCGACATACTGGAGAAGAGCATGATACCCTCCCTTCGGAGACTGGGCAGATGTGCTTACAAATGTATTTATATATATATATATATATATATATATATATATACACATACATATACATATATATATATATATATATATATATATATATATATATATATATATATATATACATACATATATATATATATATATATATACATACATATATATATATATATATATATACATACATACATATACATATACATACACACACTTCCCATTAAATATTTGTTGTTGTCCTTTAAGTGGGTTATTACTCAAGTTATAATTCCTGTTTGTAAGAAAAACATTGGAATATACAGGTATACACCGGTTTACGCTACATGCTGATTCGCCATGGCACTCTCTCCGATCCCAGTCACCAGAAAGTCCTAAATGTTGCGATATCGCTCCAAATCATGTTGCAGGCATTCAAATCCCTGCTTAGAGTGCTTTTTTCCTCCATAGCACTGTTCAGGGCTATGGCAATAAAATGCCCTCAGATAGCGCTCCTGCGTGTAGGAACACATATACCACGCTAAAAGGGGTATTCCTGTACAATGCAATTAGAATATTTATTTGTTGCATTTTCATGATAATACTGATGCCCTAACTCTTAAAATGTACTAAAGGAAGCCAGAAACACAAAAAAGGCAATTTATTATTTTTTATTCTAGCCAAAAATGTTGGTAGAGGCAAACAAATAAAGAGACTTAACATTTTTTATCTAGCTTTCTTCCACTTTAATAAGGAATGTCACCTGGCAAGTATGTTCATAAAAAGTAAGAGAGACAGAGAGATGGCGGGCATTGTAAATCCAAAAACTTACAGAACATACTAAGTGGTTAAGTTAGGAACATAAGTATGTACAATGAGATCAGACGTGCCAAGGCCCAAGCAGAGGAACAAATTGCACAAGTGAAAAGAGGGCAAAATACGGTATGTCTATATATCCCAACAGAATCGATAATATGTGTTGAGAAGTTCATAGTGAACTGTAGAAAGATACAACTATACTGTACTGTGTATCGTAGCTTCCCTCTCACAACTGCAAACCAAAGCAAACATTTAAATGGTAAGGTGATTGACAAAAGGTGTAAAGAAACGCAACACAATACGATGCGCGCTCTCATAACAGGTACAACAGGTTACACACAGGTACAAAGTATTTCCTCTTAGATCAGCAGATCTAAAATAGAAAAAAATAGATATCAGGTCTCTTCTCTTAAGTAGAATATTAAGGAATAATGAAATCAAGATAACAGGAAGAGGTAGAGGAAAAACACTGGCAATGCAAGCATATCTGTGACATGCATTATGCGCTAGCATATGTTGTATTCACAGACAAGATGTAATTTTTTTATCTACCATCAAATGGGTTACATTTACAAACAAAAATAGGAAATTCTTAAAGGACCACTATAGTTTGAGAAAAGCTTTGCATGTTTGTGAAGCATGCAACAAACAAATAGTAGCAGCCATGTAAGACATGAGTATAACATGTTTATTTCAGCAGACACTGCTTGAGAACGAAGGAGTTCATGCTGTTATCTTCCACACTTCCTGCTGGTTTGAGCGGTGAGACCTTCTAGTTTATATTATCTATTCTGGAGTAGGAAAAGGGGGAATGTTGTTAACTTATTGGTTGATTGAAATAACCTTTTGGCATCAAACATATTCCCATTGCCCACATGCTCAGCAGGGTACCCACCCTAAAATCCCTTCAGGTTTGCTACCAAGTAGGGTCACCCATGGTGAAGGGGCTTGTGTACTTCGAAGAAGCTGTGAGTGATACCATGTAGGCAGGTCATAGCAGAGAGGTCAGACAAATGGCTGCCCACTAGAGAAGGAACTGGCAAGCAGTGTCTGCTAAAATAAAGACTTTACCTAAAACTATTTTTATGCCCACAACTTGTTGTTGTTCAGTCGTTCAGTGACCCTATGGACTGCTGCACACCAGGCACATCTTGTGTTTGGTTGTGCTAATCCATAAGGTTTTCATGGCAAATATACTGGAGCGAGTTGCCAGTTCCTTCTCCAGAGGACCGAAATTTGTCTGACTGCTCTGCCATGACCTGCCCATCTTGGGTGACCCTACATGGTATAGCTCACAGCTTCATTGAGATACACAATGACCTTCACCATGACAAGGTAGCGATCCAAATGGGGGTCCACAGCTTAGTTAATTGTTGATTTAGTAGACTTGTTGGTCCTTTAACAAATATATATTGCCTGTATTAATATAATAAATATACTGGTTATATATTTAAGGAGGTTTGGCCCTACAGATGTGCAGCATGATCTTTATTGCTTCATAGAGCATTATGTTCATTTTCACAGAGGGATCCCAGTGTGGTGATTGAAGACATCCTGCATTAGAGAAGACTGAATCTTATTAAAGCTGAATGAGCGCCCCGGCATTACTAAGCACGCATTATCCAGCAAAATAATAATGTTCAATATTACACAACGCCCCATCATGTCTTATCTGATGAAGCTATATCAGGGGATGGGATGCAAATGTTCTGCAGGACATCAAGCTGTCAGACTACGATGCCGTGCATATGTTCTCCGCTCCCTTCACCCGGGTCTCGCAAGCAGCTCATGCATATTTAAAAAAGCCAATAGCTCTCTGCCTTCATATCAAATATGATGCTCTCATAGGATTTAGTGAGGTATAAGGAATAAACACCCCTTCTGGATCGCTACCATGTCGTGCTGACGGGGCTTGTGTACTTCAGTGAAGCTGTGAGCTATACTATGTAGAGTCACCTAAGATGAGCAGGTCATCCCAGAGACATCAGACAAATCACGGTTCACTCCAGTATCTTTGCCAAGAAAATCTTATGGATAAGCACAACCAGACACAAGATAACTAAAAAACAACAGAATAAACAAGGTATACGATCTATCTGGGGATTTAATGTAGAAACACAGATCTGACAGCAGAACTAAAAAAAGCTTAGTCTGGACATTATCTAAAAAATTGATTACATTTAGCTTTGTGCACATCCCAGAAATGCTTACATTCCTTAATGGTGTTTGCCTCCACCTCTTCAACTGGAAGGTTGTGCCATGTATCTACTACTGTTTCGGTACAGTAATACTTTCACACATTACCACTACATCTTCTACCTTCTAACATCAAATTTTGTTCTTGCATTCCTCTTTTTCTCAAAGATATTTCTCTCTTGATCTTTATTCAACCTTGAAGGTTTCAATCTTATCTTGCCTCTACCTTCTACCCTCCACCCTATACATATTAAGGTCAGGTAGTTTAGACAATGTACCTTTTTAGCTGCCCCTTCTTTAAATTATTTCTAATTTGTTAATATCCTTTTGAAGATGCGAACTCCAGAACTGGACACAATATTCTAGGATCTATAGTAACATTAGTACATCTTTTCTGCTGTTAATTCCTCTATCGATACATCCAAGCATCCTACTTGCTTTTCCTGGGGCTGTTGCATGGTTTGCCTACTTTTAAATCATTAGCTGCTGTCATTTTACCATTAATATTCTACCTGGGGGATTTTGTGGCCTACAGTAAGTGCATAAGTTTGCATTTGGTTTTTACATTTTATACAGACACATTTGCACAATACAATATTCTTTAAAATACACTTTTATTCATGATAATAGAATCTAGACATTTTCTCCACCTCTGATCTGGGGGTTTACTCCTCCTGTAGAGTACAATCTTAGTAGGAGGAGTAAAACTATGTGCTATATTAAATGTTTCCCTGTTTTTACCTTTTTCTAATCGAAAACCTGCTGCTTATATCAGACACACACATATTACATTGAGTCATTCTATACACATACAGATTTATTTTATTTAAAAATTACATTTTCCACACCCCCAGAGCTGCTTACATAGGCACAATGTACCTACCAATAGAAACACTGCATTTTGGTATGGTTTTAACACTTTACTAACCTTCAAGCCAACTAAAGTACAGTGCAGAGATCTACAGAGCAGTGTCTGGCTCCTCCTTGCTTCTTGTGCAGGGGACTACACATCCCATGATGCCTTCCTGCACAAACTGCTATCACTAATTGATACAATGTATTATCTGAGTGTGATTGGCCAAACCGAACTATGAATTCTAGGTTAAGTTTAGCAGGGATTTCTAGGGGTGTTAATTCTGAAAGTCAACTGCTTGCAAACTCAAGTGATTTTGCAAACATACACTACTGATTCTCCTCTATCAGATGCACTTATAATACATGGAACGTAAATATGCCTTTAATACTGGTGAAGCATTATAATGTCTGGTTGGTTCATTAGCTAATTACATTATGGCTAATCTAGGAATTTTATAATAAGGATAGAACAATCACATATGTTGGGCAGTAAAAGATCCCTCAGATAATGGCGAATCTATTGATAAAATGCTTTAATAAAATCCAGGATTCCCTAGAGAAGACTTTGATGCTGGGAAAGATTGAAGGCACATGAAGAAGAATGAGGTAGAGATTGATAGATGAGGTAATTGAAGCAATAAACATGAGCTTGATGGAGCTCAGAAGGGCAGTGGCTGACAGATGTGCCTGGCATAGGGTCATGGAGATTCGGACATGACTGAACGATTAAACAACAATTGATAAAATGTCAGGTCACTGTAGGCCAACAGACCCCAGTGGGTTATAAGACACTTCTACCAACATTTCGTTTATTTGGCATAGTACACCCTGAGAATCCAGTTAAAAACTATTGCTTTTATGGAAATGCCTGTACTTTTGCCAGTTATTTCTATTTAATGCATACAGTGAAAATAAACGTACTTAAAGAACACCATCACTCCAACAATTGACCTTCAAAAAGTCCTCACTATAAAACAAAAAATCCAACATTCACATGCAAATGATTACTTGATGATCAGGAAGTGCTAGCACCCGTATATACAACCAGAAATGTGGTCAGTTTGGTCTGAAGAATTCTGGTGTGGCACGACAATGTCAAAAAATTCCCCTCAGTCTCAGAAGAAAATATGCTTCTTAACGTATGGTTGCCAATACACATAGGGGTGGGTATCCCAGATTACCCCCCAGATCAGACTATATGGTTCTCCTAGAGAGTGCAAAGAACCTTAAAACGAAATCCAGGGATCTACAGACCTCTCAATTTATTATTATTTTTGTCTTGGAAAAATCATTATTATTAATAATAACAATAAAATATTATTTACTATTAAAAAATGTTTTCTTTTGACATTAATTCTATTAGCTAAAAAATTTAACTTTTACACAGTTTAGAAGCTTGTATAACTTAGAGTGCATGATGGATGCTTCTTTTTTTTAATCTATTCTTGCCCATGCTTTTCATTCATTGTGCACTCATATGCAAACTAAGATGTGCATATATGTGGTCAAAATCTATGTTTTAATATGAGAACATTTGGTAAAAATGATATAAAAGTTAACTTTTTGCATGATGCGCATGATGGATGCTTCTTTTTTTATATCTATTCTTGGCCACATTTTACCTGTTTATTCATTGTGCACTCATATGTAAATTAAGATGCACACAGCTGTGTTCAAAATCTGAACATTTGGTAAGAACAATTATAAAAGTTAACTTTTGCACAATTTCAATTTTTTTTAATCTATTCCCTGTGCACTCATATGTAAAGCTAGATGAGAGTATCTGTGGTCAAAATCTGTGTTTCGATATGAGAAAATTTGGCAAGAAAGTTTATAAAAGTTAAAGTTTGCATGATAAACATGATGGATGTTTCTCTTTTAATCTATTCTTGGACACATTTTATCTTTTTAATTCATTGTGCCCTCATATGCAAAGTTAGATGTGCGTATCTGTGGTCAAAATCTGAGTTTCAATATGAAAAAAAATAAAAAAGTAAAAAAAGCGAACTGTAAAAGAATGCTGTATATCTGGTGTTGGATCATCAGAGATTAGCACACGTTCACACCTCCCCCTCGTCTTCTGCCATTCCCCTGGGGATAATTTTAGCTTCCTCCTTCCTCATCTCTGTGCAGTTATGTATTACATTCCAGTAATGTTCAAACACAATCAGAAATCTCATGTGAAAACAAGGAGAATTAATATTATTTGTATAGACAATGAATTGATGGCAGATTTGGACCAGCGTCTCTGGCCCCTTTGATCCCCTTCTGAGCCCAAAAACAATCATCACAATTTTAATAAAATTGGCCAGCATTTGACATAATTGGTAACAATGGCTCGGATTCCTGAGAGAACAATGAAACCATTCTAGAAGATGCAGTCGAGAACCTTGAAATGATTTTAGAGTAACAGTATAGAGCAGGGGTAGACAAGTTCGGTCCTGGAGGGCCACACACAGGCCAGGATTTGAGGATATCCCTGCTGCGTACAGGCGAGCGTATAGCTTCTTCAGTCATATGGATAGACTCACCTGTTCACAGAAAGGAAATCCTCGAATCCAGGCCAGTGTATGGGCCTCCAGGACAGAACTTACCTACTGATGGTTTCGAGCCATGCAATAATGATAAAATGCTCTCTCTCCGGAACCATGAATCAAATCATTGGTCCCTGTTCAGAACCATAGAAATATCAAGGTAAACTAGTTTAGAGGAATATATATCACAGCACAGGCCAGAACAGTGCCAGGCGACCTAATTCACTCGAAGAGTTACGTATGCAGCTCACAAGTGATTAAAAAAGGCTACCCAGGTCATTAAACCTTTTTATTTTAGCCAAAGCAAAATAGTAATATCACTCAAGGAAAGAAATTAATTAGTAATTGAGGTATAGATAATGAACAGTCTTTAGTGGTACAGGAGGTCCCCAGGTTACAGACGATGCCTAATTAAGAACGGGCTCCCAAGGCTTTTTGTAGGCGTTTTTTTTTTGTTCTTTTTAAAAAACAAACAAACAAAGAGCTCAATAGTTTCTGTAACTTATTATTACAGTACAAGGGTATTATTATTATTACCAAATAAACCATTATAGTATTACTATTATTATTATTCATCAGGGATCCGACTTACATACTAATCCAGCTTAAGAACGTTCTCAGGAACAGATCTCGTAACTGACCACCGGTACTAGCATGTATTGGGGTTCCCGGATGGTCCAGTGGTTAGGATTTGGTGCTTTCACCACTGCGACCTGGGTACGATTCCAGTCAGGGAACCTAAAGGTCACACAACCATGAAGCCAAGCAGGGTTGGTTGGACCTGGTCAGTATTTGGATGGGAGACCACCTAGGATTACCAGGAGCTGTATGTGGTGGTGCACTGGAGAAGGAACTGGCAACCCACTCCAGTATCTCTGCTATGAAAGCCACATAGGTCAGCATGACAATGGACATAAAAATGTGCCTGGTGTGTTGCGGTCCATGAGGTCACGGAGTGAATGACACGACTGAATGACAACAACTAGTATGTATTACTTGCTTGTTTAAGGAAAACATGCAATTTTTCCCCTAAATTACAGTCGTCATTTAATATATTAAATTATGTTAAGTTGGTAAATAAAACAAACATGTTGCAAATAAGGGACTTCAGTGGTTTCTTTAAAGATATAAGATATACTAAAAGTGTGCTAACCCATAAGATTTTAGTAAATTACCAACCACTCCTTAATTTTGAGATTAGCAGTACTTTCTAGGACTATTCTTGTACTATAGTAGATTTAAATGGCTATTACAAGAATTGGTATAAAATCATATCTGGGATTCCCATTACAGGGATGGAGCACTGATCCCAAGAGGGTTTGAATTCAAGGTTCTCCTCTGGCCAGATATAAACTGACCTGCAGCTGACCGCTGTCTAAATGGGAACAGCTAACCAAAACACAGCAACAACAGGAAGGCAGCAAAGGAGGGGATGGACAGGAGTCCAGCACAGACACAGATACTCACCCAACACACTATTAATACTCACACCCTTTCACTGCTGGACAGGCCTAGAATATATAACTTCTCTAGCGTCCATCTGGACCAGTCAGTGAGCACCAGAATGAAGGATTGATGCATTTATATATGTTCATGATACAACGTCCAGATTAAAATAAAGTCAGGTTTTATAAAGGTGTATTTCTGTTTACCTGTTCTTACCTTTTTCTAATCTAACACATGCTGCTTAGAACAGAAACACACAGTACATGGAGTTATTCTACACAGACAGATTTATTTTATTTTATTTAATAAATACATTTGGTTTCCACGCCCCCAGAGCTGCCTACATAGGCACAGTGTACCTACCAATAGAAAAACAGCATTTGGGTACAGTTTTTAACCCAAAAGCAGCACAGCGCAGGGATTCACAGAACAATATGTGAGCTCCTCCTTGCTTGATTGCTTGTGCAGAGGAAGAACAAGACTACACATACCATGATGTGTTGCTGCACAAACAGACTTTCCAGATTGAAACAATGTTATAGCTGCCTGTGATTGGCCAAAATAAATTATGCATTTTATGCAAATTTTAGCAGGGATTCCAGGGGTGTTAACTCTCAAAATCAACTGTTAGCAAACACAGGAGATTTAGCAAATTTAGGGTAAGTTTATTAATGTTTATTTTGGTACAACGCTCAGTGTCGGCATCACCTCTCTGTCAATCACTCCACTGGCTTCCCTTAGCTTCCAGAATAAAATAAAAAATCATGACCCTAACTTACAAAGCCCTCAACAATAGCGCTCCCCCGTACATCTCATCTCATCTCCAAATACTCCCCCAACCAAGTCTTCATTCAGCTAATAACCTTCTACTTTCTACAACTCATCACCTCCTCTCATTCTCGCCTTCAGGACTTTTCTTGTGCTGCCCCTATTCTCTAGAACTCGCCTCACTCCACCAGATTATCCTCCTGCCTCAAAACATTCAAAACCTCACTAAAAACGCATCCCTGGAAGGGTATCACCTTCCACCCTTACACGCTCATCACCTCTCTCTCCCTCCTTTACCACACACAATACCTTTAGGTTGCAAGTCTGCGAATTTCAATCCTGCAGGGTGCTTTGGGAAAGCTCCATGGACACTGGATTCAGGACTCAAAGACAGGGCCCTCCTTGCTTTACTAGGTGTTGATTTCTATTTACCTTCGACTGGAACTTATCTTATGTACAACGCTATGGAATATGTTGGTGCGTCATAAATAAACGATAATAATAATAATAATATATTTTCATGCCAAAAAAAATGTTTGCATACACTACTGATTTTCCTCTATCAGATGCATTCATAAGGCAGGAAAGTTAGATATGCCTTTAACACTGTATCACAAAAGCAAATTATGGATTGTGTGCTCTGTGGAGCAGGGGCTTAATTGAGCATTGTGTACACACACAACACGTACATAATAATACAGGCCCATTAAGGCAGAAATCAAAAGTACACATATACATATAATGAAACTGGTTATGATTAAACATGTGTTTGATAATTCAGCTTGAAAGTGAGGTATGTTAAGCTTAAATTACATAAAAAAAGAGTTATCATATGTTATCAATTAGCTCTTGGGTAGGGCAAGCACAAATAATATTAATGACACAGCCTTTAAACACTTACAAGGCTCTGAGATCACACAATTTAAATGACCACTGTGGTCATATTTTAAACTTTACAGTTCTGAAGAACTACCCTTGAAATGGAGCAGGGAGGAACTTTGGATGTGGAAGGAATTTCCATCTGCACAGTGGGATTGTGGCAGCTACAAATGCCAGAGCTCTCTGCAGGACTAAAAGGAAGGTCGTTAATTTAGACAAAAAAGCACTACCAAGAAATTAGCAGAAAAGAGTAGTCAATAAAATGCAGTGGATCACCACAGTAAAGAGCAATTGCATAAATATTTTGCAAAATGTAAAGGATGTGATTATTTATTTTACGCTCTAAAAATACTTTGTCCATTAACATTAGTTATTCGCTGTATATAAAAATGTGACCACTAACAGTGTAACCTCTTCCTGTTTATCACCCCCCACTGTGAGAGATATTTAAAAGGGGATATGGAAGGTTTCTGGATTTTACTAGCAATACAATATACTAGCGTTGTGCCCGTCAAAAATGACGGCAATAAAATGTGAATCCTGGCAATGCTGTTTGCCACACAATGCGAGCCTCTCCCCCCCTCTACTTTATGGGCCTCACGATGAGTGGCTTTGCCGCTTACTGCAGGCCACGGCATGCGTGTAGCTTTGTCACTCATGGCGGGCATTGGGATGGGCTCCCCACCCCTGTGTCCCTTTCCCCCCTCTCCCCACCCCTGTGTCCCTTTCCCCCCTCTCCCCACCCCTGTGTCCCTTTCCCCCCTCTCCCCACCCCTGTGTCCCTTTCCCCCCTCTCCCCACCCCTGTGTCCCTTTCCCCCCTCTCTCCACCCCTGTGTCCCTTTCCCCCCTCTCTCCTCCCCTGTGTCCCTCTCCCCCCTCTCTCCCTCCCCTGTGTCTCTCCCCCCTCTCTCCCTCACCTGTGTCTCTCCCCCCTCTCTCCCTCCCCTGTGTCTCTCCCCCCTCTCTCCCTCCCCTGTGTCTCTCCCCCCTCTCTCCCTCCCCTGTGTCTCTCTCCCGATCACGTCCCTCTCTCATTTGCGGGCTTGGTGGTGTTTGAACCTGTAACTTTTTTTCAAGCTTGCAAGACTTGAAGCTTAGATCGTTATTGGGCCAAGCCTTTTGGGCTTGAAAAAAAGTTACAGGTTTAACACTGCCATTTTTTTATTAAAGCCTGTAACTTGGCAGCCATTGGGAGGCCGCCAAAAGACACCAATTAAATATCAAATTAGCTTTCAAACTTACTTATGGCCCCCCTGCCTCAGGAAGAGGCAGGGAGCCCATAAGTGAGGTTGGTAGCTAATTTTCTATTCAATTGGCGTCTTTTGTCGGTCTCCCAACGGCTTCCCAGTTACAGGCTTTAAAAAAATGGCGGCATTTTTTTTCTCAAGCCCGTAACTCTGAAACCGGTCGGAGGCTCTTTTGCCTACGGCCCTCGGCGCACATTGCAAGCCTCTTCCCCCTCCGCTACTTTGCAGCGCTCATCCCAAAGGCCAGCAATTATCGCATTTGGCGCTCATTGCAGCCCCCATCAAAACCCGTAACTTTCGGGCCTTCGCAGCTCATTGCACATGCGCAAGCCCGTAACTTAACATAGCGTGACGACAACTCATAATTACAACAACTATGTATGTGATGTATATGTGATCTGTGTATCTCTTTTCTTTTATTAACTTTATTTTATTAAGAAGTGATTATAAGCTTTGTTTTTACTTACTAAAATCAAACAAATAGTCCCTATATGGGTCTGCCCACTGAAGCATATTCAGATACAGACTATAGGGACAATGTCTTAGCAGCATGTTGCAGAATATTGTTCAGAGATGGTCACTGATTGGTTAGTATGAAACACTGCACAGTCAATACTACAGAGTTTGTATGTTCGTGAGCTACTGAGGGCAGACCCAAGCAGATAATATTTGTTTAATTTTAGGCAGTAAAAACAGAGCTTATAAGCACTTCTTAATAAAGTAAAGTATGTACAAGTAAATAGATAAATATGTTATATTCCTAGTAAAATCTAGAAACCTTCCAAATCCCTTTAATACTGAGAAGTATGGCTCCTTTCATCCTTAAAGGATCACTTGACAACAAAACAATACATATGTTTGAAAACTTTTGAGTTTGACCAAGAGCAGGAAAATATAATACAGATAATTAGAAAAAAAATAGGACTCTGAATGAATCCATGATACATTGGTGGAAGCTGTGTGAGAGGTGTTAACATTTCTGGAGAAATATGGTCGCAGGGTGTGGTGTCAATTTCAATCTTATCTTAAGAAAAAAAGGGTCCGGACTTCTGCCTCTTGCCTCCACTTGTACCGCTCACTCAGCCAATAACTACAAACACACATTTTCATAATCCCACTCTCAGGATGTGATGTAACAAACACAAAATGGATTCCTATACTTATAAAAAAATAAAAAGTCTTCCAAAATTCAGATTTTAATTAAAAAAAATGTATATGTCCATGGCTATGGGGTGTCAGATGGTTAGCTGTATAATCACAGCGAATTAAAACTGAAGTCTTAAGTAATACCAATAATACCAAGTACAAGTTTTTTTTTTGCTTGAGGCACTCGTGTCCTACTCTCTGCGACCTCATGATCCACTCGGTATTCATGGTAGAAATACTGGAGTGGGTTGCCAGTTCCTTCTACAGTGGGCCACACTGTTGTTTTTTTAATCTTTCAACTTTGCTGGGTATGTTTATGTATATTAACCACTTGGGTGCTAAGTTATGATGTAAAGGATGAATCTCCTCCTTACCAGCATATTGTATATTTGTTTGATAAAAACTCACTTCTTTTCAAATTGTTTATTACAAATATATTCCATTATTTCGAGGAAAATAAAACATGTTATTTTTCTGATTAGACAGTGAAAACCTGCATCTTCAAAAGGAGCGCCACGAAAACATGATATTGTGCAAGGATATACTTGATGTAAGGATTTACATTATGGGAGCAGCGATCATGGCGAGAAGCTGAAACACTTAAAGAAATTGATATGGAGACTAGACTTATATCATCAGCGAGATGGGTATGTGATGTGGCAAGACTACAGGAAGGCTGAGATACAGTTAAAAAGTTGCAGGTGCAGGTTGCAAGAGTCTGGCCTGAAGTGAGCAGAGACAGCAGGTTACAGGAGACACCAATACAGGAGACTGAGAGAATCCAATGGAGGGCAAGCCAGAAGGATGTGATGCACTGAAAGAAGAATCCAAGTGGCTAGTTATCTTTAATTATGTATAAGGTGACTGTAGCCTAGCTGCCCACCTTACAGAGCAGGGACAATGGTTTTAAGTATGTGATTTAACGTTTACAGTTGCCACTTGTTTCAACACAGAACTCACGTAAAGTAATGTGCTCGCCAGGCCCCGTGGGCCACACTGTCATTCATGTAGACAAGCTCCTTGGATACAGCTCCCCTGTGGATGACATCACCGTATGTCATAGTGGATGACATCATAAAGCCTGACCACTATATAAGTAGCTGTGTTATGACGGTTAAGTCATTTCCAGCTGGCTGTAGAAGGAGAGCCATTTGAAGGCAATCGGTCGTATGACACGTCTGCAAGAAGGTCCAAGGGAGAGAAAATCTCAAGATTGCAAATGTTGGTTCTTCTACAAGTAATGGAGGTGAGATAGTTTCTCTTGATGGAGGGAACATAATATGTGAATTTGGGATGCAAGTAGAGAGTTCTGACTATTGTGAAATCAGAGGAGGTAATGGAGGATGATTAAGAGGTATGGAAGGAGGTATGATGATGGGTGTAAGAGGTGGATTAATTACTTTTACATTAAGAAACACTGATGTAAATAGGGCTATATTGAATACATTGAGAGGTTTCACAACTAGTTAGGAGGAACCTCTCAAATTCCTATGTTGTTCTATGAAGCAGATACGTTATACTTCAGTGAACAGGCTATACAGAATAACATGGAAATGGCAGAGGTCTCTCCGCACTAGTGAGAAACCTTTCACCTTAGAGAATATATCCAAAACCTATCATTAAAAGGCGCTCCATAACGACATATTGTACTTTTGATTGAGCATAAACTCAAATTTGTCTGTAAAAAAAATATATTCTAGGTTTGCCTTTATTTAGTTGTTAAAAGTAAATATTTATTATTCTTACAAGTAGATGAATGAAATCATTGAAATGTTGCATTCTCCAAGAAAGTCATAAAAACAAGATGCTGAATACCACTTAATGAAGGATCTACATTACGGGATTAGCCACCTTCAAGACGAAAACCATAACAGAAGCAGTGACACACAAGACACAAAACGGAGACCAACACTGGTTGTGATGGCACTGCAAGGAGGTCAAGACACAAGAGGAGACCAAAACTCATTGTGAGGCACTGCAAGGAAGTCAAGAGATACAAAATGAGACCAACACTGGTTGTGAGGGCACATCAAGGAGGTCAAGATCCAAAATGAGACCAAAACTGGCTGTGTGGGCACTGCAAGGAGGTCAAGACACAAGAGGAGACCAAAACTGGTTGTGAGGCACTGCAAGGAGGTCAAGATACAAAATGAGACCAACACTGGTTGTGAGGGCACATTAAGGAGGTCAAGAACCCAATATGAGACCAAAACTGGCTGTGTAGGCACTGCAAGGAGGTCAAGACCAACACTGGTTGTGAGGGCACTGAAAGGGGTGCTGTATAATGCAAATGACTTGTTATGTTTAGGTGGCAGTGGCTTAGCTGCACACCTTATAGAGAGGGGTCAAGAAGTGAGGTAGGCTCTGAATGGGAGCTAGGCTTTTATTATTTTCTGATAAGTATCATTATTAATTTTGAAAGAGTAAACATTTGATTTAAAATGTTCTTGTTGTCATTATGTTTTTTAGAACAACCCCACACCCATTAGGAGTAATCACACTGACACAATCAGACACGATATACATATCAGGCACCACTGTGCCAGTAAGAAATATGGCACCCATGCTACAAACACTGCCAGAAACAAATATGGCCACTGCTTCCACAATGTGCATGAATATACTGCAGTATTCAGGAGATGTATTATTTTGTTAATCTGTATTAACATATACTGATAAGGAAAAATATATTTAAAACAAAAATATGAGAATCACTTATTAAAACAGTGTGTTGAATTGCCAGTTCTTGTTCAAAGCACATATTAGAGTATATATATATATATATATATATATATATATATATATATATATATATATATATACATACATACACACATACATATACACACACCCATACACATATACACACCATACAAATCATACATACATACATACATACATACATACACACACACACACCATACAAATCTACTATACATTTGCCAAACAAATGAAGGATATGTCTTTTCTCACATATACAGAATCCAAATGTCAGCCTTGTCAAAGCACTAATGGCACTCATTGTCACTGATGTGCGTTTCCGACATGCGACTTGCACTTTAACTACCAGAAATGCATGGCTGCCTAGCAAAACCATTGCTAATTAAATGTCAGCCAGGTAATTAATGTGTTTAACAGGTGCAAGGATATTAGTGTGCTTTATGGTTTAACTGGACCAAAGATTAGACAAACTGCTTGTTTCTCAATTAGCTAGAGTACTCGGGGTCAGAGGTCAGACGCACCCCTGCAGGGTTACATTAGAAAGAAGAACATCTGGTGGGTTATCAGTTAAAAGCATCACTTTAAATATGCATGAATTAGAATGGGAGAATCTATTGTCACGCTGTACTCATACAACAGGGTTTCACTTGTTTTCTTAATGGATTAGCAATAAAAATCGACAAGTAGAAAAAAACATCTCAATGTAGCTTTTAAAAACTTACACTTGAACATTGGTGTTTCAGAATTCAGTACATCTGATACTCTCCATCTAAGTGTCATAGGGTAGGAGAAAGTGGTAGTGCTAAAGAATAGAGGGTTAAAAACTGTTTTTGTGCTGCTCCCTTTACCAACTCACTCAGTGTTCCTCTTCCCATAAAAGAACCCCTCACCAAGACCCTTTCCCATAACAGTAGCTTCCCTCCCAAAACCCTTTCCTATAATAGCACCCCTCCCCAAGATAGCATCCCATAACAGCACCCCTCCCCAAGACTCCTTCCCTTAACAGTACTCCTCTGCAAGATCCTTCCCCTTTCCATAGCTGGGCCCCCCTCAGAGGAGGGCCCTGGTGCATCACACCACCTGCATCACTGGTAGCTCCGCCCCTAGTAGCAAAGTATCTACCAAGGATGCTGTCCTGATAGAAGTCTAACTGCCTTCTTCCCTGAAATATCCTTACACGCAAATGGTAAGGTAAAATAATAACCATCTGGACAGATCACCTTCACCCTTGGATATCTAGTTGGGTGCAGAGAGAAACAGTATTGTCTCTCTGTAACACTAAAGTCCAAATGTAAGCTCTAAAATGCATTTGATTTGAAACTCAAAGACAGGGCCCTCCATTCTTTGCAATGTGTTAATTTTGTTTTTCCCATAACCCCCTATATAGCGATACAGAATATGTTGGCTCATCACATATAATAGTTGTGAGCAAGCGGATTGTTGCTAACGCTGTGGGTTCGCATAGTGAGCCCGCAGCTACTGTGCCCTCGCAAAGCAAGGGCCGCAGTTGCTGGCAAGGAGCGCCAAAGGCGCTCCTTGCCAGCAACTGCGGACTTTAGGCCCCCAAATGCGGACCCTCACAAAGTGAGGGGCCGCATTTGCGGAGGTGGAGGCTCTCACGTGGACCGCAAAATTTACGGACTTAGCATCCACAAATACGAGCCGCAGGACTTTACGACCTTAGCGCCCGAAGCCCGTGCACATGAAAACATTAAAAACACAATAAATACACACAACAAACACATAAAAAGCTTACCCACAGCAAGGGGGGCACCCAGGACCTCTGCAAGTGAAGTTACACCTCAACTTAAGTAAAAATTAGACAGTTTAGACACCCGAAAATCACCTAAGCGAGACAAAGAATGGCCGCCGAAAAAAACAAAAAACGAGGCTACAGCACCCTAAACACGCAAAACACCACGAAACACATACAGATTTTCCTAATAAGCCGTACGAGGTATTAACAAGGACACAAAATCATCCACAGCCGCGTACCACATTAGCCGCCATTTTACAACACTAACTTACACAATGCGCAAGTACACAGCTACCCTAACGGATTTTCCTTGCGCAGGCACACTATTTACACTACACACTGCACACATTGCTGACACACAGCACCTCCACAACAGTGAAAACCGACATTGTATGCTGCAGCAACATCAAAACAGATTGTCAGCTCTTCAACACAATGCTTCCTGCATTTATTACTTCAAAATAGGTAAAGTATATTCATGTATTATTTTATTAATTATTTCATTAGCATACAAAAAAACACTCAGTCTGGCAATGAGCGCCGAAGGATCTCGGAACACCAACAAAATTAATGTCTCAACCAAACAACATTACCTGCCTTACAATCTTATTGCTGTCATTTTTTGACGGGCAAGTTGCTAGTTACAAAAAAAGGGTAATAATAATTTCAATTACTGTTTTTACTGCTAATCAGATACTAAATGAACAACTGCAAATGTGATTACCTGAGCATCCAACATGGGATCCACACTGTAAAAAAGCTTAACGCCACAACGCCGGTCTAAGATTTCCTACATGGTCATTTGAATAAACTAAACTTGATGACTGGCAAACATATTTAGAAAATACAAATTAAATAAACGCCAACTTTGCATTCATAGCAAAATATTCTTTACTGCAGGCATTCATTTTTAATCAACTAGTTCTGTCTTATTCTTTAAGGAGGGTGTGTCCTTGTTTACTAAGGAACTTTCCGTTACTCCAACTGAAAACTATGGCAGTTGTAGATGCCAAATTCACAAAGCTGTTCTCAGATGAGCGCCTTTTTTGTTTTTCTGACCTTAAGGGTGATAGGGGCTCTAGATGGGGGCTTCAGACATGGACTCCTTGCTCACTGTGTCTTAGAGAGTGCACCTACACCTCACTGATGAGGTCTGAGGGGCCGAAACTTACGTCTGGGGTCTGCGGTTTCTCCTGTTCAGGGTAGAATTGCCTGCTATTTTTAGTGGCTCGATGGGTAAGTCCAGACTGATATATTACAGGATATTTCTCCCTGTGAAGGGCACAAGGAGCAAACCTACTTAGATGTTGTTCCTTCTCACATGAGCACCTCTGATTCTTATTGTTCTTCTCATCAGAAACCAAAATGGTTAATCCAACAGCAGCGTTATGTACATCCAAGGTTTTCCACTAAAATATGATACCAGAGATCCCACACTGCATCATTTTATCTAAGCTTTGCATCAATGACTCTAGATTCTTTTTCTATTTTTTTACACAACTTACATGGGACACGGAACACGTCTTTTTTCCCCCCAAGCATTTAAAAGACCATGTTTTAAACATTACAAAAGCAATTTTGGACCTATCCTGTTATGTGCACGCCGACGTCCCGATGAAGCTGTTTCTAAGTGGCCGGTAAGTGGTTAGGGGTTTTCGGTTTAGGGTTAGGGCTGGCAAGGGGTGTAGGGTATGAGGGGCTTAGTTTTAGGGTTAGGGCTGGTAACTGGTGTAGGGGGTTAGGAGCGGCAAGGGGTGTAGGGGCTTAGGTTTAGGGCCGGTAACTGGTGTAGGGGTTAGGGTTAGGGGCTTAGGATCTTAGGTTTAGGGCAGGCAACTGGTGTAGGGGGTTAGGGCTGGCAAGGGTTGTAGCGGGTTAGGGGCTTAGGGAGTACATAGGGACACTGGACGCAAGCACCAGGAGGCTTCCCGTGACGTGCGTGCACATAACAGGATAGACCCACAATTTTTATTTTATTTTTGCATGAAAAAGCTGTTTAAACTTAATTGAAATCACCAGCAATTGCAGAGAGCATAAGTGCATTTGCAGTCCTCATTGGCCATTAGAGGGCAAGCCCCCAAGAGGAATTAAGCTTCTGAATACATTTTTATGCTCTGAAGCTTTTATTTAAAAAAAGAAAAAACACTGTGACACATTATCAAAAACTCTCTTTCTGATGCAACAAAGAAAAAATGTCTTTCCATGTCCCTTTAATTCTGATAAAAGGCAACACATTCGTCCAACTCCACAGGTACAGGCAGAGCAGGTCTTCCTGTTGTATGTGGGGTCCCGCTGCCTTTTCATGTGGTAGGAAGGCAGCCCTCAAAATGAACCTGTGTCTGTAAAACATGATTAATTTCGACACCGGCTTAAACAAAAAAAGACAATTTAAACTGCTCCCCCAAGGCCTTGATTTTACATTAATTCAGATGCATGTCTCATTTAATATGCGTCTCACTGGGTAACATCTCGTGATCACTTGATCTGTATGAGCAATAAAGAATTCAATTTGTAATGCATATAAAGTCACAGCTTTCAAACCAACAACTTCAGTTTCCGGTGATATAATTCCTGTGATGGGAGGAGACTTTGAATACATAGGAAGTTTGTATCTGCCCTATGGAATGGTGGCATACAGGACTGCCAGTGCTCATTAGCTTAGCTTATAAGCATATACTCTGGGAAAATGGGTGAGAACATGCAAATGAGCCCACAATGCATTTCCAGTCTTAGATGCAAAAACGACTTTATACATGGCTCCTTTTAGGCATATGCCAGCTGTATTACACAGCTTTAAGCATAGCACAGGATGGATTAAGCACAATCCAGTTTCCCCAGAGTGCAGTGGAATAACTATTTCTGGGAAACCTGTGCAGGAAATACATTTTTTTATTTTATTTTTTTTAGACATTTAAATGGGAACATAAATTTACAAATATATATATATATATATATATATACATACATGAATATATTGCAAACAATGGATAGTACATAAGTAATTACATTTGACTGTCTAAAAAAAATAATTTTCTGCTCGAATTTTCGGAAATACAGTTGATGCACTGTAATCTGGGAAAACTGGGGGGAGACCACAATGCACGCTCCAATCCATAACCATTTTCTACACCGATATATGTATATATATATATATATATATATATATATATATATATATATATATATATATATATATATAAGATATATATATATATATATATATATATATATATATATATATATATATATAGATAGATAGATAGATAGATATATAGATAGATATATAGATATATATATATATATAGATATACCGTATATATAGAAATATATATATAGATATATATATATATATATATAGATATATATATAGATATACAGTATATATAGATATATATATATATAGATAGAGATAGATAGAGATATATATATATATATATATATATATATATATATATATATATATATATATAGAGAGAGAGAGAGAGAGAGAGAGAGAGAGAGAGAGAGAGAGAGAGAGAGAGAGAGAGAGAATAGATAGACTAGATAGAATAGATAGAGTAGCCATGGCTGTCCAGTATTCCAGATGAATCTCAGAGTATATATTGGCCAAACACTTTAGAGTGACAAGCTTTCAAGAGATACACCACTCTTTATCAAGTCAGCAATACTGTTTAAGATGCAAGATAAGCATTAGAATATACAGAACAAGAATGCTGAGGAATAACAAAGCCACGTGGGACAGAAGACATGTATCTTAATTAAAATACTAAATCAGGATCTATATACAGATACATTATATTTTTGAAACATATTTAAAATTCAGAAGTGCTAATTTTAGATGCCTAAAACTTTGAAATCTTTAATATTTCCTGTTCTCTACAGTTTATTTTTTGCACACTTGATAACCCAGTAATAACAGTGGCACAGCCCTGTATTGTCAGTGGAAATGAAGCAATGTTCCCTTTTCGGTTCTGTCTGGTGACACAGCAGGGCCGCTCGTGTTGCTGAATATGGAAGATGTCCTTCTGTTAATGGGCTTTGTGTAAATGATCAGCTCCCATCACAGCCCCGCTGCCCGTCCTCGAGACTCCCCATTAAGAGCCAGATGTCAGCTCTCTGAAGAGCGTATTTCTTGTTGCAAATATCTTACATCGCTTATGAATTATACATTATAATAATATTGATATTAGTGCAGTGGCAGCCCCTGCTATGTCTGGCTAGTGTGGAGTCAGCGCACCATCCCAGGCAGAATGGAACACTAACCCATCGCAGTAATTTTATGTACAGTCTCATAAAATGTCCTTTATTTCTTGTGTCTCAATCTGCTGACAAGGGACTGTGAAATGCCATGATAAGTAACTCTACAGAAGGTATTATTGCAATTATGAGGTTTGTAAATATATATATACTAGCGACTTGCCCGTCAAACATGACGGGGCAATAAAATTTGAAGCCATGGCAATGCTGTTTGACACACAATGTAAACCTTCGGCGCTCATTGCGAGCCTCTCCCCTTGTATACTTTTGCTCCTCTGAGCACCTTCGTCACTCATCACAAAGAGAGATATATATTCATCTATATTTAGTTAACTAATAATGAATTAATTAGTTCTTGAATAAATGAATATACTTTACCTATTTGTAATTAATATATCAAGCAATCAATAGCCTGAAGAGCTAACAATCTGTTTGTATTTTCCGGCAGTATACAATGTACAGTTTGAGTGTTGGTGTCCTGATGATAAAGTGTAATGATTGTCCCAACTGTGCATTAGAAATAGGCTGCGTGCGCGAGGGAAATCAGTTGGTTTAGTTGTGTAAAGCGCCATTTTAGATTGGTAATGTTATTAATGTGTTACGCGGCTCACGAGCATTTTTCATAATTTGTAAGTGTATTTTGTACCTCGTACGTTTGTGTGTGAAAGTGCTACGCGGTTGGCAGTGTTTTGCGCAGTCCGGGGTCGTGTAGCCTCGTTTTCATTTTTTTGGGGGGTCATTTCTTTTCTCGCTTAGGCGATTTCCGAGTGCCTAAAGTCGACTTTAATTTGCGTTCCACCTCCCTCCTGGACTTTCCCCTATGCTGTGTGTGATGTTTTTGTAGTATTTTTTTTGTGTTTTTATTGGGTTTTCGCGGTTCGTCCGTTAACCTCGTAATTTTGCTATCTCGTACTTTTCAACGTCCCGAGTCTCGTAAATTTCTTGCGTTTGTCAATTGCTTGCAGACTGGCGATTCCGCGTTTACTACGTGTTTGGTGGCTAAGTCCTGCGTGTTTCATTGCCTTCACTGCTCGCCTCGTTTCGCGAGGCGAGCAGGCAATGAGCACCTTTGGCGCTCATCACCTTTGTCCTGCGACTTTTAGTGCCTTAACGGCTCGCCACGGTACCCGTACGCACCACGCAAAGCGTGACGACGTCTCGTAGTTTGACAACTATTATATGTGATGGTATAGCTGACACTGATGTACACAAGCCCCATTCACAATGACAGGGTAGCAAGTCTACCTTTGACCTTAACAGGATTAGATACCGGAGATGAACTGAAGGAAATTTGGATTCAGATAATATCTTGATTCACTTCTCTTAAACAATGCATATTTCGATATCCACTTGACAACATAACTGAATAGAATAACTCTCCCCCTCAGGTTACAAGCAGACTGGCAGTGTACAATGAAAGCATTAATGTGACAAGCTGAGTCACCACAATAGATTTTCTATTTTCTATTAAAATGTCTGTATGTTCTTGACTTATAAGGCTGCTAATATTGTGCAGATTTTCACAAAGTGGTCCTTTAAATTCAAGCTGGCTTTGCTACATCTTCCCGCAGTTCCGTACTTATGAACTGAAAAAATACTAAAGCAAAACTGAACATGTGTGTGCATTTGCACATCTAAAGCTGGTAAATGAGAACAGTTTCAGCTTAAAATATTTAAAAAATACAATATTTCCACTGCATTCTGGAAGAATGGGTGCAGGTATAAAAATGAGCTCACTCTTACTCCTGCCATTGATCCAGAGGTAGAGAGAGAGAGAGAGAGGTTGTAGCGGAACCCATCACTGTTTTATGATTATTATGGTTAAAATATGATCCTACTATATATATATTGGTTGATGTGCTACAGAATATATTGGCTCAGAATATTAGCCAGACTTTTGCAGACCTAGGCTAATAGATAATCCTGTTACAGAGATTCAAGAGATAAGAAAGTTGTAAAGGATCCTTGCATTTTCCAAAGTGTTTTCATTCTCTGATAAGAACAAAGAATGATCTAATTAATGTCTGATTGTATCCAAGTTGCCAGGGAGGTGTGACTCACCTATTGTCCTATATGTGTATTGTGTGGGGGATATGTGCAATGTCTGTGTGTTATGTGTAAAAACATACTTTTACTAACTTTTGAACCCCTGGTCTGATTCATGCCATTTTTGTATATGTTGTTCCCCTGGGTGAGAGATATTGAACGGTGCTGGACTTAAAGGTGTACCCCCTGTATTTGGGGTACATCCAGAATGTGGTTAAAATTGTGTCTGTTTTAATTGTGTTACCTGTTATCTGAGGGGAGGAGACGTGGGGGTTGAACCATGCAGATAATTGGCTGTTGTGATAATTATGTGGGTGTAGCCCTTCAGAGGGCAACATTGCATAAAAGGAGATTCCCTGTCATTAAAAGAGAGTTCTACTTGACCCTTCAAAACGTAGCATCGTCTCGTTCTTTGGGGGGATTTATGGTACCGTTACTCTGCCGCATTTTACAGCACTCCTGGATTATACAATGGGATATCGTGGATGGGAATAAATATTTCATTACTGCACAGCACCTTGCTTCAGAAAAGGACGTCTCCAACGGCTGGTACCCTCTCACTACCGGGGTAGCCGTTACATTGGTGGCAGTGGTGGGATGGTCCTTTTCATCCCCAACGCAAGTGCTGAATGGAATCCCAGTACGCTAAACTGAAAAGATCCACACTAAAGGATCTCTTGGAAACCAGAGGAAGGAGTGCCAGCAACCGACCACGGAGAGAGCTGATAGCTGACTTACTGGAGCTGGACGAGATGGATCGATCCATGGAGGTCGTGGACCAACCTTCCCCTGCCAGCGAGGAGGAGGAAATTACAAACCTGGTTCAGCGGAGATTATCCATGTACCCAGCAACATCCGTGGAGCTAATAGATCAGCTGTTCCGGGAAGCGAGAACGGAGATACAAAATAGGAGGGGGCACGAACTTGAACTGGCAAGAGCTAGACAACCCCTGGCACATACAGTTCATACTCCCCCACCCGCTGCTACAGTAAAGAAAATACCCTTCACTGCCTTCAAAGCGTTTGTGGAAAGTGAGGAAGAAATTGATGGATATTTGGCTGACTTCGAGAGGCAGTGCTCACTACACCAGGTACCACCAGACCAATGGGTCACTATTTTGGCTGGAAAGCTATCAGGAAAAGCAAATGAGGCTTTTCGGGCACTTACTGAGGAAGATATTGCGCAGTATCGCCGGGTGAAGGCTGCACTGCTCACCAGATATGCCGTCACCCCAGAAACTTATCGCCGTCGCTTCAGGGAGTCTAAAAAGAAGTCTGCAGACTCCCACATGGAATGGGCCAGCAATATACAAAGGGTGGCATCACATTGGGTGCGAGGGTGCAATGCCAACACAGGAGAGGAAGTACTACAGCTATTCCTGATGGAACATTTCTTCCAAGATCTGGCGGCAGACATACAGGATTGGGTGAGAGATCGTCGCCCTGCTCACTTAATCGAGGCAGCACGGCTAGCGGACGAATACGCAGAGTCCAGAAAGGTGAGCCAAGGGTCCACACGACCAACCACTAGAGCAGAGCCACGCACCTCAATGCCCGCTGCAAGCACAGAATTTCGGGCCCCAGTACCCCCAGGACCGCCACAACCTCAGGGGTCTAACCACCAACCCCAGGATTCTTACAAAATGACGTGCCATCGCTGCGGCAACCCGGGGCACATTGCTCGTTATTGCCCCTTGGGATCAGCCAATAACAACTGGAGGCGCCCGACCAATAACCCAGAGATCCCTTTATCACGTACCTCTGCTGCTCACTGCCTGGAAACCAAAGGGAGCCCTGAGGAGTGTTTGGGCATCCTGTACGAGGCAAACCCCATACAAGCTGCATCCCCAGACAACCGCCAGCATCACTGCCAGGAGGTGCGTGTAAATGGACAGGTAGCACAAGGCCTAAGGGACACTGGCGCTACCATCACGTTGGTGCAGAAACATCTTGTGAAACCGGAGCATGTATCTACCCGTACTGTTGCTGTCCATGTCGCAGGGGGGGCTGTTTTTCGCTTACCCACCGCCCGGGTACACTTGGATTGGGGAGTCGGGTCGGGAAAGACCATAGTAGGCATCATGGACAATTTACCTGCTGAGGTCGTGCTGGGCAACGATATTGGCCCTCTAGCCTCAGCCTTTTTACCCACGACTGCTGCTGCTTGTCCCGTGACCACCCGCTCACAGACCCGTACCGAGGACGATCCTACAACAGGTCGGGAGACCCAGATAAGCCACAAGCAGACACTTAGCACTAATGCCACAGAGAGACCCATAGCGTGGGACACCCCCGAAGAGCTTGTGAAGGAAACTAGACAGGACCCCACCCTCCAAAAGTACAGAGCATTAGCCGACGATAGAGGGGATGAGCGGGAACGTTTTATATGGAAAGGGGTTTCTATGGGACAGAGATTGTGGCCCACCTTTTGGACATTGGGATACTGGACTGTTGGGATGGGATCCTGGATTTTTTTGGGTGGGTGTACAGGGGAAGAACAGTGGGCCCTGTGCAATAGCGGCCCGACCACGAGCTGGGGGAGGAATGTACTCTACAACTTGGGATGGTTTTGCTAAAGGACTTCAGTTCATTTGGAAGGCTGATGCTTTTCTGCCTAATTATTTAATTGTCTGAAACCAGTTTGTAAAATGTATTTTCCCTCTCCTTGAAATGTTTATTGCAGTAATGCTGATGGGTTGTCAAACTGTAGAAGTGACCAACAAATCGTTTTGTCCGGACATCCCCAGGCCGATCCGTTGGGATCAGACCGTGTATGCCGGCTTATGGTCACGGGGGAGGTGTGTAGCGGAACCCATCACTGTTTTAAACTGTTTTATGATTATTATGGTTAAAATATGATCCTACTATATATATATTGGTTGATGTGCTACAGAATATATTGGCTCAGAATATTAGCCAGACTTTTGCAGACCTAGGCTAATAGATAATCCTGTTACAGAGATTCAAGAGATAAGAAAGTTGTAAAGGATCCTTGCATTTTCCAAAGTGTTTTCATTCTCTGATAAGAACAAAGAATGATCTAATTAATGTCTGATTGTATCCAAGTTGCCAGGGAGGTGTGACTCACCTATTGTCCTATATGTGTATTGTGTGGGGGATATGTGCAATGTCTGTGTGTTATGTGTAAAAACATACTTTTACTAACTTTTGAACCCCTGGTCTGATTCATGCCATTTTTGTATATGTTGTTCCCCTGGGTGAGAGATATTGAACGGTGCTGGACTTAAAGGTGTACCCCCTGTATTTGGGGTACATCCAGAATGTGGTTAAAATTGTGTCTGTTTTAATTGTGTTACCTGTTATCTGAGGGGAGGAGACGTGGGGGTTGAACCATGCAGATAATTGGCTGTTGTGATAATTATGTGGGTGTAGCCCTTCAGAGGGCAACATTGCATAAAAGGAGATTCCCTGTCATTAAAAGAGAGTTCTACTTGACCCTTCAAAACGTAGCATCGTCTCGTTCTTTGGGGGGATTTATGGTACCGTTACTCTGCCGCATTTTACAGCACTCCTGGATTATACAATGGGATATCGTGGATGGGAATAAATATTTCATTACTGCACAGCACCTTGCTTCAGAAAAGGACGTCTCCAACGGCTGGTACCCTCTCACTACCGGGGTAGCCGTTACAGAGGTAGAGAGAGGTAGAGAGAGAGGTAGAGAGAGAGAGAGGTAGAGAGGAGAGAGAGAGAGAGAGAAAGAGAGGAGAGAGAGAGAGAGAAAGAGAGGAGAGAGGAGAGAGAGAGAGAGAGGAGAGAGAAAGAGAGGAGAGAGAAAGAGAGGAGAGAGAAAGAGAGGAGAGAGAAAGAGAGGAGAGAGAAAGAGAGGAGAGAGAAAGAGAGAGGGAGCGATAGACAGAGGGAGGGGCAGAGAGAGGTCATGCTTTTAGAAAAGTATGACAATGTCCCATCTGATATAACATATAATTTGTCCAAATAAATGAAAAAGTAAAAAATACCATTACTAAATAATAACATGACATTTTAGATTCAGTGACATACAGGACAAAATCTAGTTCCAATATAAAATGTAAAACTGTATAAACCTCTCATACTTTTTAAGGCCCTCTGCTTTTTTTGTAAAAGCCTCCATTACTCATTTTCATTCACTTCCTGCAGACAGGTGTCACGAGGCTGACAGACTGCGCGCTTGGCAGGCCAGCAGGAGGAAGAGTGGCCTCATTAGGTCCTCGTGCAGTATTCCTGGAAGCCCGACGCAGGACACATGAATTAAACATTATTATTGTAACCTGCAGCAGAGAGCAGGCTCCATCCGCTCAGCAAACAGCGACAGACTAACAATATATGCAAAGCTGTTTGTGGCACTGCAGATGTGAGTCTATAACCGCTAACAGATCATCAGGAATATTAAAAAATCTATTTTTTGCACCAATGTCTTTTGCAGAGTTAGCGTAAATAATGGGCAGTTTTTTTAGAATGTAAAATAAATAAACTTAGATTTTCTGCACTTAAAGGGCCACTTAATTCAGCACAATATGGACAACATCACAGAAAAGATATCCTAAAAGCATGCTGAAATACTTTTTGAAATACATGCATTTTTCACTGAGATATTAATAAAGTAAAATGTGTTTACATGCGTCACAGACTGCTCTCTTCCAGAGCCGCAGCTACAGCTCTGTGTAGTAAGGAAAAAAAAAATAGGAGCGTTGACCTTTAATCAATCCATCTGTACAGAGAATGAAGTGCTGGAATAATCTAAATAGGCCAGTTATGGATTATCTTTTCAATGCAGTCCTGAGTTCAGGGGAAAACTGATATCAATCACTGTCTTCAGCCCACGACTCAGCTATCTATTATTAATCATGAAACATTCAGTAGGCAGGATAGACTGTGTTTGTAAACAGACTTAAAACTTGAGATTTGTTTTAGCTCTTATTAGTGTAATAACAAATATAGATCATATTAACATACAATATTGTGCTCTTTCACATCATGAAGAGCATTTACAGTGAGGTAAATGGATATTTTATGTTTTTTTTTGTCTTTCAGGGTACTTAGTTTTTGAGTTTAATAAATCGGTGTATCTTCACAAACAAACAGCATGAGCATAAAAAGATTTTCACCGAAAAATGTAATGTTAGCAGACATTCCCAGTGCACAGGATGCCATCCCACTAATTCTACTTGTCCAGTTGATGAGGCAGAGGGTACCCAGCAGGGATAGCAGGGTCTGTAAGTATATGAGGAACTGCTTGTGTATGAATGAGCAAGTGCAGAAGAGGGGAAAGGAGAAAAATCTAATCTGAGATAACACCCCCCCACCCCCACCACCTGTTCCCCATCTTCCCCTGCAAAGAAAAACACACCCACTCAGATGCTAAGCTAGCAGTTAACACTGAAGGATACACTACTGAATCTACAAGTAAGGTCGGTCTCATTTAAAAGTGTCTAAATTAAAATTTCCTCAAAACATTTTTTCATCCTCACTGCTTCTGTGCGTTTGCGTCATTCAATCATGTCCGACTCTCTGTAACCTCATGGACTGTTACACACCAGGCACATCTTTTTTACGTCCATGGTCGTTGTGATCCACTAGGTTTTCATGGCAGAGATACTGGAGTGGGTTGCCAGTTCCTTCTCCAGTGGGCCACAGCATCCTGGTTTTCCAAATACTGACCAAGCCCAACCCTGCTTGGCTTCAGGGTGGTGTGACCTCCTGGTCTCTGCCTGGAATCACACGCAGGTGGCAGTGGTGAAAGCACCAAATCCTAACCACTGGACCCAAATCTAACATATATAACATATATAAGCCTCTGTGATTACACAGGTTTAAACAACTGGACATGCTCTTCCTGCTTATCGTCCTCCACTATCAGATTTGATTATTCACTTTAGATAAAGTTAGTAGCAGAGAACCTTTTCAGGTTAGTTTATGCTTGAAGTACATCGTTGTCAAGATTAATTATCTAAAACTTCAACACAATTTCTTAAATAATAACTTGTATTTTATACTTTTTATTGCTGTAAAGATATTTGTCTTGTCAGTTTACAAAGCTACTTTGTCCTTCATTAGCACAAACTATATGATATATGAAATAGATTTGTGTACGAATATGTCCCTTTAATTCATGCCTGGAATGCCCCTGACCAGCAGATAAAAGAAGTAAATACAGGGGAAAGGAAGACTATATCAGGTTAAAAATACCTTTAGTGTCAGTAAGCAGTGCAGCAAAGCGTGTCGAGATGTATTTTTACTGTTCACTAGTTGCAAAGATTACAAGCCTGCCCTGTTTTGTGCTCATTAGACCAAGAGCATCTGTCACAAGGAAGCACCGGCTGCAGGTTGAGAAACTGCACGTCAGGGGCTGAGGTAAGAAGGGAAGGGGGGGGGGGGATGCTGTAGAGACATTACTCAGGAACTTAGAAGAGAAAAACCAATGCATTAGCACAAATAACGTCAAAAATTTACTTTATTCCACTATTCAGCTGACAATAAAAAAGTGAATATCATAAATAACTTTCTCATAAGGAGCAGACAACCTGGCCAGCTGTTGGCTTCAAGCTCCACCCACTAACTTCTTATTTCTGTGCATAAACTGATGCTGCCAATTAGTTGTTTTTTCTACATTTGTGACCAGAAACAGCGTCACTGTAGGCTGGCACTACTCATGAGCAAAAACCGGAAGTTAGTGGATGGAGCTTGAAGCCAACAGCTGGCCAGGTTGTTAGCTCCTTATAAGGAAGTTATTTATGATATTCACTTTTTTATTGAACGCTGAATAGTGGAATAAATAACTTCCTTATAAGGAGTGGACAACCTGGCCAGCTGTTGGCTTCAAGCTCCACCCACTAACTTCTTATTTCTGTGCATAAACTGATGCTGCCAATTAGTTGTTTTTTCTACATTTGTGACCAGAAACAGCGTCACTGTAGGCTGGCACTACTCATGAGCAAAAACCGGAAGTTAGTGGATGGAGCTTGAAGCCAACAGCTGGCCAGGTTGTTAGCTCCTTATAAGGAAGTTATTTATGATATTCACTTTTTTATTGAACGCTGAATAGTGGAATAAATAACTTCCTTATAAGGAGTGGACAACCTGGTCAGCTGTTGGCTTCAAGCTCCACCCACTAACTTCCTGTTTTTTCCTCATGAGTAGTGCCAGCCTACAGTGGAGCTGTGTCTTGTCAGATGTAAAAAAAAAAAAAAAAAATTGGCAATTGTCTGTCTCTGTTCATGCACAGAAATAATAAATTAGTGTGTGGAAGTTCTGTTTAGATGAACATTAGGCATGCTTCCAGAGAGAATGACAGCAAGAGCTGTGTGCAGAGAGCAGATCAGAAAGAGGGTTATCCCTTCCCAAATTCTTCTGTGCAGGGAAATTATGTTACTTGTGATGAAATGATTTTACTTGTGGGTTAACAGATGGCTGATTACATTCCTGACAGAGACTAAAACCACCATTCTTTCTCTTGACGGAGCTTGGAACAGCCGTTGTCAGCAGATGCTGTAAATCATGGGCCAGTCTGCAGTGTGTCTGTAAATAAACCTAAGGCTGCAAATTTTTTACTGATCTTAGTTTAATAATAAAAAAAAACAATAGATCATTTTAACATATAATCCTTTCACACAATGAAGAGCATTATAGTGAGGTAAATGGCCCTAATGAAAATTATTTTTTCACTAGATTCCTCATTAACTCATAACTTAATAGTTTAATCTCTTTTTGCTAAAACTAAAACCCAAATAAACACACTTTTTAGCTTTTTTAATTAATTTTCCTATGCTAAATGTGAGAACAGTGTTACAGCAAACTCAGTTCCTTCAAAAAGCCTTAATTTTGTCAAAAATGTTAACACCCTACACCGAAAAAAATGTATACGATATATATTACATGTTGAACTTTTCTAAAATATTCTGTGGCCCTTTCACAGAGACACAACAATGAGTTTGACTTCATAGATAGAGACAACACATTTAAATAAATGAAAATATTCTTACCTTCCCAAAGTCTCGCACATCAAACAAGTCAAAGGGGTCGAAGAGATCGCAGTTCCGCAAACCAAACCTATCATGGCATACTTTTAAAAACAGGCGAATATTCTTCAGGCACAAGAACTAAAAACAGAAAAAAAGAGATAATACCAATAAGATAAAGGTGTTAAATATTCACATTCACAAGATTTGAGGTATACGTCTGTACTTCTATGACTATATCAATATATACTATATAAATGCTTTGGCTCTCTGCGACTTCATGGACCGCAACACACCAAGACATCTTCACGTCTATGGTCATGCTGATCCACTTGTTATTCATGGCAGAGATACGGGAGTGGGTTGCCAGTTCATTCACCAGCAGGCCACAGCAAACAACTCCTGGTATTCCTAGGTAGCCTCCCATCCAAGCACTGACCAGGCCCAACCCTGCATTGCTTTAGGGTGGTGTGACATCTTGGTTCCCTGACTGGAATCAAACCCAGGCTGCAGTGGTGAAAGCACCAAATCCTAACCGCTGGACCACCAGGGAACCATAAGAAAGGTATACAGATTGATTAAAACATTCAAAGACATATAGAGTAAGCATTAAATTAATTAAAACTGTTCTGCACCATCATGTAATTCAGTTAAAATCAAATTGATAATGTCTAAAAATGTCTCAGTTTAAAGCATTTTTCCCCATTTTAGAAATTCTACCTGGATAGTGTTTATACCACCAAAACTGTTGATTTAATCGCACCTTAAGAAGGAGCACTGTAAGAATCCCTGAGCTTATAGGCACATCCCATCAAATTATAATTGGACGATAACATACAAACTCCCTTTAAATGTTCATATTTCTCTTTACTGTAAAAAGTCCAACATTATTTTTCCTTTCCGATTAAAATGTCTAAAGACCGCAAAATCATTTTTTGACAAATTTTGGTTGTAGCGACGAGTGTTATTACCATATGCAGGGTGCTTGTAATTTTAGGTCCCCGCAGAGAGGCAATCAGTTGAAGGAATATCTGGGTTATATAAAAGCTCTTATAAAAAAGTGAAATATGCATTCATTTTAAATATGAAATAAAACATTTTTACTTGATTTTGGGTTCTGTATGTGATGGTGTAAATCTGTCTTTTTAACCCACACATTGACTTGAGAAAATGAATGTCAATCCTAAATCTCCATATATATATATATTTTTTAAATGCAAATGGAAAATAAATAATACTTAAATACTTGGACTCACTAGTATCAATTAAAAACTATAGGAACCAACAAATATGTTATCATTTTATTCATTTAATTTTTGTACTTTTCTTACTATTAATTTACTTTGTATTTTGATTGTTTTAATCTACTAATTAGCCTTTCTAATCCAGCCACCAAGCTTATAATATTTATTGGTTATAATTGCTAATTTAGGTTATTCAGATGTATTTTTTAGATGCATTTTTTATTCTAAAGCCGTATGAGACTGACAAGGCTGGGCATGTGCAGATCCAATGCATTAATTAGCCAGTCTGGGGAGCCCTTGCAGCTGGATAAGGAGAGTAGAGCTATAGGTGAGGAAAATGATGAGGGTAGAGGGTTTGGGGATCTTTGGAAGAAGAGTGAATGAAGGAGGCCACGAAGGAGGAAGCTGCAGTAATTCAGGTGGGTAAATATTAAGTACTGAACCAGGAACCTTTTTGCAGACAAGGTGGAGGGCATGTGGGGCAGGTTTTGCAGGTAGATAAGGACTCAAGAGATGGATGACAGAGGTGACAGAGGTTGAGAAAGTGATTTCAATCTGCAAACAGGATTAACACGACTAACAACTAACTACAAATCTTGCATTTAGGGAATATATATATATATATATATATATATATATATATATATATATATATATATATATATATATATATATATGTAACATGAAAGTCACAGAAACTGCTATACACTATCAGGATAAATTTGGAAAATTATGGAGGAATTGGATTTCATTTTTTAAATACTTTGAGATATTGTCATTTTTAACTACTAATTGTTTAGCCCTTAAATCATGCCCATATGAAGGTGCAAAAATAATGATATAGGCTGAAACTGTAGAAGATTATATTAGAGCTTTATTGATTTCTAGAATCTCTCTGTCAGAGTGATGGCGAAGTGGTCAGAATAATTACCTCTTGTAAAAGATTTTATCAGTTCAAATCTCAGTTTTCCTTTTTTTAACATTAGCTTTTTTATTTTATTTGATTTAAGTACATATTTCAAAAGCATTATAACATCCATAGATGTCTAATACCCACCAATTTATGCTTTCTATTTAATTTTGTAACCTAAATTTAAAAAAAAACTGCTGGGAAATAAGCTCATAGCCTTCCATATAAAAAGTCAGTTGCATTAACCACTGTATCAGCTCTCTTCAGTAAGACTAGAAAGAGGTGAAAAGTAACAACATAGCGAACACAGAATATATAAGACATCTTGACAAAACCTACACAGTTTGTTTTAATTGGTGCCACAGGTACAGCTGATACAGCTCATTATCTAAATAGCAGATTCAAGGGTGGATACAAGCACACTATACCCACAACCCAAAATGCTTTTAACTCAAATGTAGCAGCAATTTCAAAAAAGAAAACACTTTTCCCAGATTCTCTAAACCCTTATTTCATTGTCCCATTAAGTTAATAATTCTCAATTTTGAAAGGAAATGAAAATTACAGCTATGGTTTACAGAAATCTGATAAATTCACTCAAATCTGAAAACTATTAAAATGTTGAAGAATGAATCATGCCTGAACTCCTGGAGAGCACAATTTAAGAGGAGGCTTTCTACCCACAGAGCGCAGGCATATTACAGCTCTAGTTCTGCATATTTAATGAATAATTCAACATTTGGAATGACCAGCAGGTAACTTCAAATGTACTAATCTGGAGAGGATGCAGAATGAAGTCAACAGCTGCCAGCTCTAATACAGAACATGAGCTTAGACGGGCATGGAAAATAGGGCTTGTTTACATATATAAAATGCCATGACGGAAATGTCCCAAAACCTATTTGTTTATACTTTGGACAGTATTCCGTGAATTATTAATATTAATCCTTAAGTACCAATTATATATAGCAGACAAACTCCAGTACAAATTCAACAATTCTTTGTAGAAAAAGTGTTAATTTGTTTTCTTATCACTGCAATACAGTTATCTCTCAATGCATGGGGTTTGTGGCCATATCTATTACACAGAGCTTACAATTTACTGTATAGTTGACTAACACTAATCTTTTAGAGCCCCAAACAGACCAGGGAAAGTAGCTGATACGGAACTGTCAGTATGGACAAAATGTATTATCAAGCAGAGAAATTCTTAAATCCAGGCCACTTTGTAGCCCTTATGGATTAGAGTGTATAAGAAGAAGTATTAGCAGCAGAGAGAGGTGTCATATCACTGTATAGATCTCATCTAGCGTTCGGCGCACCGTACAGGGCACAATTTATCAAGTGATTCATAAATAATGAATTACTACAAGAATGAATTATAAATTACAGGACCTCTGGCCCCTTTCTTACGAACCATCATTTAATTTATGAAATAAACTACCAGTTACATATTTTTTTAGTATGCAAATGTACTTCAAGTGCCCTTCTGAAAGTCATTATATATATATATATATATATATATATATATATATATATATATATATATATATATTTTTTTTTTTTTTTTTTTTTTTTTACAGTATATTAAAATACTTGTGTGTATCCATACAAAATACGGATTCCGTATCTTGTCTTCATTTTCTTAAAGGCATTTAGACCTTGGTGAATTTTGTTTAAAAAAAAAATAATAATGGACAACCCCTCTGCTATATAAATATATGGTATCAAAAATAATATTTAGATTGCAAAGGAAAGAATACAATATTACAAACTTTCACATACATCTAAAGCAGTGCTTTCCAAACTTTTCATGTAGGTAACACACTTTTTAGACCTGCATAATTTTGTGACACAGTAAACTGGAGGTTAAACTAACCCCTAATAAGAGATACTAACACATACATAAATTGCGTTCTTGTGACACACCTACACATTGCAGCCGACACACTAACACCAACCGCCATGTTTTCTCTATAAGATCTCCCTGCTCTGTGCATTATATCTGTATTTAGTGACTCTGTGTTCATACCTGTACCAGTCTTTGTTACACAACTGACACTGATTTTTTTTGATCTTACAGGAGTTAAACCATTTCCCCAAGACATTGACTGTCAAACACACCGTACCACATTGCTGGCATTCCACACCGTACCACATTGCTGGCATTAAACATGGTTTAAATAGCTAAATAACAGGAAGAAAAAATATGCTTTAGTTGAGATCAAAAAGTCCCCAGGGACCAAAGGTTTTAGTTTTTTTCTAGGACAGGTATGTGCAAGGTCATCATAATTAAATCACCTTAAAGATTTAATTTGTTTTTAATGATATATTTAACTAAACATAAGAAAGCAAACATACAATAAAATAAAATAAACACAACCTTTACATGTTTGTCAGATTATACTTTTTGCATAAAAACAGAGCAATAAAGCACCCATGTTTATTGCTCACTCTACTTGTCACATAATTACTGTGTGAGTGTGGTTGGGTGATAGACTGTCCTAGACCCTAGTTCGTAAATTATATTAATTTATAGAGTAACCGTTTCTTAAAAAAAAAAAAAAAAAAAAAAAAAAAAATTATATATATATATATATATATATATATATATATATATATATATATATATATATATATATATATATATATATATATATAATTCCTCTGAAGCATTTAAAGCTGTACATGACCCTTCCCCCTGAATATTGTGTGTCAATATAACTATGCAATATAACTTCTGGATCGCTACCTTGTTATTGTGAAGGGGCCTGTGTACTTCAATGAAGCTGTGAGCTACACTATGTACGATCACTACAAATGGGCAGGTCATAGCAGAGAGGTCCACTGGAGAAGGAACTGGAAACCCACTACAGAATAGTTGCCAAGAAAACCTTATGGATAAGCATGACCAGAGACATAACAATTATGCCTGGCCTGCTGCGGTCCATAGGATCACAAAGTTGGACACGATTGAAAGAGTAAACAACAACAACAACAAGAGAGGATTTGGCAACAGATACAGTGTGCCAATGGTTATTTGCATTAGTTACATGTTATACTCTACTTGTGGCTATGAAAAGGAACACAAAAATAGTTCAGAATGAGTAAAGGAATTGTTAACTGGAATGATGTTGTAAAAAAAGGTTTAAAATTCATTTAAACTAACAGGAAATGCAGAGAGCATACATCAGTCTGTACATCTTATTGGCTGACAGACGGCAAGCCCCCAAAGAGCACTTCCAAATCTGAATAAGTTCTTGTGTGCTGAGATATTTAGTTGAAAAAAGGAAAATAAACAGTGGTAGATTATCACATATCCTCTTTCTGATGAAAAAAAAAAAAAATTCCATCTCCCTTTAATTTCTTTTGTATACCAATCCCTCAAATTTATTTTATGCTTTTACCGATTCTATTGACTCCTTTGACTGGAGTTCATTCAAATCAGTCAATTCGTCATGCAACAAAAAATAAAACTAGCTTAAACTGGGTAACAGAGCGAAATGCTGAACTTTGGTAAAGAAAACTAGTCGGGCAGGAAGAGTTTTCTGAAACCCAAAACATGTTTAAAATGTTCCTAATGACCTTTGTGTGAAAAATAAGGTAAAAATACTTATGCAAACAGCAACAAAGAAAGGCTTTAGTAAGAAAAGAAAAAAATATATATAAAAAAAACGACCTCCCAACTCAACAATGGCCACCATGACACATCTTCAAATTACCTGGCTTTCTAAGTACTTTAAAGTAAAAAAAAGAATGCTTGCAGAAGAGCTTTAAGTAACTTACAGCTATAACTTATAGGGGATTTCGGACTGTTTAGCATATTTTTACAAGGAAAGGGAAAGAGGAGCCTCATTAGTCATTGTTGCAGAGATCCCCTTTCCAATTTATAAAGGGATTTTCTTGCAGGCCGCACACCAGACCTGGCAATGATCCAGTGGCTCTGTGCCCAGATCTACTGTACAACAAAAAATAACTTATCCTGTCAACCTGCTTCCGAACAAGGCCTACACTTTGCCATCATGGAGGCTGGCTGCTAAGATACGCAGAAAAAACAAAATCTGTGCAAGGATATTTGGAACACATACACAATGTTATTTCTCTTTTTTTTTTTTTTTTTACAATTATGCAGTTATCTATTCTGCAGGGCAAAATAGTGGGCAGCCATGTCAATAGCAAACTAAGTTTTTAAGGCTTATTTAACATTGAATATTTACTCAGGATTTAAACCTGGGATCATTTTTTCTTCATATAAAAGTGCATAACTAATGAATGAAGGAATGAAGAATCTTGACATGATAGTGCAAGGTTTAGATAAATAAAAAATTCCCAGAGCGGAATGTTTTAAAAATGAATGTATGATGCATATGTACAGAGACACACACAAAAGAAGAGTCAGGAGATTTTCTAGAAGCCAAAAAAACACTATTTTCTAGTAGACTAGAAGGAAGCCCGTCAAAGAGATATACAATACATTGGAAACATATTTGAAAATAATCTTACTAAAAATATAATTTGGTAGGGAAAAAATAAAGACCTTTTTAATTAGGAATAAATCCCATTTTCATGCGTCTTTTGGTTCTTGGCAGCATTCATAATCCTTTGGGGAAGTGGGCATTTACATTTCTTTAGAAGCAGGGTTTGTAGTTTACAATGCAACCTCTGAGTATGTGCAGAGAAAGTTGTTAGGTGTCAAATTCTACTCCCTATCGCCCCACCACCGCCTCCACCACATTCTTCCATTGACAGATAAGCTAACCGTTGTGCTCAAAGCTTTAAGGAAGTGCTGGATTCAGACAATGAGGACTTTTCTTTACAGAGAGTTTGCAAATATTGAGATTTTCTCTAAAAAAAACTGTTTTTATGTTCTTGGCTTCTACAGGTGCAAATTTTATTAGATATATCACAAGCGGAAGAGTTTTTCTAAACCAGGGCTTGAGAAAAAGGTCTGAAAAATTATATTGATGACTTGTAACTCCCTGGTCTAACAAATATTTACCTGAATCCTAAGTTTGGTACCAATAGGTCAATGTTCTAACTTTAAGTGTCCATTTAAAGGTATATGCAAGTGATCTGGGTTATTAATTAATCTGCTAGAGGAGAATTTATAGTGTCTGAAAAAAGACGGTTTGCATGAAAAAATTCCAAAGTAAACAGGTAAACCGTTAGCCTGAAATTTTGCTGAATTTCTTGCATTTGCAAACTGTTTTCTCTCAATGTTGACACCCCCTGAAATTCCCAGGGAATATTAGAATAAGTAATACATTGTATTGTTTTGTCCTGAGGATTGTGCAGGCATGCTCACTTAGCACTTGAACTCTTCCCTACTATGGGTAGTCACATGATTTCAAACACTTTCCTTTAGCCAATCAGCAGATTTTATATAGGGTACATTTTTTTAATGAAGTACCCGATATGTGCAGTGCAATTGCTGGGGGTGTCTACATCAGCACCAGCACATTTTTTTTTTTGTTTTGGCAAAGAATGTTTGCATTTTTTTTATGCAAAAATGTTTTGCTAGGTAGGTTATGATGCATTCTACAGGATGAATTCATATCCCACCTTACATACATATACCTTTAAGTCTAATCTTTCTTGCTTGCACGCATTAAGTGAGCTCCATGCACTGTAAATCCCTTACAACATGCTATACAGATTTTAACATGATCATCTGTGCGCCACACACCAGGAATCCCAACACACATACAGTGACTGCCTCGACACCTACACTTACTGCTTACAAATCACCTACAGTCATGCCAAACTGCTTGATGATGAGTGAGTTTTAATGGACGTCTGGTGGAAACCAAAAGTGGAAACTGTCACTCTCCATCCTGGCAGGGTCTATGTAAAGGAAACTCCAGCTGTTGGAAAGATGTTGGGCTCTGAATGCAAACAGATGAGGCCGTGTAATAGCAAGCAGGATATACTGAACTGCTTCTCTTTATTATATGAGGTTGGCAGAATTTACTTGTGGCTTTTGAATTTAAAATTATGCCGGGAAAGCTAGTGATACAAGTGACCTTATTATTTTTTTCTTATATATATAGCAACAACATTTATAACCATGCAAATTAGTAGACTGGATCTGGTCAATAAAGTCATAGAACAAATGATATGGTGTACAGCAACTACAACACAATATGATAATGGACTGAATAGATAAACTAAATAAAAGCAGATATTTTCAGGTCAAGTCAACAGGAAGTGGAAAGCACATTCAGCATGGATGGATTCAAGGGCAAGCAAAAATTGCTAAAATTAAGATTTTTGCTAATAATCTATTTATACTCATGGCTTATACAGCTGCTAATTTTGTTAGCCTGTTACATACTTCACAAATATTACGTTTTCCCCAAACCTTTAAAAGGACCACTGTATTGCGAATAAGAATCAGTGTAATGTTCTTATTTAGTGATGGAATAGTAATAAAATCAGTTTTTTTAAGAAAATAAATTTAATGTAGCTCTTCTAATTCACATGTGAAATTCAGTGTTTTAGACTTCAGCAGGTCCGCTTCTCTCCATCTCCGCTTGGCTCATCTTCCATACTTATCGCTCAGTAAATGCTGAACATCGCTGTTAATCACTCCCCTGGCTTCACATAACCTCCAGCATAAAATGTAAAATCATCACCCTAACTTACATAGTCCTCAACAACAATACACACTCTTGTATCTCCGCTCTCAAAATACTCCCCAATCTGCCCTCTACACTCTGCTAACGACATTCTTCTCTCCTCCTCATTTGTCACTTCCTCTCACTCCCCTTCAGGACTTGTCTAGTGCTGCCCCAATTCTCTGGAGCTCCTTGCCTTACTCCACTAGATTTTCCTCATGCTTCAAAACCTCACTAAAAACACATCTGTATAAGAAGCTTATCACCTCCAGCTTTAACATGCACAACACATCTTTTACCCTTCCCACCATACCCAACCCATTAGATTGGAACCCTGCAAGTTTTCAGTCTTGTAAGGTGATTAACCCTTGTTCAGTGCTACAGAATATGTTGGTGTGTTACAAATAAAGATAATAATAATAATAATCCAGGGGTGAGAGATGACCTGCCCAGAGGGACTGTCCTGTTGTCTCAATAACATTGGTTATCTGACTCTCTCCGCCACTTTGAAGCTGTGAATTCTGGGGGATTTAATTACAGGGCAGGACATTCAAAGTTGCTTTTATATATACTCTCTGATCAACACCTACCCACATGGAATTAACTCACAAAGAAACTGGTGGCTCTGTATGAGATATATGGCATACTGACGCCGCCTGTAGAGGGGATCTGTCTGCTCTCGGAAAGTCTATATGTGGCAGTGAATTGCTGACTAGTAGCTAAACGTTAAGATATTTTCTGGAAAGCGGCGATTATATATATATATATATATATATATATATATATATATATATATATATATATATATATATATATGACTTGATATATATGTGTACAGAAATGTGTATTTGCCACACTGGCCTACCTTAGATTAATGGCATATTAACGAAGTATTGAAGTGCTGGAGATATTAGATTGTAGGTCATACTAGTCATAGAGTAACACAGGAATGAGGAAGCTTTTCCAAGAGATTTCCGAAACATCTCTATCAGAGATTAGTATGGCTTTCCAAGGGCCTGCTACCCTAACAAAACAATTTTACAACAAGCCAGAGGTGGTAATGGAACTAAAGCAGTATATAAATTACATTATCAGCCCATCTGGTCTCAGGAGACGAGAGATCTGAAAATAATCTAATTTAAACCAGCGATGCTTATAAGCGTTTAGCTTCCACATTTGCACTAGTCTATGACACACTGTGAGAATCTGCTTAGTGATAAAAGCTAATAAACAGATCTTATTCTAAAACATATTACTGCATAATGCTGAGGCTGCAAACATAATATATCACATATAATGAGTATGTGCCCGAAGAGCGTAAAACACCAAATATCTAGTATACATAATCTCAGTGATTTAGCAAAGCCATTTTGTTTCCTGGTCCTCCATGGTTAAAATACTGTAAGGCTGTGGGCCGGAAAAAGCTCAGGATTTTAGCATTTCTCTGCTTCCTGATACTGCACCTTCATACACACAGTGTGAGCTCTGCTATTCCTATACTGACAGTACACACTGAACCTTTATACCAGGATGCCTAGACATATCACAGATTAAGAGATTTATTAGGTAACAGCTGAGCTACACTAAGTGTATCTGGAGAATTAATTTTACACAATATATCGGTATGTGTAAATATCCTTCTAATAAGCCCTTTTGTGATAGTTTTTAGAATTGTCCCAGTGTAAACAGGAAACGTGTCTGCTGCTCTGCTAAAGGGATAACTTGCAGACACTTATTCACTCTGCAGAAACAACCGTGTACATGAGATTTTTTTTTTTTTTACGTAATTCCTCATATAATTTTACTAGCCTTGGTAGCCAGCCATACTTACTATTCATAAATAACTGATCTGGTTAAAAAGAGCAAACACAATGCTTTTATGTACACAGTCAATGTTTCTTTAAAGAACTCAAGGGACCTTAAAGGATTGTAGGTTTCTATGTGTAAGCATGTATGTTGATGTCTCAGTTGCTTAGGAAAGGTAAAAGTTGTTTTTCTTTCAACTTCAACTAATATAATACATTGATAAAAACTAATTGCGTCATTTTTAATCTTACAAATAAAAAGAATAAAGTTAGTTAACTAAAAAATATTTTCACTATAATGAAAAATACTTGAAATGTATTGCCAAAAACTGCATTAAGGTGTAGTTATGGAAGCAGCATACAATATGGTAACTTATATGTATATGCAAGTGGGCGGGGTTATGAATGCATCTGATAGAGGGGAATTAATAGGGTATGATTACATTAGCTTTGCATAAAAAAAAAAACAAAAAAAAACTTAAATCGACATTCAAATAAAAATGTTTGAGCAGTTACAATGTTGTTCTTTAGACATACAGTCTCTCCTTGATAAATTGTGGCAATTTATAATTGTACTGAAACCAAACATTTCAGCTTCTTCTTCCTATTCTAATCTGCCTTTTAGGCGAATTAGCATTTATGCTTGATTTATGGTCCTGCAATAACCTGCAACGTTTGAGGAAGAAAACGTTCACGTCTGTGTGAGTGAGTGCATGCAATTCACTGGGGCTGGGGGAGGTATTGGGGCAATTCACCGGGGCTGGGAGAGGTGATGGGACAATTCACCGGGGCTGGGAGAGGTGATGGGACAATTCACCGGGGCTGGGAGAGATCACAGGAGCAATTCGCTGGGGCTGGGGGAGGTAAAGGGGTGAATCACTGGGGCTGGGGGGAGTTTCACCTGAGATGTTATGTAGATAAAACAATCAGTGAATGAAGGGACACAGACCTTGTTCTGGGTATTAAATAAATCTAAAGGAAAGCTGCAGCTCAATTCACAGACCAAAAAGATACAATGTATTATGTATACTAATTTTCGCTGGGATTTTCAGGGGGTGTCAACATTGATAGAAAACAGTTTGCCAATGCAAGAAATTCAGCAAACTTCAGGTTAACTGTTTATTTTGTTATTTTTTCATACACTACTAATTCTCCTCTATGAGGTGCATTTATAATTCAGCTCACTTGCATATACATTTAAGGCTGGAAAAACACTGGAAATTGGGATGTTAAGGTTGCACACAACATTAACATCCCCCCTGCAATCAGTGATGTCATAGGTGATGGCATTATTTATATCATACGTCAATTATGTCAGCCAATGTCATAGATGATGTCATGAATAACGTCATCAGAAAACCCTTTGCAGGTAGAGGGAGGGATGTTAAGGTTGCATGCAACTTTGACTTTCCAATCTCTTGTGTTTTCCCTATCGTGCTGCAAACGTAATTATACATTTTTTTATATTGTTTTTTTGGACAGTATTATTATTATTATTTGTAACATGCCAACATATTCTGTAGTGCTGTAAATAGGTTAAATTTAAACATATAACATTAAATACACTGAGCCAATACATCCTTCTAAAATCAAATCCGGCATACACTGTGCCCTCTCCTCACCCTGCAAAGCCACTCGGATGCTTATCATTACTGATTAAAAACCCAGCTTAGGATAAGCTTATAAAACTCTCCATGCCATTTATATTACAGCTCAACATTGGTAAACCAAGTTTTTAATAACTCTCCCAAAGAGAAGGGAGTCTTGCTGCACTAGAGGCATAAAGGCACTGTGGTGCACACCCTATTTGTATATCTATTACGCTACTGAAGAGCAAGATTCACTAAGTCACATGTTTGTGAAGCGTGTTACAAAATAAGCAGGTACACAAGATAGGAACAGAAACGCCTTTTTAGAGAAAGATCTTATATTTAGATTAACTATCCAGAAACCAGGAAAGTAATAAGTATCCTATGGCTATTAATTGCCTCGGTACAGAGTCGTTATGACACACTGCGTGCTTTACGAGTTCTGGGGCTGCTGCTGGTCTCTTACAAGCCTTGGCTCTCTGACAGATCATGTATTAATGTTTTATGAATTTTCGTTTTATTGCCTTACAATTGAGCCACATACTTCTTGTTCTATTCCAATTAGCTTTGCATGAGTAGTACCCCACTGTCCTCTGCACTCGTAGCCAATAGCCTCCAACATCTTTCATATAAAGCAAGCCACTAATGAAAAGAATCTGTACAAGGTGAAAACTGCATATAATATGGTATAGCAAAGATACTGTGGGGCAGATGCATTGCTAAAATAGTGACTGAATAATAATATTTCAAAATACTAAATCTGTGAGGCTAACCATTATTAAGCAATTAGTGGGTATAGATGCAAGGGAAGCAATCATAATTTAGCCACTATATTATGGCTTTACATGATATATATATATATATATATATATATATATATATATATATATATATATATATATATATATATATATATATATCAATAACCCCTTCTGGACTGCTACCTTGTCGTGGTGACAGGGGGGGGAATACTTCAATGAAGCTATGAGCTTCAACAAAGTTGTGTAGGGTCACTCAAGATGGGCAGGCCATAGTAAAGATCTTAGACAATTCGCGGTCCACTGGAGATGGAACTGGCAACCCACACCATTATCTTTGCCATGATAACATAGTTACATAGTTACATAGTATTTAAGGTTGAAAAAAGACTTTCAGTCCATCAAGTTCAACCTTTTAAGATCTCCTTTGATCTGCAATATGCGGATTAACTATTAATTCATTAGTTGTTAATTAATTATTAATCAATTATTTAATGTTTTTTTTTTTTTTATTATTATTTTTTGTCTAAAGGGGAAATGTTAAATTTGGATCATTACTGTCTCTCTAATTATCCATGATAACCCTGAATACCCTTTTTAATTAGAAATAAATCTAGTCCCCTTTTAAAGTTATCTATTGAATCCGCTGTCACCACCTCCTCTGGTAGAGAATTCCACAGATTAACCACCCTTACTGTGAAGAACCCTTTTCTTTCTTTGAGGTGGAATCTTTTTACTTCTAACCTCAAGGGATGTCCTCTTGTCAGTTGAAAACCTCTTGGCACAAAAAGCTCCCCCGACAAATCTTTATACTGACCCTGGATGTATTTATATGAGGTAATCATATCTCCTCTTAGACGCCTTTTTTCTAGAGAAAATAAGTTTAATTTGGTTAGTCTTTCTTCATAACTTAGCCCCTCCATTCCCCTTATTAGTTTGGTTGCCCTTCTCTATACCTTTTCCAGCTCTAAAATGTCCTTTTTATGAAGTGGTGCCCAAAATTGTACTCCATATTCCAAATGAGGGCGTACTAGAGATTTGTATAGTGGCAGAATTATATTTGCTTCCCTGGCTTCTATACCTTTCTTAATACATGCTAATATTTTATTTGCCTTTGCAGCTGCTGCTTGGCTTTGAGCACTGTTACCTAGGTGGTTGTCCACAAGCACTCCCAAATCCCTTTCAATATCTGACACACCTAGATTTGCTCCATTAAGATTATAAATTGCATGGCTATTTTTCCTTTCCAGATGCATAACCTTACATTTATTCGTATTAAATCTCATCTGCCATTTAGATGCCCATTCCTCAATTTTATGTAAATCCCCTTGGAGGGAAAGCACATCATTTTCTGATTTAATTACCTTGCACAACTTTGTGTCATCAGCGAAAATGGAGACACCACACTCCAATCCTACCTCTAAGTCATTAATAAATATGTTAAAAAGGAGAGGACCTAATACTGAACCCTGAGGAACCCCACTTACCACATTAGTCCAATCGGAGTATGTTCCATTTACAACAACCCTTTGCTTCCTGTCTTTTAGCCAGCTCTCAATCCATGAGCAGATATTTACTGCAATTCCTGTATCCCTTAGTTTGCTCAATAGTCTCCCATGTGGCACTGTATCAAAAGCCTTTGCAAAATCCAAAAAGACTACATCCACTGAGTTGCCTTGATCCAGGTTCCTACTAACCTCCTCATAGAAACTAATTAGATTTGTTTGACATGACCTATCCCTCATAAACCCATGTTGACTCCTACTTATAATCCTGTTCAAATATACATATTCTTGTATATTATCCCTTATTAACCCTTCTAAAAGCTTCCCCACTACAGAAGTGAGGCTCACTGGTCTATAATTCCCCGGATTTGCTCTTGCTCCCTTTTTAAATATAGGTATCACATCAGCTTTTCTCCAGTCATCTGGTAGAGACCCTGTGTTGAGTGAATCTTGAAAAATTAAATATAATGGTTTGGCTATTACAGAACCCAGTTCCCTTAGTACCCTTGGATGTATTCCATCAGGACCCGGGGCTTTATTAACATTTATTTTTTCCAACCTCTTTTGGATTACTTCCTGTGTTAACCAATTATTTGGCAAAGGTAGTGTAGCCCCATTATGTCGCAGTGTCCCAACCACTGGTACCTCCCTTGTGTATACCGAGGAAAAGAACCTATTTAGCTCATCTGCCTTTTCCTGGTCACTAATTTTCAGACAGCCCGTTTCACATTGTAATGTTCCTATAGCTTCCTTCCTCGCCTTCTTTCCATTAATATACTTAAAAAATATTTTAGGGTTAGTCTTACTCTCTTTTGCAATTAATTTTTCATTTTCTATTTTAGCCAGTCTAAATCGCGCTTTTGCAAGCCTTGTTGATTTCCTTGTATTCCCGTAAAGCAGTCTCTGTCCCCTCTTGTTTGTATAATTTAAATGCCTGTTTTTTACTCCGTATCTTGATCTTTAAATCATTGTTAAGCCACATGGGTTGTGATTTACTCCTTTTACTTTTATTCCCACACGGTATATGCCGATGTGAATGTATATTTAGTAAGGATTTAAATGTTGTCCATTTATGTTCAGTGTTTTTACCTATCAGTTCTCTGTCCCAGTCTTTACTTTGTATTGCTGCCCTTAGACCGTTAAAATCTGCCCTTTTAAAATTAAGAGTTTTTGTTGGCCCCTTAAAATGTTGTTTTTTTAATTCAATCTCAAATGAGACTGTGTTGTGATCACTGTTTCCCCAAGGTTGCCCTATTTCAACATTTGATACAATATCAATATGTAAATCTAAGATAGCTTCATTTCTAGTAGGCTCCTGTATAACCTGGGCCAGATAATGATCCCTGAGTGTACTCAAGAACCTGCTCCCCTTAGCTGAACTGCTGGTCTCATTTATCCAGTTTATTTCAGGGTAATTAAAATCTCCCATTATTAGAACTTGCCCGTGCTTAGCTGCATTTCCAATCTGTAACAATAATTGTATTTCCTCACTTTCAGCTATATTTGGGGGTTTATAGCATACTCCTACTAATATTCTTTTGGAATTTGCTGCTCCGCTATTTAACTCTACCCACAAACATTCAACTTTATCACTAGGTCCACCATAAATATCTTCTCTGACTATAGCCTTAAATTCAGGCTTAACATACAGACAAATCCCTCCTCCTCGTTTACCATTGCCTCTATCTTTCCTAAATAGGTTATAACCATCCAGATTAACAGTCCAGTCATGAGATTCATCCCACCACGTTTCGGTAATGCCTATTAAATCCCATTTTTCATTAATTGCTAATAATTCTAACTCTCCCATTTTTCCTGGCAAGCTTCTGGCATTAGCAAGCATACACCTTATGTTATGAGTCTGTAGTTCTGAAGTGCCTGCCACTGTACTTGAATTACTTAGTACTACCTCCCTATTGACTATACTACCCCTCCCCCCATCTCCTCCCATATGAGTTGTTAATTCATCCCTTATACCCTCTACACTTTCTACCCCATTACTTATATCTAGTCCCTCCCCCCCACCTACTAGTTTAAAAACTCCTCCAGCCTTTCTACCATCCTATCCCCTAGTACAAAAGCTCCCTCATCATTAAGGTGCAATCCATCCCTACTGTAGAGATTGTACCGAAGTGTGAAGTCAGCCCAGTGCTCTAAAAAGCCAAACCCCTCCTTAGTGCACCACATCTTTAGCCACGCATTAACCTCCCTAATCTCCTTCTGCCTCCCTGGGCTAGCACGTGGCACTGGTAGTATCTCAGAAAATACTACCTTGGAGGTCCTTGCCTTCAGCTTATTACCTAGTTCTCTAAAATCATTCTTTAGGACACTCCATCTTCCACTAACTTTGTCATTGGTACCAATATGTACCAAGACCGCCGGTTCATTTCCAGCCCCTCCCAATAATTTGTATAACCTTATGGATAAGCACAATCAGAGTCACAATGATAGATGTGCCTGGCGTGCTGTAGTCTATAGGGTTGCTGAGAGTCAGACACAAATGAAAGACTAAAACAACAACAATTTATATATATAACCATAACATTACTCCTAAAAAATGTTTTACAGACTTTGAACTAACCTGGCTGGTTTATAAATTCCAAGTAAAATCTGTTAACCACTGCACTATATAAATGCCTAGTATACCCTCATTCGGAGTACATTTCTGAGCACAACTTCAAAAAAAAGGACATTGTAGAATTGGAAACGGTACAAAGAAAAAAAGTAACGGGGGGGGGGGGGTGTAGATGGATTATGCTATAAACAGAGACTCTGTTATGTTGGACAACTAGAATGGGAATGGTATTGATCCAGTGAATAAACGAATTGCCAGTTTTTGGGATCGGCAGGAATTATTCCTCCTTATGAAACAATTGGAAATGTCTCAATGGGTTTTCTGTTTGCCTTCTTCTGGATCAATTGACAGTTGACACAAGATTCAGACGTGATATAAAAAGGTTTAACTTGATGGACCAATAGTGCTTTTTTACCTCAATCACTATTTTACTAGGTTGGAGACCTATGACATATATACTCTTGTTGCACAGATATGCATTTCCTGCGGTGTTCAAGAGGGTCAACAATTTTCTCTGAAATGGCCACTGTAATCAATTTTTTTAAATATATATATATATATATATATATATATATATATATAGTATTTGGAACAACTAAACATGATAATGGGAAAAATGATTTTAGAAAGCAAAAAAAAAAAAAAAAGATAGACTTGACATTTTTATATTTTATAATTTACTGTGATTATTTCAGAAATATTCAGCATTATTTTATCCGGATCAGTATGCTAATTTGCAGCTTGGTGACGTTGATGAAGGTGGGTTGGGGGATCTAACCTTGGGGGGTGTTGTTGATGATGATGATGATGATATCACAAAGACAGACAAGAAAACTGTAATCCTAATGAACACATCAAGGCAGCTAATTGGCATTCAATAGCAGATAATTTGCATAACAACAATACAGACAATGCTGAATTTCTGAGTAATTATTCCCTTTAGAAAAATGACTAATACAATTTATTGCCAGCTTGTCATGGCTTTTAAGAAACTAAACACTTGATTTTGGGGTGAAAGTGTCTATTTACAAAAAAAATAGAGCCGGTGTTATTATTTTACATTCTAAAAACATATAACCCAGGAAAAATGCAATCAGCTCATTTGCATGCCATTACCCAGAAACCTTAGCTGCTGTGGAAGAACTGTATTTCTATATGAAAGCTAGTCCTCTCCCAATTTAGATTTGTTTAGAAATGGCATTTATCTCCTAAAGATGTTTATATGAGTGACATTATAACGGGCGCCCGTTTCTCCCCAGCCTATTTCAGGGGGCTATTTAGCACCAAGCTCCTCTGAAACTCACTGTGGCCGTTGGCGTTATCTGTTATATGTGAACGTGTGAAGCTTCAGGCTCAGCCCCAATATGATTTGACAGCTGCTACCAGCCTTGCTGTAAAGGGTTTTCACACAAAATATTCTCTGTACAATTTTCGTAGTTTCGGATAGAGGCTCCAAACCAGTCATGCAAAGACAGCTGTTACACTGGGCTGAGCCCGCCAAGTTTCCTATACTTCAACCCTGAAAATATACCGCCGGAAAAATGTGAAATATTCACAAATTATTAGCCTAATCTTCATTACATTAGTATCTAAACATGTGGAGAATCTCTTTACGGTCATAGAGGATCATAGAGTGAAAAAAAAAAAAAAAAAAAAAACCTCCTGGGATGTAACGTGTGATTGGCCAAGAAGAAAATATTAACGTATCATGACAAATGAGAATTGGATGATTTTTTTTTAAATTGTTTCTTTCCGAGACAGATTTAGTGAAAGATTACAACATGTTTCTTTAGTATGCGGATACCTCTTTTTATGGATTTCTGATAATTCAACAAAGTTTGGAGACACAATCGAAGAATGTTCTTCATGTTTTTAATAGAACTATTATTTTTATTATTATTCTTGATCATTTATTTATAAAGTACCAATATTTTGTGGAGTTAAGTATAGAGGAAGGAGTAGAAAACCAGGCTAGAAAAACACTTAATACAGAAGGAGATGAGAGCTCTGCTTCTGTGGGATCTAACCTATATAAGGATGCAGAAGATTTAAAGGCAAAAGGAAATTATTTGGTTGTGATCTGGTCAGATGGCAGGATCCATGGAAGAAGGCATTCATTCTTTCATAAAGATGGGTCTGTGTGGTGGATATCAGGGAGCATGGTTGTAAGCTTGTCCTAATAGTTACGTTTTAAAAGAGTTTTATCCAAATTTTCACCTACTCTTCACAACTTCAGAATGAGTCGGAGGGTGGGAGCTACATCAGAGAAGCCCTGTCAACAGGCATGGAATGAGAAAATGATGGGTGAAAAGACTGGATAGATCGTTAGGGGCAGATTTGGAGGTCAGATGAGATGTCCAGGCTAGCGGATTACTGATAAGAGCTTTATAAATGAGCGATAATTTGAACACACCTTGGAATATAAAAGAATCCATGAACTGACAGAGTGCAGCAGCAAATGGGGTACGACCAGGGAAGGAGGCATTCTTTCTTAAAGATATGTCTGTCTGTTTAGTGGCCATCAGGGAGATTGGTTGTAAGCTTGACTGAATAGTTACATTTTAAGAGAGTGTTGTTCAAACTTTCACCTACTCTTCATGACTTCAGAATGAGACCGAGGACTTCACAGGGTGGGAGCTACATGGAGGGCATGGAATAAGATAATGATGGGTCAAAAGATTGGATACATGATTAGAGGCATATTTGGAGATCAGATGACACATAGGCCGGTGGAGTATAGGTGAGGGTTTATAGATGAGGAGCAATACTTTGAACAGACCTTGGAACATAAGAGAAGCCAGGGTAGGGACTGGCACAGTTTAGCAGAAGATGGTTAGACAGATAAGCTTAGAACAAGAGTTTAAGGGCCCTCTATTCTTTTGCAATGTGTTAAGTTTGTTTTTGCTTTGTACTTAAAATGTATATAGAAGTTTCCTGGATTATGAATGCATCTGATAGAGGAGAATCAGTAGTGTATGAAAATATTGTTTTGCATGAAAAAAATCACAAAATAAACATTAATTAACTTAAGCTAAAGTTTGCAAATTTCTTCAGTTTTCTAAAAATCACAGGCAGCCACAACTTTTTTACAATATTATTTAAATAAAATAAATATGTATAGAATGAATCAGTGTAATGTGTGTTTCTGATATAAACTGTATGAGTTAGATCAGAAAAAGTAAAAACAAGGACATTTCCATATACCTTTAAGCCCTATATAGCGCTACGGAATATGGCGCTTTATTATTATTATCGTTTATTTATATCGCGCCAACATTTTCCCTAGCGCTGTACATAAGTTAAGTTCAGACAAAGATAAATACAAATTAACATATAGCAAAGAAAGGAGAGCCCTGACTTTGAGCTTGGAATCCAATGTCCATGGTGCATTCTCAAAGTACATTGCAGGATTGAAACTCGCAGACTTATAATATCTTTAAGGTTGTGAGTGGTAAAGGAGGAAGAGAAAGGTGATGAGCGTGTTAGGGTGGAAGGTGATACGCTTCTTTAAAGAGAAGCATCTTAAGTGAGGTTTTGAATGTTTTGAGGCAAGAGGATAATCTGGTGGAGCGAGGCAAGGAGTTCCAGAGAATAGGGTCAGCACGAGAAAAGTCCTGAAGGCGAGAGTGGCACGAGGTGACAAGAGTTGTAGAAAGAAGAAGGACATTAGAAGAATAAAGGGGCCGAGTTGGGCAGTATTTGGAGATGAGAGCAGAGATGTACGGGGGAGCGCTATTGTTGAGGGCTTTGTAAGTTATGGTCACAATTTTACATTTTCTTCTAGAGGCTAAGGAAAGCCAGTGGAGTGATTGACAGAGAGGTGATGCCGACACTGAACGTTGTGTACGGAAGATGAGTCTAGAAGAGGCATTCATAATGGATTAAAGTGGAGATAGTCGGTGGTGGGTAGGCCAACAAGAAGCGAGTTGCAGTAGTCTAGGCGAGAGATGATGAGAGAGCGTATTAGGATTTTAGTTGTGTCTTGTGTAAGATAGTGGCGAATTCTGTAGATGTTTTTTAGATGGAGAAGACAAGATTTAGTTAGTGATTGTATGTGAGGAATGAAAGACAGAGCGGGGTCCAGTAGAACTCCAAGACAACGGGCTTGGGAGGTGGGGGTGATGATGTCGTTGTTGACAGTGAGAGAGATGTGAGAAATTGATGCCGTGGGAGAGGGAGGGAAGATTAGGAGTTCAGTCTTAGGCATGTTGAGTTTGAGATGGTGGGTGGACAACCAAGAGGATATACTAGAGAGGGGAGTAGATCTAGTGCGGAGAGGTAGATTTGGGTGTCATCTGCATAGAGATGATAATGAAGCCCAAAAGAGTTTTATGAGGGTACCAAGTGAGGATGTGTAGATGGAGAAGAGGAGGGGGCCAAGGACAGATCCTTGGGGTACACCAACAGACAGGGTTGAGGAGAAAAAGAGGTGTCGGAGAAGGAGACACTGAATGATCGATTTTGTAGGTATGATGAGAACCACAAGATTACAGTGTCTCGAATACCAAGGGAGAAGAGGATATGGAGTAGAAGCAGATGGTCGACAGTGTCAAAGACAGCAGAGAGATCTAGAAGAAGAATTGAAAAGTGACCTTTTGACTTGGCGGTAAGCAAGTCATTGGTGACTTTAGTGAAAGCTGTCTCAGTGGAGTGTTGGGGCCGGAAGCCGGATTTGACGGTGTCGAGAAGGGAGTTATAGGAAATAAAGCTGGTAAGGCAGTTATAGACGAGCCGCTCCAGCAGTTTGGAAGCCAGGGGAAGTAGAGAGATAGGGCGGTAGTTATATGGGACGTCGGATCAGGTTTTTTTGAGGGTGGGTATAATTATGGCATGTTTTAGAGAAGATGAAAACATGACAGTATTTATAAATAAAGGATGATAATAATAAGGGTGAAGCAGGTCAAGGCCCGTTAGGATGTTGTCTTACTGATATTATATACTGTCGTTTGCAAGCTTATAGCATTATAAAGTGTATTACAAATACATGATAAATTAAAATTTCCAAGTGCAAATAACCGGATATGAAAAAAAGACTTGTTCCAACCTCCTGTATGATCTTTTGAAGTTATCAAGCAATTAATTATACAGATCAAACATTATTTTATATTATCCTGAATGTTTTCAGATGAGATAGCTACATCTTCAATATTTTTTCTTCTATTATTCAGCACTAATTACATCTATTTCCCCTACTGATAGAAAAGGAAAACCCCTAGAGGTAATATTACTGTAAAAAGTAAAAGAAAGGCAGAGAAATGAGTTTCCACCTTTGTTTAAAATGAACATACAATTATTTCTTTAAAGAAAATGCTCTGGTTTAATTAGGGCTCTTTTTCAGACAAAGTGCAATTACATTTCTGTTGCTGTGCAGCAGCGGAATTTCCATTTTATTTTTTTCTCATAGAAATGTCAAGAACAGAGCTGAAAATTGACCTTTTTTTTAACGATTTCATGGCAAGAAAAAATAATAATAAAGTGTCTATTGGGGTCATAAGAAACAAGGTATAATTAGACGTGAGAAGATCAAAATAGGGGTGGCAATTTGGTAATTAACAGGTTAGGATTAACTAAGTTTAAAATGCCTCTTTATTCTCATGTACAATGGCATTAAATAGTGTTATACTTAAAGGAAACTTTTTATTTTTTTCATCACTAAACTTGATAATGGTTTTTAGAAATTAAGAAAAAATAAAATATGTTTTTATTGTTTTTAAGAAATGATTGTTTACTGCAAGCATGCATTTTATATTTTCATCTGGTTCGGTCTGGTTACTTTCTGAGGAGGGTATATTCTTATACACTAATAAGCTTTCCATCACTGCTACCGATAGCTATGACATTTGTAGATACTCCATTCCCACTGTAAATAGAAACTTCCTGTAAAATCTAAATCTCCTTATACCTCAGGAAGTTGTTCACCGAAACTAAAATGGTAGATTCCACAATAGCCTAAATAATTATATATATATATTCCATTCTAAAAACATTTTGCATATTTTATAACAGTTCTTTAAACAGTATATTTTAAATAAATGACCACAGTGCTCCATTATCCTTCCATTTAGCATTTATGTAAAAGGGGCCTGTGTCACTTTAAGAAGAAAAAAAGCCTGAAAGAGTAGTATTCTCCTACAGAACAGCTTCTCTGCTCAGAGATGTCAATAAAGAAGTGCTGCAGTAATTAAACTAAGTACGCATGCAGGTATTGAGTATGATAGCAACAGACGCATAATGCAGAATATTTTACATTTTATTGCTAAGCCCCAGAGCATCATAAATGTGAGGAAATTATGCAGAGCTCATGCACTTCAAACCAAGAGGATGAAGAAAAGAACATACTGCCAATAATTAAACTCACTGAAATTATATATATATATATATATATATATATATATATATATATATATACATACATACATACATACATACATACATATACACACACACATTTTTATACACAAAAATAGAAAAAACACTGAATATAAGGTCATATATACATTTTGACATACCGCTAAAGTGTCATATTGTATATATATTGTATAGTTTGCTCTTTTGAATAATTTGACTTGATAAACGAAGAATGTATTGACACAGTTTAAAATAAATAATGAAAGCCTTTCATTTTAATGGATGTATTTACTTTTGCTTTAATGATGATGCTATTTTGTCTTTGTTCCTAAAAGGATCAGAAAATTGAAATGAACCATGAATTCAGATAAGACCTGTATTCATTTTTGTTGAAAACAATCTCTCTAAATAGCACACTTGACTTTAGAATTCAATGGCAGAGTAAGGGCCCATAGGATAATCCTCTGGTGCCCTTCAGTACCAATTCACTTAATGCCCCTGCCCAAGACCCCTTCCCATAACAGCTCCCTTCCCTAAGGCCCCTTCCCATTGTTGCTATTCCTACCTGTACTTTGTCATCACCTTGCCGCCCTTGCTCTCATACCTTCTTCCCTGATACACATCCCCAGAATGGTGAACTGCTCAACACTGACACATCTTGGAGCTTCAATAGAAATGTAATTTTTTTTAAACAAGCACAGACCAAGAAAGAGGCCCAGGGGGACCCATTACAAGTTGGACCCGGGTGGGCCCTACACTACAGAAAAAAATTAAATGCAAAAAAGTTACACAGCACTGGCCCACCCCAGAGGAGGGCCCTGAAGCACTGCCCCACCTGTACCACTGGTAGCTCCGCCCCTGACTAGTAGTTAAGTAGAATAGCCTTACAGTATGGGAAAAACACAAGACATGAGGGTTAAGCCAAGTTTTTAGGTATATTGAATGGGCAGACTAGATGAGCCTATTCTATATTTCTATGCTAAAATTAAAAAAAAAAATCTAAAAATGCTTTTATACTCATGGCTTAAAGGGACATGGGACACAACCTTTTCTTCAAGTATTCAAAAAGAGCATGTTATAAACATTAGAATCAACAAAGTAAAACCTGTTTAAATGTCATTAAAACTAACAGGAAGTGCAGAAAGATCTCATTGTCTAACAGAGGGCAAGCACCCCAAGAGCATCTCTCTAAAGCAACAAAGGGAAGAAAATATTTCCACGTCCCTTTAAATAGCTGCTGTTATTCTGCTACCTACTCCACAAATATGTGATGTTTTTCCATAACCACCGACAAACCCTCTGCAGTGACAAATCCTGGACGCACAGCAGGGTCATCATATCCACACCCCAATCAGTCCAATCAATTGCCACATTTTCGAGTCTAACACTTCGATTTCCAGACGGCTTTTTTGGAAGGCGATGACTCATTTTAGCAGAGAGAGATGGCACGGCTTGGAATACCAGCTGCAGTTTGGCATGTTACACTTTTCATGCTTCTGTTCCCAGCTACAAAAAAAAAAAACAACAAAAAAAAAAACTCTAACAAACGAGTACTATGCAGAGCATAATATTTTATTCATGTGGACGGGAAAAAGCAGAGCCTCGGCGAGCCGATTATTTCCTCTGAGCCTGGAGCTACTTGGATCGAGAGATCTTGGCAGGTGGTGAATGAGATGAAGAACTCACCTGCTAATGCAGCGGGTAACCACATATGGAATATTATGTAAGTGACGACCGTAAGTGGTCTTGCATACCCAGAGTCCTTTGCTGCCATATGGTAACTATGTAGCTGCACTATTTGACCAGTCAGGTTTTAATTTTTATTATAAAAATAAATGCCAACTATCTATTTTATTTAAAAAATATATATATATTTACAACTTTACATGAACAAATTGACATAATATCAGAAATGGTGTTGAGATGGAAGTAATCTATAGACGCTTCTGCAAAATTTAAATGAAAATGATTTTTTTGTGATGAAAATTTCCTCCCCCTGTGGGAGCAGTATAATCTGTAGTAGGAGATTGCTGTGTAAGTCTTGTGACCTCATGGACCATACCACACCAGGCACATCTTTATGTCGATGGTCATGCTGATCCCCTTGGCTTTCATGGCAGAGGTACTGGAGTGGTTTGCTAGTTCTTTCTCCAGTAGGCCACAGCATACAGCCCCTGGTATTCCAAGGTTGTCTCCCATCCAAGTACTGACCAGGCCCATCCCTGCATGGCCTCAGGGTGGTGTGGCTTCTTGGTTCCCTGACTAGAATCAAACAAAGGTTGGCGCAGTGAAAGCACAGATTCATAACCACTGGACCATCCATGTGGAAGTCTTAAAAAAGTACTCAAAAAGTCAAGTTTTTGTTAGAAACATTAGAAACAAAAATCAAGTATTTTTAAAAACATGAAAAACTGGCTATACAGAAATTCCATACTGCCGATCCTGCACTTTTATGCAAATGTGTGGTTCTCAAATATAATTAACTGCTTTGGAGTGCCAATAGGGATTGCAGTCTGTTTGTGGTGGCCAACACAACGAAGCATCACATCTGTCAAGTATGCAATAAATTTAACAGCTGTAACCATACAAGTATTTTAAAGAAAATCTGAAATTTAGAGGACGCTACAGGGAATTCCATACCTGTTCTTCTGCCTTAGCCTGGGGAGAAGGGTTATTCTACAGGGGCTTACTCTTCTATTTAATTATGTTGCAAAAGTGGGAATTCCTAGTGCAGTCTTTTGTCATACTGTAAATAATTATTATTATTATAGTTTATTTATAATCCGCCAACATATTGCGTAGCGCTGTACATAAATTAGATTCAGACAATGATAAATACAGATTAACATTAGCAAAGGAAGGAGGGCCCTGTCTTTGAGCTAGGAATCCAATGTCCATGGTGAATTCCTAAAGTACTTAGGATAGAAACTTGCAGACTTACAGTCTAAGGTATAGTGAGTGGTAAAAGAGGGAGAGAGAGGTGATAAGCGTGTTAGGGTGGAAGGTGATACGCTTCTTTAAAGAGATGCGTTTTAAGTGAGGTTTTACATTTTTTGAGGCAAGAGGATAATCTCTTGGAGCGAGGCAAATAATCTGGTGGAGCGAGGACCCCTCCAGAGACTAGGGGCAGCACAAGAAAAGTCCTGGAGGTGGGAGTGAGAGGAGGTGACAAGAGTTGTAGAAAGAAGAAGATCATTAGCAGAACGAAGAGGGCGGGTGGGGGAATATTTGGAGATGAGACCAGAAATGTAAGGGGGAGCATTATTGTTGAGGGCTTTGTAAGTTAGGGTCATGATTTAAAATGTTATTCTTGGGGCTAAGGGAAGCCAGTGGAGTGATTGACAGAGAGGTGATGCCGACACTGAACGATGTGCATGGAAGAGGAGTCTAGCAGAGGCATTCATAATGGATTGAAGTGGAGACAGTCGGGTGGTGGGTAGGCCAACAAGAAGCGAGTTGCAGTAGTCTAGTCGAGAGATGATGAGAGAGTGTATAAGGATTTTAGTTGTGTCTTGTGTAAGATAGTGATGAATTCTGGAGATGTTTTTTAGATGGAGAAGACAATATTTAGTTAGTGATTGTATGTGAGGGATGAAAGACAGAGCGGGGTCCAGTAGTACTCCAAGACAACAAGCTTGAGAGGTGGGGGTGATGATGTTGTTGTTGACAGTGAGAGAGATGTGAGGAATTGACACTGTGGGAGAGGGAGGGAAGATTAGGCGTTCAGTTTTAGACATGTTGAGTTTGAGATGGTGGGTGGACATCCAAGAGGATATACTTGAGAGGCAGTTGGAGACGTGTGTTAGAAGAGAGGGGGATAGATCTGGTGAGGAGAGGTAGATTTGGGTGTCATCTGCATAGAGATGATAATGAAGCCCAAAAGAGTTTATGAGGGTACCAAGTGAGGATGTAGAGATGGAGAAGAGGAGGGGGCCATGGACAGATCCTTGGGGTACGCCAACAGACAGGGGGTGAGAAGAAGAGGTGTTAGAGAAGGAGACACCGAATGATTGATTTTATAGGTATGATGAGAACCACGAGATTACAGTGTCTCGAATACCGAGGAAGAGGAGGATATGGAGTAGAAGTGGATGGCCGACAGTGTGCAGAGAGATCTAGAAGAAGAAGAATTGAGAAGTGATCTTTTAACTTGGCGGTAAGCAAGTAATTGGTAACTTTAGTGAGAGCTGTCTCCGTGGAGTGTTTGGGCTGAAAGCCGGATTGGAAGGTGTCAAGAAGGGAGTTATAGGAAATAAAGCTGGTAAGGCGGTTATAGACGAGCCGCTCCAGCTGTTTGGAAGCCAGGGGAAGCAGAGAGATAGGGTGGTAGTTAGATGCGACGTCAGTGTCAGATGAGGGTGGGTATAACTATGGCATGTTTTAGAGAAGACGGAAACATGCCAGTAGTAAGGGAGAGGTTGAAAATAATCTTCAAGGTTCCTCCCATGTATCCCAAGTTAGGAGAAAAGGCAAAATGCATACTGCCATTAAAATACTTAAAATAGTTACACAACTGCTTATTTTGCAAAACTATTTCGCATAATATGAAGTCAAGTTCTATATAAAACCAAATTATAGATAAGGCATTTCAGTGTCTTTTTTATCTAAAATGGTTGTGCAATGTTCAGATAAAAACAGTGATGAAGGACTCCTCCCCTACTCTTCATCCTATAATGTACATAAGAGGCGGCAATATAAAATCGGTGGTAGGATAATGCAGTGTCAGCCCTAAACATTACGCTCAGTCTGCACATTTTATGTACCTAAAAAATTAAGTATTCTGGACATCCAAGCATTTTCAGCTGATATTGCCCTCTCTTGTGTACAAGCTCAAACAGTGGCACGTCTTTCGAGCACTGGAGACCAGCGCACCGTCATCATGGCACCGAGAACAGCGCTCTGATGACGCTCTGCGCTCCAGCCTGCATCCCATCTACCCCATCTCAAATTTACTGGACCTGCTTTCTGGAGGCTGTCAAGGCTAATGTAAGGGGCTGTAGGGTCAGTAGGAGCACATTGTATGTAATGTCACTGTCATTGTGTGCATGTGTCAATAGGAGCATGTTGCATTGCATGTTTATCACTACATACATGATAAACATGCAATGCAACATGCTCCTAGTGACACATGCACACAATGCCTGGCCCATATGTCACACTGTCAGACCGTTACCATGCCAAGCAGGTCCAGTAAATATGAGATGGGGGCATCTGTAGCAGATGGGATGAAGGCTGGAGCCCAGAGCGTCATCAGGGCGCAGTTCTCGGCGCCCTGATGACAGTGCAGCGCACAAAGGTTGGCGTGCCAGCTCAAACAGCAGAATTTAATCTAAACTTTGCAATGGAGATTTTTAGATTATTTACAGTCTTAACACAATTTTGTTGTGGTTTTGTCATTCAGTGGTGTCCGTTATACACCAGGCACATCTTTACAACTATTGTCATGCTGATCCACTTGGTTTTCATGGCAGAGATACTGGAGCGGGTTGCCAGTTCCTTCTCCAGTGGGCCACAGCATACAATTCCTGGTATTCCTAGGTGGTCTATTATCCAAGCACTGACCAGGCCCAACCCTGCATGGCTTCAGGGTGGTGTGGCCTTGCAGCGGTGAAAGCACCAAATCCTAACCACTGGACCACCATGGAACCCCTTAACACAATACCAGTTAAGTTATGTAGCAATTTATAAGTAATGTTCATTTAAACACATGACACAACATGCTGGACTTCCTAAAAGGTAAGTTCAAGATTTAAGAGAGAAAAATCTGATTCATACACTGCAATGACCAGGATCACATTGTCTACAAATGAAACATTTCCTTCACAATTCGCTATCTTCCAATTGTAAGTCAACAGTTTTCCTGAGTGGGCGCATTAAACCATCAACATGTTTAATGAATCTCACAAATGTTGTCAGAAGCCACATAATGTAATATACAGTAACAAGTCTCCTCATTATCTATGTGTGGGACTGAGGAAGGGCGTAGTGTATGTGTGTGACTCAATCCAACCCAAACGACATATAAAAACTAGTGTGGTTGCAATAAGCCTTACTTATAGGCTAAAAGCAGCTGAATGGTTTGCCTAGGCTGGGTCAATATTAAAGAAAAATTGAAAAAATATGTAGGCACCACTCAAGTCTTAGATTTATATTAAGCTCTTTTGAAGAACTAGATTTGATAATTGACAATACTATTAATACAGCCTTTAATATTGTATGCAATATATAGAATTATGCAGTACAGAGAGTGGATATTGCAATGTGTGATTATCTGCTTGGTAGTGTGAAGGGGTAAGATTTAATTTAGTGCTTCTCCAAGTACGAAGTTTTCCTAAGAAACACTAGAAAGTTGATTGGAGATCTAGGTCTTATCACCACGCCAAAGGAGATGGACAATAATAGCAATTTAGCCAATAGCAAAGCAAATATTTGCATATACTCATACAAAAAAAAAAAAAAAAACGTTATTGATTTTGCAACATTCTGCCGCAAAGTCTAGTTCTTTATCAAATATATTGAATATATGATACTTCTTATGATACTATATGCTGTCAATATTTATATCTTTATGAATGTATATATACAGTGCCTTGCAAAAGTATTCACCCCCCTTGACATTTTTGGTATTTTGTTTCCTCACAACTTGGAACTAACATGAATTGTTTGAGGATTTGCATCATTTAATTTACAGAACATGCCCACAACTTTGAAGATGTTTTTTTTATTATTGTGAAGCAAACAACAAATAGGACAGAATAACAGAAAAAGTCAATGTGCATAACTATTCAACCCCCTAAGGTCAATACTTTGTAGAGCCATCTTTTGCGGCAATTACAGCTCCAAGTCGCTTTGGATAAGTCTCTATGAGCTTGCCACATCTTACCACTGGGATTTGTGCCCATTCCTCCTTGCAAAACTGCTCCAGCTCCTTCAAGTTGGATGGTTTGGCTTGTGAACAACAATCTTTAAGTCTGACCACAGATTTTCTATTGGATTGAGGTCTGGGCTTTGACTAGGCCATTCCAACACATTTACATGTTACCCCTTAAACCACTCAAGTGTTGCTTTAGCAGTGTGTTTGGGGTCATTGTCCTGCTCAGAGTGGTACAGGTTTTGCTCAAGAATATCCCTGTATTCTCTAACCAGTTTCCCAGTCCCGGTCACGGCTGCTGAAAAATGGGATGGTGTTCTTTGGGTGATGTGATGTGTTGGGTTTGCGCCAGGCATTGCGTTTTCTTTGATGGCTGAAAAGTTAAATTTTAGTCTCATCAGACCAGAGCACCTTCCTCCATATATTTTGGGAGTCTCCCACATGCCTTTTCGCAAACTCAAAACGTGCCATTTTGTTTTTTGCTGAAAGTAGTGGCTTTCTTCTGGCCATAAAGCATAACTCTACGGAGTGTGTGGCTTTTTGTCCTCCTATGTGCAGCTCCTCCAGGGTTACCTTAGGTCTCTGTGCTGCCTCTCTGATTAATGCCCTCCTTGCCCGGTCCATCAGTTTGGTGGGCGGCTGTCTCTTGGCAGGTTTGCTGTTATGCCATGTTCTTTTCATTTGGTTATGATAGATTTGATGGTGCTCCTGGGGATCATCAAAGATTTGGATATTTTTTTTATAACCTAAACCTGACTTGCACTTCTCAACAACATTGTCCCTTACTTGTTTGGAGAGTTCCTTGGTCTTCATGGCAGTGTTTGGTTAGTGGTGCCTCTTGCTTAGGTGTTGCAGCATCTAGGGCCTTGCAAAAAAGGTGTGTATATGTAAGGACAGATCATGTGATACATAGATTGCACATAGGTGGACATCATTTCACTAAGTATGTGACTTCTGAAGGAAATTGGTTGCACCAGAGCTTTTTTATGGGCTTTATAACACAGGGGGTGAATACATACGGACATGCCAATTTTCTGTTTTCTATTTCTAAAAAAAATGTATGTATATATTTTTCTCATTTCACTTCACCAACTTAGACTATTGTGTTCTGATCCATCACATGAAATTCAGATTAACAAAACATTGAAATTAAGGCTGTAATGTAAAGTCAAGGTGGGTGAATACTTTTGCAAGGCACTAATATATATATACCGTATTTATCGGCGTATAACACGCACTTTTTTTCCCTGAAAATAGAGGGCAAATCATAGGTGCGTGTTATACGCCGATATTCCCTCCCCCTCCGCATTCTACCCCCCCTCCTCTACCTAAACCCCCCTAAATCCCCCCCCCCTCACTTACCTGCTTCTGCTCCGGCCTCCGCTTACCTCCTTGACCTGGTGACGTCCCATGTGCGCCAGTGCGCCAGGTCATTAGCATATACCGGGTGTCGGGGGTTTAGGTTGAGGAGAGGGGGGGGTTTAGAATGAGGAGGGGGGTTTAGGTTGAGGAGAGGGGGGGTTTAGAATGAGGAGGGGGGGTTAGAATGAGGAGGGGGGTTAGAATGATGAGGGGGGGTTTAGAATGATGAGGGGGGGTTTAGAATGATGAGGGGGGGTTTAGAATGATGAGGGGGGTTGAGGAGGGAGGATGAGGATGGGGTTTGAGGAGGGAGGTTGAGGGGGGGTTTGAGGAGGGAGGTTGAGGGGGGGTTTGAGGAGGGGGGTTGAGGATGAGGAGGGGGATGAGGATAGGGGGGTTGAGGAAGGAGTAAGAGGATTAGGGGGTTGAGGATGGAGGTTGAGGATGGAGGTTGAGGATGGAGGTTGAGGAGGGAGGTTGAGGAGGGAGGTTGAGGAGGGAGGTTGAGGAGGGAGGTTGAGGAGGGAGGTTGAGGAGGGAGGTTGAGGATGAGGAGGGGGGTTGAGGATGAAGAGGGGGGTTGAGGATGAAGAGGGGGGTTGAGGATGAAGAGGGGGGTTGAGGATGAAGAGGGGGGTTGAGGATGAAGAGGGGGGTTGAGGATGAAGAGGGGGGTTGAGGATGAAGAGGGGGGTTGAGGATGAGGAGGGGGGTTGAGGATGAGGAGGGGGGTTGAGGATGAGGAGGGGGGTTGAGGATGAGAAGGGGGGTTGAGGATGAGGAGGGAGGTTGAGGAGGGGGGCTGAGGAAGGAGAATGAGGATGCGGGGATGGAGGAGGGGGTTGAGGAGGGAGGTTGAGGATTTTGCTTCAAAGTTCTTTATTTGAATTTTTTTTTTTTCCCTGAAATTCCCTTCTTAAAATGAGGTGCGTGTTATACGCCGGTGCATGTTATATGCCGATAAATACGGTATTAATCTGAGTAACCTTAAGCAATCAAGCACAGATTTAAAGAAAACCATATCAATAAACCAGCAATTAAATGAGCAATGAAAAAATGTATCTAGATAATTATTTGAGTTATATTTGAGTTAAAATACCACTTCAGTTTATGAAAACTTCACTTATATGATTTTATATAAATCAGCAATGTAAGACAGGACAAAAAAGGATTCTCACAGAAAATATAACATTTTAGCACACTCTGAATCATGGGTGCCGCCATATTGGACAGCTAGTTGGCCTGGAGATGATTATCTGGGCCTTGTTCTTCCATTCCACTGTCAAGTGGCTATTCACAAAAGCATTTTTGAACAGAATTGAATAGATATGAATCTAGGATTCTTCCTATTCGTCACAGGTATTTATAATATTGGGGTGGGCGACAAATATCTACCAACGATAAAGCAAAATTTGTTTAGTATTTAAACATTAAAAGGCGGTTAATCTTTTATAGAACACTAGTCGGTTACCCATCATAAATGACGGTATTATATTAGATGTGTCTCTCCCCCCACCTCCCTCCCCGATGTCTCTTTCCCCCCTCCTCCTTCCTCTGTGTCTCTTTCCCCCCTCCTCCTTCCCCGGTGTCTCTTTCCCCCCTCCTCCTTCCCCGGTGTCTCTTTCCCACCTCCTCCTTCCCCGGTGTCTTTGCCCCCTCCTCCTTCCCCGGTGTCTCTTTGCCCCCTCCTCCTTCCCCGGTGTCTCTTTGCCCCCTCCTCCTTCCCCGGTGTCTCTTTCCCCGCTCCTCCTTCCCCGGTGTCTCTTTCCCCGCTCCTCCTTCCCCGGTGTCTCTTCCCCCCTCTCCTCCTCCTCCCCCTGTGTCTCTTCCCCCCTCCTCCTTCCCCATGTATCTCTTCCCCCCCTCCTCCATCCCCTGTGTCTTTCCCCCCCCCTCCTCTGTGTCTCTTCCCCCCTCCTCCCTCCCCTGTGTCTCTTTCCCCCTCCTCCCTCCCCTGTGTCTCTTTCTCCCCCTCCTTTCCTTGCGCATGAAATAGTACAATAGTTTCTGTAGTGCGAATGTGATCCCACATTAAAGCATATTATTAAAATTACACTTAAGTGATCCTGTCAAAATATGATCAATATTCAAGTTAGGGAACAGTTAGTGAGGGGCTGGAGCAAAACAAGAAGGTTGTAGTCTCGGGGTCACCATAAAAAAAAAAAGATGTTGAAATGGAGATAGACACAAAGATTGGAAATTAGCAACACACACATAAAGAATCCATAACTGACCAGATCTGAAAAATCAATATGTGAAGGGCTATAAATCATGGACACTATAGAGACCTCATGATACTCATGAATACTTAAAATAAAACAGACGTGCAACAGAAATTGAACGTTCGAGCCTGACCCCCATAGCATAGTATCGATACATGAAGCTCGCAAAGTGATTGAAAGCTTTATCTGATCAATATACATCCAATAGATGCATATTCCCAGGGTACAATGCCCTTCTACAGTCTGCAAAAACATATAAAATTGATAAGACTCAACAGGAATATACCAGTGTGTCAATGTTAGGGAATTCTTTTTGGATTGTGCAACTTCATATTCATGATTTTACTTTGACAACATGGCCTCTGTTGGATTTTAAGACAAGCTCATAATTTAACCAATTTGCTAAATAGGCTTAAACCTTATTTTGACTTTAAATCACAACAAATACTGTAAATCCGAGTTTTCTTTACAGGCATTTTATGGAAAAATACATTTGTAGTTTTCTCCTTTAAAAAGCTTGATTTACTGTTTAAGAACGTAAAAATGCAGCCATTAAATCATTAACTTTTAAAGCAATTATGATATACTAGCGACTTGCCCGTCAAAAATGACGGGGCAATAAAATTTGAAGGCATGGGAATGCTGTTTGAGACATAATTGAAACCGTTTTGGACTGTGAGGACCTTCGTCGCTCATTGCGAGCCTCTCCTGTCGTGTACTTTTGGTCCTCTGAGAGAGATATATATATTTCTATGTATATGTAGTTAAGTAATAATGAATGATTTCTTAAATCAATTAATATACTTTAATTATTTATAGTTGATATATGCAGCGAGCAATAGGCTGAAGAGCTAACAATCTGTTTGTATTTTGCGTCGGCATAGAATATACATTGTGAGTGTTAGTGCCTTGCTTATAAAAAGTGTCATGGATGTTTGAACTGTGCATTCTAAATAGGCTGCGTGCGCGAGGTAAAGCCGTTGGTTTATTGTGTAAAGCGGCATTGTATAGTCGTAATGTTATTAATGCGATACGCTTCTCGTGACCATTTTCCGGCTTTTGTAATAGTGTATTCTGTAGGCCGTAGTGTGATGTGTAAAGTGCTACACGATTTGCAGGGTTGTGCGCGGTCCGGGGTCGTGTAGCCTAGTTTTCATTTTTTCCGGCGGCCATATTTTTCCTCGCTTAGGCGATTTTACTGTGGCGAAAATTGTCTAAATCGAGTTAAATTTGCGTTCCACCTCACTCACAGACGTCCTGGCTGTTGCTCCATGCTGTCTGTGATGTTTTGGGATTTTTGGGGGGTGTATTTAGTGTGTTTTTAAGGTTTTTTGTTCGGCCGCTAATCTCGTAAATTTTTCGGTCTTTTTTTCTAAGACCCGCGTCTCGTAATTTTTTTAAGAAAGTCTTTCATTGCGTATTTTGATGGCTTTGTGAGGCTCTCAAGCAATGAGCACCACCTAGGTCGTACGCACCTTGCAAAGCGCGACATCGTCTTGCAGTTTGACAACTATATATGTGACTAGCGAATTGCCCGTCAAAAAATGACGGCAATGAAATTGTAAATGAGCAAATGCTGTTTGGTGTGTAATACTAAAATATATAATAGATGAATAAATGAATATACTTTACCTATTTTGAAGCATTGTGTTGAAGAGCTGACATGTTTTCATGTTGCTGCAGCATTAGTGGTGTGGAGCTGCTGTGTAAGCGTGAAGAATGTGTGCAGTGTAAGAGTGTGCGTGTGCGAGACCAAACCGTTAGCGTAGCTGTGTACTTCCGCATTTTATAAGTTATTGTTCTAAAATGGGGGCTAATGTGTGGTATGCGTCTGTGGCAGAATATCCGTAGGTCTTTTGTGGTGTTTTACGTGTTTCTTGTGGTGTTTTGCTTGTTTAGAGTGCTGTAGCCTCGTTTTCGTTTTGTTCGGCGGCCATTTTTTCTGTCGCTTAGAGAATTTTTTAGTGTCTAAACTCTTTTATTTTGAGTTAAATTGAGGTGTAACTTCATTTTTTGAGGTCCTGGATGCTCCCTCTTGCTGTAGGTAAGCTTTTTATGTATGTGTTGTGTGTATTTATTGTGTTTTTCATTTTTTCATGTCCACGGGTTGCGGACGTTTTTTGCGAGGTCGTAATTGTTCTTAACGTGTCTCGTACTTTTTTGCGAGGTCCGCAGTTGCTGGCAAGGAGCGCCAAAGGCGCGAGGGCCGCAGTCTCGCTGCGTGAGCCCGCAAGCGTCAACAACGGCTCGCATGCTCACAACTATATATGTGATTGGGGGCAACCATTTTTATGTTATTTTGTTACTTGGTGCACAAGTAAGATATTTAATTAGTTCTATTGAAAGGGCTTCCACAATGAAATGCAATTGACATAATCATGCTCCCATGTAGCAAAAAATTCAGTCATAGCAATAGTAGCCCTAGTCAATAAGGCATTGCATATAACTAATTTATAAGTTATAGTCTATCTTTTCCTCAAAAAAGCACCCTGTAAATATGGTACATAAGTAGTGTGTTGAACTTTAGTGGGAAATAAATTTCAAAGAAAAGGTTAGCTAATGACAGTATTATTACTTTATAGGGTTGTACTTTGCTGTTTACATTCCTGTACATAAAGCATTTACCCGACCTTGGATTTTATATGGGATACACTCACAGTTCTACAGCTTAGCCTACATAAAAACACTAATGCATTTACAACCGTTAAGGGACCGCTGCAGTTCAAGAACAAAAGACACTTCTTTGTCAAGTATGAACCAAACTAACAATATTAGCTGGTGTTTAAGCCATTTGGGGGGAAATCTGCATTTTTCAAGACTTTATGAGTACAGGAATCCATTTTGTGTTTGTTACATCACACCTGAGAACTGGAAGATGAAGGTATATGTTTCTAGAAAGCAATGGAAGGGGAGGTGGAGGGAACAGGCAGATGTCCAGAACCTTTGAATAAGGCTAAGATTGACCTCACACCCCTGCCATCTTACTAGCCGAGACGTAGGACGTTGCATCATGCAACGCAACCATATCTCTCCAGAAGTGCAAACACCCCTCTCACATACACAACTTCCACCTGTGTATCATGGATTCCTCCAGCATTAGCATCAAAATATGTTTATTTTCTAATAAAAAAAATCTTGCTGTATGACATTTTTGCTTCTAAATTATACTTTCAGTCAGACTTAAAGTTTTCAAACATTTATTTTTTTTCCCATTGTGCAGTGGCCCTATAAAGGGACACAATGGAGGTTGCAAATATGGTATAATTTAAAGCAACTGGTAATAGCAAGTACTTTACCAGTGGAAAGTTATTAAACTTTTTAGTCATTCTTTTGAGCAACCCACAAAGATTTATCTCTTGCTAATTTCGGATCATCAGCAATAACTACATATTATGCTCTTGATCCATTGTCTTTAACTCAAGTCATTAGGAGAACTAAAGACTAGGGGCCTCATTCAAATGCAATTTGGCCAATTGAATAGGGCTCTATATAAGCACAGAGCATATTTTTTTACAGAAGTTTTTAGTTAGTGAAGACCTTGCTTTTGGATAGAAGTTCACCAACTAAAAACTTCTGTAAAAAATATGCTCTGTGCTTATATAGAGCCCTATTCAATTGGCCAAATCGCAATTGAATGAGACCCTTAGGCATGCTCAGTATTTTATTCTGCAGCTTACTCAAGACAATGGACCCAAATCCAGGGGATACACAATTATTGGTAATGGTTTTTAATTAACTAGAGAAGATAAATCAATCTGTTAGTGAATGGATCAAAAAGTCTGACTTCTACCACGCTTAATATAGTAAATGAATAGTACATTTGTGTTCACATTCAAATATGTAAAATTAGTTTAAAAAAAAAACAACAGATTTCTCAGAATTCCAAGATATACAGTTATTGCGCTGAATTCTGGTAACCTGGGCATGTTATTGAGTCCACAAAGGATTCACACTTTAATCAATACTGTACCATTTTAAACATGGCTCCTTTAAGTACATGACTGCTTTATTTCTAAATTACTGTATATACTCGAGTATAAGCTAAGCCCCGGTGTCTCTCTAACCCCCCCCCCCCCCCCCTGTTGTCTCTCTAACCCCCCTCCCCCCCCGGTGTGTCTCTAACCCACACCGTGTGTCTCTAACCCACACCGTGTGTCTCTAACCCACACCGTGTGTCTCTAACCCACACCGTGTGTCTCTAACCCACACCGTGTGTCTCTAACCCACACCGTGTGTCTCTAACCCACACCGTGTGTCTCTAACCCACACCGTGTGTCTCTAACCCACACCGTGTGTCTCTAACCCACACCGTGTCTCTTTCCCTACCCCCTCCTCAACCTAAACCCCCTCCTCCACCGTGCAGATATAAAAAAATATTCTTCTGAACTAAATTGGATAAAGAACAAAATGTTTCTTTAGAAAGTTACAACACTTTTTGACGCTCCGTGACCTCATGGACCATTACACACCATGCACATCTTTATGTCCATGGTCATGCTGATCCACTTGGTTTTCATGGCAGAGATACTGGAGTGGGTTTCCACTTCCTTCACCAGTGAGCCACAGCATACAGCTCCTGATATTCCTAGGTGGTCTCCCATCTAAGTGTTGTGACCTCTTGGTTCCATGACTGGAATCAAACCCAGGTCTCAGTGGTGAAAGCACTGAAGGTCCTTTCCTCTTATGGTAGCACAGCACAAGGCAGCAGCAGTAGCAGTGAGCATCAGCTAGATGGCGCTGACAATATTCCGATGCCATATATAGTCAAGGCTTAGGTGAACTGTTAGGGTTAGGTTGAGGGTTAGTTCAAGGGTTAGGCTAACATTATAAGCTTAGAACTTATATATCTCTAGTGCTGCAAAATATTGTCAGCGCCATCTAGCGGTTGGAGACCGCGCTGCAGCGTCGGACCTGTCCCGACACCATAACAGGACAGATCTGCACTGAATACTAACCACTGGTCCATCAGGGAAGTGAGATAAGGATGGGCTAATACCAACCTTCTGTGAGAACCCTTTCATGTCAAAACGTTTAGTGAAATATAACGTTCTAAAATGTGAAAGGTTGGTTTGTAATTTTTAAAGCCTCCGGCCTTGCTTATGAGGCCCTTCAAGTATATATTTTGTTCACACTGCAGAAATACGTAGCTTACTTTCAAATGTATTTCTTCAACAGGGTATGTTTTAAATTTTTCACTACTATTTCAATAAGGAACATGCTGATGGCTAATCCAGAGCCGAAGGGTTAAGCCCTTATGCCCCTCACCATATGATTGGATATAAGTCCCATTCATAGCAGTTTATCGGATTTGGCACTTAAATCCATACTGGGAGTGAGCAGAAATGACTGTGCTCTGCTATACATATTGATATCTTTCTTAAGCTCCTCTCCAGCACCAGATGCTTCACTTCTCAACTAAAGTGACTCCAAATTACCCAGCGGGAGAGGATATCAAAACCAATAAAACACTACATTTTTATCCCATGTTCTCCCGCAGTAAATCGTTTCTATGCAACCTGTGCTGTGGAATGACCTGCACATCCCTGGCAGTGAGAGAGTTAAATATTACTTATTAGGATGTAACCAGCATTAGACATTATTTAATTTAATGGAATCGGAACAGATATTGTATCTCTAGAAGAGGATAAGATTTAGATTCAATTTTTACATAATGCTCAGATTTGCTGCAATGTATCCTCTGCTCACTATAGGTGACCTCTAGAAAAAGGAACTATTTCCTCATATTTCTGTCTAAAATGGTTAATGTTATGCTATTATTATCACATTTATTCTATTATTATCACATTTAGCTCCGACAGAAGCGAGATTTGTTTTCTTTATTGGTCAGCCTTCATATAATACCTGTAATAAAAAAGATAATTTATTTTTTCTTAACATGTATTTTATAGACACGGGATGCTCATAGATTAGTTCAAGGCTTTAGTTTTGCTGCCTTTGTTTTTAACTTATCTTATCTTTAACCTGCTGCTTATATCAAACTCATATTACATTGAATCATTCTATACACATACAGATTTAGTTTATTTAAAAAAAAATGGTTCACACCCTCAGAGGTGCCTACATAGGCACCAAATCTTTCCTGTTCGCTGCCAGTGCGCAGTGGCGCCCATCGGCCACTAGGTGGCGCGGCCGAGGGGTGAGTGAATTTCTTCACAGTAACCCTAACACCCCTTACCCTAACATCCCTCATCCTAACAGCTAACCCCCCCTCACGCTAATAGCTAAACCTAACACCTAAATTCAAAGACCCCTTGGCCGCGCCACCTACTGGCCGATGGCCGGCACTGCACACTGGCAGCCAACTGGAAAGGTCCAAGGTACCTTGTACTAACCAAAAACTGCATCCAAGTATACTCCACTATACTAACCTCCAAGCCAACAGCAGCACAGTGCAGAACTCCAGAGAGATTGCCTGAAGCTGCTTCCTTGTGGCGGGAATAAAAGACTACAAATACCATGATGCTTTGCTGTAGAGATTGCAACAATGTTGTAGCTGCCTCCGATTGGCCCCAACAAATTTTGAATTTTATGCTAATTTAGCTTGGATTTTCACTGGCATTTTTTCTCTCAAAATCAACTGCCAGAAAATATTTGCGAACTGTAGGGTAAGTTTATTAATGTTTTTTGGGGGATTTTTTCATTGCATACACTTCTGATTCTCCTCTATCAGAAGCATTTATAATCCAAGAAACTTCTATAAACCTTTAAATGCGTTGCAGTCTGCGAAAAGAGACAGGACTCTTCTACAAGATTTAGTAATCAAGGGAACTCTGTTACAATGACATGAATTAGCATTAAGCAGACGAGGCGATTGTCACCGCAGAGCGGCAGAGTCACAGGCCCTTTCATGCCACATCTGAAAGCCTCTTGTTCCTATGAATATTTCTGAATGACGAGCAGCGGGGCTCTGCGTTCATCTATCACGAACTGCAAAGGGGATTTTGTTCCCCTTTCAGAAAGCCCTCTCTTTCTGTGATGTTGAGAGGAAAAACAAAAAAAACAGCGGGATCCCTCAAACGCAGCTTTGATATGAGACAGTTTTGCCGTTTCATTTTTCTTTTATTTAAGCTCAGAGAGCAAAGTGTGCTGCGGACGTCTTGCCAGGAACATTTGGCTCCGCTCTTGAAAGTTGTTTTTGTTTTTTAACTTTGCTTCTAAATCAATAGTCGGAGAGCTTTGGCACTGGCAGGAGTTCAAAGCGCTTGGAATGGGACACATCCTCCGATTATACATTATAGCTACTACTGAATGGAAGTTAACTCAAGGCCAGGACAGCCAAAAACTTTAATAGGGTCAAACAATCAATAGCAACAAATGAAAAAAGTGACAAAGCCAGGTCGTACCAATAAATAAGGGATTAAATGTATCAATGCTGCTCTATATCCAACAGTGCCATGAAAATCAAGGGAGAAATACTAAAAGGTAACCTTTTCTAATCTAACACATGCTGCTCATATCAGAAACATGCATTACATGGAGTCATTTTATACACATAGATTTATTTAAAAAAAAAATGTTTTCCACACCCCCAGAGCTGCTTACCTTGTACTACCCAATAGAAACACTGCATTCAAGTACGTTGTTTAACCCTAACCTTTCAGCAAGTAGCAGCACAGTGCAGAGATCTAGAGCAGCGCTGCCTGAGTTTAATCATTCACATGCGGAGAGAGAGGTGTGCGGTGGCAACAAAAGACTACAAATCCCATGATGCTTTGCTGCAGAGATGGAATCCCCATGCACTTGCTACGATGTTGTAGCTGCCTCTGATTGGCCACAACCAAATATGATTTTTATGCTAATTTAGCTGGGATTTTCAAGGTCGATCTTTCTCAAAATCAAACTGCCAGAAAAATGAAGACATTTTACAAACTCTAGGGTAAGTTTATTAATGTTTATTTTGGGATTTTTTCATGCAAAAAAATGGTTTAATACTGATTTTACTCCAATAGGCGTATTTGTAATCCAGGAAACTCTGTTTTATAAGATATTTTATATCAACCAGTTATTTCTCCATTTTTTCCCTCACTGCAGCCTGCAGAGTGTCTGTAGATTTTGAATGACCAAACATTGCAAAAAAAATGAGTGCTAATGTACTGTCCGCTTTCTCCTTTGGTTTCTCTATATACCATAACCCCAAAAGAACTGACTTTTTTAAAGAAAATGGTGGTTAGGTATTGAAAACCAACAATGTTTTCAGATAAATAAATTAACAGACTCTAGTAGAGAATGGAAGCTCCAAGACATTCGTACTTGCTTTTTAAAGGACCACTGCTGTTCAAGAACAAAGACACTTGTTTGTTAAGTACGTACCAAACTAACAATATTAGCAGCTGTGTGTGTAGTCACGGACTTAAATAATTTTTTGGAAAATCCTAATTTTTGAAGAGTCTGTTTATTAGTAAATGAATAAATTAAACAAAATCAGTTTGTGGTGGTTACATCATATATTCTTTTCTAATTAAGAACACTCTGTATGGATTTTCCTGCTTAGTAATTCTCTTAGTCCAGGGGTGTCCAAAATAGGTCCTGCTGGACTGCACATAGGCCTGGATTTGTGGATATTATTGCTTCTTCAGTCATCCCGATTGTCTCACCTGTGCACAGAAAGGAAATCCTCAAATCCAGGCCTGTCTACGGCCCTCCAGGACCAAGTTTGGACACCGCTGTCTTAGTCAGACAAGGTATTTTATGTGCTGTGGTATTTTAAGGAACGGGGATCAGGCAGGAGGCAGGGCGAGCATGGCTTATTTGCTACTTTCTTATTCAACAGGGGAGTGGGAAGACTTGACATTCTAAAGCAGGCATGCAAAAAGGTCGATCCTGGAGGGCCAAATACAGGCCTGGGTTTAAAAATATCCCTGCTGTGCACAGGTGAGTCAATTGCTTCTTCAGTCACTCTGGTTGACTCACCTGTGCACAGCAGGGATATCCTCAAACCCAGGTCTGTATGTGGCCCTTCAGGATCGAAATTATGCATCCATAGTGTGTGTCTGAATCAACGATTTTTTTAATCCCCCTCCTTTCACTCCATGATAGAAAATAAAAAAAATAGCAGAACACAGCCCTCATGCTCCAAACCAGCAGAAAATGTAAAAGCCACAAACATGGAATCCCCTAGGTGCAGGTAGCATCTGCTAAAATAAATATTTCAAAGTCATCAATTTAACTAAATAGGCCTCTTCCCATAAACCAATCACATATTATAATTGTCAAACTGCGAGTCGTTGTCAAGGGATGTAGTTCGCGAGGAACGCATTTGAAGTGAAGTGAAAAAAAAAAAAACAACCACGCAGTGGGACACAAAAAAAAAAAAACAATAACGCACAATGAAGAAATACGGACTTACACAAAAAAAAAAAAAAATTACGACCCGCGGGAATTAGAGAAATCAGAAATATGAGGTCCCAAAAATACGACATTAACGGCCGAAACGCGTAAGTCAAAAAATAACCAAAACACTAAATAATAAAAACAAAACATAACAAAAACATCACACACAGCACGGGGGGGGGGGGGGGGGGGGGGGGTCAGCCAGGACGTCTGGGGATGAGGTTGCACGCAAATTAAAGTCGAATTTAAGTTTCGCCACTTCAAAAATCGGCTAAGCAAGAAAAAACATTGCGGCCGGAAAAAAAAAAAAAAAACGAGGCTACACCGTCAAGGACGTACGACTTTTACAAATAACAAATTACGACCCGCAGAACTTCGGGAACAAAAAAAAAAAAACGAGGTCGCAAATATACAACGTTAACAGCTGAACCGCGCACATCCACAAACACCAAAACCACAACAACAACAAAAATACTTTGGCACTTTAATAATTGGGAATTTTTGTAAGAAGGGTGAAAAAAATCTAAAAAGCCTATTGACCAGATTAATGTAACTTAACCCCCACAGGTACTATCGCTAGCTCCTAGCAGGCTCCAGAATGTGCCTCTATGGACATGTATAGCCAATACAGTTATCTGTGGAATGTTACGGAGTTCCCTTTTTAAGTCCTCATATGGCAATACTAGCTTGCTAATCCTTGGACTATTGGGAATACATGGTTAAAAAGGGTCAAAACATAACCTAAACGATGCGTAGTAGCTATGACATACACCTTGTATAGTGGTATAATCAAAGGTGGGCGAACAGTAGTCTCTGGGAAGCAATCAGTTCACAATCACAACTTCCCATCCTCGCACCGTGGATGCCAAATGCCTAGATCATACATGCAAAAATGCAATTCAATAGACAAAAAACAGAGACACCCCCACCCCACTATAGGGTTAAATGCTACTTGCTCATCCTAGGAAAATCCCAACAGTCCGTTTCGCCCTTCTGAGGGCTTACTCATTTAAGAAGTTTTGACACTTGAAAATCGGCTAAGCGGGAAGAAAAATGGCGGACAAAAAAAATTAAAACGAGGCTAAAGGACAGAGCCGCGAAAATCACTGCCAGCCACGTATGAGTTAGCCAGGAACGTAGCACATAGAAAATATACCATTACAACGGACGGAAAATGCTAGCGAGCCAAATAACGCATAGGGAAAAAAAAAACATTTTACAACACTTACTTACAACTAATGACATTAGGACTCTAAAATGCCGCTTTACCCGCCTAAACAAACGGTTTGGCTTCGCACACGCAGCCTATTTACACTGCACACTTGCCACATTGCTGACACTTTCTCCTCACATGATCAACCCTCCAACTGTACATTTTCAGATGCAGGAAAATCCAAATAGATTGTTAGCTCTTCAGGATGTTGACTGCTCCATATTAAATATAAATAGGTAAAGTATATTCATTTATTAGTTCAGATTACTTTATTAATTCACTGTACGGACATTTTTTTCACATTTTACACTATACTTATAGATCTGTCTTTGCGATGACCGCCAAAGGTGATCGTTGCAAAGCCTGACAACTGCAGTACATGAGCCTTGCGATGAGCGGCGAAGGCGCGCAGCGTGGGGCTCACAAATGAGCGCCGAAGGTCCACAGAGCATTGCCATGGCTTAAAATCGTATTGCCCTGTCATTTTTGATGGGCAAGTCACAAGTTCTTTATATTGTAAGTGCAAAGCTAGTAATAAACAGATGTGTTCCACCTTACGTTGGCTGTGGCAAATCAAGCAGCCTTTCCCAACTGCAGCTACTTTATGTATAAATGGAATTTTTTGGTTTGTGATCACAAAATGCGGTCAGGCCCCAAACCCCTGGGGATACATCCAGGAACCAAGCGTGTGATTTGATCTCATTGCGTTTAAAAATATTTTAAACCAGGAAAGGCAGATTGAGATAAAGATATTTTGTTTTACTCACATGCTACATGTTTTTCCATCATTTTTAACGCTTTAGTGTGGTATTCAAAAACGAGATTAACGTTTAAAGCTTACATTTGAACTTTTGTGTTTTTTTTAGACTACAGTAGCAGGTGTTCAGGGGTAGGAACGTAAACAAAAATCTTAAGACGTTAGACATGTTTTTCCACTAAAATGCCTCACAATGTACAGGCAGTTTTTCAGTAGAGGAAAGAGAACACAAATGTGTGTAATAATTGCATGTCTGAGGCCTTTGTAAATCTTACATAAGCAGAACTAGTGAAAAAGTAAAAAAAAAAAAAAAGGATACACTTATATTTTTGATGCATCTGAAAAAGAGAATTTCAAAATGTTTTACTCTTTGTTTTATTTATTTTTATGACAATTGCAAGACTGTATAATCATGCTCTGCAATACAGATATATGAGTCATGCCTGTTAGTCAGTGAAACCTGCATACCGTTATATGCCCACCAAGTTTAAAGGACCCCTGCAGTTCAAGAAAATAAGCTGCTTGTTTATCAACTATGCATCAAGCTAACAATATTAGTAGCTGTGTCAGCCAAAACATTTTTTTTCATGAAAAATCTGAATTCTGGAATACTCCGTTACGAGTATAGGAATCCATTTTGTGTTTATTGACGTAATGTTTGTTTGTCGTTATCAGTCGAGGAGGGGTAAGGGAGAAGGGAATGGGCATAAATCTTTTAAGGGAATGGGCATAAGTGCCTTTAATTAATAATAGAATACAATTGAAATTGCTTCTGGACCAGTGAGGGGAATGAGGTGTGGTGTCAAACACCTTGCATCCTTCAATGCAACCGTAGCAGAAATGTTAACGCCCCTCACACACAGCTTTTACCAATGTATTACAGATCTCCTCAAAATCCCGCAGAAGTACCACATTGTTTTTTTTTCTAATTAAAAAAGTAGCTGTATGACTTTTTTCCTGATTAATTATTCTTTTAGACAAAGATTTCAAACACATATTTTTTTTATTGCATTGGTGCTTTAAAAGGTTTTACTTGCAGGGCTTGACAAACCATGGGAGCCACCATTTTTTACTGCAATTCCATTTTGGAATGTGGGAATAATATGTAACACAGACAATGTTAATTCTAGATCAATTATCAATCAGATGTTGTTGTTTAGTCCTTCACTCATGTCCGACTCTCGATGACCATATGGACCGCAGGAATAGATACTGGAGTGAGTTGCCAGTGCCTTCTCCAATTGTTCGGACCTCTCTGCTATGAGCTGCCCATCTTGGGTGACCCTACATTGTACAGCTCACAGTTTCATTGAGGTACACAAGTCCTTTCAACACGAGAAGGTTGTGATCCAGAAGGGGATCAATCAGATACCTTGAGCATTTATACCAGTTCCAGTACAGAAGCTTCCTGAAATATTATAGGCTCACCCTATAAGTGCCTCTGCTGCCATGTAGAGTCCAGCTTTGTTTATTTTCTGATAAATCATACTAGATAAGGTGTTGCCCAACACAGCTCTGTTTATCTCACCACAATGGCACTTAACCGAGTCCTGCATATGAAGCCATTATCACAGCCATACGCAGCCTCACAGTGATGCAATGACTCTCAGACAGACCTGTAATGGGTAGACTATGTATTCGTGCAGCCAATTCATACAGAAATACTGCACCGCGCACCGAATTCACCCCACAACAATGATGCGGTCTGATCTACCCCAGAACACCACAATGCATTAAGAATGTAAGTATAAATCAAGCTAACAATGACCAACAATACACGGAAGAGAAGCAACTTTTGCAATAAACTTTTTTTATTTTAAGTGCAGCTTGCTTAGTGGAACATTATTTGTAAAACTGCAATATATTCACTTTGATTCGTGTATCATGATCATAAAATTCCCTAAAAGTCTACTAACCTCCACTTAATGAGTAGTCCATCAGCAGTTTAGCATTTGCCCTGTTTAAAATTGCTATTATAAATGCTATTACTAGTGCCAATTCATAAAAGCCACCTTGGATTAGTCAAATAATTTTCTAATACCACCCCACGAGAATTTATGGCACAATGCAACCAGATAAGGCTCACGAGGTAAGAAAAAGATCTCTGTATGTTTGTGTCGGTCAGTTGTGTCCGACTCTCCATGACCGCAACACACCATGCTGATCCACTTGGTATTTGTGGCAGAGATACTGGAGTGGCTTGCCAATTCCTTCTCTAGTGGGCCACAGCATACAGCTCCTGGTATTCCTAGGTGGTTTCTCATCCAAGTACTGACCAGACCCAACCCGGCTTGGCTTCAGGGTGGTGTGACCTCTTGGTTCACTGTCTGGAATCGAACCCAAGTCGCAGCAATGAAAGCACCAAATCCTAACCACTAGACCACCAGAGAAGCTAAAAGGTCTCTAATCACAGGTACAAAATACATTTTTACACAGGTGATATGTCTAAGAAATTTGCATTTTTTTTAATAGTATTGTTTTTGTTACTGAAGAGCTCTGAACCGTTAAAGTAGTCGAAAATAAAATGATTCTGATAACAGCTTTGGAGTCAGAGATTCATATTAATAATGGTGATGATTATTTGAAAAGCAAACAAAAAAAAAACATAATATATGACTCAGCCATGAAAATGAGGTGATAATGCAATATATGCACTAATACCAAGATTAAAGGATTTGATCGGTTAAAAAGTTTGTTGCATTATTTTGGTTTAATTAAAATTGACTGATTATGGATAGTGGGTGTCTTTGCAAAATAATTAGTTTGTCTCGGTGCATGCTCTAAGATGAAGATGTAAGTTGTTTAATATACTTTTGACAGTATTAATTCAGACAGCACACTTTTTTTGGTGATACAGGCTACCATGTTTCACTCTGCACAGTTCAAGGCTGCGATCAAAGATCTACTACAGTGCCTTGCAAAAGTATTCACCCTTCTTGATTTTTTACCTATTTTGTTACATTACAACCCTAAGTTCAATGTTTTGTTGATCTGAATTTTATGTGATGGATCAGAACACAATAGTCTAAATTGGTGAAGTGAAATGAGAAAAATATATACATAAAACTATTTTTTAGAAATACAAAACAGAAAATTGGCATGTGCATATGTATTTACCCCCTTTGTTTTGAAGCCCATAAAAAGCTCTGGTGCAACCCATTACCTTCAGAAGTCACATACTTAGTGAAATGATGTCCATCTGTGTGCAATCTATGTGTCACATGATCTGTCATTACATATACACATCTTTTTTTGAAAGGCCCCAGAGGCTGCAACACCTAAGCAAGAGCCACGAAGACCAAGGAACTCTCCAAACAAGTGAGGGACAATGTTGTTGAGAAGTACAAGTCAGGGTTAGGTTATAAAAAATATCCAAGTCTTTGATGATCCCCAGGAGCACCATCAAATCTATCATAACCAAATGGAAAGAACATGGCACAACAGCAAACCTGCCAAGAGATGTCCTCCCACCGAAACTCACAGACCAGGCAAGGAGGGCATTAATCAGAGAGGCAGCACAGAGACCTAAGGTAATCCTGGAGGAGCTCGGAGTTCCACAGCAGAGACTGGAGTATCTGTACATAGGACGACAATAAGCCGTACGCTCCATAGAGTTGGGCTTTATGGCAAAGTGGCCAGAAGAAAGCCATTACTTTCAGCAAAAAACAAAATGGCACGTTCTGAGTTTGCAAAAAGGCATGTGGGAGACTCCCAAAATGTATGGAAGAAGTTGCTCTGGTCTGATGAGACTAAAATTTAACTTTTCGGCCTTCAAAGAAAATGCTATTTCTGGCGCAAACCCTACACATCACCCAAAGAACACCATCCCCACAGTGAAACATGGTGGTGGCAGCATCACGCTGTGGGGATGTTTTTCAGCAGCCGGGGCTGGGAAACTGGTCAGAGTTGAGGGACAGATGGATGGTGCTAAATACAGGGATATTCTTGAGCAAAACCTGTACCACTCTGTGCGTGATTTGAGGCTAGGACGGAGGTTCACCTTCCAGCAGGACAATGACCCCAAACACACTGCTAAAGCAACACTTGAGTGGTTTAAGGGGAAACATGTAAATGTGTTGGAATGGCCTAGTCAAAGCCCAGACCTCAATCCAATAGAAAATCTGTGGTCAGGCTTAAAGATTGCTTTTCACAGGCGCAAACCATGCAACTTGAAGGAGCTGGAGCAGTTTTTCAAGGAGGGATGGGCAAAAATCCCAGTGGTAAAATGTGGCAAGCTCATAGAGACTTATCCAAAGCGACTTGGAGCTATGATAGCCACAAATGGTGGCTCTACAAAGTATTGACTTTAGGGGTGTGAATAGTTATGCACATTGACTTTTTCTGTTATTTTGTCCTATTTGTTGTTTGCTTCACAATAAAAAAAGAACATCTTCAAAGATGTGGGCATGTTCTGTAAATTAAACAGTGCAAATCCTCAAACAATCCATGTTAATTCCAGGTTGTGAGTGACCAAAACACAAAAAATGCCAAGGGGGGCGGGGGGATATTTTTGCAAGGCACTGTGAGTGAAACACAGCAGCCTTGGTCACAGGTTACAGAAAAACACGGGAGCTGTGCTATGTGACAGACAGGCTTATGAAGATTATACCATTTATTTAATTAATTTTAAATATTACACAGTTGTGACACATAAAATGGATCTATCCTGTTATAGTTACGGCACAGGTCTAGCCACCATGGACTATGTTCTAACCTAAGAACGGTAGCCTTAAACTAACCCTCACCCTAACCGTCTACCTAAGCCTTGACTCTATGATATGGCACTGGAATATCGGCAGCGCCATCTAGCGTTTGGTCACCGCACTGCATCGGCGGACTGGTGCCGTAACCATAACAGGATAGGACCCACAAAATGAATTATCTAGACATAACTGGAGATATTGAAGATCCTAGTTTAGTTATTCCACCCTTGGAAAGGACATGGTTATTATTAAAACTTTTGAGGCGAAATATTAGATATTTACCCCCTTCTGGATCGTTATCTTGTCATGATGAAGGGGCTTGTGTACATCAATGAAGCTGTGAGCTATACCATATATGGTCACCAAAAATGGGCAGGTCATGGCAGAGAAGTGAGACAAATTGCCGTCTACTGGAGAAGGAACTGGCAACGCACTCCAGTAACTTTGTCAAGAAAACCTTATGAATAAGCACAACCAGAAACATAACAATTGTGCCTGGCATGCTAAAGTCATGGAGAGTCAGACACGACTGAACGACTAAGCAACAAAATTAGATATTTAAGATCTGGCTGAACTAATCTATCCTCTCTGACAACCTACTTCCAACAACTAATGGTAATTATAATAATTTGTATGTGTACTTTTAATTTGTGCAGTAACTGGGACCTTTGCTATGACATAGAACAATACAACATGACCATACATAATCTGCCAACCCATTTGTAACTAATAAAAATCAGCCAAAAATAATGGGCATAACATTAAAATAAATCAGCACATAAATATTCAAGTATAAAAGGCAATAATAATGCAAGATCTCAATCACAAATAGCAATATGCCAATCTCCCAAGGCATCATTCAGAGCCAAAACAGCCAAATAGGAATTATTAACCATAAAACAACCACCCACCTCTCCGATTACAGGTCAAAGCACAATTACATAGGTAATTAACAAAGTAACAGCCTTAATGAATGGCTGATTGCAAAACCAGGAGCCTGCTCAAGTGTCATGTCTCCCATATGTTTCAATTATACTATATATTTCACCTCTGAATGGGAGGCTGTGATGAGAAGCTTTAATGCAGTAAGAGGCATCTGCCATGCTGGGTAATGTGACAGCTCAGGGTGTAATCCTGACACTACAATTAACCCATTCACACACAGGGCCATGTTAACAGCATAGTGATATCAAATGTCATTGACTTGGCATAATCTGCAGTTATAACCCAAAACATAACACTGCAACACATATATATATATATATATATATATATATATATATATATATATATATATAATCACACACACACAGTAAACTCCCTGTTATCCGGCACCCACAGGGACTCCCTATTGCCAGATAAGTGGAATAGTTGCCGGTTAATTGGGAGTCCCCGAATTTAAGGGTCTAAACGACCCTTAAACCCCCCAAAAACACCTTTAAAAAGGCATTAGCACCTAAACAATTAGGAAAAAAAGTTAGTATTCTTTTTTTTAGCAGTCTCAAACTGCCGGATAGTGCTGCTTATGCCGGTTTAGCAGGAGTTTTTGTTTTTTTTAAATGGGGAATTGATGCCGGTGCCGTTTGCTTGAGAGTCATGGTTAGTTGGGTGCCGGATAACCAAGATTCTAATAAATAAATAAATAAATAAATAAATAAATATATATATATATACACACACACACATATACACATACATATACACACACACACACACACACACACATATATATATACATATACACACACAGCAGTACCAGTTGTAGGAGCCTCGGCTCCCAGAAAGTTATTGCTTCTGTGTCTTATATATACACACACTTTGACATATAATGTCTTGTTTGATTATTTATTCTTGAGAACAATTGTTTTACTGCAGGTAAAATGTTTCTACTAAGAAATAAGAATAATTTTACTATTCGTACCCTGCAGTGCGGCAATAGTGGTAATGCTGGAGGCATATAGGAGCTGAAATAAATACTATAATACTGTATATAATTATTATACTATTGTATCCAAGAAATTCACAATAATGACAATAGATAGGATACCCACTTGGTCTAAAGAGTAAGATTTTCCATTAAATTACTCCACATATTGGGATTAGCACGAAATAAAAAGAGAATGTGTTGAAAATTTTGGGAGAGAAAAAAAAATAATGCAGCTGGGCAACCACGTGCACATTTACCTGTGACATCTGTGGCCTGAAATTGATGTCTTTGAGGTCTACAGATCCAGGTGACAGGTTATGAAGCAGTTGGCACAGCAGAACCCCATCTCTCAAGGCTTGGGCCAAGTCAAATACAACAGCTGTAGGCCATACCACCCTATGGTCAGTGGGCAACACTTTGCAGTCTATAAGCCAACGTCCACATTGTCTCCACTCCTCCATGGTGAGTGGCACCAAGCTGTGGATCCCACCGAGGCTCCTACACTTCCAATGCTGGGACCCAAGAGGAGAATCCAGACAGGGACAATACTAACATAGACTGATAGCTATGCAGGGAAATCCAAGTGCATCCAGTAGTGATCTCTCATTGAAAGTCAGACACAGTGAATCCAATCTCACAGCAGGTTCTTCTCAATGGTGGCTAGGCAATCTAAAAATACAATCTCCTAGATAACACACTTCCATTGACAGGGAGGCCGGAACAACCCAAGAACATAGAGCAGTGACCTCTCATTGATGGCTAGGTTGAGATAATCCAAGTACATATAGCAGACAATTTGCACTGATTTTCACACAAGAGTAATCCAAGCAAGTCTTCTGATTAATGGCTAGGCAGGAATTATCCAAGAACATAGAGCATGGTCCTGTCACTGATAAATAGGCAGGGACTTTCAAAGCAAACTGACCCCTGATCCAATATATGGAGCAGACTTATGTGATCGCCAGAAAGGAACAATCCAAGAACAAGAGTCCTGTCATTGATTGTCAATCTGAGAGCAGAGTCCTTTTATGAATGGCCAGTAACCTCACTTCCCATGGTGTCTGTATGAGGCCAGCTCTGTGGTGTCTCCTTATTCTAGGGAGCACTGTCTGATATAACTGTGTGATGTCCCCATAAAATATCCTAGATGTGTATGGGATGTCTCTTATTTGCAGTGTAAGGATTTTTCTCCATATAATATCTCAGCAGTCTGTATGAGGCCAGCCCTTATATCCCCATGTGCTTTCTCCCTGTGTATTCCAGCAGCACTCTGTGTAGGATGTCTCTTCTGTGGAGGATGTCTCTTCTGTGGAGGATGTCTCTTCTGTGGAGGATGTCTCTTCTGTATGGGGTGTCTGCATGTGGTCCAGCCCTGTGTCTCCCTGTCCCAGCAGTGAGGCCAGCCCCTGTATATCCCAGCTGTACCCTCCTCAGTGTAGCAGTGCTGGGCTCTCACAGCTGCCCTCAGTCCATCCTCTGCATTGTCCTGAGTAACATATAACAAAGAGCAGCCAGTGCATGCACAGTGCAGGGAGCCCAGACTGCAGCTCTCACCTCCTCCTCCTTCTTCTTCTCCTCCTCTTCCCTCTATACAACCCCTTCCTTTCCTCTTTCTTGGAGGCTTCTTTCTCCCACACTCTTTCTACCGGACCTTCTCCCTGAGCTCTGCTGTGATTCAGCGCACGCTCCCGAGGAGTGAAGCAGAGAGCGTGCACGAGAGGGGCTGGTCCTACTGAGGGGCGTGTCTGCTACTCCGAGGGCGGGGTTAGTGTAAAGGGGCTTTTACAGAGTATCTGTTATCTCCCACCTTCATACTCATCATATCCACATGTGCAGTTACATGGAGTTACTACCTAAGTATTAAGTGTGCATGTGTATATATATATATATATATCTATATATTTATTTATTTGCATATATACACATATTTCTATCTTTGTTTCTGTGTGTATATCACATATATAGTTGTGAGCATATGAGTTGTTGCTAACGCTTGCCAGCAACTGCGACCCTCACACATATAGTTGTGAGCAATACAGATTGTTGCCAACGCTTGCAGGCTCGCGTAGTGAGCCTGCTGCAACTATGGCCCTCGCAAAGCGAAGGCCGCAGTTGCTGGCAAGGAGCGCCGAAAGGCACTCCTTGCGATGGTGGAGATTAGACGCTCATCCCTAAGACTTAGGCAGGGAGCGCCAAAGGAGCTCACTGCGCTGATGGAGATGAGCGCCATAGGCGCTTATCCCTACGACCCGTACAACTTAGGCAGGGAGCGTAGGCGCTCATCCCTAAGACCTCGTATGACTTAGGCAGTGAGCGCCGAAGGCACTCACTGTGCTGGTAGAATGGAGCGCCATAGGTGCTTTTCCCTACGACCCGCGGAACTACACATAAACAAAAAACAAAATTACACAATTCAGAATGCGAGAACCGTGGCAATTTGAAAAAATTGCATGAAAAAATTACGGCCCGTAACACTTTGCAAAAAGAAAGCGAGACACACAAGATAAAATCCAACCCGGGGCACTTAGAAAAATAATTAAACACGAGGTCCAAAAAATACGAAGTTAACAGCCGAACCGCGCACATACAAAAACAATAATAACACCACCGAAATAAAAAATAAATAAAAAATCACCCACAGCACGGGGGATACCCACGACGTCTGGGAGTGAGGTTGCATGACAATTTACCCACAATTTGACGAGTTTCGGCACACAAAAATCGTCTAAGCGCCCAAAAAAATGGCGGACAAAAAAAAAAGAAAACGAGGCTACACCACCAATAAACACGCAAAAACCCACCAGACACATAAGACTTTTACACAAGAACGTACAAGGTATGAAATACATTATTAGGGAGGACGCAAAATGCTCAACACCCGCGTAACACATACACAATCGCCTCCATTTTACAACACTAACATGAAACTAATAACATTACCATTCCAAAATGCTGAATTACACACCTAAACAAACGGTTTGCGCTCGCGCTCGCGCACGCAACCTACATACAAATAGGTAAAGTATATTAATTTATGATTTTATTAATTAATTATCATTAAAAAATACATCTACAGAAAAAAAAAAGCAGGCAAGAAGATTGCAATAAATGCAGAAGGCATCCATCCCCACGACTCACACTAAGCGCCGAGAGTGCTCAAAGGAGCAACAGTACACCAGGGGAGTACTGTTTTTTCCCCCGTAATTTTTATGGGCAATTTCCTAGTATATATATAATTCCATGGTGGTCCAGTGGTTAGGATTTAGTGTCTTCACTGCTTGCGACTTGGGTTTGATTCCAGTCAGGGAACCAAAAGGTCACACCACCCTGAAGCCAAGCAGGTTGGGCCTGGTCAGTACTTGGATGGAAGACCACCTAGGAATAGGAGTAGCTGTGGACCACTGGAGACGGAACTGGCAACCCACTCCAGTATCTCTGCCGTGAATACCAAGTGGATCAGCATGGTGTGTTGCGGTTCATGAGGTCACGGAGAGTCGGGCACGACTGATCAGCACAAACACACACACATATACTGCAATACTCTGATTAATCATCTAGATTACTGGATATAGCTGCCCACACTTTATATAAAGGTATAACAACATATCAGGGTGGAGGCAAACATTCAACTGGAGGCTGATATTCTAATCTTTAAATGTGAATTTAACAAATAATTCCTATTGCTAGGGTATCGGAGTAGTCATTTAAAGGGCCATTACTTGCTCCATTTTTAGCTGGACATGGATCTCATAATACAACTAAAGATTCTTCAGTTCCAATAAAATTGCCATCAACTTGGAATGATTTGAGATTTCTCCAAGCAATTACAGCCTAAAACACCCGTGTAGCTCAAGAAAAAGGCACTTTGTCTGAAGCATGTAACAAACTAGCAACATCAACAGCTATATGAGCCGGGGGCGTAACAAACATTTTTAGCGAAAATCTGAATATTTGAAGACTTTGTTTATGAATAGAGGAAACTATTTTGTCTTTGTTACATTACTTCCTTAGAACTGAAACATGAGGGGGTGTTTTTTTATCTAACAGTGGATGGAGAGGTGGGGGAGGAGGGAACAGAGAACATTAAGAAGGCTTTTATTTTTAGATTATTGAATCATATTGAAATTGACACACAATGAAAGGACAGCTCTCCAGGAATGTAAACTATCCTCTCAAACACACAACTTCCACGAAGTCATGGATGCCTCCAGGGTCCAGCAGTCATCAATATTTATTTTTTTCTAATTAAAAGATAACTTCATGACCTTCTCTTAATTAGGCTCTTAGTCCCACTCAAAGTTTTCTCATTATATAAAGATTAAGTATAGCATCAAACATTAAGTATATATATTTAACTAGTTGTTTGCCCGTCAAAAATGGATACTATATATTTTTTCCCCCTCATCCCCTTCCCCTGTATCTTCCCCCCTCTCCCTCCCCTGTGTCTCTTTCCCCTCTCCTCCCTCCCTGTGTCTTTTCCCCCTCTGTCTCTTTCCCCTCTCCTCCCTCCCCTGTGTCTTTCCCCCTCTCCCTCCCCTGTGTCCCTTTCCCCCTCTTTCTCCCTTTCCCGTGTCTCTTTCCCCCATCCCCTGTGTCTCTTTCCCCCTCTCTGTCCCATTCCCCCCTCTATTCCTTGTGCTCTGCGCATGCATGGCTGGTGCTGCGCTTTGAGTATACACGGCTAATGTGCTGTGTGCTGTCTCTCTCTACTCTGTCTCTCTCTCTCTGTGCGCCCTCTCTCTGAGCACCCTCTCCCTCTCTTTGTGCGCCCTCTCTTTTTGTGTTTGTGCTCTCTGTCTCTCTGTGTCCTCTTTCTGTCTTCTTTGTGCTCTGTCTCTCTTTTTCTCCCTCCTCCCTCTCTCTCTCACCTCCCTCTCTCTCTCTTCCTCCCTCCCCTGTGTCTCTTGCCCCCTCCTCCCTCCCCTGTGTCTCTTTCCCCCCTCCTCCCTCCCCTGTGTCCCTTTTCCCCCCTCCTCCCTGCCCTGTGTCCCTTCCCCCCTCTGTCTCTTTTCCCCTTTCCCTCTTCCCCCTGGCTCCCCCCCTTTCACTTGTGCTAATGCTGTGCTTTGCGCATGCGCGGCTGGTGCCTCGCTTTGTGCGCTACGGCATGTACGGAAATGCGAACAAATAGTTTTTTAAAGTGCGGATGCACTATCCTGGAGCATTACGCACCCTTCACAAACTATATTAGTGATCGTGGGCCTAATATAAGGGGGCACCCAGCTACAATTCTGGGGTTGTAGATGGGTGGAGAAGTCAGAAGGGGGGAGATGCAGAAATCTTGAGAAAAACAAAAGAGGATGTGTGGGAGAGAACTTGGAAATATGATCTGTAAACCGAGAGAGCCAAGCTATGAAACTGTTTAACTGCAGGCTTTGGAAAAGTTATATTTAATTCAAAAGAGTAAAAAAAATACTGTGAAAACAAAAAATTAAACATACTTAAAGGGCCAGTGTACTCACACATTTTCTGTATGTTCTGTTGATAATGGGCAAACTATTTGTCTTTTTTGTAAATAGGAATAAATATAGTTAATTTATATTTTGTGAATTACTATATTGAACCATAGCACTCGTTAGTGCAAATACTTTCAATAGAACAAAACCAAACTTCTATCTGCACCCAAGGTTTACCCCAGGAAGACACTGCCGTGGCTGCACTCACTATATCATAATTGAATATAATAGTTAATAATTTGCTTTTCTAAAAACATTTGATCGGTATAAAGTTTAGTTCTTCAAAATGTATTACTGTAGTTAAAGAACCTGTTATAGAATCACAACAGGATGTGGAAGTTGTAGTAATTTCTCATTGATAAAATTCATGTTTTTTTTTTTTTTAAAAAAAAAGCTTCTTTCCTTTACATGTAGGAGGTAATCATGGTAATGGAAGTGTCTCTATACACCATATATTAATACAGTGTTTTCATTGGCTGGATACTTGTTGCTTTAAAATGGTTTCCCATGTATGGATAGCTTATCAGCTCTGTATGAGAGTCAACCAATGAAGAGTACTGTCCAGATAACAGCTGGCCTCTATTAGTCGTTCTTTAGACCTGCCTCACAGCTACAGCTCCTCCTACCCCTTTATTGACCTCATAAAGTGTGGAGACAAGCGGCTGAGAAACTGGTGTTAAAGTTAGTTTTAATATTGTATATTAAATTTTTTATTGCTTTTAATTTGATGTTTGAAAGTAATTTTAATATTGAATAATGATTTTTTTTAAATTTGTTTACTAAGCATTTTATTAATGATCAATGTTTAATTAGTTAATCTAGTTCATTAAGATCATTTAAAGGGAAAGTTTCACCTAAAAAACAAGTTACTTTTATATGAAAGTATAAAGTACATTTTCATAAGTTGAAATATATGTGTAAAGGTTTATCACTTGCATTTTATTACTACAAAAAACATCTATATATTTAATGATATGAGCTACAGAGGAGCACAGATGAATAAATGTAACTGCCAGAGTTCACATTACTGTAGACACTCAGTTACCTGGCACCCATGGGGATTGGTAGATGCCGGATAAATTTAGTTTCTGGATGCTTGAGAGTCACTATTAAAAGACGCCTAGATTAGCTGCACATAGGAGGCACTGCTAAGTATATCTGTCAGTGAGGGCTGTTCTAGCAGCAGCAGCTTTCACTCCTCACTTATAAAGAAGTAGAGCAGTAACTAACTGGCAAATTATACAAATGTCATAACTTTTCCCAAAGATAGTTCATCTCTAGAATTAGACTTTAATACAAAAATAAACTTAAGTGTAAGCTGAGCTTGCACTTTAAGTATTAACACAAAGAACACACATAAATATTGAGATTTTTAATATTATTCTGTGTTTATATGTATTTTCCTGCTTATGTTCTTTAGGCCTTGCGTACACATCACTGCTGCAGCTATAAACACAAGTAGACGTAGTGGTGGAGATAGTGAATTAGGGGAACCAGTGCAAATTCATTTGGGGATCCCTTTGCACAGTTTGATAGACCCTATTGTCTTAGTCATTCAGTCATATCTGACTCTCTGTGACCCCCTTGACCGCAGCACGTCAGGCACATCTTGTGTCTGGTTGTGCTCATCTATAAAGTGTTCTTGGCAAAGTTACTGGAGTGGGTGCCAGTTCCTTCTCCAGTGGATCGCAATTTGTCTGACTTGACCGGGCGCATCTTTGGTGACCCTACCCGGAGTAGCTCACATCTTCATTCACAAGCCCCTTCAGCATGACAAGGTAGCGATCTAGAAAGGGATAGACTCCATAGGGGTCAATCAAAATCTGAAAATATATGAAGATGGTCAGATTACCAATATGGTGATCAGATAACCATTCTATAAAATAATTATCTGCCCTTCTCTAATAAATTAAGAGGAGGGCATATAACAGAGGGCCCTTATCATGCTCTGGGCCCCAGTGCTTTGCTCCACCACTGAGTAGACGTAAAAGCCTACAGAATTATATTTACCTTGTATATGACATTTACAAGATGATAGTAATAAGTAGTTTGGGAGTCTGTTTTTACTTTTGGAAAGTATGGAAACTGTGGAAATTACACAGAATAAAAGGATAGTTATCAGATATGCTGCACTCATTCAGACCTCACTTGTAACTGAGATAGTAGGTACAGATGAAACTATCAATTTTATATATAGCTTATAAAACTGTAAAAAAACACAATTTATCTAAATGCCCAAGTCTAATAGAGATTGTTGTCAAGTCCTACTAAAATAGTTGTGATATTAATATCTGTATCTTACTGGAAAAAATAACTAATAGAATTATGGATCTGCAGAGTCCCATGTTATTCGATATATTACTTTGCAGAACTACACTTAATAACTAACAAGACAGACAAAAATAATACATTAATCAACTTGTATATTTATGCTGTAAAGGGGATAGCCAATGCTTTTGTTTTTTTGTTTGTTTGTGTTTTTGTAACCTAACAGGCGATCTTAGATCAATATAAGATTTCCATTCAACTCTATTAAAATGACTTTGATAAAAGAATACAACTTGAAAGGCAAAAAAAGATGAACAAACAAGTAATATGTTCAATTATTTAACTGAATAATAAAAACATCCCATTCAAATTTTCTTTTTTCTATGTGATGTGAAAAAGGCCTCTCAGAATCACTTACTTTTCTGAAGGGTATGTGTGTGAGGGGGGCATTTACATTTCTGCAGGAGCAAGGATTGCAGTTATCTTTGTGAGTGCATGAACAGTAGGAGGGGGTAGGTGTAAAAAAATAAAAACTCCAGTAATATAAATCCTCCTTCCTTCCCACTGATTGATAACATAACCATACCTCTCAATCTAGCAGGAAAAGCCAATAAGATGGTACTTTTTATATTGATTTGAAGGGAAGTAGTGTAATAAAATTTTAGTTCGGGCACATATATAAATATCATATATAAGAAAGTCCCATTTCCCTGTTGAAAAGGGAAACAGTTGGCTTGGAAAATGAGGATGGGGATATCCACATGAAATATATTAACATAAGAGAATTATATGTATAATGATTATATTATAACTAGTCACTTGCCCGTCAAAAATTACGGGGCAATAAAATTGTAAGGCAGATAATGCTGTTTGCAACAGACATCATTTTTTTTGTTGGTCTGAGATCCTACGGCGCTTATTGCGAGGCTCTTGAGCAGCGTTGACGCACGTTGTGAGGCGCGCATTAAATGGCTTTTGTGTTTATTACGATGGTGTTTTTTTTCTGTATATGTATTTTGTATGCAAATTAAATACCGTATATACTTGAGTATAAGCCGAGTTTTTCAGCCCATTTTTTAAGGCAAAAAAGGGCCCCCTCGGCTTATACTCGAGTACCTTTACCCGCCGTGTCTCTCTAATCCCCCCCGTGTGTTTCTAACCCCCCCCCGTGTGTCTCTTACACCCCCCCCCCCCCGTGTGTCTCTAACCCCACCCCGGCACTAATGACGCCGGGTCAAGGAGCGGAGGCCGGAGCACAAGCGGGTAAGTGAGGGGAGAGGGGGGAGTTATTTAGGGGGGTTTAGGTGGAGGAGGGGGGTTGAGGGGGGGTTAGGTTGAGGAGGGTTGTTGAGGAGGGGGGTTGAGGTTGAGGAGGTGGGTTGGGGTTGAGGGGGGGTTAGGTTGAGGAGGGTTGTTGAGGAGGGGGGTTGAGGTTGAGGAGGTGGGTTGGGGTTGAGGGGGGTTGATGTTGAGGAGGGGGGTTGAGGGGGGTTGAGGTTGAGGAGGGAGGTTGAGGATGGGGGGGTTGAGGATGAGGATGGGGGGGTTGAGGAGGGGGTTGAGGATGGGGGTTTGAGGAGGAAGGTTGAGGAGGGAGGTTGAGGAGGGGGTTGAGGAGGGAGGTTAAGGATGAGGATGGAGGATGAGGAGGGAGGTTGAGGATGAGGAGGGAGGTTCAGGATGAGGAGGAAGGGTTGAGGAGGGGGGTTGAGGATGGGGGTTGAGGAGAGTGGATGAGGACGGGGGGGTTGAGGAGGGAGGTTGAGGAGGGGGGGGTTGAGGAGGGGGGGGGTTGGTGTTGAGGGGGGGTTGAGGTTGAGGAGGGTTGAGGTTGAGGAGGGGGTTGAGGATGAGGATGGGGGGGTTGAGGAGGGAGGATGAGGATGGGAGGCTTGAGGAGGGGGTTGAGTATGGGGGAGTTGAGGAGGGAGGTTGAGGATGGGGGGGTTGAGGAGGGTCGTTGAAGTGGGAGGATGAGTAGGTAGGTTGCGGGTGAGGAGGGTGGTTGAGGATGAGGAGGAGGGGTTGAGGAGAGAGGATGGGGGGTTGAGGAGGGGGGGTTGGGGTTGAGGGGGGGTTGAGGTTGAGGAGGGGGTTGGGGATGAGGATGGGGGGTTGAGGAGGGAGGATGAGGATGGGAGGCTTGAGGAGGGGGTTGAGTATGGGGGAGTCGAGGAGGGGGTTGAGTATGGGGGAGTTGAGGAGGGAGGTTCAGGATGGGGGGGTTGAGGATGGGGGGTTGAAGAGGGAGGATGAGGAGGGAGGTTGCGGGTGAGGAGGGTGGTTGAGGATGAGGAGGAGGGGTTGAGGAGGGGGGTTGAGGAGAGAGGATGGGGGGTTGAGGAGAGAGGATGAGGATGTCGGGTTGAGGAGGGAGGTTGAGGAGGGGGGTTGATGGGGGGGGTTGAGGAGGGAGGATGAGGAGGGAGGTTGTGGAGGGAGGTTGAGGATGAGGAGGGAGGTTGAGGATGAGAAGGAGGGGTTGAGGAGGGGGGTTGATAATGGGGGGTTGAGGAGAGAGGATGAGGATGGGGGTTGAGGAGAGAGGATGAGGATGGGGGTTGAGGAGGAGGGTTGAAGAGGGAGGTTGAGGAGGGGTTTGAGGATAGGGGGGTTGAGGATGGAGAATGGATGAGGAGGGAGGATGAGGAGGGAGGTTGAGGATGAGGAGTGGGGGTTGAGGAGGGAGGTTGAGGATGAGGAGGGAGGATGAGGAGTGGGGTTGAGGAGGGAGGTTGAGAATGAGGAGGGGGGTTGAGGAGGGTGATAAGGGAGGTGGAAGAGACACAGTGAAGGGAGAGGGGAGAAGAGACACAGGGAAGGGAGAGGGGAGAAGAGACACGGGAGAGAGAGGGGGGCACAGAGGAGAGAGGATGAGGAGGGGGGTTGAGGAGAGAGGAGGCGGAGGGAGAATGAAGAGGGAGAATGAGTAGGGAGAATGAGTAGGGGGGTTGAGGAGAGAGAATGAGGAGGGGGTTGAGGATAGAGGATGAGGAGGGGGGTTGAGGAGGGAGAATGCGGAGGGGTTTGAGGAGAGGTGTTGAGGAGAGAGGATGAGGAGGGGGGAGGATGATGATGATAAGGGACAGGGAGGGAAAGAGACACAGGGAAGGGAGAGGGGGGAAGAGACATAGGGGAGGGAGAGGGCAGAGACACAGGGGAGGGAGAGGGGGGAGAGAGACACAGGGGAGAGAGGGGCACAGAGGGCACACAAGAGGGCACAAGAGGGACACAGGGGGCAGCACATTTCCCACCCTTGGCTTATACTCGAGTCACTCATTTTACCCATTATTTTGTGGTAAAATAGGTGCCTCGCCTTATACTCGGGTCGGCTTATACTCGAGCATATACGGTAATTAATAAATGAATAAATTAATATACTTTACCTATTTGGAAGTAATATATGCAGGAAGCATTGTGCTGAAGAGCTGACAATCTGTTTTGATGTCCCTGAAGCATACAATGTAGGTTTGTTGTGAGGCTGAGGTGTAAGTGTCAGCAATGTATGTGTAGTGTAAATCGGCTGCGTGCACGAGGGGAAGCCGTTAGCCTTCTGCTCATTGCAGCCGACGTTGGAGCCTCCACCTCCGCAAATGCGGCCCCTCGCTTCGCAAGCTCACAAAGCGTGACGACGATTCGTAGTTTGATAACTATTATATGTGATCCATTCAGGTGCTAGATTGCTTATTTATCAGAGCTTGGTAAAGTGAGATCAACACCAGATCCATTTAACGAGCCATCAGTTGTGTTAATTTGCAAACTAATGACGCTCTGAAGGAAACACTATATCCAATTTGATATGGAGTCCCAGAACATGCTTAAAAAGATGTACGTTTTAATGAAAATTATCACAGAGACATTAAAAAGGAGAGATTGTCTGTACAAAAACTATTAATTTTTCATGCTAATTATATATAGAAAATTTAATATTTCACAGGTTCTAAATCGTTTTGCAGCTAGCAACAAGGTTAATAATAGAAAAGAAATATGTTTAATATTTTATATTTTTTCATATTAGCAAGTAATTAGAAAAATAAAAAATGCCACTGTAGATCAAAATGTGGCGAGGAATATGCATGTGAAATAAAGTATATTCTAGCAAGCAGCATGTTGAATAATAACATAGGCATATTAATGTTTAATGGCATGTGGGTTTAAGCAGATGTTGGTATTTGACATTAGACATTAGAATACCGCATGATAAATCATTAGGAAATAGGATGATAAATTAGTAATGAGTATGCCTACAAAAGGGAAGTCTCCTGATGATTTTGTTGATAAAGATCCAGATCAAAAATATTTTAATGGTATTTTCCCTGGAATAGATAAGATTACAGTCAATTCTAATTATGCAGGAGTTAGGAGACCTACCCACAGACAGGCAATGTTTGATCTTAAATGCATCTCATCAGTGTGGGGCTGGTACCTAACTCATGCTATATTGTGAAAAAGCTATTTACCACAGCATAATTTAGCTTATGGTGGGCAAAAGAGTGATAGAAGCCATTACCCGTATAAAGTAAAGTTAATTATTTAATTTACATTGTACAGTAAGTGTGCAAGTTTTCAATCTTGAAAGGTCCTTTAGGGAAAGCACTTTGGGGACACTGGATTCAAAGCTCAAAGACAGGGCCCTCCATCCTTTGTAATCTGTTAATAATGCTGTTGTATTGTGCCTTGCCCTCAACCCATGTAGATGTTGGCACTTACAAATAATCAACAATAATAATAATAATAATAATAATAATAATACAGTGAAGGGCTTCTATCTCTCCTTGGCCACCATAATACTCATTTTCACGTCCCTTTCCAGTTTCCTAGAGTGCAGTGCAATAACTGTATTACTTAGAATTCTGAGCAGAAAATCAACTTTTTAACTTATTTTTAGATGTCCAAATGTTAAGAAGTACTATTTGTATAATATATATGTATATATATATATATATATATATATATATATATTTATATATATATATATATATATATATATGTATGTACAGAAATTTACATATACACAACATATAAACACAAAAACACACACTTACATATATATATATATATATATATATATATATATATATATACACATTTGTGGTTGGGTCCCTCTCCCAATGATCGAGTACGTCAAACCATTGCTCTCCAGCGATGGGAATGCCCTTGCGGACATTTGGTAAAGGGTCACCCCCACAATACCAGGGAAACAACCCGGACACAAACTGCTTGGTCGGGCCCCTCTTCTTCTGTAGCTGAGGCCCTAACTGGCCTGCTAAGAGGACCAAGGGCCGAGTGATGGTGAGGAGAGAGGGAAGGGAGCCCACGAAAGCATGACCGAGTGGAGGTGTTTGGTTGTTATGGGAAGCGTGAACTAGGTAAGCCTGCAAAGGCTAGTTTGATTCATATGGAAATCGTGAACGAGGTAAGCCTGCGAAGGCTGGTTTGGTTCGTTTGGAATGGGTGAACTAGGTAAGCCTGTGAAGGCTGGTGTGTTTCGTATGGAAAGCATGGACGAGGTAAGCTTGCAAAGGCTGGTTTGGTTCGTATGGAAAGCGTCAACTAGGTAAGACAGCGAATGCTGGTGTGGTTCGTATTGAAAGCGGGGTCGAGGTAAGCGTGCGAAGGCTGGTTTAGGAAGGTTAGCAGGTGTGGGCCAAAATCTGCAAAAGGAGGCTTACGAAAGTGTAAAAGGCGTAGCCTTGGACACGGACAAGGGATGTAACTTAGCAGATTCCGGTCCAAACCCACCCAAAAAGGTACAGGAAATTTGGGAAACTTGGTAGATTTGGGCCAAAATTAGCAAAGCAGATTTAACAAAGCCTTAAAAGGCATAGCCTTGGAAGTGGACAAGGGACGCAACCTAGCAAATTCCAAACCCACCCAATAAGGTATAGGAAAGTTGAGAAACTTGGTAAAATTGGCCAAAACAAAGCTTAAAAAGCGAAAGCTGAACCTTGGACGTGGACAAGGAATCAGCTTGGTAGTCTTGGGTCAAGATCCACCAAGGATAGCTTAGAAGGAGTTGACAGCTTACCTTGGATAATGGTAGCAAAAGGGCCAAAAAGCAACTGGAGCTTGCGATCCAATGCTTGCAAAACTGAAAAAAACAAGAGAGGGCAGAGAAACAACCTGCAGGCACAGGCTCATGAACGAACTGAGCAAGGGGAGGTGGATAGGAAGTACATATAAAGGTGGAAGAAGGCCCCCCCCATGGGAAGAGGTGGAGCGAGAGGGGGCCCCTCCCACAAACCCAGGTATTAACCTGGACAATATATATATATATATATATATATATATACTAGCTACTTGCCCATCAAAAATGACGGGAATAACATTTTAAGCCTGGCAATGCTGTTTGCCACCCAATGTGAGCACCTTCGGTGCTCATTGCGAGTCTCTCCCCCTGTCTACTTTATCTCTTGTGTCTCATTTCCCCTCTCTTCTCCCTCCCTTGTGTCTCCTTCCCCCCTGTGTTTTTACCCCCCCTTTCCCTCCCTTGTGTCTCTTCCCCCCTCCCCTGTGTCTCTTCCCCCATGTCTCTTTCCCCTCCTCTCCCTCCCCTGTGTCTGTCCCCCCCTGCCCTGTGTCTGTTCCCCACTCCCCTGTGTCCCTTTTCCCCCTCTCCCTCCCCTGTGTCCCTTTTCCACCTCTCCCTCCCCTGTGTCTCTTCCCCCCTCCCCTGTGTCTCTTCCCTGTGTCTCTTTCCCCTCCTCTCCCTCCCCTGTGTCTGTTCCCCCCTGTCCTATGTCTGTTCCCCACTCCCCTGTGTCCCTTTTCCCCCTCTCCGTCCCCTGTGTCTCTCCCCTCCCCTGTGTCTCTTCCCCCTTTCCCTCCCCTGTGTCTTTTCCCCCTCCTCCCCTCCTCCTCCTCCTCCCCTTATCCTCCCTCCTTCTCCTCATCCTCCTCCTCCCCTCATCCTCCTCCTCCCTTTTCCCCTCTCTCCGTACTATCAGGCAATCAGCTCTTGGTGCTCTCTTCCTTGCAGCATCATGGAAGACGCTAACTAAGCGACGTCACATGCGTGTCACGCCATTAGCATATGCTGGTTGGGTCACAGCCAGAAGCCGACACTGCAGGGGAGAGAGCACCAGGAGCTGATGGCATGATAGTAAGGAGAGAGGGGATAGGGAGGTAATTGTAGAGGGGGAAAGGGAGGAGGAGGATAAGGGAGAAAGAGAATGACGGGGGGAAGGAGGGAGGAGACACAGTGGGCCTCGTGATGAGCACCTATGGTGCACATTGCAGCCCAGGTAGTGGGGGTGATACGAGCCCTGGGGGCCTCGCGATGAGCGCCTTTGGCAGGCATTGCAGCCTCTGTCGGGTGTTGGTAACCCCAACTGCTCACCTCGCTATGCGAGGGACGCAAGTGCGTTACCAACATTGCAAACGTATATACACACACACACACAAAAGCTAATATTTAAAAAGGGAAGCTCTCAGATTATAGGTGAACAGATATAATCAAAGGAGTACTTTGGTGGATTTTAAGTATGTATCATTCTATCAGGAATATCTGTTTTCGTGGGCCTCGGGGTAAGTCAAGGAAGAAAGTGCTGTTTTTTCCGGTCAATTCACTGCCTGTAGTGACTCACATGTCAAAGAGGTGCTCCAGAGGTTAATGGAAAATCATGTGTATGTAAAGCTGGACAAGTATGTCTTTGAAACAGACTCTAAGTCATTCCTAGGCATCATCATCACTCCTCAAGGACATTCTTTGGATCTTGATTAGTTCTCTTGATTAGTTTTGAATTGGCCTGTGCCTAAAGATCCGAAGAGTACCTAACGTTTTACTGGTTTTGCCAACTTCTACAAAAAATGAATAAAGAATGTTTTCACTGTTATTGCTCCTTTTACCTCAAAAAAAAATCCAAAATGTTGGAGTACAGCAGCGTTACAAGCTTTTCAGCAACTGAAAGAGGCTTTCACCACAGCCCCTCTGCTTATTGACCCAAACTCCAGTTTGCCCTTCATAGTGGAGGAAGATGCCTCAAAGCCAGCAGCTGGGTCCATCTTGTCTTAATATAAGTCCTCCAATGAACCTCCTTTCTAAAAGGTTTTCTCCAGAAAGGAGCTCCTTGATATTAAAATGGCATTTGAGGAATGGCGACACTTGCTTGAGGGATCTATATATATAGATATCCTATGCTTGTACTTACTGATCACAAAAACCTTATGTATTTTGAATCAACTCAAGACAAGCCAGGTGGTCTTTATACATTTTCTATTTCCACATATCATGCAGGGTTGAAAAAGGGCAAGGCCAACACCCTCTCCTGCATCTATTGTGAGGATGCCGAGTTGGAAAGAGCAACAAAGAAGATCTTGCCATTTTCCTGTTTTGATGCCTCCATTTTCATGCTGCTGCATCACATCATAGCAAAAGCTCAGGAGTCTGTTCCCCCTGGTCTTCAAGTTCCTGCATTTAGCTTTTATGTTCCTCTTGAACATCATGCAGAGGTTCTGCATTTGGAACATTTTCCTATCATCTATGGACCCACCAAGCCATGAATTGTGTCATGGACTTACCACCTTCGCGAGGGGATACTGTAATTTGGACTGTTGTCGATAAATTCTCCTGGCAAGCTTACCAAGTTACCAGCTGCCTTTAACCTGGTGGATCCAATCCTCAATTAAATATTTCAGCTCCATGTGCTTCCCTTTGAAATCCCCTCAGACAGAAGGGTACAGTTCATATCACTATTCTGGAAAACTCTTTTGATGAGATTACTCCATAATAACAACTACATTTTTCACAGCTTTGGGGTACCACTCTCCCTCAATCCAGATGACCAATATGCCCACTGGAAAACCTGTCATTGATGGACAATCTGAGGATCTCCCACAGGTCTGGTCAAGGATGCTCAAAAAGAGGCAGCTGCCGACCGAAAATATTTATGCAGAACGCAGGTGTGAAGACTTTGCAGACCTTCAAGTGGGTGTCAAGGTGTGGCTGTCCACTAAGCATCTCAAACTACAGCAACCATTCCACAAATTGGGCCCTAGATTGATTGACCCATTCCAGATTAAGGCTACGGTTGACTCTGTAGCTTACAAGTTGGTGCAGCCTCCCCCAATTTGTGTCCATCAAGTATTCCACATGTTGCTCCTCAAACCCTGATTCCAAAACAGATCTCCATTCCCTTTGTCATTCAACCTCCTCTTATAGTGGATGGCCATGAATAATTTGAGATAGAAAGAAAACTGGATACAAGGTTCTTTAAGTAGAGCTTCCAATACTTTGTGGAGTGAGAGGTATTTGGACCAGAAGAGTGCATGTGGCTCCATGCATCTGATGTACATGATCCAAATTTTTTTCCTGCCTTCCGCCTCCAGACTGGTCCCTGTTTTGAGTATTTACTGCTGTATAGATGTCTGCAGCATTACCAGTTGTGTTCAGTGCTTGATCGTGATTTTGCTATTGTTTCTGCACATGGACTGACACAAGCATTGGACTTTTGATTTAAAGGGATACTCACAAATCTTTGTGTAAACTGTTTTTGTTCATAAAGTTTGTTTTGCAACTTCACCCCCAAAGGCTGAAGAAGGAAAGAAAAGTATCCTTTTGTTTTAAAGTGCACACCCTCTGCCCTAATAACAATATAGAACAGCAAAATTAAAACTTAACGTTTAATAATCGATATTAAAATAATTGTTAAAATCCTGAAAGACTGACGAGATCCAATGTATAATGAGATCTGAAATATGAAATAGTAAGGACTACCTAATTTAATAGGGAAAAATTGTAAACTGGGAATAAACACTTGATCCTCCTATACAAGGTGCTTAGTGATTATAAAGTGAAAATAAATAGTGGAATACTAATAAATAGCAGAAACATAGCTCCTGAGATTCAAAGGCCTATATGTTTGCTTTTTGTGTATTCCATATACATAAAGTGACTTGTGCTACAAATGTTAATAAATGTGATATCACTTGTAAATATTGCACCTTCATATAAGTGTGACGTCATCACGTCATGACGTGGCCACGCGGTATAGAACGTGCATATAGAACGTTCTATACCGCGTGGCCACGTCATGACGTCACACGCAGACGCCTAGACCTCGCGCGGATAGCTTAGGAACACAGGAGCTGTGCTAATCCGACACTAGATAGTATCTGATGTTACAAAGATCACATAATACGATTCATACCTGCTTTAAATGTACAATATACTTCTTAATATGATGCAAAGGTGGAATTTAATAAACCACAGCTCCTAAGTTCGTATAGTGACTCTGATTACTAATAATAACGATACAGGACTTCCCCACATTAAATTATACTGGATTATCTTAACATATCCTCAAGCAAGCACTGGCACTTCATATATATTGTATCCACTATTATATCAATTTATTATATCAATTTATTCTATTGATACTGGCACTTAGCACTTTAGAATATCATATTTATATGAAGGTGCAATATTTACAAGTGATATCACATTTATTAACATTTGTAGCTCAAGTCACTTTATGTATATGGAATACACAAAAAGCAAACATATAGGCCTTTGAATCTCAGGAGCTATGTTTCTGCTATTTATTAGTATTCCACTATTTATTTGCACTTTATAATCACTAAGCACCTTGTATAGGAGGATCAAGTGTTTATTCCCAGTTTACAATTTTTCCCTATTAAATTAGGTAGTCCTTACTATTTCATATTTCAGATCTCATTATACATTGGATCTCGTCAGTCTTTCAGGATTTTAACAATTATTTTAATATCGATTATTAAACGTTAAGTTTTAATTTTGCTGTTCTATATTGTTATTAGGGCAGAGGGTGTGCACTTTAATACAAAAGGATACTTTTTTTCCCTTCATCAGCCATTTAGTTATTCATATCCTTAAGGAGCACCCCTTGTGTATTTCCCAGATTCTCTCTTTCACCTAGAGCCACCCATTTTCTTTGTATTATATTCACCCCCAAAGGGTCTGAATTCCTAGTGCCCAGTTCCTCACACATATTTGGTTATGTTCAGCTCAATTAATATTATATTCTATATCAACATAATAGTTTGAATTTAATTTAGAAATAACAATAGGCAGATATGTTCCAAATTACTGTTTGCCGGTATAATATTTTAACATCATATATAATTGTCTATTATTGCTTTAAGTAATGCTTTTGCAATGAAGAAGAAGGTGTCACAAGCCACTTATTATCCTGAGGTATCTTAGAGTGAGTCTGGGGCCAGATCAGATATATTAACGTTTGAATCTTCTAGCTTGTTGCTGTAAAATATATATGAAAGAAAAGTAGTGATATTAAGATTTATTCTTGATAACAAACAATTAAAAAACATTTTACAAATTGCTAAATGTTTTTTAATAAATGAATTGGAATTTGGAAAATCACATATAGTAATGAGAACAGTATTCTCTAGTAGTATAAGACCGGCTATGAGTCTCAAGCAGAGGTTACTAAAAGCAGATAAATGGCGCCATCTGTTGGACAGGACAGTTATAGTCAGCATGGAACCCACTGGTGTATGCACACTATCTTCAATTTCCATTGATATTAAAGTACAGGGTGCATTTAGGTTTTATGCTTCGCTAGGCCCATTCAGATGTGTGGGTCCACCAACAAGCCAGTTATTACTCCTCCATTCCTTTTGCTATTTCCATATCGTAAGCTCACCACACACCTAAATAGAAAAACATAAATGTATATTTGTCTATGTAAGTATACAGTAAGTCATACTTACTGGCAGAATATTCTCTGCATATAGACGTTTTAGTGCATATTCCATGGAACTGCATTGGCAACTTCTGGCATCATGCTGCCCCCTGAAAATGTCCTGCCTCATGGGCCTAGGCTGAAACACATCCATGTTAAAGGGCCACTGTAATGGGTCAGCTTTCATGGCTTTTAAGTTGTAAGGATCAGTATAAACAACTTTTAAATTAATTGTGATTACAAAAGTTAATCTTTTATTAGAAAAATGTAATGTAAAAGTAAGAATTTAGCCCAAAGGCACTCCTTAGATTTAACAAGAGAGATCTGGAGCATCTACTAAAACTTTACTTTTATTATTTCAATCTTAAAGAAACACATGAAACTTCTGATCAAGGAAAAAAATAAAATAAAAATAGGAATATGACATCATAATAAGGTAATAAGGTGGTACTGTGGTAGTAGTGGAAAATAACAATCACAAATGTGATACCTTTAATGGGTTATAGTGCAAGCTTTTAGGATGAAGGGATTATAAAATCCTGAAATCCTATAACCCCTATTAGATTAAAGATATCACATTATACTCCACTTTGCTTAGTATCATAGTGAGTGGCAGTATAGTTTGAAGCACTCCAGGTGAAAACAGGTAACCTGAATGTTATTTAGTTGATACATCTGATTACAACAAAATAAATACAGCAGTAACCTTGTAAATCGACCTTAATCCGTTCTGGACGTCAGGTTGAGTTCCAAAAAGGTTGAGTTCCAAGGAAGCATTTCCCATAGGGATCAATGTAAATTCAAATAATCCGTTCCGGATCCCAGAATTCTCACATTTTATTTTGAACTGATGGTGCTGTTTTTTTTATTCTAAACCTTAAAATTAAACAGACATAAATAAAAAACAATAATTACATCAAATAACATAGAATTTAACTTCACTTTAACTGCACTGAGAAAGCATGAGGGCCCAATGGGATGGTGGCAATGTAAAGGAGGAGAAGGAGGAGACAGGTCATTGCTTGGAACTTTGATTCTTATAGGCACAGGCTACAAGTTGGTCAGGGGCGTAGGAGCCAGAATAATTCTGGAGGGGATATAGCTCATTGTATACACAGGCTGTAAAATAGCTTATTTATACATACATACAAACATATTAAAATCTGGGTGGCATTTGTCCCCCCATCCCACCCATTTCAGACACCAATGGCGTTGGTTCTTGTAAGCACAGGCTGCACTTTGGTTCTTATAGGCATAGTCTACACTTTGTTCCTTATAGGCACAGGTTGCACTTTGTTTTTTCTAAGCACAGTCTACACTTCTTAAAGGCACAGTCTACACTTTGCTCCTAATTAGCACAGGCTGTACTATGATTATTGTAGACACAGGCTGCACTTTGATTCTTGCAGGCACAGACTGCTTTTGGGCTCTTGTAGGCACTAACAACGCTACGCCACAGTACAGAACTTTATTTCACTTCCTGAAAGACAGCAATCGGGGAGTTCCAAGCCAATTTTGTCAGTCCGACGTGTTGAGTTGCAAAAATGTTGAGTTCTGAGGAGGTTGAGAACCGAGGGTCCACTGTAATACAAGTGTAAGCAGAGAGGCTTTATGGGTATTCTAAATGGGAACTGATGATTTCAATAACATTATAATAAGTGTATCTCTGGCACCTTAGTCAGATCCCTCAGGTTGAATAATTTTAGGGATTGCATTAATAATAAATGAAAAGAGCTTAAAGGGCCACTATGGTCAACAACTTAAAATACCCAATCTCGAAGAATTACACTTAAAAATAAGCAACATGTTTTTAGAATTTCTCTGATTTATGACTTTTACATGTAATTATACTGATGTGGAATTTATGAAAAATATAAAGACTGTGATTATTTTTTTACTTTTTGACCATTATCAAATTTAAAAGACCATACCATATTGAAACAAACATGACCACAGAAAATACTGTGCATTTAAAGGGACCTTCCCCCCAACTGTAATTTGGTTTCCTCATAAAGAGCTTGAAATACTGGCTATATATTACACTAATCTTTTTTCTACAGTAAATCGTTCCTGACAAATAGGGCATTGTTCTTTACAGCTAATATGCTGCTCAATATGATAATTTATGTCTCTGAGTGCTTGAAAAGGGTGGGGATTCAAGATGAATCCCAACAATGGGGGCCATGGTTTGGGCTACCAGAGAGACAGGAAAGTAGACTATGATTCTAATTAGTACATCAAAGCAACTAATTCATATTTAGGAGGCACTCATTTGCATACAAACACTGCATACATAATAATGACATTCTTTGGAAGGGTCTAGAATGGCAAATATAATGTGTAGACAGTCTTTCATGCCCTTTAAAAATAAACCTAAAAATGATCTTGATTTTGCCATGACCAAGTCCCTTTAATACTATTCATTATACCATCTTTGCAATAATAATGCTCTAATTCTCTATTTTACATTAGTAAGCAATGCATGGGATGTTAAATTAAATTAAAGTTTTGTTCCTATTACACTCTAATACATTTATATAATAATATCAGCTAATAATCATAGCCTCGCTATTTATGTTTTAATTAAAAGAGCACTGAGCTTTGGATTTTTTTAGACTACATCACAATTCATTTTGACGTATTTGCTTTAGATTGCCACTCAAATAGCTCAGTATAGGGGCAGTCATTCATATTCTCCCTCACTGAGATCCTCCTCCATTTTGTGTAGCTGGTGTTTTTAAAAGCATATACACTGTTGGGGTGGAGCTAGGCAGGGACCACTTTCAGGAAAGGAACAATTATGTATAATACATATTGTTGTATAGTAAGCTTAACTCTTTAATAAATAACAAATAATTATGCTTACATAATGTGTATGCATACATAAAATAGGTACATATAATGTTTATATATTGTATACAGTTTACTATATGTATTTCATTTATGTAAGTATAATTAGTTTTTATTGATAAAAGAGTTTTGTATGCGGAACAATAATATGTATTAAATATTGTTTAATAAAGTAATCCTTTCCTGATAGGTGGATGACTCAGCAGCTATAGTGGCTCCAATTGTCATGTTGTAAGTGGACTCTGAGTGGATAGCTCCGCTCCCAATAGTGACATCATCTTTGCATATTTCATTGCAAACACTAACTAAACAAGATGGAGTAGGATATCAAATAGGAAGAATGTAAGTGGAAAATGGCAGTCCATGTACAAGAGACAAAATAAAGCAAGTAAGCCAGAAATATGTCACTAAAAAGTGAATAAAAGGTGTAGAAGAAAAAAAAAATCAAATTGCAGTGGTACTTTAACTGAGGAACTGAGATTTGCTTTTTATACTATTGTATTGTACTCCTAGGGTTCACGGGAGTTTTTAAGATTAAAATTTAAAACAATTACATTTTAGTTGTAATTCCAGATCTCTATCTTAACAGGTGTCTTTGAGCTATTTTTTTACCCTTATGCAACGATCTTTGAAATTATGCAATATGTTTAAACAATGTTTTAGGAAAAATACATTGGCATTTTAAGAAAACAGGTTACAAGCCTCTTTATTAGTTATAACGTTCACATTTGTGGAGGACTGATTTTATTATTTTTGCAGAGGAGACAGGGGCTCTAATTGAGTCCCCCATCCACTGCTGTGTCTTGTAGTCTAAAAAGTAGTCTTGTGCCATCTTCATTGTTTATGGGTAAAGATAGGGGCTCTTTAACAGCTTTTCCACACCAAAACCAACAGAGAATTTCCTTTGGATTTGGGATCTTCCCTCCTGATGACATTACAATGTGCCACAGTATCCCCCGGCAATGCTTAACAGGATAAGGGACCACTGAGCCATCTTACCCCACTGGCTACCTGCAGGTGGTAGATATAAATAATGTGAGAGTGTCCTCTGCATCCTACATGGGGTTGGAAACGCTGAAGTCCCACATTTATAGTCAGTTGTTTTTACGACCTACGTTTCATGCTAGGAAAAATGCTGCTAAAAAAGAAAAACTTAGTAACTGTATTGATACTAGCAACTTGACCATCAAAAATGACGGCAATACAATTTGAAGCCTGGCAATGCTGTTTGCCACATGACCCATGCATGATCCATTCAGGCTAGTTGATGGAATAACTGACACGACAACTTGAGTTGGGAGAAACAACGGGCCACAGCTTTATTTTAACACAATGTAAACAAACAACCGTAACTTATTCAGATGACTAATTTAGTCCTTTCCTTCCGGGGGAGGAGCCCGGCCACGAACAGTGACCTCACGCTTTGAGCCCTGCCCAAAGCCCCAATGCTTATCTTTAAGCACGCCCTGTGAGGTGGGGCCATCGCCCCCTTAGGCCAGTGGGCCGGGCAACTCACCTCCCGCCACGGAGCATGCGAGGGACGCCTCCCGAGGCTGCGATCCCCCCCTGCTGGACATTAAAGCCAAAGCCCGCAAAACACTCTCCCTAAACTCCAACATCATTAACTCGTACCCTATTTCCGTAAGATGAACCTTATCCTTTGCGAAAAAATCATCTGCGCCGACCGGTTCGAAATCTTTATACCGGATGGCCGAGAAACCTTGTTTTCTCACAAAGCTCGCAATCTGCTGGTTTATCTTCTGTCTAGCCTTATCTAAGCATACTGGGTCGCGCGCGTTACGCCATGATCTTCTCTTGATCATCTCAGACCAGATAAGGAACGTGCCAGGGAACTTCTTCACCCATTTCTCGATGTCTCGTCTCATCACCTTTAGCATTCGTCTCATGGGAACTGTCCCCAAATCGTTCCCGCCGGCATGAAGAATGATAAGACTGGGCTGCCCGTAACGCTGCGCGTACGTTTCCAAGAGGCCGTCGAGCTGCGCCCATCGCAGACCCCGAATACCACACCACCTTACGCGTAAGTCCGTAACAGGAAAGCCCAGTTGTGCCTTTTCTTCGGTAACTGCGGCTAACCTATGGGCCCAGTACACGTAGGAATGGCCCACAATCCATAGTTGCTTCTGTTCCCCTGAAAGTAGAAAGCAACACCATTAAACCACTGCATTTGGCCGAACATAGGAACGAAAACGGTCTGAGTCCCACCTCCCGATGCGCTTTACTGCCGCGTCGGGCAACCCCAACCTAGCCGCTTCAGTGGCAGCTCCAATCCGAAAGGAGTGTGTCCCAAAGTCGGACTGCTTGAAACCGAGCCGATGCAGTGCGCTTTTTAAAACTCTTTTAAACTGATACACAGACAGTGCCGTTCCATCGGCGTGGACCAGCAGCGAACACCGTCCCACCGGTCGCTGCTTAAGGTACTCCACTACACATGCATATGGGCAACACTCTGTGCCAACCTGATGCAGAACCACTTCTCTTCCTTTACCCACTTGGTTGGTCTTTGACCTCCGCAACCACAATACCACCGTACCTTCCCTGAGGCAGGTATCCACCAATTGCAGACCCCCCGAACCGTGTCTACTGTTCGCGACTAACTCCCCTATCCTAAACGCTCCGAAGAAAGCCAGGGAAAAAGCCGTTCGGAAAAGTAGAGATTCAAAGGGATCCCTGCAAACCACCACCAATTCCTGAGCCAATCTCAGCAACAGCGCAAATGTTATTGGCCGCCTACTATCTGGCCTTTGCGCACCGCTGAACATTCCGCGCACCACTTTGCGCACTAGAAACTCCTTAGTAAGGTCCCTCTGCCCAGCAAGCTTAAACATAAAAGCAAGCGCCGTGACCTGTCTCCCTACTACGGGTTTTGATTCGCCTTGCTCGGCGCACCGCAGCAGGTACCAAAGCAAGATCCCTACGCTCTTGTCCTCCGTCGTGGCACCACCTGCCAGTGCCACTAGGCTATCCCATTTAGCCCACACGCGTCTATAAGCGTTCCACGTCGCTGGGGCAACAGACTGTCTCACGAGTCTCGTTACCTGACAGCTCCAATCTCCCAGAGCTCCTCGGGGATGAGCTCCCCCAGGGCGTTCGCACGAGGAGCCAGCGCCCTGAAACGATCCTCCTGAAACCGAGAGAGGGCGTAAGCAATTCCGTTATTCACCTTCGTCACGTGTCTTGCTTGAAACCATATGTTCAAGCGAAGGCAACATAGCACAAGATGCCTAAGCAATCTAATCACTGGTACGGATGCCGCCGTGATGTTGTTCACGGCTTCAACCAACCCCTTATTACCCGAATGGAAAATGACTCGCCTGTCCCTGAAACAAGGACCCCATAAGTGCACTGCTACCACCATAGGAAACAGCTCCAGGAATGTAGGGTTCAGCAGTAAACCCGCCTCTTCCCATTCCTCCGGCCATGCCGCAGCGAACCATCTCCCTTGGAGATACGCCCCACAACCGATCGGTCCAGAACCATCGGTGTGCAGGTCTAGCTCTGCGCTGGTGGTGTCCTCCTTTTGAAGGACCACCCGCCCGTTAAAGTCTGCAAGGAACATCGCCCATACCTCTGCATCGTCACGCATGGCCTTAGAGACTGTTAGGAAATGATGCGGCTTCGCAATCCCTACCGTAGCCAGAGACATCCGTCTACAGAATATCCGCCCCATGGGGATAATTCTGCACGCGAAATTCAACTTCCCCAATATTGATTGCAGCCGCCGCAGGGTCACCCTCCGTGCGCCCCGCAGCGCCGTAATCTCGGCTTGCATGTCCTCCACCTTCTCTAAGGGAAGACTGCACTCCATTTTGCAGGAGTCAATCCGAATCCCCAGAAAAGTCAATTGTTCCGTAGGGCCCTCCGTCTTGTCATGGGCCAATGGTACCCAGAATTCTGTACAGATTTCGGTGAACACCTCCAGCATAAAACGGCAAGCGTCGTTTCTCGCTGGGCCAACAAAAAGGAAGTCATCCAGGTAATGGGTAACACTCTTGTACCCCGCCTCGATGCTCACAACCCACTGTAAAAATTTGCTGAAAGCCTCGAAGTAAGCACAGGATATCGAGCATCCCATGGGTAAACATAAGTCAACGAAGTAACTTCCGTCTACGAAGCACCCCAGCAACCGATGGCTTGTCGGGTGCACGGGGAGCAATCTGAATGCTGCCTCGATGTCCACTTTTGCCATAAGGGCCCCCTGGCCCTTCCTCCTCACCAGATCGACCGCCCGGTCAAATGACTCGTAAGACACAGTAGCCTGGTCTCTTGATATGCCATCGTTTACCGAACGGCCTCTGGGGTATGAGAGATGCTGGATCAATCTAAATTTACCCTTCTCCTTCTTGGGGACCACCCCAAGAGGAGACACAACTAAACCCTGGATGGGCGGGGCCGCAAATGGCCCGGCCATCCTCCCCAATTTTACTTCATTAAGCACCTTAGCTTTGGCTACCCCTGGGAAATCCCTAGCCGACTTCAGGTTTGGGACAAGAAAACCTTGAATGTCGACCCCACATGGAATCCGGAATCCTTCTCGGAACCCGTCCTCCAATAGGCGCGCCGCTTCGGCGGTGCCTGCCAATTTACCGTAGCGCTTTAGCCACGGCAGCATGGCGGGGAGGCGTATGGGCGTCTTGCCCCTTTGCAGGAGGCTCGCCCCTGCCTCCCTCTTTGGGTCTACTGCATCTAGACAGGGGGTGTTCACCTCCGCAGTTTGAGCATGCATGCTTAAACCTGCAGTTAGGCGCCCATCTGCAGACCCCCTCGTTGTACGAAAAACAGGTCTTAAGACCTGCTCCTGAGGCGTGGGTGGGGCCCTTACCTCCACCGGCCCCGCTCCGAAAGGGCGTCGTGACTCTCATGGGTGTCATGATGTTTAGCCAATACGCCACCGCTTTGTCGCTCCACGCCATACTTGGCCTTGAGGCCAAGTATTGCCGGAATTCCTCATCGTACCGCCACCAGGCTGTACCCCCATAAACCTTGTGAGCATTCCGAATTTCGTCTATGTAAACGAACAATCCCGAACTCTGTTCAGGGTGCCGCTCACACAGTACGCAAGCCCAAATAGAAAATGCTTGCAGCCAGGTATCAAACGTCCTGGGTAGCCTAGCAAAGGATTTCCCCTCCCTGGGGCCCCTCTCGGCCAGGTCTGTTTGCCTAGACATAGGGAGAAGGGAAAACAACTCTATAAACTCCCTCCTCCAGATCTTTTCCTTTACTTCCTGTGGAAGGTGTGCACCTAAGTTATCCAACGAGCAGAGGACTATGGGCCTCATGGCTGCGTCGGTAACCCCCACAGTGTTATTCCCAACTGCTGCTATTGCGCTGCCTACCGGCTCGGGCGCGCGCAAGCTAGCTAGCGCATCGCTCGCGCTCGCTGGCGCCACTACCGCTGCTGGCTGGGACCATGCACCCTTTGCTAGCCCACCTATCCACGCTCCCATTTCGCGCTCGCTAACTGCAATGTTATGCGCAGCTAATAGAGTCCTTAATGACCCAATAAAACCACCCTTGTCTGCTGCGCAGCTCAACTCTGAGCGCTCACCTGCTTCTGGAAGCTTAGGAGTAGATACGGCCAACGGAGTATCCCCGCGTCTCTCCTGACGCTCCGGGGACTCTGACCGTCTGGCCCTCCGCAGGCTTCTCCTCTCAGATCCAGTGCAAGCACAGCTGCACCGACAAGATCTTCTGCTTCTAGACCGGGATCTCCTTCTGGATCTGTGGGTACAAGAAGAACAGTCACTAGCTCTCCGCGACCTGCATGCCCGCGCCCATACCGCCCTTTCCTCGTCTGAGGAAGGGTCCTGGTCAGCTAAGCTTGCGCGGCTGGAGTAGGCTAGCACTGCCTCCGCCGCCCCCTGTAGGGGGCCCCCTGAGACTTCCTCGGGCGTTGGAATATCCAGCTGTTGGTCAGTCTTAGACCCTTTGCGCTGTGGCCTAACCGTATCGCCCTCAGTCTCTACTCTGCTACTCCTTAGCGGTGTGTGCGTAAATAGCAGCGGACTGTACCTGCTCGTAGCCTTCTTAGCTCGAGTGGGGCGTCCTAGCCTCGCCACTGCCGCTGTCACAGGCATGTCATCAATCATGACCATGCTGTCTTGGCTATTCATCTCTCTGATGACCCCATCTCTTCTCTCTCTCGTCGTCGCCATGCTCCTCTCGCTGCCAGTTGGGCGTCCCTGTAAAGTACCAGAAGCACTGTTAATTAGGGAAACCCCAGGGACCGTCTGCTTGGCACCGTGAGGGCCTGTAGGAGCCTTTTTAGGGCTCCCGGCTTTTCTCTTACCCCCTGCACCCCCCTTGCGGGGTGTTAGAGGGGTGTTTTGCGACCTTTGTCGCGGCCTAGGACCTTTAGGCAAGTTGGCAGGTGGTGGCCGGATTGCTAGGCCCTCACCCCCACCGCCCGTGATCCTGGCGCTCGCCTGCCTGGGGGGTATGGGGTCCCGGCCGCCCTGACCTGTAACCCCCCCATCTCTGGTGTCTCTGCTACCTGATGGACGTGGGTCTGGCAGCCCTACAGTGGTGGGATGGGAAAAAATTTCCCTGGAGGCATCAGGATTGGCTAGGACACCAGCCACCGCAGGCTGTTCCTGTACAATGTGCTGAGCTCCAAGCGCAGAAGGCATGGGAGGTCCCAGCCTGTCCTGCACCCACTTGACCCCTTGGCTTAAGGCACGGGTCCTAACCTCAGCCAGTAAGGCCTCTAAGCCTTCTGGATCCATAGTAATAGCTAACAGGGGAACAAACAGGGGGCACAACAAGCAGAAAACAGGCACACACAGACACAGGAACACACACAGACACAGCACACCACAGGGGGACAGGGACACACACACACACAAAAAACGGAGGAGGAAAAGAACACAAAAACGGACAGAGATAGCCTCAACAGTGATATCCCCTTATATGCTGGTAAGCTGGGGTGAAATCTCAGTAATTAAACCTTCCTACTGTATTTTTTAGCTGCAGGACCTCAGACCTCCGTCCATCCAGTCGGGAGACCGCGCTGCTGTGTTCAATGGCGCGAAACGGGCTTCCGACACGCCCCCCGACGCTCCTGATTGGCTGATAGCCTCACAGGCTCCGCTGGGTCACGTGACGCTACAGGCTGACCCAGGGAGCCTGTGCAGCCTCCGCGTCGTTCACAATGTTAGTCTTTGGGCCCTCTGAGCGAGTTTGGTATTTTTTGCTTTGCCTTGTTTAAATCGCTTAAATTAGCTTGCAACCTCTCTCCCAGGCGTCCTGGCTCTCCCCCTGTGCTGTGTGTGAGTGTGTTTTAATTTATTTTTTCCTTGTTTGTTGCTTTTCATGTTATTCGATTTTCGTGCTTCGGCCATTACATTCTTTTTTTTTTTAGTTTGTTTTATTTGCCCCGAGATACAGAGGTCGGATTTTTTTTGCAGCCTAAGTCCTGCGTTCCTTGACTGCTTGCAGCCTAAGTCCCTCGTGCTTCAATGCCTCAACTGCTCACCTCGCTTTGTGAGGCCCTCATTTCAGCCTAAGTCCTGCGTGTTTCCATGCCTCGCTTTGTGAGGCGAGCAGGGTGATGAGCACCTTTGGCGCTCATTGCACAAGTCCTCCAAGCTTGGAAGGCTTCTATGCCTCAACAGCTTATCTCGCTTTGCAAGCATGACGACAAATCGCATTTTGACAATTATAGTATGTGATGTGCATTGACGTGTGTAGTAAGGGCAGCCATTATATTAATTGATTACTGGTAAAAATGGAATTACAATGCAGGTATGGTATAGTAAGATTGTATTCCTTAGTGCAAATGCTTTCAACATAACTAAACTGAAATCTTATCAGTAGTCAAAATTTACTCCCAGGTTAACAGACAATGGGCAAAACAGTCTAATCACATATAATAGTTGTCAAACTACGAGACGTTGTCACACTTTGTGTGGTGCGTAAGAGTTAGGCGATGAGCGCCAAAGGCGCTCATCACTTACGAGCCTCGCAAAGCGAGGTGAGCAGTTAACGCGAAGCACTTAGGCGATGAGCGCCTTTGGTGCTCATCGTTGCGAACCTTGCGAATCGAGGCGAGCCATTAACGCGGAGCACTTAGGTGCTCATCGCCTGCTCGCCTCGCAAAGCGAGGAGAGCAGTGAAGGCACAACACGCAGGACTTAGCCCCCAAACACTTACTAAACAAGGGATCGCCTTAGCATGCAAGCAGTTGACAAACGCGGGACTTAGAAAAAAAAAAAAGAAGAGACGCAGGATTTTTAAAAAAAAATACGAGATGCCAAGAACACGAGGTTTACGGCTGAACCGCGAAAACACATAAACAATAAAGACACACAAAAAAATATTCAAAAACATCACACACAGCACGGGGGAGCAGCCAGGACACCTGGGAGTGAGGTGAAAAGCTAATTTAAGGTGATTTCGACAAGTTCTGCCAAAGGCGCTCAGCGCGAGGCTCGCAATGAGAGCCGAAGGTCCTCAGAGTACAAAAAGGTTTAAATTGTTGTAAATATGTTATTAGAGTTATTCTTCAGATAGATGGATTTAACATTGCTAAAATATGCCTTATTTCAGCAGAAATTGCTATTACTACACACAGTGCATAGTGAAAACAATCAGACAAAGGAACTAAACAGAATGACTGCAATATTTTATTTAATAATTTGCATGAGCTGGTTGTCTTGGTAACACAATACATTAATGTGAACAGAACATAGCACTATAGCAGAGGTTTTTGTTTATCCATTTATTTATTGTTTTGCGTAGGCTGCATGAGATTTTCATGAGCAATTGCTCATACTCCAATAGATATTAAAAACACAAACTTATAAAATCATTCTCACATTATTTGTCTTAGCGGAGGATCTAAATACTGAATAATTCAAAACTACAGATAATAACAAGTACTTTATTATTATTATCCTTTATTTGTAATGCACCAACATATTCCTTAGCGCTATACAGAAGTTAAGTATAGGGCAAAAACAGATTTTACAAAAGAATCGAGGGCCTTGTCTTAAAATCAAACGTACATAGTGCTCATTCCCATAGCAGTTGGATGCTATTAAAAAATTGAATTTGCCTACGGTAAACTAACTTGAAATTACCAATTTTGAGTTGTCAATCAGCCTTTCTGATCCACACAAACAGAAGTTATAATCTTTGGTTAATGAAAGATTATTGCCATTAATTAATGAACCCTTCCTCAGGCAATGGGTTCATTATCTTGAGTGCAGTCACCTGCACAAAAAGAGACCCAGGGAGCATGCATATATTTTAACGTTCTAAAAAGGAGGGAAAAATCATTGCCAGTAAACTGCTTTGGCTCAAGGTAAGTGCCATGACTGATATTTTCCAATGTTATCTCTATACTAGCGAATTGCCCGTCAAAAAATGACGGCAATAAAATTGTAAGCCAGGCAATGCTGTTTGCCACACAATGTGACCCTTTTGCTTCTCTGAGCACCTTCACCACTGATTGCCTTTGTCCCTCATTGCAAACCTTTCCTCCTACCGACTGTATGGGCCGCTCATTGCAGGGTTCATTAACTTGCATGTTTTGTCATTGGGAATGCCCTGTGTCTCTTTCCAGCATCTCCCCCCTGTCCCTTCCCTGTGTGTTTCTCCTCTGTGTGTCTGCTGAGTGTTTGTGTGGAGTGCCCCGACTGCAGTTTGTTTTATTTTCAACGTCCCACGTGCCTGGCGTTGTTGGTGTGTTAGTGTCTTTGCCGTTGTGTATTTTCTAAGTCCTGTCTTTGCCGTCATGTATTTTCTAAGTCCTGCGTGCCTGGCTATGCTCAGCCTCATTTTCATCCAGTTTCAGAATTTGTTACGTTTTTCGACCGCCATTTCTTATTATTTTATTTTTTTTCCTATTTTTTTTTTTTTTTTTCGTAAACTTCATATTTTTCCAAGGTCGGATTTTTTGCCCCCGAGATTCCAAGGTCGGATTTTTTTTTATCTAAATCTTGCGTTCCTCAACTGCTTGCAGCCTAAGTAAGTACCGCTCGCAGCCCCCTCCTCTCCCTCCCCTGTGTCTCTCTCCGCTCCTCTCCCTCCCCCCTCCCCTGTGACTCTCCCTCCCCTGTGTTTCTTTCCCCCCTCTCCCTCTCCTGTGTCTCTTTTCCCCCTCTACCTCTCCTGTGTCTCTTTTGCCCCCTCTACCTCCCTTATGTCTCAACTCCCCCTCTCCCTCTCCTGTCTCTCTGTTCCCCCTCTACCCCCCTGTGTCTCTTGTCCCCCCTCTACCTCCCTTGTGTCTCATCTCCCCCTCTCCCTCCCCTGTGTCTCAACTCCTCCTCCTCTCCCTCCCCTGTGTCTCTCTCCTGTGTCTCTCCTCCTCCTCTCCCTCCCCTGTGTCTCTTCCCCCCTCTCCCTTTCTTGTGTCTCTTCCCACCCCTCTCCCTGTGTTTCTTTCCCCCTTCTCCCTCTCCTGTGTCTCTTTTCCCACTCTACCTCCCCTGTGTCTCTTTTGCCCCCTCTACCTCCCTTATGTCTCAACTCCCCCTCTCCCTCTCCTGTGTCTCTGTTCCCCCTCTACCCCCCGTGTCTCTTGTCCCCCCCTCTACCTCCCTTGTGTCTCATCTCCCCCTCTCCCTCCCCTGTGTCTCAACTCCTCCTCCTCTCTCTCCCCTGTGTCTCTCTCCTCTGTCTCTCCTCCTCCTCTCCCTCCCCTGTGTCTCTTCCCCCCTCTCCCTTTCTTGTGTCTCTTCCCACCCCTCTCCCTTTCCTTTGTCTCTTCCCCCCCCCCCTCTCCCCCCCTGTGTCTTCTGTGTTAATACGTGTGTCTGTGATTTGTGGATGAGTGTGTATGTGTATGTTATAAGGAATGTATGCGTTTAGGGGTAATTGTCCATATTTGAGTTGTTAATGAGTGTGCACATATGTTGGAGATGACTCTGCATGTGTGCCTTGGGGATGAGGATGAATGGTGTGTTTTGGTGAGGAGTGTGCCAGATGTCATAGGTGAGTGTACATGTGAGTTTGTGTAGTAAATGAGTGTGTGTGCATGTGGGGGATGAGGGTGAGTAGGTGGGTGCCGGGAATGTGTGTGTTGGGGATAAGTGGGCCACTCTGCAGCACATCTCCCCTCAGCACACCGGGGCACCATGAACTCCCGCCCAAGGGAGGAGGTTGTGGGAGGGAGCCAGTCTCACCTCATGCATGGCGCGGGAGGTGTAACCCCTTAGCAGCAGCTTGAGCTTTACTGCCGAGGACAGACTGTGAAGACACAGCCGCACGTTATCGATCACAGAGGCAGTGGCCAGTAAGGCGATGCTCGGCGGCATCCTGACGGGACCCCTCTTGGCTCAGTGTTTGCCGTCCTTCCCACTCTGCTCCCGGTATTCCTGACTCGCCTCTCCATTCTCCTCCCTGGTTTTGATCAGGTTAATGTACCGGAGCCTCCGGACCGCTGAGGCAGCACCTTCCAAACTCTCCATACGGTTACACTACTCTAACTCACCCCTGCTGCCGAGGCAACCGCGCAGCCAATCACAGAGCAAGCTGTGAACTTAGCAACCAATCACAACGCCGACAACAATAGCCAGTCAGGCTGCTTAAATTTAACATTGAGTTATCAACATTTTTCTGCTCACAACTATATATGTCACTAGAATATTGCCTGTCAAAAAATGACGGGAATGAAATTGTAAGTGAGCTAATGCTGTTTGGTGTATGATAATAAAATAAATAATACATTAATAAAGTAATATACTTTACCTATTTTGAAGCAATATATGCAGGAAGCATTCTGTTGAGCTGGCAATCTGTTTTGATGTTGCTGCAGCATTAGTGCTGTGGAGCTGCTGTGTAAGCGTGATGAATGTGTGCAGTGTAATAGTGTGCGTGCGCGAGGCAAATCCATTAGCGTAGCTGTGTACTTCCGTATTGTGTAAGTTATTGTTCTAAAATGGCGGCTAATGTGTGGTATGCGGCTGTGGCTGATTTAGCGTCCTTCTCGCTTAGGTGATTTTCGAGTGTCTAAACTCCGAAATTTGTACTTAAATCGAGGTGTAACTTTACTTGCAGAGGTCCTGGGTGCACCACCTTGCTGTGGGTAACCTTTTTATGTGTTTGTTGTGTGTATTTATTGTGTTTGTAATGTTTTTGGGGTCGCGCGGGTTGCATCCTTGTTTTCGAATCTCGTACGTCTTTTTCGGGAAATCCATAGGTGTTTGGTGGTGTTTTGCATCTTTAGACTGCTGTAGCCTCGTTTTTTCCGGCTGCCATTTTTTCTCTCGCTTAGAGGATTTTTGAGTGTCTAAACTCTTTTATTTTGAGTTAAATTTAGGTGTAACTTCAGTTTTCGAGGTCCTGGGTGCCCCCTCTTCCTGTAGGTAAGCTTTTTATGTATTTATTGTGTGTATTTATTGTGTTTTTCATGTTTTCATGTGCGCGGGTTTCAGACGATTTTTGCGAGGTCGTAATGGGTCGTAACGTGTCTCGTATTTTCCTTTCGTAACTACGTAAATTTTGTGAGGTCGTTAGCAACGGCTCGCATGCTCACAACAATATATGTGATATATAGATTGCTTGTTGAGACTAGGGAGGGAAAGCAGCAAAGGCAGCAGAGGAAAATGAAATAATTTATTTAGATTAGAATGATTTATACATACCGTATTGGTTCGATTATAAGCCGCACCTTTTTTCCGATTTTTTTACTTACGAGTTAAGGGTGCAGCTTATATTCACGACCGTCAAAAAATCATTGCCGATTTGCGAACTTTGCTTGTAACGCGTGCGACTTCTATTCGCAAATGCAAAATTAGTTAAGGGTGCCGTTTTTCGTGCTTTACACTGCGGTATTGAATAGCGATTTACGATTTAGTGAACCTGTTTCTTGCAATGGCTGATCACTTTGAGAGTCTTTTTCTCTCCAATTTTACGGGTGCGGCTTATATTTGAGTACTATCTTTTTTCTATTTTTTCCCCTTGAACTTAACGGGTGCGGCTCATATGCGGGTGCGGCTTATATTCGGACCAATATGGTAATAACATTTTTGTTTTGCATGAGAAATAATATTTTTTATTAAGAAACCTCACACTATAGCAACAAAGAGGTTGGTACTGCAAAGTAATCGATTCACTTCTATAATGTCTTGTTTACTTAAATAAGTTTGTTGGCAGTGAAGACCGAGGAGTCTCTATTGTATTAAATAATATGTGTAAAACAATGTAAAAATCAGGAATCGGGATTAATAAGAAAAAAATATGGGGCCTATATCTTTAATAATATGCACTTTACCAACATTAGGTAGCCCAGGCAAGAGGGGGCGAGCCTTGTCCTGTCAATTCACCAAACCACAATTTGACAGGGGAATGCTAGCGGAACAGGCCACAGAGCACTGCGAATTGTGTGTGGGCTGTCTAGACTCCGACAATTGATACAGGAACATAAATAATGAAGAGTAGCATATTTCAAAGGAAGTTATAAATCTGTTTGATCTGGTTACATGGTGTATATCCCTTTGATCGGGTTAAATGGTGTATATCCCTTTGAACTTTTGTCTGCGGTTAACTGCAAATATGCATATATCCCAGGCCTGTTACAAGGCTGAGATACCACGTATACTCCAATGCTCCTTTCATAAAAAATTATTAATCTTTACCCCTGAAAATCCCTTCTAATTTAGCATAAAATTCATAATTTGTTTTGGCCAACCACAGACAGCTATAACATTGTTTCAACCTGTGATGGTAGTTTGTACAGCAAAGCATCATGAGATGTGTAGTCTTGTTTTCCCCTGCACAGGGAATCAAGGAGGAGATCAGACATTGCTCTGTGGATCTCTGCATTGAGCCACTGCTGGCTTGAAGGTTAGGAAAGAGTTAAAATCTTTACCCAAATGCAGTTATTCTATTGGTTAGTACCAGGTGCCTATGTAAGCAGCTCTGGGGTTGTGGAAACCAAATACTCTTTTTAAACAAAATAATTCTGTGTTTGTATAGAATGAATCAATGTAATTTGTGTATCTGATATAAACAGCATGTGTTAGATTAGAAAAAGGTCAAAACAGGGAAACTTATATATACCTCTAAAATGTATTGATCAACAAATACATCAATATATACAGTGAGGGGGAAAAAGTATTTGAATGTTTGTCCACTGACAAAGAAGTGATCAGTCTATAATTGTAATAGAAGGTGTATTTGAACAGTGAGAGCCAGAATAACAAAAAAAAATAAGAAAAACGCATGTCAAAAAGTTATAAATTGATTTGCAGGTAAGTGAGGGAAATAAGTATTTGATCCCCTATCAATCAGCAAGGTACTCTCTTAAAGGCAGTGCTCCTAATCTCAGCTTGTTACCTGTATAAAAGACACATGTCCACAAAAGCAATCAATCAGATTCTAAACTCTCCACCATGGCCAAGACCAAAGAGCTGTTCAAGGATGTCAGAGACAAGATTGTAGACCTCCACAAGGCTGGAATGGGCTACAAGACCATCGCCAAGCAGCTTAGTGAGAAGGTGACACAGATGATGCGATTATTCGCAAATGGAACGGCGAGGAATCAGCCCAGAACTACACAGGAGGATCTTGTTAATGATCTCAAGGCAGCTGGGACCAAAGTCACCACTAAAACAATTGGTAACACACTCCGCCGTGAAGGACTGAAATTCTGCAGCGCCCGCAAGGTCCCCCTGCTCAAGAAAGCACATGTACAGGCCTGTCTTAAGTTTGCCAATAAACATCTGAATGATTCAGAGGAGAACTGGGTGAAAGTGTTGTGGTCAGATGAGACCAAAATCGAGTTCTTTGTCATCAACTCAAATGAATGCTGCCTATGACCTCAAGAACACCATCCCCACCGTCAAACATGGAGGTGGAAACATTATGCTTTGGGGGTGTTTTTCTGCTAAGGGGACAGGACAACTGCACCGCATCAAAGAGACGATGGACGGGGCCATGTACCGTCAAATCTTGGGTGAGAACCTCCTTCCCTCAGCCAGGGCATTGAAAATGGGTCATGGATGGGTATCCCAGCATGACAATGACCCAAAACACACAGCCAAGGCAACAAAGGAGTGGCTGAAGAAGAAGCACATTAAGGTCCTGGAGTGGCCTAGCCAGTCTCCAGACCTTAATCCCATAGAAAATCTGTGGAGGGAGCTGAAGGTTCGAGTTGCCAAACATCAGCCTCAAAACCTTAATGACTTGGGGCCTCATTCAATTGCGATTTGGCCAATTGAATAGGGCTCTAAATAAGCACATAGCATATTTTTTTTAAATAAGTTTTTAGTTAGTGAAAACCTTGCTTTTGGATGGATGTTTGCTAACTAAAAACTTCTTTGAAAAAATATGTTATGTGCTTATTTGGAGCCCTATTCAATTGGCCAAATCGCAATTGAATGAGGGCCCTGGAGAGGATCTGCAAAGTGGAGTGGGACAAAATCCCTCCTGAGATCTGCGCAAACCTGGTGGCCAACTATACGAAACATCTGACTTCTGTAATTGCCAACAAGGGGTCAAATACTTATTTCCCTCATTGACCTGCAAATCAATTTATAACTTTTTTTGACATGCGTTTTTCTTCACTCATTGAAAACCTCTCCCCCTGTGTATTTTATATGCCTCGCACTTAAGTGTCTTTGGTTGTGCTAGTGCCTTGGGTTACGTGCTATTGGCTTGGGTTAAGTGTTACTACCTTGTGTTAAATGTTAGTGGCTTGTATGAAGTGTTACTGGCTTTTGTTAAGTGTCACTAGTTAGGACTCGTTTTGACTTCTTTCGGGTAGTTTTACGTCCTGCGGGCTACTTTTCTGTCCTTCGGCCTCGTTTTCGTCGTGTTTCGGTTTTCCGGCAGCCATTTTTTTCCTCGCTTAGGTGAATTTTGATTGTGAAAAAACAACAAATATGGCTCAAATTAACTTGCAACCTCACTCACAGGCTTCCTGGCTCTTACCCTGTGCTGTATGTGAGTGTGTAAGTGAATTTGAAGCATATTTATTGTTTTTTTAGGCCTTTCCAGTTCCGTGGTTCGGCCACTAAAGTCAGATATTTGAGAGGCGCACAATGTATGTGCCTAATTCCGCGCAGCCTAAGACCCGAGTGACGACTCGCCTCTCTTTGCGAAGCTGGCAGTGGCGGCCATATGGCTGCTGGCAGCTCACAATGTGTGACCAACATCATAAGCGTTTTGGACAGCCATTGCGAACCTCTTCCCTGTGTACAACCTTGGGTTACAAGTTAGTGCCTTGGTTAAATGTTACTGCCTTGGGTTAAGTCTAATTGGCTTGAGTTAAATGTTACTGGTTTGCGTCAAGTCTTAGTGCTCGTATTTACGTTCTTCAATCTCTTTTTACGTCCATCGGCCTCGTTTTCGTGTTGTTTACGTTTTTTGGCAGCCATTTTGTTCTCACTTCTGCGATTTTCGATCAGGAAAAAAGGCAAGATATGCTTCAGATTAACTTGCAACCTCACTCACAGGCTCTCTGGCTCTGCCCATGTGCTGTGTGCGAGTGTGTAAGTTAACTTGAGGCATATTTGTGTTTTTTTGCCGCCGTTAAAGTCTTATTTTTGCGAGCCCCGCTACCATCTATGTGCTTCGGGTCCTAAGTCATATGGGCTGTAATTTCGTGGCCGTCATTGCAGCTAGGCCCTGCGTGTTTCAACTGTTCGTGCGTGAAGTCCTACTGGCCTCGCGATGATCGCTTTCAGCGATAATTGCAGCCTAAGTCCTGCGTGCCTTAACTATATATATATATATATACTAGCGTATTGCGCGTCAAAAAATGATGGCAATGAGATGTGTATGTTTTTAAAGTTGTTTAGTTATTAATATACATATGGAATTGTAAGGTAGCTTATGTTGTTTTGTGAGTAGTACTGAAATATAGAATTAAAATTAATAAATTAATATACGTATTTTTACGCATTGTGTTGAAGAGCTGGCAATCTGTGTTGATTTTGCTGCAGCATTAGTGGTGTGGAGGTGCTGTGTAAGCGTGATGAACGTGTGCAGTGTAATAGTGTGCGTGCGCGAACCGAAACCGTTAACGTAGCTGTGTACTTCAGCATTAACCTAAAATGGCGGATAATGTGTATAACTGCATGATAGGACACTAAAACAATTGGTAACACACTCCGCCGTGAAGGACTGAAATTCTGCAGCGCCCGCAAGGTCCCCCTGCTCAAGAAAGCACATGTACAGGCCTGTCTTAAGTTTGCCAATAAACATCTGAATGATTCAGAGGAGAACTGGGTGAAAGTGTTGTGGTCAGATGAGACCAAAATCGAGTTCTTTGTCATCAACTCAAATGAATGCTGCCTATGACCTCAAGAACACCATCCCCACCGTCAAACATGGAGGTGGAAACATTATGCTTTGGGGGTGTTTTTCTGCTAAGGGGACAGGACAACTGCACCGCATCAAAGAGACGATGGACGGGGCCATGTACCGTCAAATCTTGGGTGAGAACCTCCTTCCCTCAGCCAGGGCATTGAAAATGGGTCATGGATGGGTATCCCAGCATGACAATGACCCAAAACACACAGCCAAGGCAACAAAGGAGTGGCTGAAGAAGAAGCACATTAAGGTCCTGGAGTGGCCTAGCCAGTCTCCAGACCTTAATCCCATAGAAAATCTGTGGAGGGAGCTGAAGGTTCGAGTTGCCAAACATCAGCCTCAAAACCTTAATGACTTGGGGCCTCATTCAATTGCGATTTGGCCAATTGAATAGGGCTCTAAATAAGCACATAGCATATTTTTTTTAAATAAGTTTTTAGTTAGTGAAAACCTTGCTTTTGGATGGATGTTTGCTAACTAAAAACTTCTTTGAAAAAATATGTTATGTGCTTATTTGGAGCCCTATTCAATTGGCCAAATCGCAATTGAATGAGGGCCCTGGAGAGGATCTGCAAAGTGGAGTGGGACAAAATCCCTCCTGAGATCTGCGCAAACCTGGTGGCCAACTATACGAAACATCTGACTTCTGTAATTGCCAACAAGGGGTCAAATACTTATTTCCCTCATTGACCTGCAAATCAATTTATAACTTTTTTTGACATGCGTTTTTCTTCACTCATTGAAAACCTCTCCCCCTGTGTATTTTATATGCCTCGCACTTAAGTGTCTTTGGTTGTGCTAGTGCCTTGGGTTACGTGCTATTGGCTTGGGTTAAGTGTTACTACCTTGTGTTAAATGTTAGTGGCTTGTATGAAGTGTTACTGGCTTTTGTTAAGTGTCACTAGTTAGGACTCGTTTTGACTTCTTTCGGGTAGTTTTACGTCCTGCGGGCTACTTTTCTGTCCTTCGGCCTCGTTTTCGTCGTGTTTCGGTTTTCCGGCAGCCATTTTTTTCCTCGCTTAGGTGAATTTTGATTGTGAAAAAACAACAAATATGGCTCAAATTAACTTGCAACCTCACTCACAGGCTTCCTGGCTCTTACCCTGTGCTGTATGTGAGTGTGTAAGTGAATTTGAAGCATATTTATTGTTTTTTTAGGCCTTTCCAGTTCCGTGGTTCGGCCACTAAAGTCAGATATTTGAGAGGCGCACAATGTATGTGCCTAATTCCGCGCAGCCTAAGACCCGAGTGACGACTCGCCTCTCTTTGCGAAGCTGGCAGTGGCGGCCATATGGCTGCTGGCAGCTCACAATGTGTGACCAACATCATAAGCGTTTTGGACAGCCATTGCGAACCTCTTCCCTGTGTACAACCTTGGGTTACAAGTTAGTGCCTTGGTTAAATGTTACTGCCTTGGGTTAAGTCTAATTGGCTTGAGTTAAATGTTACTGGTTTGCGTCAAGTCTTAGTGCTCGTATTTACGTTCTTCAATCTCTTTTTACGTCCATCGGCCTCGTTTTCGTGTTGTTTACGTTTTTTGGCAGCCATTTTGTTCTCACTTCTGCGATTTTCGATCAGGAAAAAAGGCAAGATATGCTTCAGATTAACTTGCAACCTCACTCACAGGCTCTCTGGCTCTGCCCATGTGCTGTGTGCGAGTGTGTAAGTTAACTTGAGGCATATTTGTGTTTTTTTGCCGCCGTTAAAGTCTTATTTTTGCGAGCCCCGCTACCATCTATGTGCTTCGGGTCCTAAGTCATATGGGCTGTAATTTCGTGGCCGTCATTGCAGCTAGGCCCTGCGTGTTTCAACTGTTCGTGCGTGAAGTCCTACTGGCCTCGCGATGATCGCTTTCAGCGATAATTGCAGCCTAAGTCCTGCGTGCCTTAACTATATCACATATATAGTTGTGAGCGTACGAGTCGTTGCTCACGCTTGCGGGCTCGCGTAGCGAGCCCGCGGCCCTCGCGTAGCGAGGGCCGTGGCTCGCAAAGCGAGCCGCGGCCCTCGCGTAGCGAGGTCACTGGGCAAGGGCCTCAGTTGCTGGCATGGAGCGCCGAAGGCGCTCCATGCCAGCAACTGAGGCCCCTCGCGAAGCGAGGGCCTCAGTTGCTGGTGAGGTCACTGGGCACGGGCCTCAGTTGCTGGCATGGAGCGCCGAAGGCGCTCCATGTCAGCAACTGAGGCCCCTCGCGAAGCGAGGGCCTCAGTTGCTGGCGAGGTCACTGGGCAAGGGCCTCAGTTGCTGGCATGGAGCGCCGAAGGCGCTCCATGCCAGCAACTGAGGCCCCTCGCGAAGCGAGGGACTCAGTTGCTGGCGAGGTCACTGGGCAGGGGCCTCAAACCCTCGCAAAATTCACGTCGCTACTCAAAAAACACGACACACAAATTACGACACTCGCTAAATTTTACGAGGAACGCAAACAACGTACGAAACACGTTACCACACATTACGACCTCGCAAACATCGGACGCAACACGCCGACATACAAACATTTAAAACACAATACATACACACAGCACATACATAAAAAACTTACCTACACCAAGAGGGAGCACCCAGGACCTCAAAAATGCAACTTACACCTCGATTTTACTCGAAATAAAACAGTTTAGAGACTAAAAAAAAATCTAAGCGAGAGAAAAAATGGCCGCCGAACAAAACGAAAACGAGGCTACAGCACTCTAAACTTGCAAAACACCACAAAACACCTACGGATATTCCGATACAGACCTATACCACACATTACTCGCCATTTTACACCAATGCGGAAGTACACGACTACGCTAACGGTTTGGTCTCGCGCACGCACACTACACACTGCACACATTCACCACGCTTACACAGCAGCTCCACACCACTAATGCTGCAGCAACATCAACACAGATTGCAGCTCTTCAACACAATGCTTCAAAATAGGTAAAGTATATTCATTTATTAATGTATTAGATATTTCAGTAGTACACACAAAACACCATTAGCTACCTTACAATTTCATTGCCGTCATTTTTTGACGGGCAATTCGCTAGTATATATATATATACTAGCGTATTGCGCGTCAAAAAATGATGGCAATGAGATGTGTATGTTTTTAAAGTTGTTTAGTTATTAATATACATATGGAATTGTAAGGTAGCTTATGTTGTTTTGTGAGTAGTACTGAAATATAGAATTAAAATTAATAAATTAATATACGTATTTTTACGCATTGTGTTGAAGAGCTGGCAATCTGTGTTGATTTTGCTGCAGCATTAGTGGTGTGGAGGTGCTGTGTAAGCGTGATGAACGTGTGCAGTGTAATAGTGTGCGTGCGCGAACCGAAACCGTTAACGTAGCTGTGTACTTCTGCATTATCCTAAAATGGCGGATAATGTGTGGTATGCGTCTTAGCGGATGATCCGTCCGTAGTTTAATGGTGGGTAATGTGTGGAGCCGAAACCGTTATCGTAACTGTGTACTTCCGCATTATCCTAAAATGGCAGATAATGTGTGGTATGCGTCTTAGCGGAAGATCCGTCCGTAGTTTAATGGTGGATAATGTGTGGTATGCGTCTTAGCGGATTATCGGTACGTGTTTTCCGTGGTTATAGTGCTGTAGCCTCGTTTTCGTTTTGTTCGTCCGCCATTTTTTCTGCGGTGCTCATTGCCAAAGTACTACGGTTTAACGGCTCGCCTCGCTGCGCGAGGCTTGCCGGGCAATGATCGCCTGCGGCGCTTATCGCTAAGCCCGCTAAAGTACTACGGTTTAACAGTAAATATGGTAAAACGGTTAAATGACGGTCAATAAAGATTAAATGTTGTGAAATTTGTTTGCCACACAACATGACTCAGCTACATTTGTCCCTTTTTTTTTCTTAAAATAAATACACATTTTTTTTTTACCTTTTTATTTTTGTAACTTTCAACTTATATTTCATCAAATGGGTTGTTTTAGGCGGGAAATCCGATGTTGCGCGAGACAAAGGCGTTAAATCTGTGTTAATGCGTAAATCCGCCGCTTTTCTCGTAATTTTTTTCATCTCAGATTTTTTTTCTAAGTGCTACGGTTTAACGGCTTGCCTCGCTACGCGAGGCTCGCCTGCAATGAGCGCCTGTGGCGCTCATTGCCAAAGTGCTACAATATAACGGCTCGCCTCGCTGTGCGAGGCTCGCCTGCAATGAGCGCCTGCGGCGCTCATTGCCAAAAAGTGCTACAATTTAACGGCACGCCTCACTGCGCGAGGCTCGCCGGGGCGATGAGCGCCTGCGTCGCTCATCGCTAAGTCGGACACACTACGCAACACAGCGTGACGACAAATCGTAGTTAGACAATTATAATATGTGATATATATATACACACACACATTGTCATTGTATTATACAATTAGGATACTATAAATTGCACTTATTAAGGAAGTTATGCAAATTTTGATAAGGTATTATTATTAGGTATTGTACAAATTATAATAGTTAAAAATAAAACGAATTATACATCCATTAAATAATTATTGCAGGGCTGGAATCACTGTGCCCGGAACTTTTTTTGTACGTTCAGTTGCCGGGGGACGCTCTGTGCTGTTGCACTGCAGTGAGAAGCGTTGCCATGGCTGCGGTGCAGAAGGAGACCTGAACTGGAGGCTCCTGGGGCAGGAGGAGGAGGGTGAGTGACTGCAGAGAGGTGTAATATTATCCTGCTGAGGCCATAATAATGACCATATAATGTGACACCGAGCAGGGAGTGTCTGTAAGAAGGAAGCTGCAACTGGCTGGGACCATAAGAGACAGTGACACATAATAATGTTTTAAAAAAAAAAAAAACAATAGAGTCCCAGATATGCAGTATAACCTTTTGGTACTTGGTAAAATGTAATTTTAGATAACAAATACAGCTTTTAAACAGCTATAATATGTAATTATAATGTACTAGGGCAGCCATTGCTTTATTTGTTAACGAAACACTCACTGGAAGCTGATTTAATCTTAAAGATCATTAAACTCTTTCTCTCCATTGAAGTAGCCTTTTTACTCAACAATAAATAATTCCCGAGATATTTAGTAAATGTCTGGCTCCGTTTATGTAAAAAAAAAGGCTTCGAGTGTGTGATAAGAGTGTGGAGGGGATATAACTGCATGATAGGACTGGGGGACATTGTGTTGCAAACCAGAGACAGAAATGCAGACTGTGATACTAATTATTACTTTAAAGCAGTTACTAATTCATCAGCCCATTATTGGCATAAAAGTGCAGCACAGACAATGCTGAATATCTCAGGAATTACACTTTATGGGGGGAAAATGCTAATATATTATGACTCAGGAGTAAATGGACCAGGCATACCCCAAACCCTCCTGCTAACAGGGCCAACCCTTGGGTTGTGTTGGATATCTCAGTGCCCAGCCAGCAAAGTAATCCCAGGAACAGCAGTCTTTAGGATATAAGGACACAGGAGCAGATATTGGTCCTTTTAGATAGGACCAGCATTGTACAGTCCCAGCTGAATTTAGTCCTGTCTGAGAAGGCTTTTGCTTGGGCATGGCTAGTGAAAGTGGGGTCCAACAGGGTCCCCCTTGGCCCCAAAAGTCTGGCTGTAACAAACACTGTCACAGGTAGTTGGTTTCATCTTAAAGTTCATTAAAATCTGTCTCTACATTGTTTTAGTCTTTTTTTTCTCAACAGTAAATAATTCCTGAGACACTTAGCATTGTGTTTGTGGTTCGTTCATGGTACAAGGTATAGTCATTTTGTCATGTTTTTTAAAAATATCTTAAGATTATAGCTTCCATTTTAATCTAGGTTGTCACCTGGAATGAGAGTTTGGACATCGAGAAGGCTGCAGTTACTCTTATTCTAATTTGCTTTCTTTCATGCAACCGCTTTCAATATGATTAAATGAAAATCTCATGTTGATCAAAGGCCTCTCCCCCAAATCACAAATCAGGCAGTGAAAGATAACTTGATCTTGATGTTAAAATGATTTTTAAAGAGCATGAGAAACTAGCTATACATTGTACTAATCAGAAACAGTGCGGCAAAATTCAGCATTTTTTGTGTGATACTATTCAGCAAATAATCCATTGCTGAATATTAGCGAAACATACCAGAGCAGTAGCCAGTTTGTTGGTGTAATTAATTAATTTGAACACTATGTTAATGGTTGTGGAAATGAACAGTCATTATAAATCCATTTGTCTCATAATTAATCAAAGTTATATTTTTAGAGATAATTAATTTCAAAATAAAATAATCTTTAGATTCACTGTCACGCTCAGGATCCGTGCCTTGTTTTCCATCACCACAATGGAGTACTCTGGAGCCTTTTGTAAGGTTTAATAGATTTTGCGGTTTATCTTTCAGCATAACAGAAAATGATAATCAAAACCGAAAATAAATCCTAGCTTCTCTTTGAAGCACTACCTACACTTTTATCTGCAGTACCCTCACTGCTCTACTGTAATTCATAATACAGACTGGCTTTCCAGGTCTCACTGACCTCTCTCTCGCCACACAGAACTGTCTCAGGCTTTCTCTGCCTCTTCACAGGCTCCAAACAATCCTCCAACTGGAGGTAGCAGCAGGCCTTGATTGCAGCCACACCCAAGCCTTTTAAGGTGCTTCTTAACCATCTCACTCCTGGGGATAAGTCTTGAAGTGCTCTCTACTGCCCTCTGGTGACACACCATCAATATATATATATATATATATATATATATATATATATATATATATATATATAAATAAATAAAATTAAACCAAAATGAAGTCAATTGGCAAGTGTTGTGAGCTGGCTTGGTAGGAATATATGGTGGCAAGTGGTTATTCAGCAAACATATAAACCCTCACTGTCTTGGATAAAATGTGTGATTTATCAGACTTTGAAAATGGGGATGGTCATTGGCTTCTGCACGAAGGGTTGCAGTATTGCTGAAACGGCGCACTTTGTGAAGTGTTCTTTGCTGCTGTGGTTAAAGTGTACCGTGACTGGACAAACGGCACCATTGGCGTCAAAGCTGCGGAGCACCATGTGCCCTTGATGTTAGAAGTGAGTGTCGGCTGCGAACATGTGTGAGGACCAATGGACAGTCTACAGTTGAGCAACTCACTGTCCAAATAGTGTCTACAATGACAATACAGGCAACCCTGTTGTGTATGGGGCTCTGAAGCAAACGGCTGGTCACTGCACCCATGCTGATGTGGATTCATCGCGGAAACAGCTTCAATTTGCAGTGGACCTCTTCTGATTAGCAAAGGGTTGCCTTCTCTGAAGAGTCACATTTTCTGCTCCATGGACTGGACAGTCATCACTGTCAGGCGCAAAACCTCTGAGAACAAACACTCTGCAACCATTATTGGAAGAACACAAGCTGGTGGTGGCAGCATTATGGTCTGGGGAATGTTTTCTTGACATTGTCTAGGTCCACTCATACCTCTGGAAGGCACTCTCAACTAATGTGTTTATCTATCCATCCTTGCAGATCAAGTACACCCATACATGTTGACTGTCTTCCCTGGAGCGGATGGGATCTTCCAGCAGGACAATGCAACATGTCATAGGACCGTAATTGTCCAGGAGTGGCTGAAGGAGCATGATGAAGACTTCCAAGTACTTCCATGGCCTCACAAATTCCCCATCGAGTATTTGTGGGACAATCTCGATCGCCATGTTCTCCATATGGATCCTCCACCATGCACTCTTCAGCAGCTGTCAGATGCACTGCAGTCTGCATGGCTCCAGATACCCTTGCCAACTTTCCAGCATCTTATTGACTCATTACCATGTCGTCTAGCTGCTGTCCGTGCTGTACAGTTGGGATATTAACTGGTGGTCGTAATAATGTGCCTCGACTGTGTGTGTTACTTTTTAGTATTTACTTTACCACTTATAATTTTGCTGCCAATTCCAAATAGTATTAAGCTTTCTCATTAACATCATTGTGATCTACAGTTTTTGAGTACCTTGGGTTTTAAGACAGCTACTAAATTGTTTCTAAGTGCCTCGTTTACTTGAGAAGTCACTCATACAGTGACATTACCTCAGTAGGTCATGAAGAGAGTGCAAAAGCTGACTTGCTTATCAACTTTTTAAAAAGACGAAGATCATGGCAAACTGCTATCTCTGTTCCTGGCAAATGCATGGGAAAGAAGTGGATGCAGTGACAGATTTGATTTTCCTGGGAGCTTTTCGGATGGTGACTTTAGCCTTGAAATTTTGGAAATGTTTGCTACTAGGGAGGAAAGCTGTGGCAAGTCTAGATAAGCTATTTAAAATAAATATATAACACTATCAACAAAGGTCCTCATAGGTAAAGCTATGGTGTTCCCAGTAGTAACATACGGATGTGAGAGCTGGACCATAAAGAAGGCTGAGCGCCGGATAATTGACTCCTTGTGAATTGTGGTGTTGGAGAAAACTGCTTAGAGTTCCTTGGACCGCAAGAAGATCCAATCAATCAATACTACAGAAAATCAAGCCAAACTGTTCACTGTAAGGTATGATCATAAGACTAAAGCTCGAATATTTTGGCCACATCATGAGAAGACAGGCTTCCCTGGAAAAGACTCCGATGCTGGGAAAAATTAAAGGCACACGAAGAAGGGGGCGGCCGAGGCAGAAATGGATAGACGATGTTATTAAATCAATGAACATGAGCTTGATGGAGTTCAGAGGAGCAGTGGATAACAGATGCGCCTGACGTGCTGCTGTCCATAGAGTCACAGAGCGTCAGACACAACTGAACGACTAAAACAACAACAATAATGATTAATAGCTCCAAATTAAATATATCCTCTCTGAGCATTGGCATACACTTAATTTAGACAGAGATTGGCTACATAAATTAAAGGTTTATCTAAGTGAGCTGGATTAATACATTTCTGCACTCTATAGGCAAATAGCAGCCTATATGTATACAACAGTTTTTTTATTTTTTTATTAATATCTTAAATCCCCTCTAATGATTGTGTTGACACCCCCAGGGGGTGTCTATACAAGTTCTTGATCCCCACCCAATCAGCATACAGCATCCGGGTAGCAAAATTATCCCACTATTTACCTGCTCTTGCTTGCTCAGCCAATAGGAGAGCAGTGTTGTCATTGCTGGGATAGGACTCTGCTTCCTGTCTATGCGGTGTGCTGTTGCCATAGCAACTAACATAGTGCTATGTCTCAAATCTTTCATCTAACCAGATTGGCCAAAACAAATTATGAAGGGGGTGTTAACCTTAGTTTTTTTAACTGTCAGAAATTACAATATATTTTGCTAACTTAAAGGTAAGTGTTTAAATGTTTATTTTGGTATTTTTTCATGCAAACATTTTTTTCATATACTATTTATTTTCCCTTTATCACATGCACTCATAATCCAGGAAACGTACATATCCCTTTAAGTATAAATTGCAAAGACTGTGGAATATGTAAAGCATGTCCACTAATAAAGAAGGCAAATTAATTAATTACGCCGGGTCAGAAAGACCTAGTATTAAGCATCATATCATTTGCTCCTCAATAGGAGTTATCTATCAAATAGTGTGTTTTTGTGGAATAAGATATGCAGGAAAAACAAGTAGACAACTCCACAGACAAACATTGAACACATTATTGGGTGATCAGTGAAGATGATATCCTCATAGCATTACATGTTCAGAGAATTCATGGAAATGATCCAAATGTACATTAGATAATTAGATTGAGAGATTCAGAAAAAAGTTATTACGCAGGGAAGCAATGTGGATTTTATATTTAAAAACTGATCACCAAAAGGTTTAAACATGGGCTTTACTTTTTTGTTCCTTTCATAAATGAGTGGTCCTTAATGATTAGCCATAATTTCAGGGAGAGATATTTTAGGGAGAGATCAATTGGCATGTACCGACCTACTGAGATACCCAGGGAGAGTTTACAGCCTCTAACTCTGGTAGTGGGTTTAATCATTGGGGCTTGTCATCTAAATGAGACATTTGGAAGCAATCTAGTAGCACATTTAAACCTAACGTTACAGGTTGCCGGTGTGTATTATTTCCCTGTGAGGTACATCCTTTTGACAATTTATTAGTCTCAGTTACAATGTACTAATGTTGGTATCTGCACCCAAAAAGTTGTAGATCACAGTGACGTTAATCATATAGTCTAATACTATTGGGATTTTGTATTTAGGGATTTTGTAGCAAAAGGTGAGACAAAATGTGAGTCAGGTTGCAACTTGCTGATGTCAGAAGACAGGAACAGCATCTTCGGGAGAGATCAGTTGGCATGAACTGACCTGATATATTCAGGGAGAGCTTACATTGTCATAGGTTGCAATTTTCTTTAAGTTGGAGTTAAAACACTATTGTAGGCTCATTAAGAAAAAGAGATGGTCAGCTGAAAATCTAGAACTCTTCTCCATTATAACATTTAATATTTCAAAACAATTATCTATTTTCCTTACTGAAAGTAACATATGAGGGCTAGTGGGATAGCTATTATTTTTGTTACTCTTGAGATCTGGGGAAAATTAAGTTAAATAAGACCTCTTACAGAGGTTGTGTAGGAAATAAATGTGCTGTATATTTTTGGAACTATATAATCCATTTGTGTGAAATAAGCTTATTCTTGATTTATATAAAGACACACAGTTCCAATTACAATTTAATGGCTTCCTATTTTTTTAAAATAAGTGATTGATATAATTTTGGTTTTGTTGTTGTTTAGCCATTCAGTCATGTCTGACTCTCTGTCACCTTATGGACCACAGCATGCCAGACACATCGGTCAGCCACTGCCCCTCTGAGCTCCTTCAAGCTAATATTCATTTCTACACTGACCTCCCCCCCCCCCCTTTGTGTGCCTTCAATATTTCCCTTCTCTATGGAATCCTGTCTTCTCATGATCTGGCCAAAATATTTGAGCTTCAGCCTCATGATAATATCTTCCAGTGAACATTTTGGCCTGAGTTCCTATAGTACTGATTTTTTGGATCTCCTTGTAGTCCAAGGGACTCTAAGTAGTTTTCTCCAACACCACAATTCTATGGCGCTCAGACTTCTTTTATGGTTCAGCTCTGACATGTGTTACTACTGGGAATACCATAGTTCTAATATCTATATGGATTTTTGTTGATAGTGTAATATTTTTACTTTTTACTAGCTTGTCCAGACTTGCCATAGCTTTCCTCTTCAGACGCAAATGTCTTTTAATTTCATGGCTACAGTCACCATCTGAAGAAATCTTGTATCCCAGGAAAATACAATCTGTCACTGCCTCCACTTCTTCCCGATCAATTTGCCAGGAACTGAGATTGAAGTTTGCCATGATCTTCATCTTTTTAACGTTGAGCAGCAGGCCAGCTTTTGCACACTCTTCTTTCACCCTCATCAATAGGTCCTTTAGTTCCTCTTCACTTTTACCCATCAGAGTAGTATCATCGGCATATCTGAGGTTGTTTATATTTTTCTCAGCAATATTGATTCTGGCTTTGGATTCATCCAATCCAGCCTTATGCATGATGTATTCTGCGTATAACTTGAATAAATAAGTTGACGACATACAACCTTGTCGCACACCTGCTTGCAATTTTAAAGGTTTGCTTTTGCTTTCTAAATGTAATTAAAAAAAGTTTTATGTTTTAAGAGATCCTTAGAGACAAATGGATTTATACCCTAAAAGTTGCAGCTTTTTGGCTGTCCTGTTTCAAAACCATATTGCTGAATATTAGTTGATTTGATATTCTAATTAGTATCACAGTGTGCTTTATTATTTCAATGATAAGAAAACAAGTCACCCCAATGTTATCATGCAGTTAGATCCCCTATCCTATGCTTATCAAGCAGAAAATAGCATTTGGGGGTGTACATCAGCATAAATGAGCCACATGAGCAATGCTGAAGATCTCTGGAATTATGTAATGTAGATGAAAAAGGTTTGTACAATGAATAGCCAAGATTAAACCAACCTACTGAAAATAGTTACAAAATTAAAGGCTTCTTTTATTTGTTTTACTTTCTAAACATTGTCCTAATTTAAGATTCATGGCTTTATGGGACACTCTGTTTTCTGTATTCAAGAGCACATTTTATCTGATGGGTGGACAGAATATATAACAATTTGGAGCCAGTTAGGACAGCAGATCTGCTAAATGAACATATTAATTAGCTCATAACCTGGGTGCTTTTTATATAGATGGTGTGATGAAATAGGTTTCATGAGTATTATATACCCAGTGTGTGAAATAGAAAGCTTGAAAGCCACTGGCAGACCTGGGAGATGGGAGAAAAGACACAGGGGAGGGAGAGGGGAGAAGAGACACGGGGGAGGGAGAGGGGAGAAGAGACACAGAGGAGGGAGAGGGGGAAAGGGACACGGAGGAGGGAGAGGGGGGGAGAGACACGCGGAGTGGGGGAAGAGACACAGGGAGGGAGAGGGGGGGGGAGACATGGGGAGGGAGATGGGTGGGAAATAGACAGTGGAGGGAGGGGGAAGAGCCAGGGGGAAAGAAGACACAGGGGACGGAGAGAGACATGGGGAAGAGACACAGGGGATGGAGAGGGGGGAAAGACACATGGGAAGGAGAGTGGGAAGGGACAAGGGAGGGAAAGGGGGGAAAGAAAAAAAAAAGGGGAGGGAGCGGGGGGAAGAGAGACGGAGAGGGGGGGGGCACACACCACATATTATACCGTCATTTATAACGGGCAAATGACTAGTAATCACATATATAGTTGTAGTAATTGCCATAGCCTCACATTCGGTGGCAAACAGCATTACCATGGCTTCAAATTTTATTGCCGTCATTTTTTGACGGGCAAGTCGCTAGTAATATAATTTTGCAAGTTGTAGTTTTTTTAAATGTATATATGTCATAGTCGTGAAAAACAAATGGATAGGGAAGAATGATATGATTTTGGATGCAGTACAATCTTGCATTGTAACAGTTAAACGGTAAATGATCACTATGTAATAATAAGCATGGGATTCAGAATTCATGTGACTTTTTTTTTGGTTTCAGATGACTTGACTTTTTGCATCTAACAAGAAAACCACATAACATACAAAGCAATGTGTGGCCCCAGAGATCTGAAGGACACAGCTGCAGTGTACTTGAAGATTGTAAATTAAGTAAAGTGTTAGTATGCTTTCTTGGCATTACCATTAGACTTCTGCAAACCGAGTTAAAGTCATTTTTTTACTCTAGGGCAAACTGGTACTACAGTTTAACTTAATGAACATTACTCCTTTTGTGTTGTAAAAATGGATCTCACGTAAATACTTTCACAACTTTTTTTTTTTTATTGTGCAAGAAAGGAAAATTGGATTGAGATGTATCTACTCTTGGAATGGTGTGGAAGACACCAGTTAGAAGATTAATCAGAAAATATCTCACGGTCAGTTTTAAATCTACAGCAATGAGTGCACGTGTGCCACTAGCTGAGAAGGCCATGTCTGAAGGATACGCCAGGTTGAGGTACAGAGATACCTCGCTGCTCATTTGGCAACAACAGCAGAAGAAATTGGAAATGGCACCTCCTGGAACATATCTGAATCGCAGCCAGAGCGTGTGGTATTCCCAGTATGGCAACCAGTCCATATTGGTGCGAGATAAAAACACGCTTCGTGTTTCAAGAGACACCGGACAGTCAAAATTCTGCACCATTATGTGACAACATTATATACGCCTAGAGTTGATTTATTTTATGTAGTCATATTGACAGTATTTAAAGCCAAATTATATTGCATGTATGTTTTAATGTAATATCTACAATTCCAGAAAGGAGAGTATACAAATATAATTTTCTGTGAGTAATATAAAAAAAAAGGTTCTTAGCAGTTATTGAACTTTTTAGAGTATAATATAAAATCATTTTCAATCCATAGGAATATTTTCCTAGAGAAACCATAATTTTCACATTTCCTGACAATCTAGTTTTCAAAAAGTATTTTTTCATTTATTTTCTATAAAGACCCAAACATAAGTATTTATTTTATTGCACTGGTCTTAATCTATTATTATAAGAGTACCTCCGCAATATACGGTAACTGAAAGGGACATTAAAAGTATACATTTTCAATTTAATATTATGTATACGCAGATAATATATTTTGAAAACTTTTAAAATGTGTAGAAGAAAAAGTAGGAGTGTTTTTAACTTCAGTGCTTGCTAAGGTTGCATAAGCATGACCTACAGATGTTCAGGTAATTGATCACTTGAGTACTGAATGGGAAACGTATTCTGTATGAGTATTTGAATTGACTGACTGGTCACCTAAACTGGTTCATTTACCCAATTCTCAACAGCTATTGATGTTGTTGAGACTTGGGTACAGTAGGTAGATATAGAAGCTCCTTCATTACGTGCTGCACATTTTAATAGTAATAATAAGACTTTGGAAACTAGGTATATGGTTTAGCTGCTGCCTAAAATGACCAGAAACGTCTGTTGCAGAAACGTCTGTTGCAGAAACGTCTGTTGCAGAAACGTCTGTTGCAGAAACGTCTGTTGCAGAAACGTCTGTTGCAGAAACGTCTGTTGCAGAAACGTCTGTAAAAATGGTTTGTTGAGTTGAACATATAAACGTTACCAAAGATAGATTCAAAATAATTTACCCAAACCATTAACTTGTACAGTAGTGGTTATGGACAGGTGCTATATGAGGATTATTTTTTTGCTGCTTTGCTTCATGTTATGTCAACGTAAGGCAATGTGCGGGTGATGGATCTAAGTGTATGGTGCTAAAGGGATATCAACTCTGCTCAATTAATTTCTGGCTTGTAATATTAAAATACAATCTGTGGTTCCCATTGTCAAGAGCACGAAGCAGCCTGCAAATCTGTCACCTATAATAAGCACCGTGATACTGTAGACATATGTTTGCCTCCGCTGCCCCTACTATAGTTTTTTGGGCCGTGACACTTTTCTTGCTATAATAATATTATTATTACTACTACACTAGGTACCTGTATATAAGGTACTACCTCCTGATCTTTATCTTTGGTATAATAAAAAACATAAGCAAGGACTAGCTGACAATAGTTCTACCACATGATCAAATACATTTTCTAAGCTATTTTTAAAAAACATACCACTACAATAAAGTTCCTACTAATCCTTAAGTGTGAAAGCACTCGCCTACCTGAATATATCCATTGTCTGACATTCAAAAATAAACAGAGCAGAGGTTCAACTAAGGTTTAATTTAACCACTAAACCACATTTTCTTAAGTAAACATAAGTTGTAGCTTTACTTCTGTTTTAGAGCCTAATAATTGCCAGTTGCTCCCTAAATCAGAGGATTTGAAGTATGTTTCAGTTATTAGGCTAGTTTGAGTTCCCAGCCTGCGTCCGCTAGTTTAAGTTACTCTGAGCAAAATTCAAGGAGTAATAAGCATTGATAAGACACTAATAGGAAGTTAAGAAAAAAGGTTCATAATAAATCAGAAATATCTATTTGCTTGGAATTCAAGTACATTATGCAAATGTTTTTTAATTCTAAGTATATATTGCAAAGTATTTAATACAAGTTTAAATACTGTACTTTTAAATGCATTTATCCTCATTTGTTTATTGCATATAATTTATGTTTTTTTAAGCAGTTGTCTATTTTTGTTTTTTTTATTTGAGAGAGAACTTTAATGTAAGTTTCCTGTAAGAAATGATCTATGTTTTGAACCTTGGCTGCTCCACTTTAATTTTACAACATTGCAGTAGTTCTTGTATATGCTTTAAGCACTTTTGATAATCGGAGCCATACTTGCTGTTGGGGGGAATTGGCTTTGTTTGGTATTTTAAGGATAATATAACAACCTTAGCTGCTGCAAAAAGTTCTTATTACAAAAAAAGACATTGAAACAATGTGCGATGCACTAGTTATTTGGGTACAGTAAATCATTATTGCATTACCCTGTAGTAGGCAAACTTGTGAGGCCGCATCCTTAATTTTGATAGGAAGAAGAACTGCATGTTAATACTGGCGTTGATCATTTTGCCACCACATAAATATATTGACACACTGTCATATGTGGACATATTTATGCAAGTGTACATATGTCAAGAATAACTTGCTTAGTAGAAAATGGCTAGTAAAATGTAGAAGTAGGTGTTAATGTTCTTTATAAACTTCTACACAATTTGTGACTAAGTTCATTAAATTAATTTGAGGCATCCATTGTAATGTCAATGTAGTAAATGCTTTATTTCCACCCTTCATTTGTGTTGCACTGTGCTATTTAAAATAAATTATATTATTTAAATGCATTTGATCAATTACTGTTGTTGTTAAGTGGTTTCAATCTGCAGGTTTTATTTTCTTTGTTGTAGATCATATCAAAGTATTCTATTCAAGCAGTAATGTTCCTAGCCCCTTTGTTAATAAAGCATTAAGGGCTTACACCTGCTGGTTGTTGTGTTAGGTAGGTTGTGTGGCCCTTGTGTACATATTTTTGACCACTGTTTTGAAAGCAGAGACAATCCTCATTCAAAACAGGGTCTCTTCCTGGGTGAATCAGAAGTTTGGTTTAACACCCAAATATTCTGTTCTCACACCTATCATCCCCCATCCTCAACTTACACTGGATATTTCTATAAATTGCTTGACATGGTGGAGAACTGCTGGTTTAAGAGTATGTACATGGCATAAAGATGTTCAAATTCTTACATATGAACAACTTTGCAAACTTTATCAAATTCCTACGCAGGAGCAATTCACCTACTGTAGGTTCAAACATTTTATCCAAACCCTAGAACAAGTCTTCGATAAACCAAAATCCTCGTGGTTAATGAGAATTTGCGACAAAGCTCCACTCCCAAAGGCATTTTAAGCCTTATTTATGACTTGTTTAATGTAGATCTAACTGTATTGAAACCTAAATACATGAGCAAATGGGAGGGAAACGTAAATTGCAGTTGGGACCAAGATGTCTAGGAAGAATCTTTGATGAACCTCATGAAGGGTTACCTTAGTAGTAGCGTATTGGAGACCTCCATACTCCATAGGATCTATCACACTCCAGATGCACTTTACAAATGGAAACTCGCTCCAAATCCCAACTGCTTTTGAGAGTGTGGGGAAGTAGGCTTTTTCTTTCATATTTCATGATTTTCAAATATACCCAAAAGCTGAGATTAGCCTCTTGGGTCACCATATCCCTTTTCTTTCCACCTCTCAAAATAAATTGATGCAATTTTTCATGTTAGCAACAAAAAGCCATATTGCTCGACAATGAAAAAAATACCTCCTTTTCGCTTTCAAATGGTCATTAATAAAATACCCGTATATACTCGAGTATAAGCCGACCCGAGAATATGCCAAGTCACCTATTTTACCACAAAATACGGGAAAACGTAGTGACTTGAGTTAAGGCCGAGGGTGGGAAATGTGCTGCCCCCTGTGTTCCTCTTGTGCCCTCTGTTCTGTGTCCCCCTCTTGTGTGCCCTCTACCTCCCCTGTGTCTCTTTCCCTCCCTCTCCCTTATCATCCTCCCTCCTCAACAGCCCTCCTCAACCCCCCCTCCTTATCCTCTCTCCTCAACCCCCTCCTCATCCTCAACCCCCCCCCCTCAACCTCAACCCTCTTCCTCAACCTCTGTCCTCAAACCCCCATCCTCATCCTCAACCCTCCTCCTCAACCTCTCTCCACACTTTAACCCTCTCTAAATAGCTCCCACTCTCTCTTTCCCCTCACTTACCTTCCATCAACAGCTGCGTCGGCCGACGGGGGTCCTAATCCGGATGCAGTGATTTAAAGGTAAGCCTTAAATACAATATTTTGCATTTAAACTTGAGACAAAAACAAGAGATAATAATGTTACCTTCCCCCACCCCTCACAAATTATTTGTAGTTTATCCTTTAATTATTTGAGAAATAAATCTTAAAATAGAAAATTTATGTAAAGGTTTCCTATACGATACCCTTAGTCCTTTGATGCAAGTTATGAAAGATTTGACAATTTTATGTTATATCTTCTACTATGCCGTTTCTCCCTCATTGGAAGGACATTCTTTCAGATTCACATGTGGATTCTTTCGGATTTACATTTTTTTGCAACTTATGTACAAGTCCTGTTACACACAATTTAATTGTGCAAGTGAGCGATTATATCACTATGCATCATCGCCAGGTGGTAAATGCACAGGAGGACTCTCAGGCATCCTCCATATTCAAGAGGTTGAACATACTTCACCTGCAGACATTGTCATGGTTCTCGCATTATCTCCCAAAATGACATCCTGGGAGACACATTCTGAAATAGCAGAAGGCATATAAAACTATGATCTGTGTAGTGGACCAAGAAACAGAATGATTGAGCTTAAATGTAGAATATGTGATAGGCCCACCATCACTGATCCTGGAAGAACAGAAATATGGATGAGTAGTAGTATTGGTTTTCTACAGGAGGAGCAGTTGTGGTCTGCTATGTTGAATCAACAAAAAATGTATTAAGAATTATATGAAACTAGCGACTTGACGGGACAATAAAATTTGGGGCTCATTGCAAGCCTCGCGCTGAGTGCCTTTGACGCTCATCGCGTGGCTCGCAATGAGCACCTTTGGTGCTCATTGCGAGCCTCTCCTCTGGTGTACTTTTGGTCCTCTGAGCACTTTCGGCGCTCACCACAAAGACATATATATATCTATATTTTTTTTAAATAATAATAAATTAGTTACTTAATAACATAATATACTTTACCTATTTCTAATTAATATATCCAGCAATCAATGAATCCTGAAGAGCTAAGAATCTGTTGTTATCTTCCTGCAGCATACAATGTACAGTTGGACTGTTGCTGCCCTGAGGAGAAAGTGTCATGAATGTGCCAAGTGTGCATTTGAAATAGGCCGTGTGCGCGAGGGCAAATCGTTGGTTTAGTTGTGTGAAGCTCCATTTTAGATTCGTAATGTTATTAGTTGCAAGTTGGTGTTGTAAAATAACGTTGATTGTCTATGTGTTACGCGCCTCGCAAGCATTTTCCGTGCTTCCTAACTGTACTTTTGTACCTCGTACATCCCTGGCAAAGTCGTACGTCCCTGGCTGTGTTTTCCGCGGTTCGGGGTTGTGTAGCCTCGTTTTAATTTTATCCGGCCGACATTTTTTGTTCTCGCTTAGCCGAATTTCAAGTTCTGAAACTCCTTAAATTCTACTTTAATTTGCGTGCAACCTCACTTGCAGATGTCGTGGCTCTCCCCCCATGCTGTGTGTGAGTTTTACAGGTTTTTTTTTTGTATTTTTCATTGTTTTTGGATGTACGCATTTCAGCCAGTAACTTCGTATTTTTGCCACCTCGTATTTAAAAATAGATAAAATGGCATTGTTTGTCTATGTGTTACGCGCCTCGCAAGTATTTTCAGTGGTTCCTAAGTGCTGGGATATATATTTCAGTGCAGCATTCAGCATATCAAAGTGAGATTGGTGGAGCATAAAGTTTGGAGACAAGGGAAATAATTGGGAGTGTTTATATATCCATAATTGCAAAAGGACAAGTTTTGCTTCCAATCACAGTAATCAGACAAGAAGTGTCATTATATAAGAAGAAGAAAAAAAAAAAGCAAAATAGCACAGCCCAGTGTGTGCATCCGCAACACTGAGTGCTATTTGCATATATATATATATATATATATATATATATATATATAATATAACTTCTATAAAGTCATCTGCGCTCTAGGGTCACAGAGGTCTAACTTATTTTTCTAGTGATACGTTACAAAGCAACCCAACAAACAGTTTTTTGTCTTTCTGTGGAAATCTTTATAACAAACAGTGGGCCCTCTGTGAGCCAACTACATTGGATAATCAGCAATAATATTGGCCCTCAACTTGAAAATAAATACATCCACCCCTCCCAGTATAGGGGCATGCATTAGCGCAATTGGTATTCCAGCAAAGATAGGCTACATCTTTTGAATAGAGGAGAGAAAAAAAAAAAGGGAAATAATATTAGAAAAGAAAAAAAAATGAAAAGGAGCGGAACAACAAAACAAAAAGATTATAATATAAGGAGAAGAGACGTGGTGAAACTGGGTGAGAGGAGATGGTGGGCGGTTCCTCAAGAAGAAACACAAAGGGCATCGAAGAGTACTGTATGTCCAGCCCGAGCATGCAATCCTCCCAACAATCTTCTGCAGATGACGGACAATCTTCAAAGTCAAATATGTAGATAACAGCTCCAAGCACGAAAGCGGACATTCAAGAACTAAAGGAGCTGATTGGCTCAAATTAAAGCTGAAGTCCAAAAGATAGCAATTGATGTATCTACAGAAAGTAAAGCTGTGGACTCCAAAGTAATTCAACTAGAGGAGAAATACAGCAATCTCCTTAAGGAGCATGAGGAGATGGAAGACGAAGTGGCTATTTTAAGGCAGGAGCAGGGCCGCCTCCAGTCCCTCCAGAAAGACTTGGAGCATTTTTTAGGACTTATCTCTGGCTACCCTATATAAGAGACGATATCTAAAACCGTTACTAGAAGTCCTAACAGCTCATAATTATAGCTACTCATGGGGTTTCCCGTTCAGATTAAATATAAATAGAGATGGAAAGTTTTAAACTATCCGCACAATTGAAGAAGGAACAGCACTTCTTCGTTCCTGGAATCTTGCAATTCCGGATTATCCTGACCCGGTGCAAGGACAACTTCCTCGCTCTCAAAGAAAATCTAGAAAACGAAATTAGTTTGTATACTAAGTGTAAAAGATATAATACTTTCAAATTGACATATCGATGATTCCTTAAGTTGAGTTTCCAAATATTTTGTTACTCCTGGCTGAACTTTGCTCAAACTTTACCTATAACAAGTAGGACCTACAGACAAGGAAGGATTTCTATTTCAAACAAAGTTGTTGTTGGAAACATGTATTAACTGCTTTTCTCCCATTAATAAGTTAAGACTCCTTGTAGTCTTGAACACTTGCTTTTTGACAAAGAACATTATCAAGCCTATACTTTGCTATATATTACAGGTGCTGGACCTCGTGATACTGATAGGACAATGACTTAAATGAGACCGCATGTAGAGGGCTTTACTTGTTAACTATTTGCGCCTTGGAAAGCAAATTAGACAGACGCAGGCTAGGGTGGATATCCGCTTGGGGATGCCCTCTGTTTTTTGCCCTGTTAGCATCAACGGGTCTAACTTTCACAATGTTTTGGAATGGAGAATGATCCTATGTGACCTACAATAATGCACATTTGTTTAAGGGTTAAAATTTGCAGTTATGACATAGGGTTATTGTCTACTTTGCGCTCATAAGGCTCTTGTGAAGCGAGCCGTTAAAACGTAGCAATTATCCGATAAGCACCAAAAGGTGCTCATCACTGGGAGGCGAGCCACGGAACTTAGAAAAAAAAAGATACAAGACGAGATTAGCGGAACGTGGAACAATCGACCTTCTTCCGCAGAATCTCAGACCTAATGGTCACATGGCAGCATTCGACATGGGTGGTCAGAGGGGATATGAATGCAGTCTTAGACCCCATGAGGGACAAAACTAGAGATGTTTCTTCTTCCATGACCCCAACAGCAATAAGAGCACTTAAATCTTTAATCAAAAATAATTGTTTATGTGACGTCTGGAGAGCTCTTAACCAGACGGAAAACAATTACACATTTTATTCAGCTAGACATAATTCCCACTGTAGAATTGACTATATCTTACTTCAAAAATAAAAAAAGAGAAAACTTTATTAGATTAACAACGGCGCAACTAATAAAAACATTTAAAAGAAAAACCATAAAAATAAAAGCCTACCTTTGTTTTGTAGCCACTTGTTGGATACATATAAACACAATATATATTTTTCTGTTATTTTTATATCTTAATGGGCTAGAGAGTATTTGCCATTTTAGTCCAGAGTAATTTAGTGTTATTGTGAATCAAACAAGTATAATAAGTAGCTTTGGGACATACAGTATATAGTGATGTCCATATATGGACCACCTTCTTTTGTTATAGATTTTTAATATAGATTTTTTAATTGAACTAGGGTTAAGGGAGTCTCTTAGAAATGCTTATAGTATGAATGTGGAGCTTAAATTAAACATTTGCCCTTCTTTCTAGCTCACAGTGGTACTGGCACTCGGATAAACCCTTTGGTTAGCATTAATAGCTCCTAATTTCCAGCTCACTTTACACTGTACAGGCTAAATCTGTCTCCCTCCCTTGTCCTGCCTATCCGCTAGAGCCAGTGTGGCATACAGGAAACATTCAGCTAACTTGAGAATTCTTTTGCTAAGTTTGGTGATCTTTTTTGCTAGCTGAAGGGATTTCTCTATACATGGCTGTCCCTACACGCTACTATCGGGATTTTTTTTACGTAAGCTTTCAATTAGTGAACTTCTATGCAAAAGCAAGGTCTTCACTAACTAAAAACTTCTGGAAAAAAAATACTCTGTGCTTATATAGAGCACTTTAGATTTGCAGAATCACACTTTAATAAGGCTGTAAATGTTTATTTACAAATGTATCATAATGATACATAAAAACAGCAAAGATATGAGAGAAATATCACATTAAGAGGACAAATTATGTATTTCTAAGAGACTCCCTTAACCCTAGTTCCATTTAAAAAGCTATATTAAAAATCTATAACAAAAGAAAGTAGTATATATATGGACATCACAATATACAGTATGTCCCAAAGCTACTTATTAAAAGATATAAAAATAACAGAAAAATATATATTGTGTTTATATGTATCCAACAAGTGACTACAAAACAAACGGAGGCTTTTATTTTTATGGTCTTTCTTTTAAATGTTTTTATTAGTTGCGCCGTTGTTAATCTAATAAAGTTTTCTCTTTTTTTTATTTAGTTGGTCCTCTCATTCGATCTTTTGGCTGGTGTTGTGGAAAATACAAATATCCTTACCTTTTTTAGTATGTGTGTATATATATATATATATATATATATAGCCTTTATCACTTTTGTAGCACATGTGAACTTTAGCTAGAACCAATATTTTTACATTACAGGACATAAGGTATGAAACAGTTAAATCTGCATGTCCCATGATTCAGCAATTTCAGTAGAAGCCATAAACAACTCTTAAAGTCTATTCAAAATGTATTTCTGTAAGTCTACAAGGCCAAAACCCAAGGATATTTGGTAAAACAGATTTGACTTATGGCCAGAAATAACAAATAAGAGTTTTTTGTGCGCATATATTATTAACATGTATAAACGGCATGCATCGTATTCTTTGTGATCACCTTATATAAATAATCATTTATTGGCTTAAGTAATGGGATGTGGATGGGATGTCCCATTCTTTTAAAGGGAGTAATGGGTTATACCATGTTATTTATGTTATTCACTATAAAAAGCTATGTTGTTTATATTTCTGTTCAGTCAGCAGCAGCCATTTTGGAAGTTTTTGTTGCTGACCCACATTTTTGTCTAAATAAAATCTAATAATAAAAAAATGATCAGAGGTCTCTGTTTTTTGGTATCATGACTAGGTTTCGGAGTAAAATGTGGTTGTAAGGAGTGACGGGACAGAGTCGCACAAAATTACTTCACCCAGACTGACTTCTACCCGGAACCTGGTATGATTGCATTTTTTGTTGCTGATAACCTAATAATGCTAATTAGTAATATTAAGTAAAATAGTGTAAGTAAGAGAAGTAGACTTGATTAAGATATTTTAAATGTAAAGGTGTTCGTTACGGAGACAGAAATGAAGAGATATTAAAGAGATATTGTACAGGAGGAGGTGCTGCTTTAAATAAGCGCTTGTAGATTTACAGAGGTTTACGTTATCTTTAAAAGGTGTGAAAGGTTTACTTTACCTTTAAAAAGTGGAATGTCTAGACAGGTTCTGTGTTACGCGGTGCTGATTGATGAAAAGACAGAAATTAAAATTGCTCCCTAATTTAGAATGGCGTTGAAGGGAAACAAAGTGGCAGAAGGATTGAATCATGTAGGAACTGGGCCCATGTGTGTACAGTGAAGTGTGAGAAATTGACAGAAAAGGAGGATTGGTCCTCTGTTCTGTGTTATTGTTTGGTGCGTTTGAATTTACAGTGTTATGAAGTGCGTGAGTTAGAAAGAAAGAGCTGTGTGAATTGTTTGTTCCAAAACACTTTAAATTGTTTTCCTGCAGACATTTGTGTATGTCTCTTTAAGCAGAGAGATAGAAAGCATTGAAGCTGTCTGTGATCTTCCACAGCTCAACTGCCTGCTCGTCTTCAATCCCCCCCCACGCTCCTAGCGTTTCTAGCCGTGCAAAAGCGAGACTAGTTTCATTTTTGTTTTTGTGATTAACTGTTCCATCCAGGCCATTTTTTTAGTTGAAAGAAGAGAGCTCATTAAACTGTTTTGTTTTTTTATTGAAAATTAGACTTCAGATAAAGCCCATACTTATAGCTTCAAGATGTGTGCCTATTTTTGTAGCGTTGAGATTTAAAATGGCATCTGAAAGCTGGCAGTTTTCACACAGAACTTAGTGACATAACGTAAATTCTAGCCCCCGCCGTTCGAATTGGCATCACTCCCAAAATTTGCAGAGAGAGAGATTTTTTCCTTAAGGTAAAGTTATACTTTTGGTAGGTTCATGTGTAACGTCAAAGAGATAAGTATAGGTTTTATAGTATATATTATTTTGGTTTCTGCATTTGAAGGTTGTATTTCATGCGTAATTTACTTAATTAGTGTGAGGATGGCATTAAGAATTGTTTTGTGAATTTTGTATACTGCAATGTATGTTTTTGGGGGATCTTTTTGCTACGTTATTTGTGCTTAATGAGAGAGATGTGACCGACTGCCCAGTCCACCTTAAATAATATCCGTACCAAGATTTATACTGAACTAACAGTAAGAAATTGTCTGTTTTTGTTATTTAGTCATGTTTCAGAAATATTTTTAAAAGAAGGTTGTATGATTTAATGATGTTTTTGTAATGTCACCCACTTGTATCCTTAAAGGTACAGAGCGAAGAAGTGAAAGTTGTCCCGATAAAGATGAAAATGTATTATAATGAGTTCCTTATGTAGATTAGATTGCCTGTGTACAGAGTAATTGTCTACCTGCCTTCCTAAGAAGACGTATTGTGTTGTTATTTACTGCTAGTAATAAGAGTGACCTACTCTGTTGTGGTCCCAGGTGTTTTGCACCTTCTACACCAGCGTTAGCTCAACCCCTGTTGCAAGTGTAGTAATTATTTTTTATGTAAATATTGATAAGGTAAAGGATTTACAGCCTCATTCAATTGCCAGATCGCAGCTCACTCGACGATGGCCACATGTAAGCGAGTGATCTGCGAGCTGCGTTTCCCCTCTGTTTCCAAGGCTATTCAAATAGCCAAGGCCGAGACTCGCTGCCCAACATCCGAAATCGGAAACCTTCACCCAATTTTGGGGGTCACCCGGAGGTTCCCCACATTAACCCATACAGAGTGGGTCCCCCGCTGCATTCAAAATTCAAATGTCCTGCCTTGCGGGTCCTTAAAGGACCGTAAAGGTCCTTAAAGTACCCGCGCTACATAAAAATTAACCCTATTACTCACGGGGCTCTATACAGAGCCTCATGAGCCCCTAATTAACTCTGTCACTTATGGGGCTCTTTACAGAGCCCCATTAGCTCCTAATTAACCCTGTCACTCATGGGGCTCCATACAGACCCCCATAAGCCCCTATTTAACCCCATCACTTATGGGGGTCCATACAGACCCTCATAGGCCTCTATGTAACCTCATCAGTCCAATAGGGGTCTATACAGACCCCTATAGGACACTAATTAACCCCTATAATAACCCTATAAGTGCCATGAAAGTCCTCCATGACCCTCATGTCACAAAGTCTAAGCACTACACTACACTAATAACCCTGCCTATACCCCTTTAACCCATACTAAACCCCATTAAACCTTTTCTGGACACAATAACCATATCTAGGCCTATCTAACCCTAACTGTACCTATTTAACCCTAACTGGGCTTATTTAACCCTAACTGGGCCTATTTAACCCTAACTGGGCCTATTTAAATGTAATTGGACCTATTTAACCCCCAATGTACCCAGTAAACCCCTATCCTGTAAGCCCCCTCTTACCCTACACTATAAACACCTACACTGCCTACCCAACACTACTTACAAAAAATAAAAAAACACCTAATTACTGAAAATAAAAAAAATTGCATTCGTGAAAATAAAAAAGTACACTACATAAAAAAAAAGAAGAACACCATAGAAAATAAAAGAAGAACACTAGATAAAATAAAAAAACACAATACTGAAAATGAAAAAAACTAATTTACAAAAAAATTATAAAAGCTAAATTACAAAATATAAAAAAAGCATACAGTACATAAGATACAATATACATTACATACAAATTAACTCCTAACTAGAGTTAAACTCCTGGAGGACTCCTAGTTGGCCCAGGTGAAACATCACTTTAAAGCCTGTAAAGCAGAGATGGGAAGGGCTGTGAGCAGTGTGTGGATCTGCAGTCTGTTTGAAAAGCTGGGATAGAGAACCGTAGACAGCATGGCTGTTGTTGGATCCTGAGAGCTGGGATAAGCTATGAAGTGAGGCAGTAAAGAAGACTGCTTGAAATACAGACTGCAAGACACTGGTAAGTGAGTGAGGATTGCCATGATTGTACAGCTGGCATAATAACAAGAGACACACATGTTCAGCATGACCTGGGAGGAGAAAGAAACAGAGCTCCTTAACAGTACCTGGCTGGACTTGCAGTGGGAGTGCCAGAGCAGCATGGGAAGCTGCCATTAGAGGATCAGTCTGTGTGACTGCAACAAATGTACCAGAGAGACTATTTGCTGCAAGAGGAGAGGATTTGCAGAGGATCCATCCCAGTTGAGAAGCTGGGAGAGAGAGAGACTGGACTTAAAGGTACCACTCCTCTCCGTGAAAAGGTACGGTTTTAGCTGCAGGCCGAGAAGCTATCTCAGGGCTAATCAGAGTGTTCCTGCAAATAAGCAAGCCCGTTTATTTCGATTTTTCTTTCATGCTGAAAATAAGCTATTGTTTGTTTGAAAACATTTTATTAAAAGACAAGACAAAAGTATATTGGCACTCAGTGGTTTATGTGGAGATCACAGGAGCAACCAGTAGCCAAAGGCCGGCCCTGTCACAATACATATTAACCCCTAAATAAATACATTAATACTCCTAACTACATACATATTGACCCCTAATTACCAACAATAATCCCCCTAACTACCCACAATTAAACCCCTAATCGTGCAATTGAATAGGGATTTTCAAAGTTTGGCCTGCGAAAGTGACAGGTCAAAAGCTTCAGGCTGGTGTAAGCGCTGAGATGCACGGCGGCCATTTTCGCAGGGCCGCCAATCGGAATCCGATCCGAGGTCGAAAACGGAGGCAGTTGAATAGGGAATTTGCCTGCGAGATCCACTTGCTACCTTGAAACTGAAATTTGCAGCAATTAAAAGAGCCTGTATATGAGTAAGTTAAACAGTTATTCCAGAAATTATATTTCATTATAGAAAATATTGTGTATTTACCCCCCAAAAAGTTTCATATGTAGTTTTAGAAACTGGTTTTATGTCATATATTTTTTGGGTTTGATGGACATATATTTTGTTTTATTTTGATTCTTTTTGTCCAAGGTAAATACTGTATATCTATATGATTTGCTCAAATTTGATTGTTTTTGTTTTTCATTATTACAAGGTGAGAAGATCTATATGAAGGAAATTAACCAATAATTAAATAATTAATGTATAATTTCTACAAATAATAAGTTATTTTGGACAAATCAATAAACAAGCATAGCCATAAGTTAAAAAGGATATATTTTACATAAATAAATATACGGTTATACAATGGGTTTTAGACAAACAGATAAACAGTAGGGATAAAACAATATTTACAAAAAGATACTTATATGAATATACTACATTATTACTAGATACTACACCAAAAGTCAGCAATAGCTTCTGCTCAACTGGGCACTCGTCTGGATGGCTCTTCTGGACACCTCTTCATGGGCACATACACACTCCCAGACTTAGACTAAAACTCTCTGTACTTTGTATATCTTTCTTGGACCCTCCCCCTTGATATGTGGCTTCCATCTCAACTGAAATCATCCCACCTCCCCCCAAACTCCATAAAAACTCCATAGATGGGAATCTCACACACACAGATGTCCCCTTGTTTACATATAAACACTCTGGGCCAAGAGACCCCCTATTATGTTGTCTATATGATGGATGCAAGAGTCCACCACACCCAACTGTTCTTTTGTTTACCCATAAACAACCCCAGGCATCAGTCTTTTGTTACAGTGTCAATGGAACAGATAGTCACACCTCAAGTTTCTCAGGACACAGTTTGTTTGTGATAAGTTGGTTGTGACTGAACACAATTTATATATCATCACTTATAAAGATTTATACAACTACATATATTTTAGATATTTTAAGATACATTTATTAAAGACACAATGTTTAAAAATGATCACTGTATAAGCCATATCTTACATATGTGCATATAAATTATTCCGTGAGCTCACAATTATGTAATTATATGTACTATGTTGTTTGTCCGGATCCTAATTATGTTAAATTTATCAGCAGATTTTTAAACTGGTATACATTTTTTCTGTAGAAATTAAGTTTTCCAAGTATAGAAAGGGGGTTCTTGTTTAAAGTGTGTGTGTTCACGTGCATCTGTGTATGGATTTAGGTACTGCGGTTGAGTGAGTGAACATGGAGTGGAAAGTGGCATGAGAGTGTTGTTATCTGATGGGGAAATGTTCCTTGTAGATGACGCCATATTATTATTATTATTACTACTAGAATATTGCCCGTCAAAAAATGACGGCAATGAAATTGTAAGGTAGCTAATGCTGTTTGGTGTATAATAATGAAATCTATAATACATTAATAAATGAATATACTTTACGTATTTTGAAGCATTGTGTTGAAGAGCTGCGAATCTGTTATGATGTTGCTGCAGCATTAGTGGTGTGGAGCTGCTATGTAAGCGTGATGAATGTGTGCAGTGTAATAGTGTGCGTGCGCGAGACCAAACCGTTAGCGTAGTTGTGTACTTCCGCATTGTCGTAAAATAGCGGGTAATGTGTGGTATGCTTCTTAGCAGAATATCCGTAGTTCTTTTGTGGCGTTTTGCGAGTTTGTTGTGGTGTTTTGCGTGTTTAGAGTGCTGTAGCCTCGTTTTCGTTTTGTTCGCCGGCCATTTTTTCTCTCTCTTAGAGAATTTTTTAGTGTCTAAACTCTTTTATTTTGAGGAAAATGAAGGTGTAAGTTGCTTTTTTTAGGTCCTGGATGCTCCCTCTTGCTGTAGGTAAGCTTTTTATGTATGTGCTGTGTGTATTTATTGTGTTTTCAATTTTTTCATGTTCGCCAGTTGCGGCCGATTTTTGCGAGGTCGTAATGAGTGGTAACGTGTCTTTTATGTTGTTTGCCTTTGGCGCTCCATGCCAGCAACTGAGGCCCTCGCCCGCGGCCCTCGCTATGCGAGGGCCACGGCTCGCTGTGCGAGCCCGCAAGCGTTAGCAACAACTTGTTTGCTCACAACTATATATGTGATTATTATCCTTTATTTCTAACATATTTTGTAGCGTTATACAGGGGTCAGTTTCCCCACAATAAAAATAATGGAAGACCCTGTTATTGGGCTTTCAATCAGATATACACTGTGCTTTCCCTAAAGCACCTCACAATATTGAAAACTCGCAAACTTACAATCTAAAGGGTGTGGGTGACATACAGGAGAGTGATAGATGCATAGTGAATTAAGAGGCTGATGATTATAGGCTTTGAATAGATGCGTTTTTAAACAGATTTTAAAGCATTTGAGGCAGGAAGATAGTCTGGTGGAGCAAGGTAAGGAGTTCCAAAGAATAGAGACAGCACAGGAAAAATCTTGATGGCGGTAATGAGAGAGGAGGAGAGAAGAAGGTCATTAGCAGAGCGAAGAGGGCGGGTGGGAGTGTATTTTGGGATGAGAGCAGAGATGTAGGAAGGTGCACTATTGTGGAGGGCTTTATATGTTAGGGTCATGATTTTTAATTTTATTCTAGAGTCTATGGAAAGCCAGTGTAGTGCCTGACAGAGAGGTGCGGCAGACACTGATTGTTTAGTATGGTAGATGAGTCTAGCAGATGCATTCAAAATGGATTGGAGTGGGGGCGTGGCTTGCTGGCAAAGGAAGCAGACGTGGGTGAGCAGAGCTCCACAGTAGAAGGCCCACTTTAGAGGGATTTCAGCCACAAATATCTAACTCTGCATAGCTAAAAATACTATTTTTGGCTTCAGTAGCGCTTGCTGAATAAAATGATACTCTATAGCAGTGGGACACATAAAAAATCCACTGCGACTTAGCCAGGAGCGGAGAGTCAGAATTGACAGACAGGGACACCTGACAGCAGGAGCAGTGGCTTGAGTCAAATGTTGCTGCGGAGGAGAAAGGTCAAAAAGAGGAGGGGTACGAGGTGAGGTATCTGGTGATGGCCAAAAAACTCCAGGGAGCTGAATAATCCAAGACAAAGCCAGATAAACTAAGAGGTTACCCCGCCCTGGCAAAAAACTCAGTAGCAGAGATCAAGGAGCAAGGGTTATACACACTTAAAACTCAATGCAGGATTTTTGGGACAAGGGGCTTCAAAGCAGTGCCTGCATAATTTTGGACAGAGACTGTATATATATATATATATATATATATATATATACACCACACACACACAACAAGTTAAACTATAATGAGACTGTCTCAGCATATGCAACATCAATAATCTGTTTAAAACAACACTACCTACATTAAGATATTTGTTGAAAATCCCAAAATATTGGCAGCACATGTGCTCCCTGGTGGCCATTTTAGAGGTTCAAGCTACACTAACTTTATTAATAGCATACATCCCTACATGAAGGGAACCAGGATTAGCTGAACATTCAACAAAAATGTACAGGAAAGCTAGAGAGTCATTTCAGCATATAATAAGTACGGTAATACACCTCCACCCCAACAAAGTATAATACAAACGACTAAGACTAAATCTGCTACAACTTGAGTTGGTAAAGGAACATATCCTATTAACAAATATATGGCAAGGATCATATTCACACAGGAGTTAAGAGAAAAGCAAACTCTATCAATCTACATAGGGAAATCTCCCTCACTGACTTTAAACCCATAAGCTCTATGTGTGCAAGCATAAGTGCCTGCTATTACCTGAATCTGTTTAGCCAAATAAGCATTGTTTTTACAATTTGGAAGGGGAATACAAAATGGCTTTGCAGCTTTATTAGCTATAACATGCTGATTAATATGTAAACTATACCAGTATTCATTGGGCTTGGTCTTCAGGTCTCTCAGAGGATATAAGCTATCCAAAAAGGGATGATGGGAATTCTCTATCCACAAATTACTCTCTAGATGTATGAAATGAGTCATCAACAGAGGGAATGAGAATTCCTACCTATATTCAACAGCCTAGTTTCTTAGGCTACAGCAGTGCACTCTATTACTGTCTTTACTGAACCTGCCATATATGCCTGTCTAATACATATGGGTATATTACTATCCTAGCAATATTTTTGGAAACCTGGATTACAGTGCTTAGAAGGCAGGATTTGCTCAGCACACACAGTATTGTAAACGCAAATGGGTAAGCCTAAGAAACCCCAGCTTTCTAAAAGTATCCAAGAGCACTTTTCAGAGCAAAAACAGGCTCAAACATTGCCTCCAACCCTCACTATGGGTTCATCTGAAGGCTCTGGTGTGGATGATGATGCTCCATCTTCGCAACAGCAGACCAAGCTTTCAGACTTATCTTTAACTGACTTTAATAGCCTGCTTCAGTCACATTTTGACAAAGCAGTTAGAGAAATCAAACAGGAAATTCAAGACCTGGGCCAACGCACCCAAGTGTTGGAAACACTAACTGACTGAATGCTCGATGCTCAACAAATGGACCGCACAGATATAAATCAGAATACCTCTCAAATTACCGCCTAAGAAAGCAAACCTGAGGATCTCAAAAATAGATTATGGCATAAAGACATTAGATTAAGAGGTATTCCGAAGTCAGTTACCGATCTAAAGACTTATCTAAATACTGTAATCCATACGATTTTGCCTGATCACCTCCAGGACTCATGGGATATGGGAACAAACACACAGAGCGTTTTGAGGTCTTAATACATCAGACCTACCCAAGGATGTGCTAGCCAGACTTTTGCGTCAAGAATCCAGGGACTTAATCCTTACAGGGTCCAGAAAGTCACAGAACATCATTGGTCCAGGTGTAGCATCTATACAAATCTTTGCAGACCTGGCTCCAAGTACGCTGTTCAAACAGTTGAAGCCAGCCCTGTCGATCCCGATTTAGAATAATATTAGATATCAATGGGGGTTCTCCTCAACCTTACATTTCAGCTTTGCGCAAATACCCACATTGTCCATTCCTTGGAAGAGTGCTGGGCAACCCTGTCTCGATTAAATCTGATCACTAGAGAGGACAGCTTTGTACTTTTTCAAGGTTTGCTGCAACGACCAGCCAGCCAGCCAGCCGACGGAAGTTCAAAGATCCAGGAGATAATGCAAGCAAGCGTAGCATCAACCAGGGCCCACTCCTGGCCCCTCTTCAGGTAACCAAAGGTTGATTTTGACCTCAGAACTGGCTTGATTGTACTGGCTCGATTCTTGCATAATACTGTATATATGTAATTTCTCACCTGGAATGAATATTGCTATTACTAGCTGGCAGACTTCCGATCTTAGGAAAATGTTTAGGTCATTGAAGCCAAGATGTTTGGAGCAAATTTTGCCTTAAACATGGATTATGACTAAATTACCATCAACCTGGAGAAATTAAAAGAGTATTGTGTATTGTTGTAAATAATTGTTACTTTATCTGAGGTATCATGGATAGTTTTAGCTGTTGTTATTTCAACCTCAGGAAAGTTTTACAGTTACTTAAGCTTGATCATATATCATATTTAAATTGCTATGCTTTAGGACTCTAATGGTCTTTATTTTTGCATGGCTGTATGGCTGGTTAATAACCTTTATTTCTACAGACATTCTGGCGCATGTAGATCTTGGAACAGATTTGAAGATTCAATTATTCCGCTCCAGGCATAAGCTAGAGGGCGTGAGGAGGTTTGCTCATAGTTGAACATACAACTGAAATATATGCAATTTAGATGGCTTTGTTTACCTTACCAATGATCTAGCTGTTGATATTTAGTACATGAAGCAAATACTAACATTTTACCTATGGGGTTTATAATGTGATATAGTCCAATAGAACCCTCAAGACTATGGATAGAGTTCACGGTTGGCTGACCAAGCCCATGAAAATTTTATTTGGTTACTGGATTGACTGTAGTATAATTTTTTCTTATTCCTCCTCAGTTAAGGGGAATTTAGAGAGTTTGGTTAATTCAACTCTTTCACTGGCACTGAGGTGCCTCAAGTATTTGTTTGAGGTATGGAATTCACTGTTAATTTTGATTTTTGCAGTTTGTTTTTTGGTTCTCCCTCCTCCTCCCTTCTATGCATTTCGTTTGAGATCTCGAAATTCAGCAGTTGTCCCTCCACCATTTCCAGGATCTCGTGGTCCTACTTTTCTCGTCACTCCCTCATAGACTTCAGGTATACACTTGCAATACATAAACGCAGGGCTCCATGATGAACACATCCTTTGTTTTTGTCTCGCATAATGTTTGAGGCTTTAATTCACAGTTTAAAAGAAGAAAAGCATTTTTATTGTATACATCTCTACACCCAGATGTGATCTTTTAACAGGAGACTAATTTTTCACATAATGGGATTCCCAAGTTTCTACATAAGGCTTACCTGACCTTTTTTGCTACAACGCAACCAACTAAGAAACTGGGGTGGCAATTTTTTGTTACATAAAGATTTCCCATTTAATATTGATCATAAGAAAATAGATTCAAATGGAAACTTTATGATCCTGATGGGAACACTCCTGGGTGAGAGGGTATCATTCATTTACTTTTTTTCCCTGGCCAATACCCCACATAACTCATTTAAAAGCTTACTCAAATATCTGAGGTCAGCTGACTTGGGCCAGGTTATGCTAGGAGGGGACCTTAATCTTGCTCTAGATCCTAATGTAGACAGGTCAGTGAAGGACCGGGGTGGCAGATTTTTAAACAAGTTGAAGCAAATTGATAGCCTTCTCAAGGAACATTATTTGCTTGATTCGTGGAGGCAGATGCACCAAGGCGAGAGGGGATACACCTTTTATTCCGCGGTTCATGGATCCTATTCTACGATAGATTATATTGTAATTGATTCTGCCATATTCCAGATAGTGTACAAGAGGTGGATATCCGTCCATACTCATGGTCTGACCACACTCAGGTCTATCTCTCTTTGAGGTTAGGCCAGAACAGTAAACCACCATATTCATGGAGGCTCAATGATAGAATTCTTTCCAATCTACGGATCGGGGAGCAAATTGCCCAGGATATCGAGCTATATTTCTCCACTAATATCAATCACGAATCAGACGTTGGATGGACTTGGGTCTTCTTCAGGGGCTCTCTTATAAAGTTAACTTCTGGACAAAAAAAGCGAATGCGGCTTAGAGAGGAATCTTTGGGGAAAAATGTACTTGAACTTGAGAGACTTAATCACCAGAACCCCTCCAAACAACTGCATAAGCAGATTGATAAAACTAGCCTAGAATTGGATCTAATATTATCAGATCGCACAGAAAAGGCGCTGAAAAGGACAGGTCACAAGTTCTACGCTAAAGCTAATAAACCTGATGCATTATTGGCCAGAAAATTTAAAAAATACAATATCTCAGTCAAAAATATTTAGCATCAGAACTCCTGCCGGAGATATTACAGTCAGCCTGAATAAGATTCAAAAGACATTTTTTTACTTTTTTCAAAAATAATATCTATCCAATACACAGAATCAGGATCGCCAAAAGCTGTCTTTTCTGGACTCTTGTGACCTCCCCAGAATTACAGACCAAGAGTGCGATATATTAAATTCCAAAGTTACCGAAGCTGAAGTTAAAACAATTAAGGGACTAGGTAGGGGGCGGGTCCGGACGATTGTACTAATCTCTGTTATAAAAAATATGCCATTCTCCTTTCTCCTCATCTGACAAAAATTTTGGAGGGACATCAGATGCCCCAAGAATTGGGCCAGGCAAATATTGTATTCTTTCCAAAAGGACCCACTTGAGATTCATAATTATAGCTCCATTTCACTGCTGAATGGGGATATAAAAATCTTAGCAAAATTAATGGCGAGCAGGATATCTAATTTTCTTCCTAGAGTTATCCCCAAAGACCAAACAGGGTTTATCCCCCATAGGCAGATGGGGATAATATCCAACAAATTTTGAATTCCATTTCTTGGGCTACTTGTAATAAAACCCCTATGTGTTTATTAGCACTTGACATAGGGCCATTCTAAAGTATCAAAGGCTTTTTCTATCTTCATGCAGTGCTAAATAAATTTGGTTTCAATGGCAATTTTTTTAATTTAATCAAGACATACTTTAATTCTCCCAAAGCTACCCTTAAACTTTAAGGGGATTTACCTGCACAAATAGACATACAAAGAGGAACCAGTGTCCCCTCTCGCCACACCTATTTGCCTTATGAATTGGGCCAAGGGCTTGATTGCTAAGATCTAATGCACATATACATGGAGTTAAAATTGGACTTCATCATCTTAAATGTTGTCTCTTTGCTGATGACATGTTGTGTTCTCTTACAAGGCCTGACACCTCTGTCCCAGCTCTCTTTCAAGCTCTGTGGACCTGTCAGGGTTGAGAATCAATATGACGGGGGGCCACGCCCAGGAAGTAATTAGCATGGTGTGCTAATCCGGGTGAGATGTCTGAGCAGTCTGCACAGAGAAGGCATCACTACCTTCCATTAATGCAGTAAACAGCACTTGCAGAGGGGACAAATTGGAACAACAGAGGTTTTACCATCAGGGCACTTGACTCTTCCTAAAATATCCCATTTGGAAGCTGAACATTTAAACAAATAAATCTCAGAGGAGGAAGTAAAACAAGCATTTTTAAACAATTTCTAGTTTAAAACTGTATATAAACACCAAGACCTAACGGTTTTGTAAATAACTACTATAAGTCATTTTTTGGAAATTTTTGGTCCCAAACTAAAAGATATGTTTAATGAAATTAAAAAGATGGGCCAGGCCCAGGTTGAAAATCTTGAAGCTGCCATTATCTTGATTCCTAAACAAGACAAAGATTTACTTGTGTGTCAAAATTACCACCCCATCTCTTTAATAAATTCAGACATCAAACTGAATGCTAAGATTTTAGCCACTAGACTCAACCCAGTAATAACTAAACTAATCTCGCTAGACCAATCTGGGTTTATGATCAAAAGACAAGGTGCAGGGGGGCATGGCTTGCAAGCTTATGGAGCAGACATGTTATGGCAGAGCTCTGCTAAGACTTTAGATTTATAGGGGGAAAATAGGGTAGATTGCAGATATAGAAACCCAAAACTATCACCCCTATATTCAGCTTAGACTAAGGATCAGGCTCGTATCAATTTGGTAGTGAAGAGGACACTTTAAAGAAGCATTTGTCTGCCTGGAAAGCCTGCATGGAGCAAGGGTGTCGCACCTGACTGGAACAGTTCCTGCCCTACGGGATCGGCTGCTGGAGCAGCGGTTGGAAGTCGGAGGTGAGAGAGGAATGGAAGGAGGCAGTGGGGGGCTGAGATCTGCGGTCCCCGGCAGGACGTTAAGTCAGGTATTGACTGAGCCAGGTGTGGGAGCCGAGGGAGACAGGAGGAAAAAGCGGCGCGGCCATCTTGCACCTCGTGGCTACAGTGTGCGAGGTGCTGCAGGGTAACCTCTACAGCAAAGCTCATATTTATAATCTGCAGCACTACAGTACCTCCTAGTCAAATAAAGTCAAATAAAGGGGGGAGAGAGCTCCAGAGCGCTCCGGTGTAGAGGGACAACACAGCCCAGAAGACTCCTTGCATCTTGAGCTGTGGAGGCAGTCCCAGAGAGTTCTAAAGGCTCCTAGGGTACTCCCCTCCTCACCAGGAATACCCTGATACCCCAAAAACGGGGATACACAAGGCCCCAACAGGCGAGGCCCAGGTGACGCCACAACCTCCTCAATCCTCCCCGTACAGCAACTGGAGGAGAGGACACCACCGGCGGAGGCTAGAGGACTGCCCCCCCCCCCCCGCAGAGGTGAGGACAGGACCCCCGGAATCCTACGGTCAGTCCAGAGTGGCCGGGTGGGGGGAGAAAAAGCTGCGCCTTGGAGTGGGCGCCATCTTGTTTTCGCGGTCTGCACGGACCAGAGGCCTATAAATACATTCTTGCCAGGACTGTCTTTCATCAAACAAAGTGGCTGGGAATTGATCCAAGGGCTTGAAGACTTGCTTTGGAGTGGACGGCACAGCCTAGGGTGGCACGCCCCACATGTTTTGGACAGAGTTTTGTACATAACAACTTGTTAGAAATAGCTCATTTAATTCGCCTGCACTGCTCCATCTTGTGGGCAAATTTCAGGCCTGCAAATTCAGACCTGCAACAATAAAGCTACACCACACTGCCACCTGGTGGGCCTACAAAGTATTTACATCTCTGTACAACATTGACTGAGAACTACAAGACCCTCCAGTTAACCCTGCACCCCTCATTGACCTGCTCCTCTCAGCTATCTCATGGGACAAGACTTTTTCCTCTACACGCTCTATCATCAGCCAAGTCTTCCTATCATTATGCCTGAATAGCTCTATAAGTGTACCTGAAGGCCCTGGGCCCAGTGACTTGATATGACCAGGCCGGAGACCTCTTGGGCATGATCCTTACCTAACAGATGAACACCTAGTCTCTATATCTGATGGCACCCGACTTGCTGGTGGCATATGACTGGGATGGGGGCTTAGCGGATTTGATCCCTACTTGTTAACAGAAAGAAAGCCTATCCCTGTGCCTCCTGATTGTCAGCCTGGACAGTGTCCTCTCACTTCTTCGTGCCACAGCTTCACACATTAAAAATAATATCTTCCTATCCATCATGGGGAAGTCCAGCAAGAAAACCCAGCAATCTAGAGGAATTAAGGATCATTTTCCAACGTAAGCCCCTCCACCTGCTCCATCTCCGCGGCTAGATCCCACTTATTCAGACAGCTCGAACATCGAGGATGCCCCGTTATTCCCCCCACCTGTGGACTTGACAGATGCAACAGTGGCAAAAATAGATGCTCTCTTGCAAGCCCGCCTGTCCACTGTGGTCAGGGAAATCAAGCAGGAAATCCAGGACCTGGGTCAGCGTACCAACCACCTGGAAAATCTAACAGATCAAATAATTTAGTCACAATCTTCTGAAAGACAAGTGAATGACCAACACTCATTGCAAATTTCCACCCTTGGAGCCAAGCTAGAACATCTGGAGGACCGCTCGAGACGATTCAATGTTCGCTTCCGCGGCATCCCTAAAGCGGTAACTAATCTTCTGCCGTACCTGCACACAACTATTCAGTCCATCTTACCGACGCACCCAGAGTCAGCTTGGGAAATCAAGAGAGCTCATAGAGCCTTGGGTGGTCCCCGAGCTCTGATCAACCGAAGGATGTGTTGGTCCGCTTTCTCCGCCAGAATGCAAGAGACCTTCTTCTACAGGAAGCCAGAAAGTCCCCCTCCATTGAGAGTCCAGACGCCTCCACTCTGCAGATTTATGCGGACCTAGCACCATCAACACTCTTGAAACGTAAACTCATGAAGCCCGCAATTGCAATCAATCCTCATTCATAACAAAAATTAAATATAGATGGTGTTTCCCATTCAGCCTCTCCTTTCAAGTAGGTTCATCGGCTTATGCAGCTTTTTCACTTGAAGAATGCATGGCTTTCCTGGCTTAACTCCATCAGGCCCCAGATCCCGGATTGTTGGAACTATCAAACCCTCTGGATCCCAGCGTGGTGGAACCTACAAATGTACTGCCTTCTCAACGTACGACTACGCAATGGATGACAGCCTCGAAACCTAAGCGACCCCGGAGGCCTTCCCGAAAAGAGGTCACACCAAACGTTTCTACACTTTTCTCTAAACCCTTGCTGGACTTTCCTAGTAATCCGGTTGTGTGTTCCTCACCCACGAAAATCTGATTTTGGATCGCTTTCCCCGATACTCATCAATGACTACTTAAGACTTGCAATCCGGAGCCATTATTCTAGGCTTGCTCTTCCCAGGAAGAGATGCTGAACTCCTTCATACTTAGCAAGGCAACTTTGGAACTTAAGATTGCTTGGTTCTCATACCCAAACCAGGTTGATATCTCCCTGGACCAAGTTTAGTATGCTCCCTATTTTTATTGTCCCCAGGAGCCAGATCCTAAACTGCATCCACTATATGCCTGAGAAAGGGCTTTAACCCCCTTCCCGTCCCCCTGTACAAGGCAACATCAAGCCCATTTGGATCTTCCCATATAATTCAGACCCGTGGTGGATCCACTAACCTCTCCAGAAAGGCCCCTGTCCGAGTCTCCACTGAACCCAACCCCCCCCCCCCTGCCCGGCACTGGGCTGGCCTAGTAGACCGGGGTCCCCCAGGCCCCTCAACTTAAATCCGATCTTAGACCCAAAAACCCTCCTAACCGGCAGCCTGTAACTATTGGCCGGGCCCCTTCAGGTCCATTAGTTTAACTTTTTAATACACACCTGGATCTATACTTTACCCCACCTCACTAGTAGGGACTCCAAGGTTGGGGAGATCCCCTCCTTGCCCTCTGCACTTTGTGTGCCTTAAATTATTTAGTGAGGATCTACTCTCAATATACTGTTGATGTTTTTTATATTGTTTGATAAAATGTTGATTTTTTGGATAATATAGACCTATTACGAGCAGAATTGGATTTAATACTTTCAGTGCAAACTGAAAAAGCATTGAGATGGACGGGCCATAAATTTTACACAAAAGCTAACAAACCGTATTCTCTGCTTGCTAGGAAATTAAAGGGGAAGCTAGCCCACTCCAAAATTTTCAAGATCAAAAACCCCTTTGGGAACATCACGTATAGCCCAAATGAGATTAAAGAAACCTTTACCACCTTTTTTCAAAAGCTCTATTCTTACGCGCAGAAGCAACATACTAATCAAATTTCCACCTTTCTTGAGTCTTACGACCTTCCACATATTTCGGCCCAAGAGAGAGATGGTCTGAACTCTTTAATTATGGTGGAGGAAGTTTTGGAGACAATTAGATAACTGAAAATAGGTAAAGCCCCAGGTCCGGACGGATTTTCTAACTTGTACTACAAGGAATACGCAGACATTTTGGCTCCTCACTTGGTGACCTTATTTAATGCGATCTTAGACGGTCACAACATTCCACCTGAACGAAACCAAGCGGATATGGTCTTCTTTCCAAAGGAGGGCCGAGACCCTCTGGAGGTTAAAAATTACAGGCCTATATCGCTACTAAATGGGGATGTCAAAATACTTGCTAAATTGATGGCCGATAGAATTTCTAATTTTCTGCCCTCACTAATTCATAAGGATCAAGTGGGTTTTATCCCCTTTAGGCAAGCAGGGGATAATATTAGGCGGATTCTGGATACCATGCACTGGGTGGGTAAACACCATACCCCCTTGTGCCTTTTAGCCCTGGATATGGAAAAGGCCTTTGACTCTCTAGAATGGCCCTATTTAAGAGCAGTATTGTTGAAATTCGGCCTTACATGACGTTTTATGAACATGATTAATAGCTATTATAAATCCCCTCAAGCAGTCCTAAAACTTCCTGGGGAAGCAAGGGCTTCATTTACTATTCAGAGGGGGGCCAGACAGGGCTGCCCTCTATCCCCCTTACTCTTTGCTCTAACCGTTGAACCCCTAGCACAGGCTATTAGATCAAACGTAGACATTAAGGCCATTAATGTAGGCCACCATCACTTTAAATGTGCCTTATTTGCAGATTATGTCCTCTGTACATTGACAGATCCCTGCACCTCAGTCCCTGCCCTCTTTTACTTACTGGGAACATTCAGTAAAATCTCTGGGCTCCACACAAATGTGGATAAAACGGAAGTTCTAAGTATCTCCTTACCTCCCTTAGACGTAACCTTTTTGCATCAGCACTTTCATTTTAACTGGCCTTCTAACCATATTAAATACCTGGTTGTGAATCTCACCCGTAACACCGCACATCTCCCCAAGTCCAACTATACGGCCATCTACAAAACATTCACCCAAAATGTACTGACATGGGCAAAACACCCTATCTCATGGTTAGGACGTATCCACTCTTAAAATGAGCCTCCTTCCACGCCTTATGTATTTATTTCTCTCCCTACCGATTGCCTTGAATTACATGGAGTTAAACAAACTACAACGCCAAGTCTTTAAATTTATATGGCAGAATAAATCACATCATATGATATTTGAGCAGTAATATTCTGGAGACCTCTATTAAGGTTCTTCATAGGATATATATCACCCCGGATAAACTATTTAGATGGAAACGTTCGCCTAATCCTAACTGCTTTAAAGCTTGTCAGACACCTGGAACCTTTTCCCACACCTGGTGGTCATTTCCCTCTGCTCAGTCTCTTTGGAACAAAGTTTTCCATCTAGCCTCAACCATACTTGGCAAGCCTGTTATGGCCTGTTATGGCTAAGGCAGACATATGCCTGCTAGGGCACTCTGTCCCCTCACTAACAAAATACCAAAATAGACTCCTTCAGTACTTATCGCTAGCAACAAAAAGCCATATAGCCAGACAGTGGAAATCCCCCACTCTTACTTTACAATCAGTCATCAATAAGATGAACTACATTGCAATAAATGAACGGCTGACCCATGTACTGGAGGACCGTATGCCTACTTTTCTCCAGATATGGAATCCTTGTATTAATTCTCCCTATAGCCCCCTTATCACGTGAAATCTCCTTAATTAACATTGTGCTATCTCTTGCTATGCTTACATTGGAGATGCGGACCGGCGACTGGAGGAGGCGGGACGGCCGGTGGATCCAAGCTGGTAACCATCAGGACTTATACTTCAATACCCTTGAGACAAAAATCTGTTTTTTTGTTGTTGTTTTTTTAAAGTTTTATTGAAGGAATTATGCAATATTCCAACATAATAAAGCAAGAAATAAACTACAATAACTTTAAAACAAAACAAAAGAAAAATAAACAATAACAAAAAAATTAAATATATGGAGATTAGAGATTTAAATATATATATAAATAAATAACTAGGGAGATAGAAAAAAGCTAAAGGACAGAGGCATATCTGAATATTTATACCTAGGTGGTTCCTTAACAGAGCCAGATTTCTATACTTAGCGGCATTTCAACTATAGATTAATTACTTTTCAGTTATGTCAAGTTAAGTATTTTAAATTAGGTTACTTAGCTAATTATTACAACAGTATACTAACTTCCAGATTATTGCAAGTCTTAACTTTTACAGTTAAATGAAATATAGTCACCTCCTGTTTGACATCTCACACAAACCAGAGTTTCCAGGACCCCCTCTCGAGCCTCCCCCGCTCCAGGTCCTCCTTTAGCTCAGTTTCGACAGCTTTGCAATCTCAATTAGGTCACAATTAAGTCAGATCAAATCAGGAGCGTGCTAAAAGACGACTCCAGCCAGGGATTCCAATTTTTTTTTAATTGTGGCATAGTGTCTAATATAGCACTCGTTAGCTTCTCATTTATTGTTATATAGTTAACTTTCCTAACAACCTCCTGTAGATCTAAAGTTCCCGACTTCCACTGACTGGCAATGTGTGTTTTGGCCGCAGCTGTCATTATCTGGAACAACTTGTTCTGGCTCAGTGATAAATTTGGGAGTTTAATCCCCAACAAGCAGGATTCCATGGTTGACAAAACAGTAGTCCCAAACAATGACGTAGCCAGTGATGTTAAGTCTTCCCACAACCTATGTACTTCCGGGCATAGCCACCTATCTGTTGGCAGCCCCTAAAACAATTGCTGCTTACTCTAGGGTCATACTTGTGAAGTTTGTCGGGGGTACAATATATCCTGTGTAGGACCTTGACAGATGTTTCTAGATGTGAAAAATTACTGGTTGCCCTGCTTCAGTACGAAAATGATTTCTGCCATATTCTCCATTCCCACTCCCTTCCAAGCTCTTTTTCCAATTTACATATGTATGCTGGTTTCTCTATATTTTTTGATTTTGAAAATTTGTCATTCAGCGAACCAATTACTCTTCTAGCCAATGGGAGGTTCTTGCATATAACCGAGAACCAGGAAGTTTTCGGAAGCCCAAATCTTTTACGCATCTCGCTGACCCAGCTCCTTATCCTCAAATAATTGTAAAACTCGTCGGTAGGGAGGGCATATTTTTCTTTAAACTGCTCAAAAGTCACCAAGTGATCCCCCCTATACCAGGGACCTAACTTATCTAATCCCCTAGAGACCCACCAATGTTTTGATGTCATACTCAGGGTTGCCCAAATTTCCGGGAAGGAGAGAACCGACATTAGGGGGGATATACCTACATCTAACCTATTCTTGAATCTGGCCCACCCCCAAGATGTTATAGTCAGATTTATTATGGGGTTTTGATGAGATTTAATCAGGCTCAGTCCTTCAGGCATCCATAATAGCGTTTCCCAACTATGAGGTTGCATTTGTTGTTGTTCTAAAAACACCCAGCCTGGTTGGTGCTTGACTGAGTGTGTTTTTGGCAGTTGAGAGAGTCTAGCTGCTTTAAAATAGCCCCGCAAATTGGGGCATAATAGCCCCCCCCCCCTCCCTGTGTCTGGATATTATTTTCCTGGATATGCGAGATTTCTTATTATTCCAGATGTATCTGAAAATACTGGCTTGAAACCGATCTAGTTCCTTCAGGGATATTGGCATGGGGAGTGTCCTAAAGAGATATAAGATCTTTGGTTGTGTGTTCATTTTAATTGCCGCTATTCGGCCAGTCCATGAAAGTGGATAATTCCTCCATCTCAACAAGTCATCATTTAATTTTTTGTACATAGGGGGATAATTTGCCTTGTACAGGTCGGATAATTTGGGTGTAATATTAACCCCTAGGTATTTTATATGTCTGGCCGGCCTTGAGAAGGTATATAGAGATTTCAGGAGTTCTATGTCATTCTGATTCATACCCAGGCTTAGGGCCTCTGATTTCCCCAGATTTAGTCTAAGTCCTGACACTTTGCTAAACCCATCAAGAGACGACATCAATGCTGATATGGAAGTCCCGGGATTTGTCAGAGTGCATAAGATGTCGTCTGCAAAAAATTTGCATTTGTAGTGTTGTAACCCCACTTGTAACCCCTGAATTTGTTTGCTCTAATGAGTTCTGCTAACTTCTTCAACGGCCAGGGCGAATAAGAGGGGCGAAAGTGGGCATCCCTGTCTCGTACCTCTTTGTATGCAGATCTGGGCTCTATGTTGCCCCGGTAGCCTCAGGTTAGCTGTCGAAGACTCATAATATGTTCGGAGTAGGGTAGTAAAGCGTCCCTTGATACCAAACCTGTCCAGCACCTTAAACAAATATGGCCACTCAACCGTATCGAAGGCTTTCTCAATGTCTAGGGCTAGCAGGCACATAGGGGAGCCTGCTTTGTGTGCCAAGTATTGAAGATTAAGGATACGTCTGACATTGTCCCCCGCCTGCCTATTAGGTACAAACCCTGCTTGATCCTTATGAATAATTTCCGGTAGGAACCTGGAGATCTTTACTGCCATGATTTTAGCTAGTAGTTTAACGTCCCCATTCAGTAGAGATATGGGTCGATAATTCCTCACCTCAAGATCATCCATTCCTTCTTTTGGGAACACTACCAAATCCGCCTGATTTAATTCTGGGGGCATACTTCCCCCCTTCAGAATGGCATTAAATAGGGTTTAATAGGGTTTCAAACTTCTTAAAATATAAATTAGTAAAACCATCAGGTCCCGGAGATATGCCTATTTTGAGGTTCTTAATCGCTACCCTCACTTCTTCCGGTGTAATGTCTTGATTCAAATTAGTTAGTTGTTGCTCATTTATTGAGGGGAGATCTATGGTACTTAAAAAGGAGTCAATGTCAGCCCTTCAGTCTGCGTTCTAGATGAATATATCTGCTGATAGAAGGACTGAAACTCTTTCTGTATGTCCCTTGGGCTACAGGAAATTTTACCATCCGACCTCCTACTCTGGGTTACACTGGTTCGGACTTCCTTAGATTTCAGTCTCCTGGCTAGCATTCTATCTGGTTTGTTCGCTTTCCAGTAGTATAAGTGCTTTGTTTTCTTCATAACCTTCTCCGTATGATAAGATAAAACCCCATCTAGATCTGACCTGACTTTGTTAATTTGATTACGGAGCTTCCGGGTAGGGCGCTGCTGATTAAGCTTTTCTAGGTTATTGAGGATAGCCGTGAGCTACTCCTCCTTTCGACTGAGCGACTTACGGTGCTGAGCAGTGAGCTTAATACAGCAGCCCCTTATAAATGCCTTATGGGCTACCCAGAGCCAACCCACCCCCGTCTCCGGAGAATCATTCCATTCAAAATATTGCTTAATATCCTCCGCCAGAATTGTTAAGCTATTGGGATCAGACAGCAAGTGTTCGTCAATCTTCCAGCTCCTGGGTGGAGATAAGCTGGGCCCCAGAGTTATTCTAATGACCACTATTGCAGGATCAGACCAAGGGCAGGGGACAATGTCAGATTCTCGGACGCTATCAAAAAGTAGGGAGTCTGTGAGAAACGTATCAATCCTCGAATATGAGCCATGCGTGGGCGAATAGAATGTGTATTCCCTCCGGTCTATATGTAGGCCCCTCCAAGCATCTACCAGACTCATTTTCGCCATTAACTGCTTAATTTGACCAAGTTTTTTGGAAAATTTAGTATACCGGACGTCTCCTGATCTATCCATTGTCGGGTCCAAAGTCAAATCAAAGTCCCCCTCAATCACTAGCCTACCTAGTTCCAGAAATTCTAATTCTCTCAATAGTTTAATCAGGGTTTTTTGGGGTGAGCTTGTGGGATGAGTGAGGTTCTGTGGCCCGAGACAACCCCGGTAACCAGGACGTAGTGTCCATCTTTGTCTACCCTGCTGTGTTCTAAGTTAAATGGAAAATCTTTGTGTATCAAAATAGCTGCCCCTGCCTTCTTTGTGGGTTGAGTGGCCATATACATTGTCGGGGAGTTTAGTGCATGAAGACAACTGAGGGCCTGAGTTGTCTATAGTACCTGAAGGCTTTCCTTCTCTTGAAGGGCGAGTTAAAACCCTTAACATTGTGAGTTATAAACGTATATTCTGACCCACTCATCCTAATTTAGAATCTAGGTGTGCGTGCTTTCCCTGACTACCTGCTGTTTCTCGCCCTTCGCCATTTCCAGTGAGTCCAAGGATGACCAGAGGCCCGGAGGGAGTCTGCTGATACTGGAAACTCTGGTCGCTGTCGAACCAAAGGAAAGCAGAAAAACATAATATTAGTGATACAGTTTGTAGAATTATACCCTTAGCCCAAAACGCTATAATGGTTATTGCTGTCTGATAACTGGCCTGTTGCTCTAGCAAGCTTAGCTCTCTCCTCTCTCCATAACAGTTTGTATAAAAACTAAATAACATAACAACTAGTTAAAGTGAACCTGAGAATTTTTATATCTGTCTCAAGTGTCTACTTCTAGCTGTCCCTACATCTAAGGCTTTGACTATCCCATATTTAAACTCTGTTGATCTAAGCTAGTTCTTTTTCAACCAAAGAATAGCAAATACTCCAGAATTGAAATAAAGTCTCAATGTCACTTCCAGGTACTAGGCCGGCTTTCACTCAGATCATGCTATTGCCAAGCTTTCAGTAGTAAGATCCTGGTCTCCTCTACGTTGAGGGCTGTAGATATTTTGGCTTTTGCGGGTCAAGTTCCTGTTTCTGGGATTTCTGGGAGGGAGCGAATCCTCCTTTTGAAGATTCGAGTCCATTGCTTTTTCGGGATAGGAGGAGGAGGAGGAGGAGGGCGGCTATGCTCTTCAACCGGCAAGTCCGCCGGGCAGAGGCGAAGATGGCGCAGCACCGCCAGGCAGTCCTCTAGAGTACGAGTGGTGTGCGCAGTGCCCTGATAGTTGAAGGTTAGAGCAAAAGGAAAGTTCCACCTCTATTGCAGCTTTTTCTGCTGGAGGATCGCCAATGCGGGTTTCATCTGCCTCCTCCTGTCTAGCGTGTTGGCGGACAGGTCCGCGTAGACTTGCAGGTTAGAGTTGTCAGGGCCTTTAACAGTCTGCATCTTACTCGTCTCCGCCAGCAACAGATCCCAGACCTGTTGCCTGAGAAAGCGCACAATTACATCTTTCGGGGCTTCTGGGTTTCTCGCCCCTCCCAGAGCTCTGTGGGCTCGTTTTATCTCAAGGACCGTCTCTGCTTGGTCGGGGAGTATTGTCGCAAACGTCTCCTTCAGGTATACCGTCAGGTCCTGTGTAGCTCTTGGGACCCTCTTATTCTCACGTTATGACGGCGCGACCGGTTCTCTAAGTCCTCAATTTTGTCTGTCAATTCCATAATATTGTAAGAATTTTGATCTATGGCCGACCGATCATGCTGTTGCGCCTCTCCAATTTGGTCCCGTATCTCCTCCAGCATTTGGGTCCTTTGTCCCAGCTCTTTCAGGTCATTTTGCAGCGGTTCTATTGCTTTTGTCAGGTGCTGCTCGATCGTGACAATAGATCTGGGAGAGAGGTCTATGTGTTGGTTCGCTTTTTTAAAAGTGTCTTCTTGATCCGACGAATCCGATCCTTCAGAAGCTGAATCTATGTGAGACGTGGGTTTGGCCACCCTTGGCGGCAAGTGTTCCCGGATGCCTTTGGCTGAGGGGCCCCTCTTGCCTTTCTTCATATTGCAGAGTAGTGTTTCACGTACTCCAATTAATCTGTGGCTTCCTCCTCCTATCCCGGTTGCTTGCAAGTAAGCTGGAAAATTATAATTGCAGTTGTTGCTTCACATCTAGCAAGTAAGCTCCCTAATTATGATTCAGCAGTAGATAATTATCGTGCACTAGGATAGTTGGGTAGCTTTTACATCTCTTGGGTCAGTGGTCTTTGCTTGCAGAATGCCAGTATCACCCTATCCAGGTCCCACTGCATGTTTGATAGTCCCGGATGACTTAATTCAGGGCAGTTTAGATGCAGGTTCTTGTTCCCCTATTAGGGGTATAAAGAGCGGCTGAGCAACCCCTTCTCCAGTGTCTCGGCAATTCCACCGACAATCCTGTAGCCCCTGGGAGCTTAAGGCTTGCCTTCGGCGTTTTATATAATGTGTTTACCAGATTTGTAAATTTGCCTCTGATGCCGAATCTGTCTAGTACCTTATGCAAGTAGGGCCATTCAACTGAGTCAAATGCCTTTTCTAGATCCAAGGCTACTATGCTGAGAGGTACATTTGCATTTTTAGCTATGTGGGAGACATTTAGAATATGCCGTATGTTGTCCCCAGCTTGTTTGAGGGGCACAAAGCCCACTTGGTCCTTGTGTATTAGTTTGGGTAGGAATTTGGCTACTCTTGATGCCATTAGCTTAGCTAGGACATTAATGTCCCCGTTTAAAAGGGATATTGGTCTATAATTCCTTGGGTTTAACGTATCCCTTCCAGGTTTAGGGATGAAGATTACGTCTGCCTGGTTTAGCTCGGGTGGCATTGGTTTTCCTAGTAGCATCTCGTTAAATAGTTTGCTTAGGTATGGGGCTAGATGGTTTGCAAGGCTTTTATAGTACAAGTTCGAGTAACCGTCCGGGCCAGGAGCTTTTCCTAATTTAAGCGTTTTGATAGTGTCAATGACTTCACATGGGGTTATCTCTGCATTTAGGGAGTCTAAGTCCCCCTCCGAGATTTTGGGAATGTCTAGGCTGTTGAGAAATTCCTGCATTTTGAAGTCGTTGGCTTTCGTTTTTGTCGAGTAAATTTCTTGAAAGCATTTTTGGAATGTCTTTTATTTCCGATTGGTTCATTGTAATTGCTCCGTTTTCTGTTTTAATTTTGGTGATAGGAGTTAAATTTTTCTTTAGATTGAGTCTGCGTGCTAGCATAGGGGATGGCTTGTTACCCTGGGTGTAAAATTTATGCCTAGTCTTCCTTAGGGCCTGCTCTGTTTTTTCGGCTAGGACCGCATCTAGTTCTAGTCTGTTGTTGTCTAGTTGGGTTCTATAGACCCTTGGGACTTTGGCCTGACTTGCCTTTTCCAAATACTGCAATTTTTTAAATAATGCATTTTCTTTTTGTATGTACTGTTTCTTTCTGGCAGCTGCCAGTTTAATCAAGGTGCCTCTAATGTATGCTTTGTGCGCCACCCAGACCCACCCTATGTTTGCCTCGGGGACCATGTTTATCGTGAAGTATTCTTGGATGTCATGTTCTATTTGTGCTAACGTTCCGGGATTGGTTAGGAGTGCCTCGTTTAAGCTCCACTTCCCGGGGGCTGTAAGGCTTAGTCCCAGCTTAATTTTGATATTCACTACTGCGTGATCAGACCAGGGGCAGGGGTAGATTTGGGCATCTACTATATGGTTGAATAGCGAAGTGTGAGTTAGGAGGACATCTATTCTGGAGTAGGAATTATGTGTTTGAGAGTAATAAGAGTATTTCCTTACCGAGGGGTGAAGTCCCCTCCAGGTGTCAATGAACTCCAGCTCCCTCATTTGTGCATGGATTGTTTTGAGCTGTCTCGTGTTTCTCGTGATTTGGGTTGCTTTCGATCTGTCTACAGAAGGCTCGAGAGTAAGGTTAATATCACCTCCTAAAATGATTTTGCCCCAGTCTTTCTGCTTCAAGGTGCTCAGCAATTTAATGAGCGCCTTGGTGGGCGCTGTAGTGGGGGCGTAGATATTGACCAAGGAGATTCTAAGATTTAGGATGGTTTCTGTTAATATTAGATAATTACCCTCTTTGTCTTTGGTTTGTTTTTCTACTATAAATGGGAAATCCCGGTGTATTAATGTAGCTAAGCCTGCTTTTTTGCTTTTCTGGTTGCATGTGTAAAATACTGGGAATTCCTTGTGTAGGTAAGTGGGTACTTTGCCCTGTGCGAAATGAGTTTCTTGCATAAATATGACAGATGGATGGAATCTTTTATAAAACAGAAAGGCTTTGCGTCTTTTAAATTGAGAGTTGAAGCCCCTTACGTTGTGTGTTAAAAAGTTGTGCTCCACGTCAGCAATTGGTTAATCATGTAGTTAGCTGCATAAGTTCTCTGTGGGAAGTGTGTATTGGCTAGGTTACCTTGATGGAGGATACTGTCTCCCTCAATGTTCCCTTACTTTGAAGCCTGTATTTAATAAACCCATTACTGGGTTTGACCTCTTAGGGAGAGGACTACCTGCTGGTGGTTCTACCTGGGGAGTTGTTTGGGGTTCTAAGCCCCCCTTAATCTTCATCCCTCTAACTCACTTAAGTCACCTCAAGAGCTCCGCTACTGCTGGACTTGTATATCTGCAAATAGCAGTCTAACTATCTTAACATAACTTATACATTCTAGCTGTTTGCTGCATTTTCCATGACCCAACCTGCTTGGGGGAAAGAAAAGCGTTCAATACTCTCTCAATGGTCAGCATCGGGATGCTCGTGGTAGGCTGACAAATTGGTGTCCAGACCTCCTCCAGTGTATTGCTCTAGAAGGGGCCCCCTACTGGGGGCTGTTACTTTTGATTTTTTGGTAGATATTTGTCATATCTTGGTAAGGCTAGGTCTGGGTCCTGGGCTTCTCCTTTCAGCGCCGCTGTCTTCTGCCAGCAGTTTCAGCTTTTTCAGGAGGATCTCAGCTCCTTCCGCTGTGTGTACTCTGTAAGTGGATCCGCCCTGCTGGAAAATTAGCGAGAATGGGAAACCCCACTTGTAGAGGATTTTGTGACTGGACAGTATTTCCAGAAAGGGTTTCATCTCCTTTCTTTTTTGCAGTGTGGCCGGAGCCAGGTCCGTGTATATTTGTATAGATGAGTTGTCCGGGCCTTTGATTTCTTTGAGCTTTCTCGCTGCTGTGAGAATTAGGTCTCTTGCGCTTTGGCTGGCAAATTGTATTATTATGTCCTTAGATTGGTTGTTAGCCTTGGTCGGGCCAAGGGCCCTATGCGCTCTTTCAATAGCCCAGTCTGCTTCGCTGCTTGTTGGAATAATCCCAAGTATGACCGTTTTTAAGTATTGCGTTATGTCTGAAATGTTGTTTGGGACATTTCTCAATCTTATGTTATGTCTTCGTGAGCGATTTTCGAGGTCTTCAACCTTATCGCTCAGCTCTTTTATCTGTGCAGAGTGTTGCGCCGTTACTTCTTGGTCATGCATCTGGGCTTCTGCTATCTGGTCTGTTTGCTCCTCTAACAGCTGCGTTCTTTGTCCCAGACCATGCAGCTCCTTTTTCAGGTCTGTGATAGCAATCGCCATTAGTTCTTGTATTCTCCCTGTATTTGTCTGTTAGTTCCACCTGAGCATGTACTACTTCAGGCTCATCCACTCTGTCCGGCGAGCTTGGGTTGTGTATTGGCGTGTCATTTGGGGCTTTGTAAAACTCCTGGATGTTTCTACTCGCTTGTGATTTCTTAGATTTGGTGCTGCTGCGAGCCGCCATGCTGCCTCCTTGACCTGAGGATGTGATCCAAGAAGCTTGCCGTCTGCTGACTCTGCGCTGTAGGTGGAGCAGGCTAGGGTAGTTACTTAGTTGAGCATGGAATTTTGGTAGGCTAGTGCTTTTCTGGTAACAGGCTTATGTGGGTGACTAGCATAGTTCAGTGAGTTATTGCATCGTGCTTCTAGTGCTGTTTAACAGGTTTGCAGACCTAGTGAATCTTCTCTTGTTAAATCTCTCCAGCTTTTTTGTGACATATTTCTCCCAAGTAGTTGTCATTCATATAGTTAGGAGAAATGCTGGTTTTTGGCGTTGTTTCTGTACCCCCTTTTAGTCTTAATCCTTGAACGGTTGAGCTCAGGGCAGAGATGCTGTTGTGGGCTGCACTTGATTTCTCTGTGCTGCTGCAATGTAAAGGGTTGGGGGTCACCCCTGGCAGGCTTAAGCAAGCTGCTGTTAATGTTGCCTGGGCCGCGTTGTGGCGATTTCTCAGGGGACCCCCCCTTGATGGTCAAGCCTCTGAGTGTCCTCCTATCCCCTCCAATCAGGGTGTTATTTTTGTGTTGCACCTCTTAGGGATCTGGGCTACCCCTTCTTCCTGGCTACGTGTGTAGGGAGGTTGGGGGAGGATTCCAATGTGTGGCACCCCGCTTACCTCCTGGAGCAGCCTCTCCTTGCTGTCAGACTCTCCCCTCGGTCTCTGGCGTGGTTGCAGCGGGAGACCAGATGTTGAAGGTCTCAGCCGCTGATGCTGCTCTAGTAGTGAGTGGTAGGCTTTTGGGCTGCGTGGGTCGCCCCTGCTGCACTTCTCTCCGTGCTGACAGTAATCGCCAGGGAGGCCGGATGTGCTAAGCCTCGACCACGTGGCGTGTCAAAATGCCCGAATCTCCTAATTTTCGTGTCCTCCGATTCCTCTGCACCTCCTCTTTATAGTGCTGGTGTTTAGAATTTGATTTTAGTGGGGATTGGGGCAGATTACCCCGGATTGCATCCGTTTTGGATCGGAGCTGTTGCAAGGCACGTCTTGCTGCTTCCCCAGTAAGGCCACGCCCCCCCAGAACTTTGATTCTTAATGTTTATGCCCCAAATAAAAGGCGGAAAAAACAAAACTTTATTAACCGTTCTTCTAAAAAGACAGTAAAGAATTTCTTCCTAGGTCCCCCCTTTTGTATGTGGAGACTTTAGTTCGGGGTTTATACACGTTAGACAGAAAATCACATAAATGTCTCAAGGCAGATGTTCATTTGATAAAAAAGTGTAAATCTTTTCATAATATCTTCGTGAAAAATGGTTTACATGACGTCTAGAGAATTCTACATCCGAAAGAAAAAGATTACTCCTTATACTCCCACAGCGATTAAACATATGTAAGATTGGATTATATCCTAGTAGATGAGACTACTCTCAAAAATATTCTAAAATCAGAGATTGGCCCAATCATTTAGGTGGATCATGGAATGATAGCATTGACCATTAAAAAATGGGAAAACCTTCAATTCTCCCGGTTTGCGTATGATCTTCTCTGCACCCCAACTAACCCTGTCTCTTTGATCGCTAACCTAATGTCAACCATTAATAACTTTAGCTTGCGATCTGGTCTAAGAATTAACTGGGACAAGAGGCGTTAGGTGTTGGGATGCACCTGACCGATATTAAAACCCTACAACACCTTTATAGATTAGTTTGGCCTCCAGATAGTATCAAATATTTGGGAGTCAGGATTAAAAGGAAGATCTCTGGAGATGTATAGAGAAAATGACCCCCCCATTATTTTGAAAGTTATATGAAGTTTAGACCAGTTCTGTAAACTGTCCTCTATCTTGAGCAAGGCGCATGGTTACCGTTAAAATTAATATTTTACGGGGGGGGCGGTCCTAGCCAGCAAGCAGGAAGGCAGCACATCGTGAGAGCTCTGCAAAAACCCTCAGTTTTATCCAGCCAAACTTCATAAAAATTATTTATTTTGGGGGTCTGGAGGCTCCTTGGTGCACTACTATCCTCACTGACTGGGGGGATCTAATTATTTGTGCTTGGAGCGCACATCAGTCCGTCACCCAACAAGACCCCTACAGATAGGCTGGATCGCTCTGTGAAGCAGTGAAGGAGCTAGACGGAGCCTGTCAGGTCCTTCTTCCCTTCCCCCGGGGAGGGATCCGTTGAATAGGGCAGCCAGCCAGTAACAAGAGGAGAGGCCGCAGGAGAGTCACCCGTTGGGGACCCCGCTGCTATTCAGAGACTGCCGCGGAGGAGTCTCACAAGAGGAAGGAGAGGCCAGAGCGGAGTGTCAGCCGTCGGAAATACCGGCGCAGAAGAGTCTGGTGAGGCTGGTGGCCGGTGGGGTGAGTGGCCAGAGAGAGGGACGCGACAGGGGAGGTGAAGGCCAACGAGACGGGGGTAAAGGCCGAAATAAGCATAAAGGGCATCAGAGCCTCGTGTAGGCGGCCATTTTGTTTATCAGGTCGCAGAGACCATAAAGAATTTAGCCCCCCCCAAGGCTCGGAAAGACGCAGGCAGAAGGGGTTACCCTCAATTCAGAAGGGGGAAGCTATCAGCGGTCCCCAAGAGGAATCTGAGCAAATCTTATTGTGGAGAGGACCTCTGTTTAAGGTCTGTACTCCTGTCCCCCCTCAAGAAAAGCCCTCGAATCTGCGGCAGCCATTTTGTGGGTACAACTCAAATCCAGCCTGTGAAGAAGGCTAGGCAGGGGTAGGCCTGCAGCAATTTAGAATCACCTGACAGAGGGGCTCCCACCTCACCTTAATTCAAACTACCCTCTGTAGAAATAAGATCATATGAAATTCTGAGTTCTACTTATTCAGAGGACATTGCATATTGGCTCCTGATTTAACTGCAAGATACAAGGTCCTGAAGGGTCATTTCAGCAATACCAGCAAGCTGAAGACATTTGCCTACAGCACATGCGTGCTTGAAAAATTTAGCTGCCCTGCTGCTTGGCTGTGCAAGGCTTCATTACACAGCTATTAGTGTGCGAACACGGACACCCAGTGGACAGTTCAAGGACTGTGCTTACCAACTACAATTTATACCAAGCTGAAAGCATTTTCTGACCTAGAAAGGCCTGTCTCTAATCTTAACTCAGAATAAAGATCTTTGACCAGGAAACACGCACTCTACAGTATTTGAGCAAGGAATGGTGGCTGCTGCACTATAAAATAAGTGATACACAAACTGTTCCAAAGCTTCCAGCTATGCCCCCGAAGACCCTGGGCCAGAGTCTACCAACACCCCCTTGGAGCGGTCTGTCTGCAGCTCTTATGCAGGCGTAAAGCTGGCAGCTAGCATGCCATCCATGAGTATATAACTATATAATCACTGCTTTGACCCAATACCTTCAAACCCAGCTATTTAAGTGGACCAGGACCTCAGAACCAGCGTTTCAATCCTCATAGAAAGATGGCAAGTCGCAGTACAAGTAAAGTGCACAAGAAACAGACTGGGAAGGGGATCCAGGAGTTCTACAAACCACCCGACACAAATCGCAACCCGAACCTGAGTCCCAATCCCGAACAGCCAGAGTCGCCGATCCACGAATCGGCGCAGAGTTCCCAACCAGCTCAAATGGAACTAACTGACGGGACCTTAATTAAAATCAGGCAGATCCTTCAAGCGGAAATCAAACATGCAGTGGATGACCTAAGGTCAGACATCCAATCTCTAAACCAGAGGCTACAAGGCCTGGAGGAAAGCACTGAGCAAATTGCAGAGACCCAAGCGCTCGACAAGCAGGATATCCTACAAAATGCATCTAAGATTCATATGTTGGAGGACAAAGTAGAAGACCTGGAGAACAGATCCCGCAGACATAATATTAGGCTGAGGGGTGTCCCCAATAAAATAACAGATGTTTTACAATATTCTAGAGATGCTATAAGCATGATCCTTCCTTCGGTCGAGGAGTCAGACTGGGCAATAGAAAGAGCTCATAGAGCGCTGGGATCCTCTAGGGACCAAAATCTACCCAGAGATATCATTATTAGATTTGCCCAGCAAAAGGCTAGAGATTTGATCCTTGCGGAAACCAGACTAAGGAGGGAAATCCTAGGCCCAGACGGCACCAAGATTCAAATTTATATGGACTTATCCCCTTCTACCCTTCAGAAAAGGAGGGAGATGAGACCCACATTGCGAGTGCTCACCCACTACAAGATAGCATACAAATGGGGGTTCCCATTCGCACTTATGTTCACTTTTAAAGGAAAATCCTTCAAGGTGATATCGTTTGAGGAAAGCCAAAGCCTTCTGAACAGACTGAAACTCGTGCCTCTGGAATCTGAGGAAGAACATTCCTTCCTTCAGGCGGAATTGAGGCAGGCCAAGAAGGGCCAAGGAATCCCACAGCCGCAAAGATCAAAGCCCATTTCCAACCCTTTGAGGGAGATCAAGCACCGTGAGCAGGATCTAGCGGAGGACCAAGTATCATAGCATCTTTCCAAGTCCAAACTCTGTTTCCATAATACTCTTTATGCTACATAGGGAACCTGAACCCCACCTCAGGAGTTGCAGAAGGAAAGGCGGAATTCTTGATCCTTTGCACACGCTTGGACATTGCTTACAAAAAGGACTGAGTACTGTATCTTTGTTTTTGCACTAGTTTAATCGGGTCACACAGGGGGTGGAGGCCAAGTTTAGCCCAGGGGCAATTAGCTAATGCTGGGTTTATTTTTTCACAACCAATCTATTTAGCCAACTGGAGGTATTGGGTAGAACTGTAATACTGTTTTTCTATTATTCTTTGTCTCGCTTAACTTTATACATAATTACAAGAGTACTCAGGATGGCTACTTTAAGTGGCTAAGCTCTAGCTTAAGTAGGGGTTTAGAACCCATGATACTGTTAGAGCTAGTTTTGGTAGTGATATTTGATAGTTTTCTCCCTGTTGGGTTAATTTGGGGGGGTAAGTCGCCTTCCTTTAACCCCAACGTAAAGTCTATGAATAGTAGTCTGGGGAGGATTTACTGTCATTCATGGTTTACTAATCGGGTACTGTTTTGTACTGATGTTGTTTTTTTTTGTTATTTGTATGTTTTCCCGCTGGTGCCTGGCGGACTAAGGAATACCTGAAGTCGTCCACGTCTGGAGCGAATCGTGGTGGGCATGTCCCGGGCCGGATGGCAGGGAAAGTAGGAGCTGAGGCAGAGAGATCTGTGTGGGGTAACGTTCCAGCGACTTTAACACACCTAGACAACACACCGCCATGACTGATCACTCACACAACATAATTACACATAATGTAAAAGGCTTCAACTCCCCGTTTAAAAGACGTAAGGCCGAGCAGATGGAGGGGGCGTTACAGGAAGTGATGCATGCTCCAGATCTGATGTGAATCAGTGGAGCTGAGCAGTTGGGAGAGACCGGTGAGGCTATGCTGAAACAGCGCTAGCAGACCGCGGCTGAAATTGGACAACATTAAAGTTAGTGGTTCCCCTACCCCCATGACTGTAAATACTTAAATGGAATAAATGGGTGTTACCTCCTAAAGCTCACAGAAAAGCCATGCAGTAAGTCTGCCAAGTGCAGCCGATATATGAAAACAGGAGTGAACAGACTTTGATTGCCTCAGCCTGTGCATGCAGCCGGTGCATACGAGGGGCCCTTAGAGACGACCCACGACCTGGGCTGGAGACGTGGAGGGTCTGGAGTTCCAGCTAGGGAGCAGGGCAATCGTTGTGCCTAGCAGGGGAGCAGGCTAATTGCTGCATAGCTCCAAAGGTATGAGATGCAAGTGAGGCACATAGCTCCAAAGGCATAAGAAGCAAGTGAGGTATATAGGGCCTGCTGTGGTGTTTGGGACAGAGAGGCCCCTGAAGTATGGTGAAGCATGGTAAAGCCCTGCAGTACGACGGAGGTTTTTAAAGGGACACAGCAAGGAACACACGAGCGAGCGTGCACGGCAGCAGCTAAAAAAGGTGAGCACCCCAGAGACATTTATATTATTACAGTTACAAGCTTAAGGGGGTAGGAGGAGAAGTTCCTGCTCTGTATAAGAAATAGAGAACTGCATATATGCCCTAGTAAACCTGGAGATTAATGAAATGGAGTCAAATATTTATTTCTCTGGTCTTCTGAACAGAACCACTTTGTGAGGGGGGTAGTGGAGTGTATTGGAGTGCACTGTTGTATGATTATATCCCTCCCAGAGTTGTCCCTCCATTCAGCTATAACAAAAGATACCATCTGGACTGACAAAACAGGGAGGGCCCCACCCCCACCCCTCACAAAAAAAAGGCAGGAATAAAGCCACTGTATTAGGAAAGAAGTATTGGGAACTATTTGAGTATATATTGGAACATCAAACACCCCTTCAGGGGAAAACAGCTTTCCTAATTACCTTTGGTGTTAAGGTGTTAAGATGCCCTCAAAAATGAAACCAAAAGAAAAAAAGAGCAATAATACAATTAATACAACTAAAACTCCGAGTATGTTTATGTCTGGGAAGAAAAAATTAACTTCAAGTACCCCGGAGGACGATTTGAGTCCAAATACATCTGAAAACAGATCCCCAGGAAAAAATATACAATCAGTAAATTTAAGTTGCCTGTCTTTGGATGAGGGAGAGGCCTTAACCTGCTCTAAATTAAGAGACATTCTACAAGATTTCCAGATTAAACTAACTATGGATTTAACAAACAAAATTGTAAATAACTCTAAAGCTACAGCGGAAGTCTCACAAAGAGTGGACAGTCTGGAAAATATATGTGAAAAGTTAGTTAAAGATAATGAAACCATGTTGAATTATAATATGGAGCTGGAAGGTAAAATCAAAACTCTGACAGGAAAAATTGCCCAACTAGAAGACCGTAGCAGGAAAAATAATCTCCGGATTAGGGGCATAGAAGAAAATCAAAAAGATGCAGACCTTAAACCATATATGGAGAAATTATTAAGCTCTCTGTTACCCAATTTCCCTAAAGAAGAAACTTTAATAGATGCTATACATAGATTACCACTGGCAAAGCACCTGGATAAAACAGTCCCAAGAGACGTAATAATGAGAGTCCATTATATCTCTTACAAAGAGGCCATACAGCGTATAGCGTACGAAAAAGGAAATTTCGAGGCTCCATACCAAAATATTAAAATATTTATGGACCTGTCTGCACAGACATTAGCAAATAGAAGAGAATATGGAGCCTGTACGGCTGCTCTAAGACACAGAGGAATTAAATACAAATGGACTACACCAATGGGCCTGGCGATACAGAAAGATCTACTGTGGCATAGAGTGCATTCGCCATCTGAGGGAATAGCATTATTGAAGAAATGGGGTATTGATATTACACCTGTTAGCAAGGAGAGCAATAGGCCACAGTTGTCAGCCACTAAAGAACTTTGGCAAAAATCCCAGAAGAGAAAGAAAATGTCTTGATATATAATGCTAAAGAGCAAATATTTCCCCTGTAGAAGGAAACTCTTAATCAAACGGTTTTTGATAGCAAGTAATATATAATATATGTTAAGAAATATATAACCTGAGTAGTTTAAAATGATATATGTTAATTTACACGTTTAAATGGAGGTATATGAGGAAGTTATTTATATAAGAAGTGGTGATATAAGATATATTCAAATTGATATAAAGTTATGCATTAGTAACATAGAAAGTCACAGAATTTAGAAGCATCTGGGAGTAACCCAAAAAGCACTAATATAGAGTAGGATTATAATTTTCCACTAAATAATAGGAAGCAGTAGCTATGGCAGTTAGGTATGGTAAATATATCAATGGGGAAGGACATTGTAAAAAAATTACTTTTTTTTTTTTGTAAACACGAACACGGTGCGGACACTATTAGTTGAAACTTAATGGGCCAAAATACCCCTTATAATATTTGCTATAATCACTTAGTATAATAGATAGTTGAGCTACATAGATACATATAGTTAAATTTAGAAATATTCACTGGGTTTAGAGATTAATGTAAAAGGAATCAGGTTAATATCACCTGAATAAACTGAGGTTATGAGTAAAGGGGAATAAAACTTAAAATATGCGACTCTATACCCTGTCGGATAGCGGGTGGACCCTGTAAGAAGGGCTGAAAATACGATAATATATAAAAGATTTGCGAAATATGCTCTATTGCGAGGACACTAGAGAAATACCCTAAATTTGGATAAAATTGGGTGAGACTTGAACCCCTATAGATCCTTGATAAGGATATCTATGGATGGGAAATATAACATTGATAAGTAGATAAGGGAAATTATAAGAACAAATGGGTATGATATTAAAGGAATAAACGTTGTATGCTGGCAAAGCTGGTCGCGGTCAGTAATTTGCTACATATTGACTATGGGGGGATGGGGGGGAGTTCAATCTTAACGCATAAGAAAATATCAACTATAGGGGAGGATAGAGTTGACAATAGAGTAGTTGGGTTGTTCTCTCTCTCCATTAGGAGAGAAGCTTGGGGCTTCCCCCTCCCCCCCACCACCTCTTCTTCGTTCCCAGTCCAGTCTGAGGACTGTTAGGGGAGGAAAAGGTAGCCCTTGGGTCTCTCCCAACTATGGTTGTAGAAACCAATCTATCATTTCCAAACATCAGGCTTTAGCCTTGTATTACCAAGTGGGAGGGGTGTGGTCCACCCTTGGTATTTTAAGTTTAGGTATGAATGAAATGAGTGTGAGTAAGGTACCAGACCAGAATGAACTGCCGGTAGGTTTAAAGGCTGTATGGGAGGGAAAAGGGAGCTGTAGTCAGCTAGATTTATTTATGTGGTTTAAATGGGATTAAAAATAGTGTCACATAACGTAAATGGACTCAACTCCCCCTCTAAAAGAAAAATCGCGTTTAATAATTATATTAAGCTGAATATAGATATTTTATGTTTACAAGAGACGCATCTTAAGAAGGGCAATGAATCCTATCTGTTAAATAATATATTTTCCAAAAGTATACACTCTACATTTAAAAATAAGTCTAAGGGAGTCTCGATTCTTTTTAATAGGAGACTCAATATTAAAGAACAGGGCAGTATAATAGATCCCATGGGGAGATATATAATCTGGAGGGGTGAGGTGGAAAGTAGACCAATAACATTGGCCAATTTGTACCTTCCCAATAAAAAACAGTGTAGCTTTTTAAAGAAAATTTTAGCAGAGATAAAAAAAGTGGAGTATGGGATCCTCCTGATCTGTGGTGACTTTAACATGGTCATGGACCCGGAGCTTGATAGACAAGGTAAATGTAAGTTGACGTCATTAAATAATTTAAGTAAAATCGCAATAGATTTCTCAGGTATAATGAAGGATAAGGAATACTTTGATCTATGGAGACTAATGCACCCAAGTGACCGTCAATTCACTTTTTACTCTAATAGATTTTCCTCGTCATCTCGAATAGATCACATTTTCTCCGATAGGGCCACGATAAGTTTGATTAAAAAAATAGAAATAGAACTGGCCCCCTGGTCGGATCACTCAATGAATCTTTTGGTTTTATATGACACAGTAAAAAAAAACCAGAACAGGAATTGGAGACTGGATACATCACTACTAAAAGATCAGGAATTTATGAAAGAACTAAAAAAAAAAACTAGGGAATTCTTCAAAATAAATGAAGGAACCGTGAGCTCATATAAAACAATATGGTGCACATACAAAGCCTTCATTAGAGGTATATTAATTGCCAGATCAGCAGAAAGAAGGAAATTAAGAGGAAAACCCCTAAAACTGCTGTATATGGAATTGATAAAGCTTCATCATATTAATGGGGGAAAATATATCAAAGAGATAGGTGATAAAATATGCATTATAAATAAAGAAATTAGGGCAATACTGCAACTACAAGCAGATAATTTATTGTGGCGCTATCGTCAAAACCATTTGAAGTTCGGCAGTAAAACAGGGAAATTTTTGGCGAATAGACTCAAAAAACAACGAGAGCAAAATAGAATAGCCAGAATAATTGACCTGAAAGGAAAATATCAATATCACCCAGATAAAATCGGGGAGGTTTTCCAAAACTTCTACAGCAAGCTATATAATTTGGAAAAGGACTCACAACTTACAGGTCCCACTAAAGTGGATATATCAAAATTTTTGGATGGGATAAATGTACCATCCATCTCGGAGCCAGAAAGAATCTATCTAAACAGTAATATTACAGAGTTAGAGGTCTGTGAGGTAATTAACAGTAACAAGAGAAACAAAGCCCCAGGGTTAGATGGGTTTGATGCAGTCTTCTTTCAACTTCTTCTTCCAGAGATTAAAGAACCTCTATGTAATGTATATAATGAGATTAAAATATCTGGGGAGATCCCAAGAGAAATGTCAGAATCTAAAATAATAAATCTATTAAAGGAGGATAAAAACCCAGATGATTGTAAAAACTATCGACCAATTACTTTGATAAATATAGATTTGAAGACCTACTCCAAAATTTTAGCAAACAGACTAAAAACGGTCATCCATAAACTCATACATACAGATCAAACGGGCTTTGTTCCAGGGCGTCAAGCCTCGGACAGTACCAGAAGGCTCTTAAATATACTCGCGCATGCTAAAGCCAGGGAAATGCCTATATTGGCCCTGTCATTAGACGCAGAAAAAGCGTTTGACAGGGTCAATTGGGTATTTCTAGAGGCTGTCTTGGTGAAATTCGGGTTGGGAGACTTTGCCCTGAAGGCAGTTAAAGCGCTTTATGGGGAAACAAAGACGCGCATAGTCAACCCGGATTTTGAATCTGTATCTTTTAGTATAAGCAATGGCACGCGCCAGGGGTGTCCCTTATCCCCGCTTCTATTTATCCTGTTTTTAGAACCACTAGCAATACGTATAAGGGAAGAGGCGGATATTAGTGGAATCAGAATAGGGAAACATGAGTTTAAACTATTAGCATACGCGGACGATATAGTAGTAACATTCACAGAGCCGGCGACATCATGTCAAAAGTTCTTGGACATTCTGGAGGAATTCAGTAGAATCTCCTACTTTAAAATAAATCAAACTAAGTCCGTAGCTTTGAAAAGAGGATTAAAGATAGAAGATAGGGATGCTCTAGAGCATATGCTACAGTGTAACTGGCATTCAAATAGTATCACCCACCTAGGAATCAAATTCTCATTCCAACTGGGTAAGTTGATTAAAGCTAATTTAGATGAAACCATTAATAAAATAAACATTACCTTGACCAATTGGAAACAACTAAATTTATCATGGTTAGCTAAAATTGCAGCTATCAATATAAATATCATCCCAAAAATCACTTACTGTCTGAGATGTATTCCGGGAGTGCTGGCATATAACTACATCAAAAAAATACAAGTGCAGCTAGATAAGTTTATCTATGGTGGGAAGAAACCCCGGGTGGGAAAAATAATAGCAAATCAAAAGGTCGAGAAAGGTGGGTTAAACTGCCCCTGTATATTAGATATTTACCAACAAATTTGTATAGCACATCTTATTAGCTGGAATTTGATAAAGGAACAACCTAGATGGATGGAAATCGAGGAGGCCTTATTAAGAAATATTAAGATCCACTCCGTGCTGTGGCTACCTAGCTTGAATGAGACGGTGATTAGAGATCTCCCGAAGAATTTGGTTTCCTTAACCAAATTTTGGTATAGAAATAGACTATCCATGCAGCTAATTAATCTTCCCTCACTGGCTGCCCCAATTGATACACTGGAACGTGGGGGCTCTAACCCAATAATTACATCTCTGAAAATCAAGGGTGACACACCCACAGCAAAACTGTTTGAAGATGGACAACTTATAGACCTACAAAGGATGAGTAGGAAATTCGGAGATATAAAATTAACTTGGCTAGAATATGAGTGTATTAAAAAAAGACTAGTAGCCTGCGGTTACAGGATCTCACAACATCTAAAAACAACTAAAATGGAAGATCTAGTGATAAAAAGAGATAATTTACGAACTATTTCGAAATGCAATAAAATTATAAATGAGAACCGTTCACTGAGGAAAAGTTCAGGTTTGATGTATTGGGAATCAATTATGGGAGAAACCTTTGAAGAGATGGTATGGTACCAAAGTTTAAGAATGGTAAAAAAAGCAGCAGGTCTACCAAGGTATATAGAAATGTTTTTTAAGTTTTCGAATAATTGGTACCTCTCTCCTGAACGTATGAATAAAATAGACCCAAAAAATCAAAGAACATGCTGGAAAGGCTGTAATCAGTTGGGAACATCGTTTCATATGTGGTGGGAGTGCCCTAAAATAAACAGGTTTTGGATAGATGCGTGTCAATTAATAGAAGAAATATTAGCTCAAGAAATTAGGTGCTCCCCTTCATTGGTACTGTTCCATAGGAATTTGGAGGAATTCCGTGGTTCAGATGGTATATTGATATGTCACATTCTGTTAGTAGCTAAAAGTTTGATAGTAAAATCATGGAAAAATACCCATGTTCCGTCAAGAATACAGCTGGTGGCAGCAATACGAGAAAATAGAGAGATTATTGATCCCATAGGCAAGAATTGGCTGATGGAAACAGGTACCCGCTTCCCTTGGCAGAAGTGGGATAAATTTGTAAGTTCTATTGGAGTATAGACAAACGGATCATAATTCAGTAATTATAAAAGAGGTAGAAGGGGAGAAGGAAAAAATAAAGGGAGTAGTCAAGGAAAAGACTATAAATCATATAATAGGTAGATTAGGAACCCAAACTCTCCAGCAACAACTTATTGGTAGGTCATCGGTCTGGTACAGTGTGAATGGTGTATGTGTTTCTTTTTCTCGCCTTTTCTTCTCTTATTTTCTTTAGATAATAGTCAAATATTCTGTAAATATAACGAGGTTAAACGGGGGCATACCTTGAATTCATAGGAAAGGAAAAAAAAGGTATGAGTAAAAAAGGAAACATTTCTGTTCCTATATATACAGACGTTTTTACTGAAAACACAAATATAGGGAAAATGTAGGAAGGCAGATAGTTAAGAAAGAGAAGCGATAAAGAATAATAGACCTTTCTCTGAATGAGAGGGTAGACCCCGGTCCCTATATAGTGGAAAACTCTCTCACATAATGTTGGAATTAATTTTGGGTGGGGGGATGGCGAAAAGCCATAGTTATAGATGCAAATATTAGAGAGGAGCTAAGATCTGTCAAAGTATCTAACAGAACTCACAGCCCTGGGTTCAAAGAAGCTAAGTGATAATATAGGGGATACAGATGTAATATTTTCTTTTTCTGTATATATATGTGTATATATATATATGTATATATATAGGTGTACATATATATATATATATATATATATATATATATATATATATAATGATGTTTAAATCTGGTCTGGAGGTATAAGTTTCCCCCGTTAAGAGGAAAACATGAGGGGAAAGGAAGGAAGAAGGAGTATTATCAGAAGTGTGTTATGAATTGCGATTGTTTGTCTGTTCTGTACTTTGTATTTACATTCTGTTTTTGTACTTGTATTCTTTTGTCTGGAAAAAAAAAAAAAAAAAAAAGACGTAAGGCCTTTCTTTTTTATAAAAGGATCAAGCCATCTATAATTTTCCTACAGGAAACTCATTTTGCGAGAGACAAAGTTCCAAAATTTCTCCACAGAGATTACCCCAATTTCTATACTTGTTCACAGCTCTCCAAGAAAGCAGGTATGGCCATTCTCCTTCACAGGAACCTCCCCTTCAAATTAGAAAAACAGGAAAAGGATAAGGAGGGTGATTTCCTCATACTTTCAGGTACTATTCTGGACGTTAGGGTTTGCTTGGTGAATTTATATGCCCCCACTGTTAACCCGCACAACACTCTTATCAAATTACTGAATCTTCTAAAACAAGAAGACAGAGGGAAAATTATTATAGGCGGGGACCTAAACTTGGCGCTTCAGCCTTTCCTAGACAGGTCAGGGACTCCTTCATATACTAGAGATGCTAGAAAACTTAATATCATTTATTCCCTACTTAAGGAACTGGAATTAGTAGACGCCTGGAGGGGGTTGCATCCCTCTGAAAGGCAGTATACATTCTTTTCCCCCACTCACAATACCTACTCCAGGATTGACGCTTTGATGATGCACTCATCACTGTTCAATAACACGTCAGATGCCCAAATTTTACCCTGCCCATGGTCGGACCACTCGTTAATTTCTTGTAAATTGAGTCTTAACCAAAACAATTCCCATATCCATGCTTGGCGTTTAAACGACAAGCTGATTACGAGTCCAGAGGTACAGGCCCAAATCGAAGAGGAAATTAACACCTTTTTTGCTCTCAACGATATTCCAGAGACGGAAATAGGTTGGTCATGGGTTGCTCACAAGGCCTACATTAGGGGGATAATTATAAAAGTATCGGCAGCCCATAGGAAAAAATTACTCAGCAAGGAAAATGAACTCTTTAAGAAATTACAGCATCTTGAACAGTTAAACCAGAATAAATTCACGAGGGAGACGCAGAAAGTATTAGATCAAACCAGAGCAGAACTAGATGCCATATTGGCGGAAAGGACTGAAAAGGCTATCAGAAGAACGAGCCATAAATTTTATTGCCAAATTAACAAGCCCTCGCCCATGTTAGCCAGGAAATTAAACCGGAGACATAACTCTGCGCGTATTCACCAAGTTAGGGATGCTAGAGGGGTAATCACTATGAAACAAGATGAAATCAAAGAAACATTCAGAAATTATTATCAAGATATCTACTCGTCTAAATTGACAGCTAACAGTTACAAAATACACAAATTTTTGAACGCCTATGACCTCCCTTCAGCCACTGAGGAGGATTTAAGTTTATTGAATGCTGAGATCTCAGTAGACGAGATCAGTAAAACAATTAAGACCCTGAAGAAGGGTAAAGCCCCTGGTCCTGACGGCTTTACGAATAACTATTATGCCACTTTCGATAAGCAACTTGCCTCAAAGTTGGAAAAGCTTTTTAAAGATATAATGGAGGGGAAGGTCATGCCTCCCGAACTTAACCAAGCAAGTTTAATTTTCCTCCCTAAACCGGGCAGAGATCCTCTACTGGTTAAAAACTTTAGACCCATCTCTCTTTTGAATGGAGATGTAAAAATTATTGGGAAGATATTGGCCACCAGATTAGCGAACTTCCTACCTAGGTTGATCCATAAGGACCAAGTGGGCTTTATTCCTTACAGACAGGCGGGGGATAATATAAGAAGACTCCTCAACATATTCCATTTAGCCAAGCTAGATGATATCCCTTTATGTACTATAGGACTAGACCTGGAGAAAGCATTTGACTCCATTGAATGGCCATACCTGCATGCCACACTGACAAAGTTTGGGCTGGTGGGTAACTTTGTGAATGTGATCAAGTCTTTCTACAATAACCCAACCGCCAGCATTAGAATCCCAGGGGATGACCATTCATTTATTAATATTAGAAGAGGCACCAGACAGGGCTGTCCCCTATCCCCCCCTTCTGTTCGCGCTGGCCATTGAACCTTTGGCCCAGGCTATCAGGAATAGCGCAATAATAACTGGATTAAATGTAGGCTTACACCAGTTTAAGTGTTGCCTCTTTGCGGATGATATCCTGTGTACACTTACAAACCCACTCCAGTCAATACCAGCCCTGATGTCCCTGATAGAGTCCTTCGGGGTCATTTCGGGACTCAAAGTTAACATGGACAAGACTGAAGCGATCTTGGCACAGACTCCTCAGACTTTATGGGACACCCTTAAAACTCGACACCCCTTTGCTTGGCCAGAAAAACATATAAATTATTTAGGCATCAAGATCACTCCAGAGATAACCGACCTATATCAGTCAAACTATATCCCGTTATACAAGACCCTAAATCAGGACTTGTTGAAATGGAATAAATATAATCTCTCATGGTCGGGGAGGATTAATGCAATAAAAATGAATGTTCTCCCCAGGATTCTGTACTTTTTCAGGACTCTGCCGATTCGTATAAACAAAAGAGACCTAAATAGTTTCCAAAACGCGACATTCAGATTTATTTGGCACTACAAACGCCCAAGAATAAAGAAATCCATTATGATGAGAAATAGATCCTCCGGAGGATTGGGTTGTCCCGACCTCCTCAAATATTTCAGGGCAGCCCAGATTTCTTTCCTACCCCAGGCACACTCGACAGAACATCAGCCACTTTGGGTTTTCATAGAAAACTATCAAATTATGCCATTTAAATGGGATACTCTAATATGGGATCCTCCTACCCGGTTACCCCCTGATCTGGCCCGTAACAACCCGATGATAGCATTAACACTGAAGGAATGGGAAAAAGCCAATAATAATAGACAGTTAAGTCCCAATATCTCCTATGCAACCACAACACTCCCTTCCCCAAGTACTCTGGATGAGATGGGTTCGCTATCCAAAGACTGGTGGACCTCAAGAAAGCTTGACAGGTTTGAAGGCTGGGTTAGAGATGGCACAGTGCTAACTAATGAGAAATTTATAGATACACACAATCTTCCGTCCAGTGAATACTTCAACTATAATAAAATCCGACACAATGTATCCACTAAACTTCGTAAATGGGGCCCGCCCAGATCAACTTGGTTCACACTAATTTGTAATAAAGCCCCTCTTACTAGGGGAATATTGGGGGAATTGTACGCAATATTCAACTCAAGCGACATGGCTAGCAAACCTAAACACATTAAGCATTGGGAACTAGATATGGGAGAGGAATGGGACATGAGCAAATGGTCTAAGGTGCACTTAGAACTGACAAAGGGGTCAAGGTATTTTAGTCACTTGGAAACATCGACGAAAGTACTATTTAGATCCTACTACACACCAGATAGGTTACACAAAATGGACCCTAAAGTCTCTCCCGAGTGCTTTAGAGGCTGCACCACTGGGGGATCCTTCCGCCATATTTGGTGGGATTGCCCAATGGCCCAAGCAATGTGGACAAAGGTGGCCAATCTGGTCTCTAAGACTTTGAACACGAAAATACTACCCAATATGGGGCTATGTCTACTGGGGCTACCGGTACAAAATTTACGAGTACACCAGAATAAATGGCTTCAATTTGTTATGCTGGCGGCAAAGAGCAGTCTGGCTGGGAACTGGCGGAAAAAATCACTTGATATCCACTCGATTATTCACAAAATTAACTTTATTATGACTTATGAACATATGACGGCTACACTAAATGATACTGTAGATATTTATAAAGAAATATGGGGTGACTGGAGCGGGACGGAACACTCATTCCAGATACATTGACAGTAGTGCTCTGTTCAGGGGGGGGGAGGCTGTTGGGTGCTGGAGCGGTCCGGGACAGTGCTCTCCATGGTACCTCGTTAGAGGACGTTGCAGGCGTGGAAGGTCGATAAGGTAATAAGTAAAATCTATATACTGAAGTTGTGAAAGGCACATGTTAATTTATGATAAGTTGTATTTTAGTTATGTTGATATAATTCGAACGACCAGAGCAGGTTATCTAACCGATGTTAGACATATTTAGTGCACTGATTTGCAGATAAACTATCTAACCAGTTCTAGGTTGTTTTTCATAGACTGTTTCAATAATAGAAAAAGGAAAATGGAAGTGGTTGACACATGGTGACATGTATATTTTGTTAAAGGCAAATAGGAAAGTGTAATAAGATTACCATCGAGCATGGGGGACCTGCGTGTCACTCCTTGTTTACAAAAGTGCTTCTCCTATGTTTGTGTCAATAAAAAAAAATTATGATTAAAATTAATATTTTACCAAAAATCCCCTATTTAGGACTTTGGCCATTCCAAATCGACATTCGAGATTTAGAAAGAATGAAACATCAAATGATTAGATTTATTTGGGCGAATAAATCACCTTGTATTGCTAAGACGACATCGTTTAGGCACATTACCCAAGGACATCTCTCTTGCATTAATCTTAGGCTGTACTAGAAAGCTACCCAACTGGCATTCTTGCCCATAGCTCCCTCAAGCATCAACCTACCTGGGTTTTTATAGCGAATCCGCAACTTAAACCCCATAAATGGGACAATATTATTTGGCAACCAAGTATTAAAAATAAAAATATTCTAAGCCAAGGATTAAACTTATTCTTGACCTGAGAGTGGGAGGTCGGGAAGCATCAACTTACCTTTCCTCTTTCCCCTTTAACATCTATTAGATCCTTTCTAGGTTTTAAAGCGGTCTTTTACTCGGAATCTAGACAGTGGTGGTTTCTTAATCATTTAGACAGGTTGGATACCTGGTTCGCAAATGACAATCTATTCTCACATCCAATTCTGTGATCAGTATAATATTCCTCTCAGAGAAACTTAGAGCTATACATACCTCCGGCACTGGCTGTTATCAATAGTGCGGAGCATGGGCCCTCCAAAATCAACCTGGTTATCAGTGTTGTGCAAGAACTTACCTCCGTCTAAAAAGGTATATTGGGTGCCTTCTACTCTATTTTCAAATGAGTCTGATAAAACACTCAACCCCCACTTTGTGGTCAAATGGGAACATGACCTGTGTAGGAATCTCATTCTTGCAAAGTGGAAAGAGGCCTTCACCAATCTGTCCAGGGACTCCGTGACCTATAACCTACATGAGGTATCGATTAAAGTTCTGCATAGGACATACCTCACACCCTCTAGAATGCATACCATGAATCCCCAGAAAAGCAATAAATGCTTTAGAGGCTGTGAACTGGGAGGATATTTCTTGCATATTTGCAAGTACTGCGCAGACGTTCAGGACATCTGTGAGCAAATGCTGAGACTGGTATCCCAACTATTGAATACCCCAATTCGCCCCTCCTTTGAGAATTGCCTTCTAAGTATTCATGTAGACACATAAACTGCACAAGTTTATTTTGAGTAAAGTTAATCACCCTAGCAGTTAAACCACATATTGCAAAAAATTGGAAGTCCTCTGCACTTCACTTTGGAGATCTCATCCTCAATGTTAATTTTATTATGAATAACGAGAAACTGACCCATATCTTGAAAGATTCATACCCCCACTTCTTGATGACATGTAGACCATGGCTTGACTCCCAGAATAGCATTTCAATTAGCACGAAGAATAGTTCACCTCTGACCTCCTCCCCACGGGGTGGTGGAATGCCTGGACCTAAGTTGATCAGGAGTTAAGGTAAACTTGCCATTTATATTCCCCCTTCTTTTCCCATTCTATTTTCTGTTTTTTTCCTCTTGTCTTATTTTTGTTTCATTTGTTCTTTCTTCCTTTGATTTCTCTATTTAGAAGTTCCCAGTTTTATGTATCAGGAAAGCTTCAAATTAATAACTGAGGCGGAAACTCTTCTCACATTTTTACAATTTTTTGATAAAATGCAGAGAAAGCAACAGATAAACCACAGACTGATTGCAAGATTTCCTTAAATATGGCCTTATTGTAGGCTTTCAATGTGACCTGCCTGATGCTATGTCTTCATGTTTAAGGCTACCAAAAAAAAAAAAAACACTCTTGTATACTTAGTCCCACTGTGGAACCTGTAATTTTCAATACTCTGATGTTCTGTATAGGGGGGGGACACGGCAAAACAGCAGGATAACACACAAGGCCTGAATAAGAGGTATAATTATTAGTTGGCAGGCTCAAAGTAATAAACAAAGAAAACTATCTCTATCTATAAGATTGGCCAAATTAGATTTAAAAAAAAATAAGAAGTCGCCTAATAGAGATTTTCTGGAGCAAAAATTAGAAAGCTAGTCGCAGATAAAAAAATTTTTAGCAATTATTAGTAGATAAAAATCAATTTGGTCACTATAACAGCATTTTGGTAACAAATCTAGCAAATAAACTTAGGAAGAAGTCAACAAATAAAAGAATTGAATCTATATGGTGTAAACAAGAACAAGATAATATTAGGAGATTGATGCATCTTATCTCTTACTTGAAAAGTAATACATTTTTGTTTCAGATGCAGAAAAGGTCTTTGATAGGGTCGGATGGGAATATATGGATCTCACTTGGGCAAAATTTGGATTGGGTCATTTGAGCTTTCTATGTGTGTGGGCTCGGGTTTTAAATGAGGTAAATTAAATATCTCCAATGGCATCAGACAAAAAGGTATCAACTCTCTCCAATAATTTTCGCTCTTTTGCTTGAGCCTTTGGCAATAGCTATTCGGCACTCTAGTGATATACAAGGAGAGTGGGTGGAATGCAACACAAGCTGTCTTTATTTGCAGATAATCCATTTGTTACTCTTGAAAAACCTACAAACTCTTTAAGAGGACTTCATATAGACATACAGTTGAGTTTCTAACAATAAATTAAACCTAATTAAAACAGAAGTGATGGCTATGTATCTTCCTGAAAGGGAATATGAATTGCCGATTATTCATATAAAATAAGTTGAAATTGACACAGAGGGCCTGTTATATTATTTGGCTGGGCAGATTAGGAGAGCTATTCTTTATATTACACTATTCTTACCCTTTATGCCCCCAACAAGGGCCAAAAAAGTAAATAAATCTGAAGCTGACCCTTAAGATAGAGGAAATATCGGCAAGGACGACTAAGTCTTTATAAATAAGTCAAATTTAGACTCTCCGACCCTTAAAAGAATTGAACTTTTCAATATCATCATTATAGAGGCAAACCTTTACGATAGCTGGAGAATTTTTCATCCCAACAAACATAATTATACTTTTTGTTTTCCCCCCAATAGACACTTATACACTAGATAGGCTACAAAAAAATAGTCCAAACACCCTTAACAAGATTAAAAACAATTGAAATCTCCATACTATGGTCAGATCATTCAATGGTAATACGGACAATGAAAGGAGCTTCTTTAGACTATGCGAAGCCAGAGTGGAGACTAAATAGATCACTCTGGGATGACGATACTGTGAAAGCTAAAACTTCCGATAGAAATTGAAACATTTTTTGAGCTGAATCAAGACTCAGTTAGCTCTTACAGTGTTTATATATATATATATATATATATATATATATATATATATATATATATATATATATATATATATATATATATATATATATAATAAAATGGGGAGGTAAATTAGAACAGGACTATAAACAACACCATAATAGAGAAGTTATAGAACAGATTAACAAAAAACAGATTAACAAAAAAAAAAAAATCTACAAAATTAAAAACAAAACAAACTTCAAGCCATAGTGGACAAATCATCATGGCTGCTTCAACAAAAACTTTACCACAACAACAAAGTAAGTAAATTCTATGCAAGCAAGTTTAAAAAGGAATAGAACAGAATAAATCTAATCCATCATAACCAGACCTCCTATACTAAACCAGATGAAAATCACAAAAGCCTTTGCAGAATACTATTCAAAACTGTGTAACTTAAAACAACCACCATCATAATCCCATAAGTCAAGAAAAAACAAAAAAAACACACACAATCACAGAGAAAGAGGTTGGTCTCGTGAGATTATTTACAAAAAAAAATGACTACCACGGGTCCAGATGGCCTATTAAACAAGTATTATAAATCATGTAAATCAGTATTAAAACCTCTGACTAAAACCTTCAATGAAATAAAAACAGGTTGGGCCCCAGCAGAAATGCTGAAAGCCAAGATTGTGATGATGTCCCCCAAAAAAATCAAAACCCAATGTATTGTGGCCATTGCAGACCAATCTCGCTATTAAACACAGATACAAAGTTATAGGCAAAGATCTTATCAAACTGCTTAAATCAATTTATAAACTAAATTGGTTGCAGCAGACTAGACAATAGAAAGGTCTTAGATCTTCTAATGTACTCTAAAAATACCAAAACTCCCAATAGTCTGTTTGTCAAAAGCTTTCTCTGCATCCATAGTTAGAGTCGGATGGGAATATATGGACCAAGTTCTTCATAAGTTTGGACTGGGGGAATTTGCCTCCAGGGCAGTAAAAGCCTTATATATGTTAACACAACCTCCTCTTTCAGAGCCATAGGTCATAATTCAGCAAAATTAAACATAAAAAATAGCACAAGATAGGGCTGTTTTATATTAATGATTGAACCCCTAGCTGAATATATTAGGAGTACTAGAAGTATATCTGGGATTAAGTTGGAGGTATTGACCACAGACTATCACTTTTTGCAGACTATGTTATGGTCACCTTCACTTATCCATTAGAATCATTAACAGAACCACATAATATCGGAGTTTAGTATACACGGTCTCAAACTATAGCTTAATATGTAAAAAAATCAGAAGCGCTTTGCTTAAATATATCCTCTTCTGAGATGGAAAGAATGAAGAACAAAATGTAATTTTAACTGGAAATATAATAGCATAAAACATTTTTTGTATAATTCTGGATGTGAATATTAAACAACTGATTGAGACAAGCTACAGTTCATTAAATGATCCAGTTTATAGAAATAATAAAATCTTGGAAGAATAGTAGTAGTTTGTCCTGGTAGAATCATAACTAAAATGTTCTTACTCCCCAGGTTCAATTACTTTTTGAGAAACATTCCAGTACCAATTCCAAAAAGAAGTATTTCTATAATTCCAAACTTTAAATTGATAGATGTATTCAAAATAATAAACCAATAAGAACTAAAAGGATGGATAGGTCTAGAAGATTCAGAAAGGGAGGGATAGCATACCCCATGTTAAAGATTTATCCCATATCCAAGCCCACTTATCTCTTTATACAATCTTTCCCATGCATTGGATATGCCTAACATTATAACATGTAATATAGATCAGGAATCAATTCCCTCACAGACTTACTACATGAAGGAAATGTAATCTCATTTGAAGTACTAAACAGAGACTTCCAAATTCACCGTGGTTGTATTATTATAGATTTAAAAAAAAAAAAAAAATCTTATTAATGTGGATCTTACAAAGTATTCTAGAGCTTTAAAGTTATTTGAAAAATTAATAATTGAAGAAGATAAAAACATTATTTCCAAGTGCTTCGATATATTAACAGAATATATGGAACTAGGGAAGAAACTTGGAAAAAACTAAATATTCACAATCAGAACTTATGATATCCAAGAACGAAGACGTGAAGCCATCCTGGAGAAAGTGCGGAGAAATTGGAACCTGTATCCATATAGTGGAGATGTGATAAGATCGAAAAGTTCTGGTTATGTTTTAACCATATTGTAAAAATACTCAAATTGCGGATTATAATTAACAGATGGCCTTATTGCATATCTTTCCAAGAGATATGAATATAGAAGTAAACACTTTTATTCTCCAGATTGTCATGGTAGCCAAGTGGCAGATAGTCAGAAAATGGAGACAGGAAGTGCCTCCAAGTAGGAGTGTAGTAGAGCTGAAAATATATTTTAAAAAAAAAATTTGAAAGGGAATTCCCATTAATAAATATCTTTAAAAAAATAATGGAATAAAATGGCGGGTCTGGGATAAGTTCCTGAGGCAACAATAATGAGAGGCCCTCAGATCATACAGTGTATGGTAGATTCGACAGTTCCCTCTCCTGCCAGTATCCCAAGAGTTTGCTTGCATGTTTTATGTGGTTGTGCATACATTATTAATATTGAGAACACATTTTAGGACGCACAGAACCTATCTGGCCCAATTTAAGTTTAAAGATACAGAATGGGAATTTGTTCCCTTCATTTCTACAGATGGCTCCTGTTAGTCTATTGTTCATGATTCTATTCTCGCTTACGACATCTTTTGTATATTGCAAATTGAAGACTGTTAATGTTGATTTTTCTTTGTATAGTGTCTTTCTTTTTCTTTTTTATTATCAAAAGAAGTAAAATGGGAGAAATAGTAGCTGCATGGAAAAAAAATGTAAAACATTTGGTCAGGAAGAATTATGGCTGGTTAATTCTGGCAAGCAGTGACATTTTTATACTTCACTCAATATATTCCAACTCAGATTCCTAATTATTTAATAAAATCGATTTCAAAGACTGAAAAAAAATTATAAATAATTCTAAAAAGATGAGAATTAAAAACAAACATACATATGGCCAGTAATATCAATAAAAGAATGTATTTCTTATCCTGTGCTTGAGACTTTCCATGATGCTACGATGATAGAACATATGATATAAAAAAAATAAAAATAAAAAAAAAGGGACAGAATCTATAGACTCATACCGATGTCTTAAAAAATTGAAGGCGAGATGATGTAAAAAGGCGATTTAGCTCTTGATACTCCAGGATTAAAACCTATTGAATGATATCATACAAGGAGACAATTGTCAAGAAAGATATTAAACTTTGGAATTAAATTAAATGCAAAATACCTTTTCCAAGTCCAGTAATCCACCCCCCCTTGCCTCTCAAAGTTTTAACCTCAAGTTGTTGTTTTATTAAAATGTATTTGTAACATGTCCACATGTTGCATATTGCTATGCAGGGGTTAGCGAGGCAAAATTCTTAAAATAAGATGTTGAGAGATTTATATCCTTAGAATGCCTTTATCTCATTTGAAGAACTAAAAGCAAAAACAATGTACCAGATTATCTATCGCTAGAACATAATACAATGTAAAAGATCTAGGATTACATAAATTTCATTAAATTTAAATTAGACCGTTGACGTGTGAGAATTTGATTCTGTCAAATAAGACTCATTTAAATATCAAAATGTTATAACATAAGAGGCAATATGGATGGGAAGAGATACCTTAAGATTAAAATCTGGAAGACCAGCTTAAAGCTTCATGGCTATTAGAAACCTGATACAAATGCATTTACAACAATGGAGAGATTTATTTAAAAAATGCGCAGATGAGATGAAAAAGAATATTGCTGGCGTAACTGCCGACAAATAGGCTTGTACCTTCACATTTGGTGGGGATGCCCCTATATTTCAAATGTTTTGGCAGAACAGCTTCAATCAAATTTCTAAAATTAAAATCTCAGTATATCCCTTACCTGAAATCACTTTATTCCATATTCTTCCTGCTATGTTTTCCCTGAACACAAAAGCATTTGTTTCCACTTTGTAGCTGTCAACCATTTGATTGACATTGAGACCTGTATCACAAAGTAATACGCCTTCATGGAATGAATTAAAACCCATCATAAGTAAAAATTGTTCATTAGAATTAGATTTTGCAGAATCGGGAGCAATTTGGAGTAGAAACAACAAGAAAAGGTTTAAAGAAAGGAGTAAAATAGAATAAGTATACTACAGACTGAGCTATGGAGTAGAAGAGTGAACTTGTAATGTTTTTTGACGATTGCTTAATAAGTATTGGCGTAATAGCAATTTTGAGATTTAGACAGAGCAATTACCTTATTTATAAAGATAACATTGGCTAGCTCGAAAAATGTGGAAAAGGATTGTATATTGTCAATAAGTGTTTGTCATGTACGGTTAAGGGATTTAATTTATTTTTTAAGATAAAAATACTTAAGACAAAAATTAAATAAAAATAAAGCACTTTCTACATGAGACTGTAAGCTAAAATCCGGGTCCTCCTTTATTTAGCAATTTGTGAATAGGGTATTTTGCCTCGCTAACCCCTGCATAGCAATATGCAAGATGTGGACATGTTACAAATACATTTTAATAAAACAACAACTTGACCTTTTACTAACTTGTCCAAGCTTGCCATAGCTTTCCTCAGAAGAAGACATCTTAATTTCATGGCTAGTCACCATCTGAAGAGATCTTGGAGCCTAGAAAAACAAAATCTGTCATTGCCTCCACTTCTTCCCCATCTATTTGCCATGAGCTTCATTTTTTTTAAACTTTGAGCAGCAGGACAGCTTTTGCATGCTCTTTTACACTCACCAATTGGTCCTTTAGTTCTTCCTCACTTTCAGCCATCAGAGCAGTATCTGCGTATCGGAGGTTGTTGATAATTCTCCCTGGAATACGGATCCCAGCTTCGAATTCATACAGCCTGGCCTTATGCATGATGTAATCCGCATACAAGTTAAATAAGGTGACAATATACAACCTTGTTGAACAGTTTGTCCCATGTTTGGTTCTGACTGTGGCTTCTTGGTCCACACACATTTTTTTTTCAGGAAGCCGATGAGATTATCTGGTACTCCTATCTCTTTATGAACATGCCAAATGTTTTAAACCACCAAGTCAAAGGCTTTAGAAGAGTATATGAAGCAGAGAAAGCAAGAGAGTTCTATATCCAACATTTACTTCTATTATCCATCGGACTTCTTCTGCGGAACCCAGCTTGCACATCTGGTAGTTCCCGGTCCATATATGGCTGGAGTAGAGCTTGTAGGATCTTACATTTTTTTATTTTTTTTTACAACAATTGCTTAAAATCTCTCTTTCACTCACGCCAACCATGTACACGAGCTGCAGAGGCAGACCTTTGCAGGGACTGATTGGAAGGTTACAGCGAGTGAAGAGTTACATTTTATTTACAAGTGTTTAAAATCTCTATTTAGATATGCAAACATTTTGTTTATTTTAATATTAAAGCCAGGAAACTTCTAAACCAACTTGGCTGCGCCTCTCGTTGACTAGAACTATAAAAATCCATAGATAAATACATCTTAAATGAATGGGGATTTTGGATTGTAGGTGGAGATTACCCTTGTTTTTGTTTTACCAGGCATTGAAGGGCACTGATCGCTTCCATACGTGGCTGTGTAGCTAACATTGGTGTGCAGATGCAAATGTTAAGTGGACACATGGGAGGGTCTCCATCCCAAATATGCTTTCTCCTCCCCAGCAAAGTGGGTAGATCAAATGTGATCATGAATACGCAGCTTGGGAAAATTGTCATGGGAAATATATGGTCCTTTTAATTACTTCACCTTTTATTTATCCCTTTAGTTTATAAGAAGGAGTTTTCAATTTTATATGTAAGATTTTAAACTCCGAGAGGGCCCTCTAAATAAAAACTATATTAAACATATTACAGAAATGAGTTTTTGTATTTAACCACTGTTCAATGCTAAGGAATACATTCGCGATTTACAAAACTACTTCTGTCATACAAGCTGTGCGTTTAAAACAATTTCAAAGAGGGCACTCTGTTTACAATTCTGAGCTGTCACCTTATCCCCAACAAATGTGAGATTTTTGCCTTTATTCATGGATAAAACCCTGATGCATTGGGTCATCAGTATGGTCACCTGCACCATGGCTACTCTTTTTGAAGAAGACTGCTGATAAGCCTTCAATACCAGTGATGTCTTTGATTAAAATCAGCAAGGCTGACACCAATTAGTGTAGAAAGACATTCAACTGATAAGAGGTATCATTTAAACCCATAGATGATAGAATAATAATAATAATAATAATAATAATAATAATAATAATAATAAACTTTGCATTTCCACTAAACTGCATGAGTTGAGAAAAAACATTTTGACTTAGTTATTAATCTAGATTTATAACATATGTGAGTCTACTATAAGATTTTTGAAATATTAAAACAAAAATAAAATCACTCTGCTTCTACAATTCAGATTAAGGAACACTTTGTTTTAAAATAAAACTTTATATTGTTAACTCTTCTTTAAAAATGCACAATATGAACATACAGAAACTGAAGTTAAGACTGCATAGATTCTACACAAAAAAATAAAATTTGTAAACATTACAAGAAGATTTAAACATTAAAAAAAACCAAACCAGCTACGATTTTGTTGTAGTTTATTATAAAAAAAACAAAACAAAACAAAAAAATAAAAAATAAAAAACACCCTTGAGGGCGGCCCATAATTATCAGAACATCAAAGAGTACGTTCTACTTTATTTATTTTTTCATTATTTTTTGTTGTGTTGAGGCCAGCGTTGCAATAAACAAGCTAAAAACTACTTACACTGACGTGTTATCAATATAACCGACATGTACAGGAGTATACTATGAACAGCACTAAAAAGATTTGAGAAGTTACAGTAAACTTGCATGCACATCAGAGAAAAGAAACAAAAATAATAAAATAAAAAAATGTATATTAGAGAAGAGATAAAATTGTCAAATTACAGAGGGGATAAATATATCTTAATTCCTTAAAGGGATACAGAACTGATTTGTAGAGTGAATTTTAAACGACTTTTTTTTGCATATATCTTACAACAAAAAAAAAAATAGAATACTCACATGTAATATCAGTGGAATGCACTTGCAACAACATCAGGACGTCCCCCTGACAATCAGGGCACGGCACCAGCTGAGTTATGCACCTCTATGAAGAAATTAGACTCTGCTCATGCTGCAACTGGCACAAACCAGAGGAATATCCTGACAGTGCTATGAAACTGCATTTCCACAGTTTTTTTTTTTTTTTTGTTATTTTACAAGAAAGTTCTCATTTTCAGCACATTAATATGAAAAAAATAATGTCCAAGGAGAGCTCTTAAATGCATTATACACAAAAGTTCCATATCCCTTTAACCTTTTCACTGCCAGAATGATTGCACTGCAGTCCATGGCAGTAAAAGGGTTCAGCTGTTCTGCATACAGATACACACCCGAATACAAAAGCAATGTGAACATATTTTCAAAGAAAAAAAAACTTAAAATAAAGCCGGGGGGAAAATTATGTGCATCTTACAATACAGCATAAAATTGCTGCTAATATAATGGAGTCTCTAAAAGTCACTTTCTAAAAAGAGATTCACAACCTCTCCTAAATATTTTAGGTTAGAAAGTTTTAAAGATTTTACCTTCAATATCACACTTTACTACACAGTACTAAAATATGCCCAACTTGGATTTTATGCCTTGAAATCTTTGCATTTATTAACATTAAAAAAATGCCTCATTTTACAACCCCTCCCTCAGACGATTTTAGACTGGTTGTAAAAAAAAAAAAAAAAAAAAAAAAAAAAGAAGGAGTTGAAATACTCAGAATAGACTCATAATTTCTGTACCTTTTTCACTAAGAAAGTTGAGTTGCCAACATACATTTAGGAAAAGCCTCCAAGATTTAGTTGCAGACTTCAATACCCAAGAACCCAAACAAGCCATGATTCCAGACTTTGAGCACAAGTCTCTATTCTGAACACTGGGGCATGGAACTCCACCTCTGTCTATTGCATTGGGATGATTTGCCGACCGGTGTGTGAAATGTACAAAAGATTGGAGATATAAAAGGTGTATTAGTCTGACCTTATATTAAGCGATTCAAAGACATTAAAACCAGCACATTAGAAAGAAGGCCTCCCAAATCCCCACTTTAAAGAAGAATTGTAAGAGCATAAAAGTATGTTCTGACATCACAACTAATCATTTTAATGAGAAATTTTGGAAAAATGGATTAGAGGAATCTTTGATGCAGATACCATCTACTCAATGCAGTTGATAGACATCCACTATGAAAAGCCACTTGGCATCAGGACTAAACAAATGGAGGATAATCCTCTCCATCTCAGGCTGTTCGGTAATATGGAGCTTGAGGAGAAAACAATGACAAGCAAATGTAAGATTTCTCTCAAAACACTCAATTACTTAGCGGTTAAAAAAAACACAAAAAAAAAAAAAAACACACCACCAACAGTGGTCCTATAAAGTGACTGAGAAAACATCAGGACATTCAGATTCTGCTGGGAGAATACTTTAGTAAAGAATCTTAGAGTATTCCTTAACTTGGATTATACTTTACAAGGCTTCATTCAAATCCTGAACAATGTACAGTCAGGCTCAAGGTTGGGCACCCATATTCAAGCAAAAGATTGTTTTGCATAAAATTAGATATCAAGAGCAAGTTTTTGAACAACTCTTAGCATTCCAGCATATATGCTTCTTTCCACCCCCATTTAGATGTTGAGGTGGTAATAAATGGTTGGTATGTATGTATGTATGTATGTATGTATGTATGTATGCTATTCTGTAACTAAATGATGGTTACATTTTGTTTAATGAGCACTAGACTGGCCCTTTGAATTATAAAGCTGTAATTGCTGTATACTGTAAGGGACAACTTTACTAAGACTTCTTTTTTTATTTTTCTGTATAAAGTCTTGAGAGATGTCTTCTCTAGACAGGATATTATACTTCGGAGGGAGAAGTACCATAAAATCCTGTGGAAGTCTAAAACAACTAACGTTCCGCTTTGTTGGCGTTAATGGAAATTAGATAATTTTAATCTAGTGAGAGATGTCCGGGAACTATACTACATACTGTAAACAACTCTTTAACCTGTCTAATCTGGCCAAGCCAATGTGGATTTTTGAGGAGGAATTTTAAAGCAGAATCTGAATAATGATAATTTGAACATGAAATGTGCTCTAATTACGCAGATGTGAATATGCGGTTTGTAAGAAGTTTGCAAGTTTACAGATGCACTAGTTTTACAAGCATTGAGATTGTTTGGAGTATAATGTACTATGTAATATGGTTGGCCCTCATGCACCAGAGATTTTGGATCTAGCGTGTTTCCCCAGTGCAAGAAGTGCTGTACACCCCTCCCAGTGCTCTGTCCACTTAAGGTGGATTACTACAGTTAAAACAATGATATACAAGCAGAAAGAGTGCTGGAACAACGGGGTGCCCAAGCAGAGTGTTATAGAAGATCAGAATGGGGGACCCGTGGGAGGTAGGCGATCAGAATGGGGACCTGGGGGGCAACCCCAAAACCCTTCCCCCATTCTGATCTCCTACCGGCCCCCCAGGTCCTCCATTCTGATCTCCTATAACACTCTGCTTGGGCTCCCTGTTCTTCCAGCTATTTCATTTAGAATTGCTATAAATCATACTTAAAATGTGAACAAGATGCATCTCGAGGGACACCCCATTCTTACTGGCCCTGTCTGCTATGAGACATTCCCATATATCTACCTGTTTATTGTGGTGTCTGGCTTTGTATAACTTTACTAGCATGTCAGACATAATTGGATTCCTGGGACTGTGTGATCTACCCCTGTCTGGTGCCCCCCCCCCCCCGAATTACCTCATATGCCACATCACTTGTAGATTGTAAGCTCTTGTATAATGGGGGGCACCAGACAGGGGCAGATCCCACAGCATCATCAGAGCGCAGTTCTCCGATGACAGTGCGCTATTAAGCTGCACTCCGAAGACGTGCTACCCTCAGCTTGTATATCATTGTTGTAACTGTAGTAATCCACCTTACGTGGACAGAGCCTGTGACAGAGCACTGGGAGGGGTGTAGAGCCCATCTCACTGGTGAAACATGCTAGGTGCGAGATTTTGTTGCAGGGCAACTTTCTGTTTCACATTTTAAAATATTCAGGAGGCTGTCCACAATTTTTTTATATATATATATATATATATATATATATATATATATATATATATATATATATATATATATATATATATATATATATATATATATATATATATATATATATATATATATATATATATATATATATATATGTAATAAAGCAAATTTGGCTTACAAAAGGTTAAATAAAAAAAAATAAAAAAACAGTCCAATAATATAGTATTTTATATTTTAAAAAAAAAGGTACAGATAAAACAAGTCAAATTAAACATGTATTTCAAAATGAGAACACTACATTTTTTTCACCCACAACCCATTTAAAATCTGACAAATTTGCATACTAAAAAGTCTCCAAGAAATAAAATGTTCCACACTGTGCTACTCCGCTCTGCATATTTTTACATTAAAAATGGTGGAACTAAAAGTAACTATACATTTAATCCGGATTATACATTTTACATAAAAAAAATGGTGATTTCCCTACTTTTTTTTTTTAGGCCTTTCTAAAATATTAGTTGGAAAAGGCAAAGAAAAATCAATATATATTTATATATTTATAACATATGCCACAGCAGTATGGGAACAGGAGCAGCTTTTATCTATTAACGGTTTAATAAAATAAAATCAGCACCACATGATATCATACAGAGGAGACACTAAATCTTGAAAAAAAAAAAAAACATGATGCTCCAAATTCAGAACCACAGCTCCAGTCCAACACCACCACATACCAAACCAGAATTTAAACATCTGTGAATCGATCGAGATGGCCAAAATGCTTGTTAAAAATAATAAAAATAAAAATATATGTAAAATCTGGCTTTTTAGTGCCAGGTCCCCAACTGCTGAATAATCTAAAACCTTGGCTTATTTTTTTAGTAAATTAACTGCATTTTTTATCCCTGCTGACCGGGAGTAATATTTTCTGAATGGAAACAATTTTTGCATACGAAAAAAAAAAAAACAAAAAAAAAAAAACATATAGCTTCATCACTTTACAGATAAGATCACACAAACCAACCTAACAGTGTTCAGATTTTTGTACTTTGATTAAAAAGTTAGATATTTCCAAGATGGAGCTTTAAAATCCAACAAACAACTTAGTTTTCTCCTAAATCTTTGAAAATACAGACAAACATGGTAGAGATCAAGGTATTTCCCATAGTTAAAGGTTCAGTTCAATAGAGATTCACACTGCCAGTTTATCTTGTAACAGCCTTTTGGTGATGATGTAAAAACAGACTAAAACAACCCCCTACTCCCAAATCACACGGCAAGTGCGAACTGCACATTTGTCAGTAGAAAGCCTAACATAAGCAGTGCTTCAGATCCATGAAAGTGTATTTTGTAGTTTTGTGTGTTCTTTGTATCCATTGGGTTTCTCATTATTTCTTCTTGCCTTTTTCTTTCACAATTTCTTTTATGAAAATCAATACTATGATGTTAATAAATAAAGTATTTATATGTACATTAAAAATTATTTAGGGCAGCTAATGGAATGTGTAGCTGGGAAGAAGAGTATCACCTTTGGACCACCAGTTTATACAAATAAAAATGCAATGCTTTTTTCGGTAGACAATGTAAAATTATTAAAGAAAAAAAGTATATATATATATATATATATATATATATATATATATATATATATATATATATATATATATATATATATATATATATATATATATATATATATATATATATATATATATTTTCCTATCCCAAACTGCAACACACTGTTCTTACCCATAGTTAAACTATTACCTATAAGTGCCCAGTACACATTTGTCCTTTTTTGTTTAATTAAAAAAAAATAAAAAGGCATCACATTTAGACTGTAAACGTCTAATTAAGGATTCTAGATGCTAATGCAAGTATCCAAATACCTATGTAATTAAAAGGCAGACAGTCCTTTACAGAAAGTACCGTGCGGTCATAAAATTTGGAAAGGGCATGTTCAAGCATGGATGATGTGTCAAGTATGGATGATGTTAGACTGGGGAGATTTTTCGTCTGGACACATCCTGGTTTTATAAAAAGTTCCTTCCCAAGCAATTTCCTTTCAGGCCAAACATAAAATAAAAACCTAAGAATTATATATTTTTTATGCAAAGTAACTCTTCATAAAATCCAAAAAAGGCAACAGGGCCTTCTGCGTTGCTGGTTATTGCTGATGCCTTTTTGCCAAACCGGACGTTTGTTTTTAATCTTCTTAAAAAACATAAAATAATAAAATCAGGTTTTTTTTGTTTTTTTTAAACTGCACACCAAGGAGACATTTTAAGAGTCTCAGATGGGAACACTGCAGAGAAGTACTACTGTGCGTGATGTCCATTTAGGAGAAATCAGTTTACTCCGAGTCACTGCTGTCTGAACTCGACCCGCTTGAACTGCTGCTGCCAGATTCTGATGAAGAGCTGCTGCTGCTGAGCCTGGATGGACCTCCCGCTACTCCAGAACCAGACTTCTCTGTAAAAAGACAAAAAAAAAAAAAAAAGTAAATGTTTAAGGGTACTACAACATATACACTTTTTGGTAAGAAATAGAAAACTCTTGGAAAAAATGTTTTGCCTTTTTTGGGCAAATCCTTCTCCACTCTCTGATCTGAATATCTCCTTGCATATAATATAGTAGAGCGCAGTGTTCTCATTTAATGTCTGAAATATTGCAAGTCAAGGAATGGTGTTTGGAACAGAAATAATTTTTTGTGGTGGTCTGAGATCTCGGCGCTCATTGCGAGCCTCTTGGTTGTTGTAATTTTTGTTACCAGACGCTTTTGCTGTCATTGTAATGTTGGCGCTGATCTGCTTTTTGCAAGGCTGCCCCCTGGTGTAGTTTGTGTGCTATGAGCAGCGTTGGCACTCGTGAGGCGCGCAGTGAATGGCTTTTGCGTTTATTGCAATCATGTTTATTTTTTATGTATGTATTTTGAGATGCCAATTAAATAAGTAATACATTAATATACTTTACCTATTTGTAAGTAATACATGTAGGAAGCATTGTGCTGAAGAGCTGACAATCTGTTTTGATGTTCCTGCAGCATACAATGTAGGTCTGAGGTGTAAGTGTCAGCAATGTGTGCAGTGTGTAGTGTAAATAGGCTGCGTGTGCTAGGGGAAACAGTTAGTGTAGCTGTGTGCTTCCGCATTCTGTAAGTTAGTGTTGTAAAACGGCGGCCAATGTGTATGTGGTAGGCGGATTTGTATGACGAAGCGTCCTTGCTAATGGTGTATGTTGTGGGTCATACGGGTTTTTGTAAGAGCCATATTTGTTTTGTGGAATTTATCGGCTTTAGGGGTTGTGTAGCCTCTGTTTCATGGGCAGCCATTTTGTACTGTCGCTTAGAGGATTTTCGAGTGTGTAAACTTTGCTTAAACCTCGAATTCTAGAAAATTTACAGTGTTGCAGAGGTCCTGGTGTCCCCCCTTGGTGTGGGTAAGGAATTTTATTTTTGTGTGTATTTTTGGGTTTCTTAATGTTTGCCGATGTGCGCGGGTTGTCCATTAAGATCGTATTTTTGGGAGTCCGTAATGGATTTTATCCAAGTCACGCGGCTCGTATTTTTTTTGTGCAAGTCCGTAGTTAGAAAAAAAAAAAAAAAAAAAAGCATAAACATGAAATGACTAAGTCCCGATTGTGAGGCGCATTGCCAATTTAACACACCAGCTTTAGGTTGTAACCGTAAAAATGGGTGAAGATTTGCAGGGGCAAAATTGGCAATTCTCATGAGAGATTTTTTATTTATTTAATCCATGCATTTTGTTTTTCCAGACTGCTGTTAAATCAGTGTTCACCACTCTGGATCTTTACCCATTACCAAACTGTTACAGAGCACACATCTGCAGCACAGTGTTAACAGCAGAGAGAAACAAATGCACATCTGTAAGAAATGTAAAGAAAAAAAAAAAAATGAACTCCAGTCTGAAGATTGTGAGAAAATTTGCAACTTTTCTTGCATACAAAAGTCTTGTTAAAAAAAAAAAAAAAAAAAAAATGTGCTTAATAAAAATAACCAAACTATTCCTTCTCAGGTGTTACCTTTTTTGGGAGTTTTCTTGTTATTTAATTGGCCGCTCACATCTTGCAGGCGCTTTTCCAGCTCTTTCTTCTTTTCCTGAGCTAACTCCTCCTTTGATTTGACTGCCTGTTTCTTCCCCGATGCTGCAGTGAAAATACAAAGATCAGTCATGTGAACAAACAGCAACTTTTATACCACAAATCTTAATTCTTTATTGGTGTACGCTATAAACTTTAGAACCTATTTTAAAAATAGGTCTTATAACATTATAAGCTTTGAGTACACAATGTTTTAGTATGCATGTGTCTGCAGAAACAGTATTTGAGTGTGTGCAAACAAGAGTAACCTTTAAGTTGGTCAGCAACAATTCAGCCAACCAACCTCGACAGCCTGCTTGACTAATAGTTTTACTGTATATATACAGTATATCAGCTTCCTAAAAATGTCTACCCTTTATATATTGTAAAGTGCTAAAAACATTAAATTGTAGCTCTCTTGCTGAAAAATAATGTACAGAGTGATAGCTGCAGCCTCTAAGCTTTATGCAGTATTGTTCTAACAAACTCATTAGCATTATGGAGGTACTCTAACACTACTTTCAATAGCCTTCAAAATATATAAAAAAAAGGCCAGAATGATCAAATATTTAATACAATTCTCAGAAGCCTGGACATTAAAAAACAATAAAAAAATTTAGATCTTCTAACTATCATCTTTTTTTTTTTATATATTTTACAAGAAGTCAAAGAAAATGTAATTTTAACTCTTTAAAGATGCATATTACTGACTGGAGGAGGGTGCTACAATTTGGTATCATTGAAGAGACAAAAATAAATAAATAAAAGCATATAGAATAACTTACGTTTTATGTACCGTGATTTAGTCTGCCTGAAATACCGCAATACTGCCCTTTATTTTTATAAAATTAGAACCTGAAAATGCAACCATTCACTCAAAATACACTTCCTAGTTTGATACACTGCAGACTGAAATCTCAGTAGATCAAGTTGAATAATGGATAAAAATCTACATAGCATTAAAAAAAAAAAAAAAAAAGGGGGGGGGGGGGGGGTGGGTTCACACATTTACTTCTAAAGCATGGATTTTTATAGGTCTAGACATTTCCTATTGAGTATGTGCTATGTTTGGCTTCGTCTATCTGAATGCATCAATGAAATTATTTTTTCCCCCAGAAAATTATAAAATCATGTTGCAGTCCCTGTAGGCCAACAATTCCTACTTTAAATCTAGACAGGCGAAGATAAAATAAACTGTTGACCTATGGGAGAAAAGAAGCGTTCAATTATATGCAAAATGAAGACTTAACTCCAGTTTGTTGATGTCCTTCAACTCATGTGAAAACACAATGACCTCATGTCAGAATTCAACAAAGATTACAACTTACAAAATGGTTTCCTTTGCTTTTTTTGTAAACACGACTTGACATATCGCTCCAGTTCCCGTAATGTGGTAGGTTTTAAAGTCTCAAAATCTATTTCTATCTCATCAGGGTTGGAGTCTCTTAGGGAAGGTTCCCGGGATTGTATGATGTGAACTACCCGGCCAAGTTTTTCTCCTGGAAGTCGATTGATGTCCAGACTGAGCTGCCTTTTTTCATCGTATGTCATAGGTAGGCCTTCCTCCTCTTCTTCTGAATCAAAGGTTGCAGAAGGCAGCTGTTTGCCTCCTTTTTTCGGCTGCTTGCTGCAATTCAAAATACGGAGCAAATTACTGAAACTTCATACACTACACGAGACTGGATATAAATATACATCTTGGAATTATGAGCAGGAAACCAGTTTTAACTTTTTTTTTTTTAGATGTTCAAATTTGAACATGGCGTGGTGTGGGTGTATACACACACTTTTTTTGTTTTGATATGTATACTGAATAAGTTGTGTTTGTAGAGGAACTTAAGGGACATGGAACAAACTTTATTTTATTTGAAAGAGCACATAAGCTGTCTGTATGAAGTTTAAACAGGGTTTACTTAAAACCAAGAGCAGTTCAAAATCCGAATAGGTTTGTGCACCAAGACCTTAATTTGAAAGCCATTGCAATATAGTAAATAAGTCTTGTTCGGTAACTTTAAGAATGTATGTTTTCCACACAAAACCCAACCACCATTTAAAAACACAAACTTCTAAAACCAATAAAAGCGGGCTTTTTGAAAAGAAAAAAAAAATTAATATATATCTGTTTACAGTTTTACTGTGCAGTTAAATAATCAAATTGTGATTTGGAGTGGTCTCAAAAGGCTTTCACATTCGTAGCATGCAGATCATGAGCTGCTAGCAATGTGCACAAGTACATTTTCTAGTCACATCCCACCATCATACTACAAGCACAGTATGACGGTTTGGGCAATGAAATTGTTCCAAACAGCCAAAATTTAACTTTTCCACTAAAATTTCAGTATTAGACATGCCTTTTCTTCAATAAAATACCAATTGAGAAATTCCATGCTAATAACTCATTAATATAAAATCTGCAATGTTGGGTCATTAAAAAAAAGAACTAAAAGATTAAGGACATACATACATACATACATACACATATACATACACACATACACACACTGAGCATTCCTGCTTCAGTTTTTTTCCAGCTTTACAGTAAAGGTTTTCAGATTTATAGAAAATTATTTTTCCCCCCATTAATCAGATCATTCCCACTCCGTGAGCACCATATAGTGTTTAGAGGAGCTTAACTGTCATGGTCTGAAATCCTTGAATGCAAATATTTAAAATCTACATGATTTTTTTCAATGATCTTATATTGATTTTATTGCTCATCAGTTAATAAATGGTGCTTTACAGTATATGACTACAGTGGCCCATTAACGGTGAAGCTACATACCTGTTAGTGGTGGTTGGGGCCGCTGCGGTGGTGGCTGTGGGAGTCGTGGTGCTGTTGGCTTTCTTGGCCGGCGCTTTCTTGGGTGGAACAGGCTTTGCTGGTTGAGCCGCCTTGATCTTTTTCTCCTCTTCTGGTTTCAGCTTGTGCTTCTCTTTCTCCTTTTCTTTGTCTTTTTCCTTGTTGTCTTTCTCCTTCTCTTTCTCCTTATCCTTGTCCTTTTTCTTTTTCTCTTTTTCCTTTTTCTCTTTTTTCTTCTTTGGTTTGTTGACTGGAGCTTGGGACAACGCAGCCAGCTGTTCATGCACCGCTTTCAGCTATGAAAACAGATTGGGCTAAAAGTCAATGAGTGCAATACAAAGCTGGATATCATATTAGGCATAAATCTGAATTACTTCCCTGCTGCGCAGACTATCTGCTTTTCATAACACTCATTTAAAGTTGGTCAATAAAAAAAAAAATCTGTGTTCTTTTATCAGTTGGATCTACCTTTTACTTTCTCATGATGTACCCTTTTAAAATGAGCTTTTCATTAGACCTCAAGAATGCACAGATTGTTTTATTGCAGACTTTATATAAAATAAAACAAGTGCTCACAGCACATTACACTAACCGAGAAATATTACGTTTTTCATAAACCAAAACAAAGAGGTGTAAGCACGAATAATAAAAACAAAAACACCCCAAACACTAAATGTAATAGGAGTATCTTACAACAAAGGCATTTCATGGTAGGATAATACAACATGTCATGTCAGAAGTTCTATTTACCGCTCTCACCTGTTCCTGGAGCTCTGCTAACCGTGTGGCTCGTTCTTCCTCCGAATCAGAGCTATCAGAGTCTGAAGAACTTTCCTCACTAGTGTGACTGCTCTCTGTACTTTTGCTAACAATGGGAGCCGTCGCAGGTGGAGGGGCCGGGGGTTCCGCAGGCTCATCTGGCATCTTTGCGAACCTCATCTCAAAGACATCCTAAGGAAATGCAATAAACAGTTAACAAAAAGACCAGCAGACACCATCGCCACATATAAGAGTGACAATGATACAGGATTGGATGTTTACCTCAAAATAACTAAATAGCTTGGAAAAAAACAAAATACAAGTATGTAGGACTAAAAAAGATGTGTAAAAAAAAAAATGAAAATAAAAAATAAATGTCAGATGGCAGACAAAAATTGTTATGTATTAAGTCATACACTTGTGCATCCACATTATTTACCACTAGTGTAATTTTTAAAGTTATGGCTCTTTATAAAGTTTCTCATTATGCTACATGCAACTAATTTTAAAAGCAATGAATTAGCTTTTTTTATTTTCTCACTTCTAGGAGGCTGCCATGTTGGCCTCTCCCTTACACATTGACACATTCTGGTGGAAAGGTGCAAGTTAATTTCTGTACTGTAGTGAATACAAATACAACATGAACGCTCAATTATATAAGAAGCTGCTGATTTGTATTTGCATTAGAAGATGCTCTATGGAGATTAACAGGATGAGGGGGGAAACGTGAGCCAACATGGTAGCTCTTGAGGTGAGCCAAGGGAAATTGAAACTAGCACTGTGTGTAGCCCATGGCATCTTTCCAAGCTCCTAATAGTTCTACACTTTTTTGCAATATAGATTTAAGAGTGTTTATTATGCCAATGTATTTATTTACTTATAAACCATATAATATAAAAAAAAAAAAGCAGCATTTAAGTCCTTGCTATTAATCTGTATCAAAATATTACCTGAAGTTTCCTTGCCATTGCAACCACCTCATGATCTGGAGGATTGTATTTATAACAGTTTGAAAACATTAACCGTATATCAGCTGCAAATGCCTGTGCATCTGGGTACTCTCGGACGTCCATTTTTTTCTAAGAGTGAGAACAAACAAACAGTCTTTGTTAATATTTGTAAAGTAAAAAAAAAAAAAAAAAAGAGCCAAGCAAGACGGATCTGTATCCGGAGCCAGTCTTTCTGCAGGTGACAATTGGTGCAAAGCAAGGCAATAAGCAGTAATTATCTCTAACGGATGAATTTGTGTGTCTGGATCACAAAGTATGACGGAGCATTTTTTTTCCCCCCTGAAGTTTTTATTACAAATTTTTACTTCTGCCATATTTGGAAGAGACTCTACAATACATAACCTGGTCAGTGTAAGCACTTTTCATTTTAAAAATATTTTTTGGGTCACCATTAACAGAACATGTATTTAAGTATTTTTAGGTCACTATTTACATCACAAAAGGGACAGTGTAAGCATTTTTCAAGTATTTTGCCAAGGGGACAGCATCCTACCAGTTTGAGGTTAGGGAGAAGACCAACTTTGGGAGACGGGAGTCCTTTTATGTAACTAGAGCTTTAATTTTGTCCAATCCCGTTTCAGGAGAGAAGTTACCCAGTATGTAATAGTGCCATTGTGTATGAAATATTTCTCAAGTGTGGATATCAATTAGTAGCCATCTGATCCCTGAACTGACCTAGGTGCATGTCCCAGAGAATAAGAATATATATGTTAGGCCACAAGTAGATTGACAACTGTAATGCAAAATACATGTTCTTTTAAATCCATAATATAAAGTTTTGGACTGCAGTGGTCCTTCCGGTAGTTGGAGTTCCTCCCATCCTTTATAAATTGCTTTTTTTTGGTGGCAGAGTGTAAGTTACTTTGACAGTGCTTCTTGGTGTAGGCTACGACTACCCCAAAGTAACTTGCACTCTGCCACCAAAACAAAGCAATTTATAAAGGATGGGAGGAACTCCAAATACCGGAAGGACCACTGCAGTCTAAAACTTTATATTATGGATTTAAAAACATGTCTTATGCAAAAATACACCACTTAAAGAAAAATAAACGCATCACAAACAGATTATTTATTTACCCACCCACAACCTAACTTTCAGACTGTACCTCTCTAGAGTCTGTAAAGCAAAGTTTCTGCAAATGTGTTTATGGATAGGACATTCTGCCTGTTGCACCATTGCAGGGAAGGAGGAAATACAAATGCCTGCCAGGACAGACTCCCTGACACTTTATATTTCAGACTTCTCTTCACCCCCTATTAACATATAGAATTTAATTTTTAAAAAGGTACATGGGGTTTCTTTGCAAATACAAGCTTTATTGCTAACCAGCTAAATAAATTAAGCCACAGTGGTCCTTCGAGTCTGGTCTGTAGACAAAGGAACATCATTGCAGTCTAGTAATGGTAAACCATAATGTTGGTGTGAAACTACTGTAGTTAGACCTGGCAGTGCCAACAAGAGGACAAGTACAAACAAAACATATAGAGAGCCAACATACTTTAACAGTACTGAGATCCATTGGGTGTTTGATAATGTCATGATAGTCATGCAGTTCCAATGCCTCGGCATCCACTGGTTTATAGAAGGGCCAGGCGTAGGCCGCATGTTTTTTTGAGAGCATCTCCTTCAAAATGCTATCACAGTACTTGAGATGCTCGTTAAGCTTGCCCTTCTTTCCGGCATGCTGTGGCACTTCACCATCTTCCAAGTCCTTCTTTGGTGGCTTGATAGGGCGCCCGGTGCTCTCTCGCCTGTTTGCTACTTTTGCTTGCTTGGGCTCTGTAACAGGGACGGGTGACTCGCTGCGGCTGGCTGTGATGGCAGAAGTTGTAGGCGTGGTGGTGTCCGCTTTTCGTTTCACTCCCCCTTTTTTCTGGAAAAGAAAAAAGCTGCATGTTACCAGCTTATCTTTGCCATCTCTACCCGTAACCTTTATTTACATTCATAATATCTAGAATTCTTAGACACTTCAAAGTTTTATTTTTATTCATTTTGTAATCCATTGAGGACGTCTGCAGTTTGTCTCTGAATTAACCAATATCACAAGCTCCATGCAAATGATCATATATAGTTTGACGTGAAAACTGTTTATTGCTTTGATTTTCCAGATTAATCCCAAAAGAAAATAAAAAGTATGTTGATGCATAATTTCGATCGAGCTAGCAATGTATGGTCCATTCAAGACCTTAAAGTAGCACTAAAAACTCCCCCCCCCCCCCTCTATTGGACCCCAAAAAATAAAAATAAAAAAAAAATCACAATCACTTCTATATTTTGGGCTTACTTACTTTAAGTTTCTTGGTATTGGAGCAGCCATTTATCCCCTCACATTCTCCCTCACCGAGGTGCTCCTCCATCTTTTTTAGCTGCAGCTTGCAATAGAACATGCAAAGGTTATGTCATTGTTGGAGGTGGATCCATGTACACAGCTGGGCAGGGTCCACTTACAACATGACAGGCCATGTAAACATATTATACAGCGCATACAATTCTTAAAAATAAAAATTATACAGTTCAAATAGATGGATTTGTTTAAAACTGCACATAGTGCATATACATTATATGTACCAGTTATTAAAAGTATCAAGTATCATTAGTTTTTAATAGGAGAATGTTTGTGCTGTACAATAAGTATTACATTTGGTTTTAAGAAAAAAAGCCATTGAAGATAGTTGTTGCATCTGAAAAAAGGCATTTGATAATTTTCAGAAAATAAACCTACTGTTAAACATTAAGTATCTGAAGCAGAATATACTGCCTTGAATGTAGAACGGTCTTTGGGGTTTGATTCTATAAGCTAATGTACTGGAATACAGTTGTAGGAGTCATAAGTGTCTGCCAATAAGATCTTGAGTCTTGTATACTGTCTGCTCACACAGGTATTGCATGTTAGAGTAAGACTTATTGGAATCTATTTCGCCACGAAATTGACATTTTTAGAATGTGTAAATGCACAATGCATTTAACATCCTTTAAGTATTTACCATGGACAGTCATGAAAGGAGCATAGTATTTACATAGCTACTTAGAAAAAAGGGACATGGAACAGAAGTTTTAATGCATTTAAAATAAGTAAGCTTCCCCCGCCTTCCTGGAGGTTTGGTGACCTTGGGTGGAACACATTTATATAGCAGTTAGGGTACACTTGTTTCCTTATATGAAAAAAGGGGTAACATCTTGGATGGATGGTCCGGAAGCCCGGGACCAGAGGAACTCTAGAGAGACAAGATACAAAGGGGATGCCTCATATGAAAGGTGCGGACCAACTGTCAATGTCCAACTGTTTAAGACTGTATGTTTATACTAGGTTGACAAGATACTGTCTTTTTTTCATAAAAGATGCTTATATGGAACTTTCTTTTTTTTTTCTTCTTTCTAATGCACAAATCAAGATATCTGTAACTAAAACATGGTAAGGAAAAAAATGGAGAAGGTAGATTTGTTCAAGTATTATTGGAAATTCATTATGCTCAATGTATTCATTGTTCGGTTTCTTTTTTCATTGTTATTTTAGTATTGACCACGAATATGTGAACAAACAAAAAAAAATTAGTGTAACACTTATCTAAAAACTCTAAATAAAAATTGTATGGTTTGAAAAAAAAAAAAAAAAAATGGTAATGTTTAAACCATGTATAAGTTGGATGCAATAATATTAAGTAACCCTGTTTGTGCACTTCTTGTTGGTTTCAGTAAAGTTTAGACTATGTATGTCTGTAGATTTAAGTGGCAGACAAAGTATGACTCCTACATCTATATTACCACTGACTGGTTAACACGAGCAAGCCCCATATCAGTTAAATATTCGTTTTTTGTTTTTTTTTCCCAATGACACGCAAAGCAGGTGGGGAAAAATAATAATAATAATAATAATAATAATAATAATAATAATAAATAAATAAATAAATAAAGATTCACAAACTTTGACAAATACCCTTTCAGATGCAACAAAGGAAAAAAAAAAATGCAATAGCCCTTTTATAACCAATACTCTCAAGACTGCTCAAATAACAAGATTAGCACTAATGTGAATATTTGATACATATGTGGAGATTAGTAACTCTTTAGATCATTGGTTTACAAAATAATTATCAGTAATTTAAATCATACTTTGCATAAAAAGATTGTAAATCGGCAAGTTTTCAGTCTTGTATGGTGCTTTGGGGAAAGCTCTATGGACACCGGATTCTAAGCTCAAAAGACCGGCCCTCTCTTGCAATGTGTTAATATTGAATTAGTCTTTGCCTGGAAATTAACTTCTGTATAGCGCTACAGAATATATTGTTGCGTTACAAATACATCACGCTTTGCAAGGTGCATACGACTTAAGCGATGAGCGCCGCAGGTGCTCATCGTTGCGAGCTGTTAAAGCGTAGCACTTAGCCAATGCAAGGCGAGCCGTTAAAATACAACACGGGACAGAGAAAAAAAAAAACACACACTAAATACACCCGAAAAAAAAAAAAAAATTACAAAAAACAACATCAGACAGCATGGGGAAACAGCCAGGACGTCCGAGTGAGGTGGAGCGCAAATTTAACTCAATTTAGACGATTTTCGCTACAAAAAAAAAAAAGCGAGGAAAAAAATGGCCGCCCAAAAAATTAAAACAAGGCTACACGACACCGGACGGCGCAGAGCACGTAGCACTTCACACTTACCTACAAGATTCACTATTACAAAAGCCGTAAAATGCTCACGAGACGCATACCACATTAACATTAAGACCATACAATGCCACTTTACACAATAAACCCAAAGGCTTTACCTCGCGCACGCAGTCTGTTTAGAATGCACACTTCAAACATTCATTACACTTTATAAGCAGGGCACTAACATGCAACATTTACATTCTATGCAGACACAAAATACAAACAGATTGTTAGCTCTTCAGCCTATTGCTCGCTGCATATATCAATTATAAATAAATTAAAGTATATTAATTGATTTAAGAAATCTTTCATTATTACTTAACTACATATACAAAGAAATATATATATTTCTCAGAGGACCAAAAGTACATGACTGGAGAGGCTCGCAATGAGCACCAAAAGCACTCCGCACAAGCCTTGCAATGAGTGCCGAAGGTCCTCACAGTACAAAACGGTTTCAATTATGTCTCAAACAGCATTGCCATGGCTTCAAATGTTATTGCCCCATCATCTTGGACGTTCAAGTCGCTAGTTATAATAATAAAAGCTATTTAAAAAAAGGCTTTCAAATACTATTAGTTTCATGAATATTTCCTTATAGCTGACCTGAGTTCCGCATGTTATCTATTGTGTATATACGTTGCACAGGAGATCAATTTATAATAAAAATTAGATTTACAACATATACAGGGTAAGGCAGAAGTGACACCTTTTTTTTCATGAGCTTGTAAATGTATACCAAATCTTACAGAAAAGAAATAGGTTAGGGTACGTGTTTCTCGCACAAGGCAGACTTTTGGACATTACACCTAAAATGTTGTAAGAGTGTGGTTACGTTATGTCTTATTATGTGCTTAATTATTTTCTGTAAGATTCTAGTTCTGCCTGACCTTGTATATGCCTTTGAGTATGTTTAGTTTTTGGTTTGGGTGAATAGTTTGGGGCAACTGAATTGATACACAGTTTATACCAAGGGCATCTAAGACTTTGTATAGAAATTTCAAAACAAAAATAAAAGGATGCATCTTTTTAAAAGTGCTTTGGGACCAGGTATTTTGGTAATTTTCAGGCTCCAGTGGGGGTATTTCCCCATTAATAAGCTTCTCTATCCATTCTATTTTTTTTTTTTTTTTTTTAAAGACATTTCCTTTCTTCACATTTCAGTTTAAGGCTAGGAAAACAGTATCCGTGTTCAGAGCCCCTTTATGATTTGCCCAGCAACGGTACACAAATTTGCATAACCAATACTCAAGATGACGCCATTTTGTAAAATTGATCTAACCAGTTTTCAACAGGTTTATAGCACAAGACATTTTATGGTTTTAAAAAGGTTTTATAATGCAAAAGAAATACAGAAACTAAAGTATTACTTATTTGAAAATGGTCAGTCTAAGCACATGGCATTCCTGCCTTACCTTAACAACGGGAGGTACTGGTGGAACCACTGGAACAGGAACAGAGGCAGCTGGAGGTGGTACAACGGGAGCAGGTGGGGGGGCTACATTTGCAGTTATAGTTGGCACAGGAGTGGCAGCAATGACTGGTGTCTGAGACACTAAGGGGGCAATGTTCGTAAGCTGCACTGTAGGGCTCACAGAAGTGATGGTAGATGCCTGTGTTGCTCCTGAAATAAAAAAAATAAAAAAAAGTTCCATTATGAACTACTAGGAGAAAAAAATAAAAATAAAGCTTTAAGCTTAAGAGACTTATAAAAAATGACAGCAATAGTGTTTGCCACACAATGCGAGGCTATGTGCCCTCTGAGCACCTTCGGCACTCCTCGCGAGTCCTGCGCTGAGCACATTTGGCGCTCATTGCAAACCTCTCCCCCGGTGTACGTTATAGGCCTGTGTAGTTTAGGGCCCTTCTGCCTTGGGTTAAGTGTTCGTGCCTACAATGAAATTGTAAGGCTGGCAATTCTGGTTGTCATACAATGTGGTGCTTTTGGTCCTCTGTTGTATTTTCAAAATTCCTACTTGCCTGGCGTGGTTAGTGTGTTACGGTTTGCGCCGTTGTGTATTTTCTAAGTTCTGCATGCCTGGCGTTGCAGAGCCTCATTTTCATCTGGTTTTAGATTTCTTACGTTTCTCGTCCGCCGTTTTTTGTTGTCGTTTAGCCAATTCGAGTGATGAAAGATGGCAAATAAGGCTCAAAAATCGCTTGCAACCTTACTCCCAGGCTTCCTGGCTCTTCCCCTGTACTTTGTGGGAGTGTGTTTTTATTTTAATTAATATTATTTTTCTTTGTGTTTTTGGACTACACGTTTCAATGGCTTGCAAATAAGCGCCTGTGGCGCTCATCTCACATGTGACGGCGCCACTGGCTGCAATGAGCACCTTCGGCGCTCATTGCACCAACTTGTGCGTCTCGCTTTGTGAGGTGCGCAAGCGTGACGACAAATTGCAGTTTGACAACTATCCAATGCATCCAATAGTTCCATGTGTCAGATCCATTTATGAAACATCCCCAATTAATAATTTTTTCAAGAGAGAAGTTTCTGTAGCTTCTGCAGTTTATATTCTTAATAGAAAAGACTATACCTTTGTAACGATCCCTTCGACGTTCCACTACAGTCTCAGCCCGACGGCCAATGTGTCGCTCCACTACTGTTGGCTTGGGGGAAGGAGGTGGTGGTGCAGGTGGTGGTGGTGCTGGCGGCGGTGGGGTGGGTTTTTCTGCAGGTGGTTCTGGTTCTGCAACTACAAAAGACAAATACTAAATAATATCAAAAGATAAATTGTCAGTCTTACATTTAGACAAGGATAAAGTACAGATAAGCAGAAAGGTTTGCCCTCCACCCCCATGATTTTAAAGGGCATAATTTAGCCAACTTAAAAAGGCCCAGCAAAGAAGTGTCAGGTCAATTGAATAACAATGGATAATTAAAATACACACATTCATACTAAATATAAACAAACATTCTGCTTCACTTTGAGACAGATTTAGACTATTCAGTTTTTTTTTTTGGGGGGGGGGGGGGAATCATAGGCACAGGTAAGATCTATAACTTCAGTTTTAATTGTGTGGCTGACAATGTAGGTTTAAATGAAAGCTCAACTCACAACAGAATCATATACAGTGCCTTGCAAAAGTATTCACCCCCCTTGGCATTTTTCATATTTTGTTGCCTCACAACTTGGAACTAACATGAATTGTTTGAGGATTTGCATCATTTAAATTTACAGAACATGCCCACAACTTTAAAGATGTTATTTTTTTTTTTTATTGTAAAGCAAACAACAAATAGGACAAAATAAAGGTCAGTGTGCACCTTTCTCCATACATTTTGGAGTCTCGCACATGCCTTTTTTCGCAAACTGAAAAACGTGCCATTTAGTTTTTTGCTGAAAGTAATGGCTTTCTTCTGGCCACTCTGCCATAAAGCCCAAATCTATGGAGCGTACGGCTTATTGTCGTCCTATGTACAGATACTCCAGTCTCTGCTGTGGAACTCTGCAGCTCCTCCAGGGTTACCTTAGGTCTTTGTGCTGCCTCTCTTAGGTGTTGCAGCCTTTCAAAAAAAAGGTGTGTGTATAGTGTATAATTTATTTATATATTATATTATATTAAATTAAATTAGACAGATCATGTAAAACAGATTGCACACAGGTAGACATCATTTCACTAAGTATGTGACTTCTGAAGATAGTTTGTTGCACCAGAGCTTTTTATGGGCTTCATAACAAAGGGGGTGAATACATACGCACATGCCAACTTTCTGTTTTCTATTTCTAAAAAATTGTTTTATGTATATATTTTTCTCATTTCTCTTCACCAACTTTGAATTTTATGTGATAATCAGACTATTGTGTTCTGGTCTAACAAAACATTGAACTTAAGGCTGTAATGTAACAAAATAGGTAAAAGGGCAAGGGGGGTATATACTTTTGAAAGGCACTGTATCGGCAGGGAATTCAAAAGTGCTAGTCTAAAATGTGAAAAGGAATTATAAAGTTACTGAATTAAATTTCCCTCTACTTGTCTAGAAGAGTCTGCCATGTTCGTGCACCCTCCTCCCATTCCTCAGAGTGTACACAATAGACAACTGCTTCCCATTAGTCCCAATAGACAACTGCTTCCCATTTTCTCCTTTTATAAAGCATTATGGTGACTGTTCCATACTACTGTGTTTGTATTCTTTTGTTAAAATTCGGTATCTTAAAAGGTTTGCTTGATTAATACATTTCTGCACGGTATAGGCAAAAAGCAGCCTATGTGTATGCAGCACATCTCATAAAACATGTATGTACTATTCATTCTCCTCCATTAGATGCATTTATGATCCAGGAAACTTACATATCCCTTTAAGTCAGCACACTCCCTTTAATTCTCTAGATAAATACAGTTACAAAAGGCTTTTTTTTCAGTGATTTAAAGATAAAATGCTTAAAAAATATGAAATGATGGTTCCATGTATTGAAGGTAAAAGTTTGCGAACGTACTTTTCAGTAGTCATACGTGCCCCCCCGCTTTCCCCTTCCCATAGCAATAGCCTGACTTATTCAACCACACACACAATGTTTCTCCTAATGGAGAAAGCCACAGTACTATGGAGAAGAAAGCAGGTAGGGGGAAATAAAATGAAAGTTAATTTTTTTTTTAAATTAAAATGCTGGGATGTTTTCTACAATTTTCTTGGCCGGCTGAATACCAAACCATGCCATCAGGGATGACAAAGAATTGATGTAGAAGTAGAAAGTAAAGGGGCCATGACCCAGAGCAAGGTTGTGACTAATAAATGCAATGATCCAGTTTTTAAAATCATAACCATCAGTGATTTGGCTGGTTATGAAGAACGGTTTACTGAAAAATGTTACCTGGAGTCACTTGAACCGGTGTTGTTGGCTTTCGACTTTTACCCTTAGGGGCAGGGGGTAATAACTCCACTTCCTCCTGGGGCATTTGGGCCACCTTCTGCAGGAATATCTTCTCCAAGGCTTGTGCCATTAAAACAATGTCATCAGTGGACTGGAAAAACAAAAACAACAAAAAATACAGAATATAATCTTGCTATACAGAACAAGCGTTTAAATAGGGGGCATAAGAAAGTCTTATGGTACAGGCCTCATATCCATCCATGAAGATATCCAAGTATCCATTTGCTCCTCACAGCTCTATCTTCCCTTTGCTGCTCTCCCTATATTCCAATCTTTATTTCCCTTTGAAGAGGAGGATTTGTTATTTTTCAGGATCCTTTCAGCATCCCCTCATTTGAAGCCTTACTAGCCCCCCCCCCCCCTTCATTTTGAACACCCTTAATTAAGAGAAATGCAACTCTTGAACATTGCTCATCTTGTATATCACATATAGTTGTGGTAATTGCGAGTTTGGTAACGCTATGTTAAAATTTACGGGCTTGCACAATTAAGGCGCTCATCTTGAGGCCCATACGTAACTGGCTTTAGCTGGGGGAGGCTCTGAACGGCTTACACACACCCTTTTTTTTTTTTTTTTTTTAAACGCCCACCATTTTTTTTTAATCCCATAATTAAGAAGCAGTTGGGAGCCCGCCAAAAGCCGCCAATTAAAAAATTAACTTACAGCCTCAAACACAGCACAGGGGGAGAGGCAGTGAGGTTGCTAAAATAAAAAAATAATAAAAAAAAAGGATATATGAATTATGAGAAGACACACCAAGCAGTTAACAAGGATTACACAAATACAAATATATAAACAGGGATATGAAAGGTACAATGTACAAGCTTCAGCACAGGTTTAGGAACATGCAATATTGTTTTAGCCAATTAGTGCAGAACCCGTTAAATGTTTTGTTTTGTTTTTAAACGGTCATATTTGAAGCCTTTGCTGTATCCCTGTAACAGGAGGCTCCAATGACAGTGCTGACTGGTGAATGAGAAGAGTGAGCAGCTTCTTCTGAATCTTTTTTGCACTGTTGAACAGTTTCTGCTTTGAAGGACCATGACACTTCCTCCATTGGAAAATATCTGTGTCACATTTATTCATGCTAGGAGATTAAGAGTAATTAATCTATACAACATCCTAGAGTATAAAAGATTTTCAGAATGAATGGCATAGTACAATAAAAGAAAGTGGCCTTTATCATTTAGCATCTATTATAGCCCTATAAAAAAAATATATAATAAAAAAAAAAAAAAAATGTACGCACACACGGCTGAATGGACATTTTATAAAACTGACCGTGTGTGGATATTAGGACACTAACCATACGGATATAATCTAATACGGTGGGGAGGAGTAAGGACTGTGAAGATAGATAGATCTAATACATTTTTCAAAACTAATTTCACACAAAAATGCATCCATTTAAAGAAACAAAACAAGTACAATTTCTAACAAAAAGTTTATTTAAAACAACTAGTCAAGTGTTTAGGAAATGCTGTGAATTTATGAATGCTCTAAGAACATACCCAATCACCTATATAGCTATCGTACTGTGAGTTGTCACGCTTTGCAAGCCTTGCAAAGCAAGGCGAGCAGTTAAGGCACACGGAACCCAAAGGCGTTCATTGCAGGGGTGGACACGCAGGACTTAGCTGGCGTTCATCCAGAGACAAGCAGGACTTAGCTGAAATGAGGCCTCATCGCAAGGCCCCTGGACTTTAGGACGGACGCAAAATTACAGCCCATATGATGGACTGCGGGGCTCGCAAAAATAAGACTAACGCCCGAACCACAGAACTGGAAAAGGCGGCAACAACACACAAATATGCCTCAAATTTACATACAGCACTGAGGGGAGAGCCAGGGAGCCTGTGAGTGAGGTTGCAAGTTAATTTGAGGCCTATTTTGTCTCTTTAAAAATCATCGAAGCGATGGGAAAAAATAGCGGCCAAAATAAATAAACTCAGAAAATACACGACGCAGAAGACAGTAACACTTACACCAACAACGCCAGGCACGCAGGACTTTGCTGAATCTTTATGGCGTTCACTGACTACCGTTGGTTTTATTTTCAGAGACAAAGAGGAGAAAGACACAGGGAAAGGACAGGGGGGAGATGGTGGAAAGACACATGGAATTCTCAAGCACAAAAGTTGCAAGGATCGTAAAGTAGATGGGAGGAGAGGCTTGCAATGAGCGCCAAAGGCGCTCAGCGCAGAGCTCACGATAAGCGCTGAAGGTGTTTAGAACATTGCATAGTGTGTTAAACAGCATTGCTAGGCTTCAAATATTATTGCCGTCATTTTTGAAGGGCAATTTCCTAGTATATTATAATGGACATTCCCATCTTACCTTGTTATAGATGTAGCAGTTTGTAAACATTGTATTGAAATCCTGCATGCACTCGTTAGCACTCCAATAGTAATTATTCTCCAGCCGTTTCTTTATTGTCCCCATGTCCATTGGGTTCTTAATAATCTTGTGATAGTCCTATTAGAAAAAAAAATTAAAGCATGCAATACCGAGCAACTACACAACTGAGACACTAAACAGGATAGTCAAATTTAAAAGCTTAAAGTTCAAAGATTTTTCCAAATTTTCTACAAAAAAATAACAAAAACAAAAAAAACACAAAAAATCAAGTACTAGGATCACTGCAAGCCAATCATTTTAAACATTACGTTTTAGACATAATTTAATTACGAGAAATAAACTATAGTGCAAAAAAACAAAACAAAAAAAAATACGCACCACACACGCACACCACTAGTTTGTCAAGTAGGTTTGAAGCTAACAATATTAGCTGCTTTGTAAACTATGGAGATTTTTTGGGGAAATTTTTCAAGACTATCATTCACTACAAAAATAGATCTCCAGAAATGTAAATGCGCCTCTCACAAATACACACCTTACACCAATGTATGATGGATCTCTCTAGGGTCCTGCAGAGGTATCAGAATAGTTGTTTTCCCCTTCCAATTAACTAGCTAACTATTTTCCTTCTTAATTATGTTCTAAATCAGACAAAGTTCTCAAATAGATATTTTTTTCATTGCATGGTGGTACTTTAAATATAAAAAGGACAGAGGAGGAGAATACAATCCCACACGGTCCAAGTAACAAGAAACGGGGGCAGTGAGCCATATGGATGTCTGTACTGCAAGATTATGTTTGTTCCCACTGGTTTTGATGTAAATATCCTGTTCTATAATAAATCATTAACAGGGTCTCTGCAAGTCCTTGTTTACACTTCTTTTCATTGTACAGTGGTCCTTTAATAAGCCCAAGGGTGAATGTTTGAAGATCTAGTCCGGCTAAGAGCATAATGAATCAAGGAAAGTCTAATAATAATAATAATAATAATAATAATAATAATAATAATAATAATAATAATAATAATAATAATAATAATAATAATAATAATAATAATAATAATAATAATAATAATAATAATAGTTGATGCCTCTGCAGGACCTAGTTTGCATCCATGAAACATTGATGAATGAAGAGTGCTACTGAACCTCTGATGCTCACGACTTAAGGTTTTAAAATAAATTACTAGATCAATACCATTCCTCAATATGTAATTGCAGGCAAATTTTCTCTGTTGTATTAAAGTATGTTTGTTTATGCTATAATTTTGTTTTAATATTTCTTGCCGATCGTATAAGAGAATTTCTAAATGTTGGACAGGTACATTTATGCATATTTGTTACAAAATCGATAGCTATAAGACTGTCTAATATGATGTACTTAAATATTTTTATATGCGAGAAACGTTTAAAAAAATAAAAAAAAATAAACATTGGTGGGAGCTGTATATACGAGAGGTGAGTTTAAAATTTATACCATTTCCCCTTTACTGGCCCAGAAGCAGGCACTCTAAAAATGTAGTTAGAACCAATTATCTTGCAAAGTCTTCTCTCCCTGTTCCCTCCTTGAACTACAGTGGTTCCTAAGCTACTTGACCAGGTAGGACGTTACAAATTTCTGAAACAAACACAAATGAAGGATATGACATTAAACAATTAATTCCAGGGATACACCGATCCAAGAACTTACTGGAAGGTTTAGTTTAATAATGTCCACGGGTTGGTAGAATGGCCATGCAAACTGGTGTTTCCAAAGAGTCTTAACAACAACATTCTGCATGTACTGTAGTTGATTAGTCTTCCGGCCAGGTTTGTTGGGGTTTGTGATTTCAGGGGGTGGAAGGTTCACTGGCCCCTGCGGAGCCGGAGCAGCAGCGGCGGCTGACATTTTGCCTGCCCCTCTTTCAATTCCTTTTGTGGCCAGTCTGCAACACAAACTCTTCCTTTATGGTCCCCAAATAAGAAGGACATCCCATTTCAAGGGACAGACCACAGAAGCTGTAAAATAAAAATAAATAAAATCCATAATTTAACAACCAAGTCAAAAAATGCAGACAATATCTATAGAAAGTTTCTATAACCCCATTATTTGGGAACCCTGGAATTTGACAAAAGACTCTTTTGCGCAAGGGAACACAAAACAAAGATATAGATCACTGAATGCAGACAGTCTGTGTAGAGAACAGTATTTTCGGCAGTGGGTTTGCCAGCAGACTCCAACCTCACCCTTAGTTACATAGGTAGGGAGATAAATGGATCATCGAAACTAATTCTGGATAGGACAGATTGATGCTATATGTAATTTTTTTCTATAGTAAACACTGAGGTTTACTATTCTAAGCTCTCCATCAGCCTTACTAATCAAGCCACAAACAAAGATAGATATCTTATGAAGACAAGATTGCCATTAATCACCTGAGCCATTGGGTCCAGTGACTTGAGTGCAGTTGCCTGCACAAAAAAGTTAGTGTGGGTGTTTACTTTTATCTACTTTGTTTTATTAAGAACCAACTAAAGCTTTGTTTTTACTGCATAAAATAAAACAAATTGTTCCTTTATTGGTCTGCCCACAGACTCTAAAGGACTTTATGTGTAATGTAGTGTCCTAGACTATTAAGGACCATGTGTCAGAAAACATGCTGCCGTGACGTGGCCCCTGATTGACTAGGACACTACATTACACATCAAGTCCTTCAGAGTCTGTAGGCAGACACATACAGGAACAGTTTTGTTTTATTAAGAAGCAATGAAAAGCTCGGTTTGTACTGAATAAAATAAAAAGTAAATACAAGTAAATGCATAGATGTATTATACCATGTAAAATCCAGACACATTCCATGTCTCTTAAAATTTTGGGTTTCTGTAGAAAAATGCAATTTTAAATGACATTCAACTAACTATTAAACTCAGTTGTAGGCATCTTGGCAAGACATTGTCACCTGGCAAAGCCCCATACTGACTCAGGAGGTGATTGAAAGCATTTTTTGAATGCAAGCCTAAGTATATCACCTTTGTAGAGGAAAAAAAAAAAAAAAAATCTACTATTATCATCCTTTCTTCATAGCTTCTCCACAGCAAATGCGATTCTCCCCTCAACTTTATCTAGCTCTAAGTCTCCTCATTTAGAATGTGCCCAATACTGTACTACAAGTTTCAAGTTAGGCCATACTAAGAATTTTATAAGACTATTAAATTGTGAGCAAATAAAATGGGTTTAACATAAGTGTGCAAACTGGCCTTTTTAAAACTTTAAAAATAAGTGTGCTGACAGACAGTGCAGCAAATCATCTACCAGAAAATAGTTTAAAAACAGTTTCTCTCAATAATCAATTAGGTAGCCCTCTCATCTTCTCTCACTGTCTTGTACACTACAGAAAGAAAGTGAACGATTTCAACTGAGGACACTGGTGAGGCTGCCTTAGTAGGTCTTTAACAATGTTGAAATCCCACTTTTAGTGCTCAATACAATCTGGTAGGGTGGAGTACAGCAATGGCCATTAATCAGGTAATTGTTTTTGGTTTTAATTATGTTGTGTCTAAAGCTTTGATTTGCTGCTATGTGCACATGTATTTTTCAGTTGATAAATGTTATTTTTTTTTAATGCACCAACATATGTCGTAGCGGTACACAAGGATTAAGTACAGAGAGAAAAAAATTATATAATATTAAACACATGGCAAAAAGTAGATATTAGTGAGCCTGTGGAGTACGTTGGTACATTAAAAGATAAAATGAAAAAAAATTATACTCCTTAAGGGGTCACTATAATGGTAATACAATAGGTTTTTATTTGTTTAGTAAACTAAATTTTACTGCTAATCCGTAATAAAAACAAAATGTAGCTTTTAAATTTTTACTTTTGAAAACACTGTGGCTTCCAGCAGATCCGCTTCTCACCAGCCGTTTGGTGTTTAGGACCTGAAAAAGAGGACCTGTCCAGAAGGCTATTCTATTTTTTTTCTGGCTAGTGTAGGTTTTCCTGCAACAGCCACTATAGGGAAGGAAGTAAAGAATGTTATCAGGACAACAAAATAAAGACCCCTATCAGGGCAGTCGCCCAGCTCCCTCCCTCCGGACAGAGGACAAACACAAATAAATAGGAATGCAAATTCGCCTACGTTATCTTTTGGTGTCACAGTGCAGCCATCTTGATTTGTGATGTCATTCCTGACACAGGATATATCAGACAAGCAGTAGTCGAATAAAATTCCTCAGCAAATCTGGATTCTGCTTCTACAAATAGGGCACTTTTTCCCCAGTACTGTAAAAACAAGTGAAAGGAGAGATATTGTTTATATAGTTTCCAAATAAGCAAAAATGTCATTAGTGAGGAATCTAGCTGAGCTGCTATTTCTCTCATGAACATTTAAAAAAAAAAAAGTTAAATATTATATATATTAAACTACATACAGTTTTTAATAGTTACCAACAAACAAGTATACAAAGCTTTACTTGTAAATGCATTATATAGGTCCTTTAAACAGCTGCTAATCTTAGCTTGTTACATATATTAAAAGGGACATGGAAGATTTCACTAGGTATATAATATACCTAAATATCAAGTTACTTTTAGATGTACTTTATTTTTATTCAAAAGCTCAGTTTTCTCTACCTAAAGTCATATAAATCGTATCGGTCTTGGTCTACCCTCTGTAGCTCATGAAGAAAGCACATTTGTACTGGTTGTGTAGGGTTGCATAGCCAACCAGTGACCATCTCTCAGAAGCATGCTGCTAAGAGATAGTAACCGCTAGGAAAGTTCAGTGTCAGAGTCTGACCTCATGGGCTGCTGAGGGCAGACCTAATTCAACAGGGTGTAATTTTCAGCAGAAAAAAAATAAAATAAATAATCTTAAACCCTGGTTAATAAATTACATACAAAGTGAGCAGATACACAGGTATATTATATTTTACCTGCAACAATTTTTCTTAAACTAAAAAAAGAAAAAAAAAAAATATGTGACCATAACCTCTTGTATTCAAACATTTGTAGGCATTATACATTTAAGTTTTTTGGATATTTTATTAAACACAACAAGCTATGGAAGATAATCCATCCTGCGCTGGGGCAGAATACTAGAGTGAAACAAGTACAAGAAGAAACATCATCAAGTACTTATTTGGTCAATCTGAGTTGTACATTCAAAAGAATTATAATAAACTACAACATTGTGAACATACAATAGTTTCCAGAAGCTTTCTGTCACTAATATGCCACAGTTAAAACCAGGAAGGATCGAAGGAGCCAGTCGTAATAAAAATTTACACAAGGTTTCATACATCCTTTGACACTACAGTTAATAAGTATGAGCTCTAATGATATTAGTCTTTCTGATCCACCAAGTTAAAGCTTTAACCGTGTTTATTGCAAATGATCTGCAATTACCTGCTGGGGGGTGTATTATGTTCAGCCTAAAACCATACAATATTTTGAGATGACTCCAGGGAGCAACTAGCCAAATCAACCTGGAGCATGCTCATTCTTGCAATTTCACATGGCTTTGGTTACGTTTGCGGTGGCTGCAGTCCAAATTTGGAACCATTGACATCACTTTAAATTTTCATTAAACAAAAAGGCTGACAAACACATGCAGGAAAATTACTACATTAAATAACACTAGATTGTAAGCTCTCCCGAATGGAAGAACATGAAAACAAGTGGTGTTTTTTTTTTCTACATGTGTCTAACAAATCAGCAGGGTCACTTCCATAAGAAACTGCAGGTTATCCACTCTGCTATATGGAAGCAATTTATTTTCAAGCAGGTACTAAAAATGTGAACAGAAGGTGACTCTTTAGCAATCTGGACACTCAGATACTGAAGCCCGCTGGCTCTGGAAGTGGTGTTATAGAGAGGATGAAACTCAGAACTAAGAAGCAGCAGGTAGCCGTTTGAAGCTGGCAAGTTATTAGTCTGCTGCAGGCCAACTCAAAAAAATTAGACCATCTTTAACCGAATAACATGCATTCCAAGGGTTAAAAATGTGCATTACAAAAATCTGTTATTACTGCAACTAAAGGGAGTTACTGAGTGGTGTAACAGGCTTCCACCCATCTAGCTGAATGTCAGAGTGGCTACTGCTGAGCAAAACATACTTACTCCAGTCCCGAAAGCCACGGTTGGCTCCTTACTTTTTATACTTTTATCATACATACTAGCCACTTATTGGCTTCATAAAAAAAACAAAAAAAAAAAAACAAACAAAAAAAACACAAAGCCAAAGAACTATTCCATCCTCCGATCTGGCTCATAAGGCAGGCTGACAGAAGAGACCTTGAGCTATGAGAGGCGAGCCCAAGAAACACATGGCAAGTTACAAGTTGCCGAGGCCTGTAATGAGCGGTGAGCGCCGAAGGTGCTCAGAGGGGGCAGAACATTGCATTGCATGGCAAACAGCTTTGCCAGGCTTCAAATTTTATTGCCGTCATCTTTTACAGGCAAGTTGCTAGTTATACATAATGACCAAAACAGGAGCCAAAAAGGTGGTAGTATATAGTCATTGCAGAGCCAGCAAAACAAACAAACCTATCGAGTCTACGCTCTGTATCTACCTATAGATTGGGCCTAATGCACACCCTGGGATGTACACCACCCCTTCCTTATGAATGAGGGAGACAGAATTATCAACTCAGGTTATATATGTTAAAAGGTGCTATGGCAATGTACTTTAAACATCTGACATGGAAAATCTTGTTGAATCATAAAGAGGCTATTTGACAATGTGCACGTGTTTTCTTTTTACAAATAAACTTCTGAATACATTGTTTTTTGCTTGGAGACCTTGAAGCCCTCCAAAAGCAGTTAAACTCTGCCACCTGTTTTGCATGAAAAAAAAAATATTTTTGATTTTTTTTTCAAGTTAAACTTGTTATATTTCATGTCCAGTTAACGCACAGGAATCCTTTATCTGTACAGTCATTTTAATAGGATAGGATTTTTAAAACAAAAACCACTCAAATGAACAGAGCACCACATTAGTCACAAACAGGTTAAACGCTTTTCCAAAAAAAAAAAAATAATAATAATAAAAAGCCTATAGTCAATTATCATCTTGCTTTCACCAGTTTGGGTTATTCCATATATACACAGTTGACATTTATCTTAAGGGCCAGCCAAACATTGTTTTTTAGGAGCCATGTTATGCATAACATATAGAAGTTATGTATAACAACAATAACAAATTAGGAGTTGTGGCTCCATGGCTCGTCTGCAGCACATACACCATGTCACGCCTCCCGATTTGGCTGGCCACTAAATTTATAAACCCCTGTATTGTGAAAATGAAAGCCAGGCTGATTAGGACCATCATAAAAAATGAGTAGCAGCAAGTAGCATGTCAAGTCAGGACTGAAGACAAGCATGGAATTGGAGGTTGGGTATAGATACTGGAGTAATGAATACAGAAGAAGTGCTCGAGAGACCAGCAATCCGTTCTTGTTCACAGCAGGTTGCTGTGGTCTAAATAAAGCAAAACAGAAAAGCTTACAGAAACACACAATTAGCTGCAAGAGGCAAGGAAAAAAAACATGGCTGTTAAAATAGAACCATAAGCAGGGATCCTTGTACTAGAACAAGCTTCTAATGCCACTTTGTGCATGACCCACTGTTGGGCACCTCAGACAAATAAAATACTGCAGTATAGAGGCAACTTCAAATTATATTGTAATCACATAGCTATAGTACAGTGGTGGGCAATGGGCACCCTTCAGACACTTCCTATACAGTCCTAGATTGACCTCTGCCCACAAATGACAAGTTATTTTACTCCTGACATGTCCTATTGGGAACATACCCAACAACTACTGTGGTCCTTTTATTGGAAGAGGTACAAACTATGTTTGTAATAACCCACCAATGGATTCCTGCACTCACTTTTTTCGAGCCAAATCATATGGAGTGTATTTCAATGAAGAGGCGTGGGGAATGAGTGGTCAGAGAGCCATTGTAAATATAATTGGATAAGACCAACACCATGTCCATTCCCTCGCACTGGCATTAAGACTGGGTTTGATCCTTGCATCATTCACTGCAACAATAGCTCTCCAGAAATGTAATAGCCACACACACACCTTCCATCACTGTATTCTGTATCTTTTCAGGGTTCCGCAGAAGAATCAAATGTATTTTTTCCTGCTTAATTATGCTCAGAGTCACTTTCCCCTTATTGTGCGGTAGTCCTTTAGTCACTTAATATCTCCCACATTAATTTTAAAATGTTATATGTAAAATAAAAAACAGCCTTATTAAATTGTGATTCGGTAAATGTAAAAAGGGCACTATTTAAGCACAGAGCATATTTTTTTACAGAAGTTTTTAGTTAGTGAACTTCTATCCAAAAGCAAGGTCTTCACTAACTAAAAACTTCTGTAAAAAAACTATGCTGTGTGCTTAAATAGTGCCCTTTTACATTTACCGAATCACAATTTAATAAGACTGTAAGCTCTCAAAAAGCAGAAAAACATTAAATGTTCACCTGATATGGGAGCTTGCTCGTTGCTTTTCTCCATTAGTTTCAATTCAATTTAAACAAGTTTTAAATAATATTTTTCCATGCAAAACACAGCTTTGGTAGTATCTAAAAGTGTATCTGAATATTAGGAGCCAGTCAGGATTGCTAGGAGTCAACCAAATATTATTTGGGACCCAAGGTTTGGCTTTATAATAAAAAAAAAAAAAAAAAAGCAGAACACTTACTGTTAAGAGCCAGCAGCAAACTTTTAGGAGCCGTGTCTCCCTGGCTCCCAGGATTTGTCAAACCTAGTCTAAAGCATGCCCTTAAAAATGCATGAAAAAACAATTGTGTGCCATGTCTATTATATACAGCTTTGTGTTCGGGCAACTATTATGGTTTGTTTATTTGTATGTATAATTTATTTTTTTTAAATTGCAGTCCCCATGTACTTCAATAAACTGCATTTTGACTACAGGCATGGATCACATATATAGTTGTGAGCAAGAGGGTCGTTGCTAACGCTGAAGGCTCGCGAAGCAAAGGCCTCAGTTGCTGGCATGGAGTGCCGAAGGTGCTCCTTGCAGGCAACTGCAGACCTCGCAAAATTTACAGACTTATGAGAAACAAATACGAGACGCGGGACTTCGAAAAAAAAAACAAAAAAAAAAACACATTACGACTTCGCAAAAATACGACCTTACCGCCTGAAACCCGCGCACATGAAAACATTAAAAACACAATAAATACATACAAAGCTTACCCACAGCAAGGGGGGGCACCCAGGACACCTCAATTTAGGTCGAAAAACAAGGAGTTTAGACACACGAAAATCCCCGAAGCGAGAGAAAAAAAAATGCCCGTTGAAAACTAAAGAGGCTACAGGACCCTAAAGACGCAAATCAGCCACAGCCGCGTACCACACATTAGGCGCCATTTTACAACACTTAGACAATCCGGAAGTACACAGCTACCCTAACGGATTTTCCTCGCGCACGCACACTATTACACTACACACATTGCTGACACTTACAGCACTGAAAACACACATTGTATGCTGCAGCAACAGCAAAACAGATTGCCAGCTCTTCTGCACAATGCTTCCTGCATATATTACTTACAAATAGGTAAAGTATATTCATTTAGTAATGGTTTCATTAGCATACAAAAAAAAAAGCATCTCGGAACACCAACAAAATTAATGTCTGAACCAAACACCATTACCTGCCTTACAATCTTATTGCCGTCATTTTTTGACGGGCAAGTCGCTAGTAATTGATAAAGAAAAGCAATTGCATAAACATTAGCACTGCTATACCCATCCATTTACATGTATTTGCCCCCTCCTGTTTTTAATTACACAACTTATTTAATTTATCTTGTTAAGATGGAGTAATTAATAAAAAAGAGAGAATGAAACACATGTAAAATTACTTCAATATTGGTTCATATAGGATTTCATTACGTGTTTAAGGTTTGCTGTATTACATTTGATATACTATACTATAATATGTAGACATTTTTTTTAAAGATAATGGTAAAAAAATGTTGTGTTTTTTTTTATTAGGTTTTACCCACTATATTATGTAAATTTGATCAATTAACACTTCAGGGTTTATTTAAAATAACTGAATTGGGGAGAGAAAATGTTTGGTCTCTTTTGTAAATTAGCAAAACAATGACTAAAAAAAAATTAAAATTTGGACTTTGTTTTAGGCTCTAAAAGATGATCTCTTCTCATTTCTTTTTAATAAACAAAGGAAATTAAGGGAAACCATATTTTGGTTACTTCTCCCTTAAAGTTAAAAAAAAAAAAAAAAAAAAAAACACGCACACACCTCCCACTATTTAAAAAAAAAAAAAAGTATGCATTTTTGTACAATAAACTAATTTAATTCAGCAGTTATTGGGGTGGATCTGACTAACATAAAAAATACAATATTACCCCCAAAGACGTTAATATCATATGCAGAATAAAAGATTGGGCATGATCAGACCCCAGGGAGCAACTAATTGACTACGAACTGAAGAAAATAGGTTCAGAGCAATTATGAACTGTCATTAGCAAGAGATACAGAGATAGGTGGGTGGATCAGAACAGTTAACTTTCAGAATAAAAAAAAAAAACTTGGAAGCTTCAATGTAACATTGTGTGAAAATGTGCTTTTGTACAACATTTAATTTCTTAAGTACGTGTTACCTATAGTTTATACTGTACAATACTTTTAACTATATGGAGAAATCAAAAATAATCTAAAACATGCTATGTAAATATTTTACAGGTGTAAGTCATAAGTGCAACACGCTACATGGGGTAATTTAATTCAAAGAAATGGTATTCATTGTAATACACGGACACACAGCACTGAGAAATCTTGTGTGTACGAGCATGGTCACACAGCAAGTTATGTTACAAGATAAACACCTGGGAATGGTGTCTGTACTTCGCTATATAGGGACGGACAAAACTATTAGATTTTTGTAGGAGCCAGGAACATTTTTTAGAAGCCAGTTAAGCTGTTTACTAAGGGCCTCATTCAATTGCGATTTGGCCAATTGAATAGGGCTCTAAATAAGCACATAGCATATTTTTTTTAAAGAAGTTTTTAGTTAGTAAGCATCTATACAAAAGCAAGGTTTTCACGAACTAAAAACTTCTTTAAAAAAAATATGCTATGTGCTTATTTAGAGCTCTATTCAATTGGCCAAATCGCAATTGAATGAGGGGCTAAGAGTCTTTAAGGAAGCCCTCCATAGAGATGCATTGGAAGACATATTTAGTAGTCAGCAGTACCAATATTTGGAGCCCTGGCTCATGGGACATTTCTACCCCTTTAGAGATTTATACAATTACCAATAATATATATATATATATATATATATACCGTAATATATAAAAAAAGACAAAAAGGGGGATGTGCCACCGCTTCCAGACTTATTTGATTTGCCAAGCCCTGTAACAAGTTGCGCCATACAGACTTTATTCATGAACCTAGTTATGGCTCAGAAAAGCCAACAGGGCATTAATTTGGGACTAATGGGAAGTCAATTATACAAAAGCTAAATCCTGATAAAGTAACATGTAAAATGTATTCATCCAGTAAAGAGTTAACCACCTAAAAACGATACAATGAAATTAAAAAAAATTGTAAGTTTATTTCTTAAACATATTTCCCACAGTGGTTTTTTAAGCCTCACAGATGTTATCTGCACAGGAAACTCAAGGCTTTACGTTTTGGGAAAGGAGGAAAAAAAAAAAAACACATTCAAAATTGTAAATTAACTGTTTTCAGTTCAGTTGAACAGTGGGCATTCTGGGGAAGCAAACTTGAGATGTGTGAAAATATTTATAAACAAGAAAAATCCTGTCATAAGGGTGAACGTAGGAAACAAAAAATGGAAAGGAACCTTGTGAATCTAAACTAGAGCAACATTCTGCATTTATCCAATAAGTGCTCTTCTGATACACAACTATAGGGGACCTAGATACATTCCAGGTAGTAGTATTACTCCCAAAGGGGTACCTTCTAACTAAAAGTTTATTTTCTGCAAAAGCGCTATATTTGAGGATATTAATAGTGTTTGATATTTCCTTTTTTGTGACCATCTGCATGTAGTCTAGGTAAATTTCAGTTAATGCTATTTTTTCAGTTGTAAAAAACTGATAGCAACTCAAGTTTATTTAAATTCACTTCAGGCTACAGCAGACCAACCATAGTTTACTTCCTATGACTTGCTTTATAAATTTTCTTAAAATCACATTAACTTCCGTGCAAAAAAAAAAAAAAAAGTTCTTTACAAAAAGTAACATTCTTCTAAAGAGATAGCAGAGCATTAGAAATATTGATCAGTAAAAAAAATAAAAATATGATGGTATGCTAAGAATATTAGATTTGCCTTTAGATGGAGATGTTCCAATTACAATAATTCATGCTGCGGTTTTCAGTTTAAAAAACACAATATAAATAAACCTGTTTAATTCTGGTTGGGTAATAGAAGGAAACCTGATGTGGAAACCCCAGTGGGCTGTGGAACTTAAAAACTGCATAGGAGTAATTAAAGGTGAAGTAAACACTCTAAATTTCTATATCCCTGAAGAGGTATAATCTTTCCCATTTACACAATGTTCCCAAATGGCAAACTAAGTAACTAATTTGACTCGCACTAAACTCCCCACAGGACTATTAAACTAACTTTACGCATGAAGGACTCAATTGAGATTTGGATGAAAAAAAGAGATTTTAAAGACCAAGCTAACAAACTGGCCATAAATGTCTCAATTTTTTTTTTTTTTTTTTTTTTTTTAAGTGACATTTTTACACCACGATAGGTCAGTCCTATAACTCAGAGCACCTAAACTAAAGATTGCAAATATTAAACATTGAGTGGACGTTAGACAATGGCACTTTGAAAGTTGGGTATTTTAAGTATAAAAAGTAATTAATTACCACACAATGGTGTTAGGAAAGATAAGCATGCCAATTGGTATGTGTTTGTATAATGGCCCAGACTTACAAATTTACCTAACTGGTTATGCTCATATGTATAATCCAACCACTGTCAAGATAACACGTATGCTTAAAATAGCCAACTTCCAAGCTCAATTATCCAAATCCTAACTCAAAAGATTTAATAACTCTTTGCGTACTTTTGATTTCTTCAATAACCAGGACATTTGTGGTGTTGGCTTGAAAAAGTCTTAATGCAAAAACATTTTATTATCACAAAATACAAATATCTTGTTAAGATCTCTAACAATGCACAGCTTTAGAACAGTACCCAGTCACACTATCACCCTACACCGCCTGGGAAATTGCTAGTAGTCTGCAATTAAGGATACAAGTCAGTAACTCAAACCAAGCTCTAAATTTGACACCGGACACCAATTTGTGTGCAGAAGCCCAGATCATAGGATTCCCATGAGATTCCTTGCAAGATGTATAGTAATTATTACAAATAAACACACAAACTGCTTAAGAATTTAAAAAAAACGGCACAACCTGTGAAAAAGCAACAAGTGGACAGAATTATTTTAGAGCACACGTAAAATAAATACAAGCCAGGCATTACAGTTTGTGAGCATTGAGTAATAACAGGTTTGAGCAGACAAATGGCAGAACATCTGTACAAAAGGTAAAAAAAACATGGCACAGAGAAGTAAACACAGATGGTATTTTTGTACAGCATCAGAATAGACATTTTATCGTGGTCCAGTGTTAACTGATGTGAATAAAGGACCGTCGAAAACAATCAAATACATTCATTGGTTCTACAAGCAAGAGAGTAATGCATAGGGAAACAGGGACAGTATATATATATATATATATATATATATATATATATATATATATATATATATATATATATATATATATATATATCCCAGACATGCTTGACTACCTTTCTCTAATTGTTCCCAACACTTCTGCTGAAAGACGGCTCTTCTAATTTTTACCATTTTATAATGTAATGCACTACCCTTCCAACTTCAAGTCATAGACCCTTGCTCGCACTTTCCTCTTTCTGGAAGGTACTTCCCTTCTAAACATTTACAATATCCTTTAATATACTGAATGGATTCTTATATCACAGCCTCAGTCCTCCAGCCCTCTATGCTATCCATATGAAAGTCAAGGTATAGGCTGTCTATTAGACACAGTTTTAGTTGCCACCCTTCGTTCAGTTTCATACTTTGAGATAGTCTCTAGAACTGGACATCTAGATGATGTCTGACTAAGGATCTATAGAGCAGCATTAGTACCACCACCCCCCTTGTAGGAGCTGAAAACTAAGCTGTTCAAGGAACATTAACCACAAAGACGCTCCAAAAGTTAAAAAAAAGATACAACTAAAAGCAACAAATAACAAAAAACTAACATTATCTGCCCATAGGAGAAACCTATTAAAGAGTCAACCAAAATATTGTTATAAGAGAACATTAAGAGTTACCAAATAGTGCATTACAGGTAATCAACAAAATGAACAATTAATAAGAACTGTTGTGTAAAAAGCATCAGCAGTATTATATATTTCAACTGCTACACTTTCAAAAAAAACAAAAAAACAAACAATAACTTCATAACGCAACAGAAACACTGAAACACACAAGTAATAAAGTGCAGTAGGGGGAGCCTTCTTGTTCCTTTAGTGCATGGTTAATATAACTAAGTTATCCAATACTGCACGCTTTAGTACTTCTAGCCTAGCTGTCATTTACAAGCACACAATCTTATATATAAAAGGTACTGGGCACAATGCACTAACCTTTACTCTCCTAAATCATACTATTGGGCAGAAGTACTAAAATAAGGAAGCATCGCAATACAACAGATTTTAAGACAAGATTTTCACAATGTCTTAATAAAACACTGGGTTATATGTACTCAAGGGTGATATTGTAAGACATCTCCATGCTATATATGTATGATGCTTGAGCATATCTTGCCATTCAGCACAGTGTTACTACTTTACTGAGCATGAGAATAAAGAGCACCTAAACATTACTACAGTATTTACATACTAAGGAGATCTCTATTATAGCACCCAACACATACATTTTAGTCAGGATGTTTTATTACTGGCTCCTAATTCTTTGGCAATTTGATATTCAACATATAAATCAATGAATCAGAGTTCTCCTAAATAAACTGGCTCCTAAGTCTCAGACACATTTGTGATTCCCTGTGTTAAGATGCACAGGAAATAGTTTTGCAAGAACACAGCATTTTTATTAAGAGGTTGGGACAAATAAACAGAAGTGTTGGAACACATTGTTATGCCTAATTTGTAATCATAATAATGAGCATCTAGAAAATGTCACCCTTTAGCACACCAGGCCCTACAGATCAACATCAGAGAGCCCAGCAATGTCATTTTATTATCACCCTGAGATAAGTGGGGAGCCATGGAGATCAGATTCACTCTTAGGATACAGGACGAAATGATTTCTCCCTTTAGTCCATCCAGCCCAGCCACTTCTCCCTTTAGTCCATCCAGCCCAGCCACTTCTCCCTTTAGTCCATCCAGCCCAGCCACTTCTCCCTTTAGTCCATCCAGCCCAGCCACTTCTCCCTTTAGTCCATCCAGCCCAGCCACTTCTCCCTTTAGTCCATCCAGCCCAGCCACTTCTCCCATTAGTCCATCCAGCCCAGCCACTTCTCCCTTTAGTCCATCCAGCCCAGCCACTTCTCCCTTTAGTCCATCCAACCCAGCCACTTCTCCCTTTAGTCCATCCAGCCCAGCCACTTCTCCCTTTAGTCCATCCAGCCCAGCCACTTCTCCCTTTAGTCCATCCAGCCCAGCCACTTCTCCCTTTAGTCCCCCGGCCCAGTGATTCTCCCATTAGTGCCCCCTGCCTCACACTGGGGCTGCAGCCCCTTCTCTCCCGCCCTCCTCTCGTCCATCCCCGGCCTCATTTGGTGGCGCCCTCCTCCTCCTCCTTTTTTTCCCTCCCCCTCCTCTAATTCTCCCCTTCAAAAGATGGCGGGCAGGGAGGGAAAAAAAAACCTCCCCCCCGTGTTACCGCCGCCCCTGCCCGGGCTGCACCGGGAGCCGAGCCCGGATGGAGGAGCCTGCACACCCGGCTGTGATACAATGCAGCGCGGCTCGGGCTTTGTTACATTGTATCACCGCACAAAGGGGGGGGAGGGCAGGGGGCGCCGCGCTTCTCCGCTCCACCTCCCCTTTAAAGGCCTCGGCCGCCTCACCGCCCCGGTGACAAGATAGAAAGGACAGATAATAAATGTAAATATATTACTTGTCCCCAGCGGCTCCCGTAACGTTTGCCGTACGGCCCCTCCAGTGCCTCTTCTTTTTATCCTCAGCGAAGCAGCATAATAGAGGAGGTCGAGCAGCGCTACGCGCATGCGCGAGACCGCAAGGGTTGCCGGGGAATTGTAGTCCACAAGAGCGAAGGGAAACTTGTAAAGCGCGTGCAGCGAGACCACAACTCCCAGCAACCCGCGCGCGCTTCCCTCCTTCTAGTCGGACACAAGAGAGAAATAAATGCGGGGGGTGATTCCACGGTCAGCGGGTTTCTGTGACCTTTGTGCTGAATAATAGACGGCTCACCCGGATACTGACATAAAGGGAGGGCTGCTATGTATTAAAGACAAGGGAACAAGATGGTTTAAATTAAACTGAGGGAGGAAAAGGGAAATCGAAGGTGTACGACACCCCCGCCTCTGCACACTTTGGTTGCTTCCATTGTACAGCAAGGCCAGTCCTGCCAGAGAGCTTCATTGTAAGAGCAGGACACTTCAAATCTATTATGGTGTGCAGAGTAACCTAATAAATAACACCTAGGACAGTATCATTATCCTAACAAAATATAACAAGCTCATTGTCCTCAGCGGGAAAAAACCATCAAGCTCGTTGTCCTCAACCAAATAATAAAAAACATCAAAGTCTTCAACAAGATAAAAACACCCAGCTCTATGCCCTTAGACAAACAAAATCATAACAAGCTCATTGTCCTCAGCCAAATAATAAAAAAAAACCCATCAAAGTCTTCAACCAGATAAAAAAACACCCAGCTCCATGCAGTTAGCCAAACAAAATCATAACAAGCTTGTTGTACTCAGCCAAATAATAATAAATAAACATATCAAAGTCTTCAACCAGATACAAGCACCCCGCTCCATGCCCTTAGCCAAACAAAATCATAACAAGCTCATTGTCCTCAGCCAAAAAATCTTATCAAGCTCATTGTCCTCAGCCAAATAATAATAAATAAACATATCAAAGTCTTCAACCAGATAAAAACATTTAGCTCCATGTCCTCAGCCAAAACAAATCATAACAACTCATTGTCATCAGCGAAATAATAATTAAAAAAAAACATCTCACAGTCTTCAACTAGAATAGGACCAAATATAGAGAAACCTGTCTCAGAGTATTCAACCAGATAAAAACATTTACCTCCATGCATGGGTGTAGGAACTGGGGGGGGGGGGGGGGGGGGGACAAATCCCCCCCCTCCCCCCCCCACACACACACACACACACACACACAGATTTGTATATGCTTGTATTTATGGATATATAAGCTTTTCTATGGTCTGTGTATACAATGAGCCAAATCCCCCCCAACCGCCCCCGAATTTTTCTGGCTCCTACACCTCTGGCTCCATGATCTCAGCCCCCCAAAAAATCATAACAGGTAAAAAAAAAAAAGCATCTCACAGTCTTCAACCAGATAGGACCAATATAGAGAAACTTGTCTCAGACTCCCCAACCAGATAAAAACACACCTTGCTTAAGGACCTCACCCAAATATAGAGGAACCCAGCTCTTCAGTCTTCAGTAAAATAAAAGCTTCCAGCTGTGGGCCTCATTCAAATGTGATTTGGCCAATTGAATAGGGCTCTATATAAGCACAGAGCATATTTTTTTACAGAAGTTTTTAGTAAGTGAACTTCTATCCAAAAGCAAGGTCTTCACTAACTAAAAACTTCTGGAAAAAAATATGCTCTGTGCTTATATAGAGCCCTATTCAATTGGCCAAATCACATTTGAATGAGGCCCTAAGTGTCCTCAGATAAAAACACACCTAGCTCAGAGACCTCAGGTAAGTATAAACAGATCCAGCTCAGGATATGAACATACAATGCTTCACCTACACTTCTCTCTTTAGTACATCCGGCCCAGTGAACTCTTTCTTGGGATATAGCCCCTTAAACCCCACACTCCTTCCTCCATTAGAAGTCTTTTATATTAACTGTTAAGAATACAGTCATCAGAGCCTTAAAAAGCAGTTTGACACCAGCATGGAACCACATTTTGGATGCTATACAATACACACATAGGCTTATCAATTGTCTCTGCTTATCATTCATTGATGAAAGTTTGGTCCAGCTGGTTGGAATATTATGGCCAAATTAATAATTAGTTCTTTTTCCCAACATCCTTTTATGAGGAGCCTACATATTAACTTATTTACTATCCAAACTATCCTTTGTTGTACATACCATACCTAATACAAGTTAGGTCATATGAGAGTAGAGTCAAAAACATCCTCTGACATCTTTAAGATTGACAGCCCCATTAAATTCAAAGCCAGTAAGTGCAACCTGAGACCCGCAACTGCTGCGGGCTTGTAATTTGGCCGAGTTACGGTGCTATTAAATTAGAACGGGCTGCGAGTTACGAGCTTGAGACGCAAACCCGTAAACCATTTGTTGAACGTTGGAAGCGAGTGATCAATTAGTCAAACCGGTAGTTGCGTCACCGAAAAATGGAGGTTGGATTTCAAAAACCTAGGGGTTCAAATACAAGTTACGATTGGACCCACATTCCAGATATAATGCAATATTGCTAAAGCCGTAAATATGATATTCTATTACATGCGAGTTACAGTATATGTATTAACACATTGATTGCCGGGAAACATGAAATAAAGTATTTTTTCCAGTGATTTGCGAGCTTCAGAATGTTGTGCTATTAATTCTAAGACCTAACATCACTTTCCCTTTTAATAAAGGTACAGTAGTTTGGTGATATTTGCATTTACAGTGCTACGGATTGGATACCTCCCTTGCGAGTCCTCTCTAGTGCTTGTTGGCCTTTGGGCTCCATTTGCGTGTTACCGGGTTGAAGGCAAGTGATATTGTTGCAATTTAATAGTATGATTGGAATCGTAGCTGTTACGGGCTTGAGAGAACAAAGGATTTGCTGCCGCGAAGCTCCACGTTCCACGTCTTGTCGGCATTTTTTGCTCCAAACCCGCAGATCGACAGCGGCCTGCTTTTTCAGGGCTAATTTAATAGCAGTAAGTCTTACGAGCTACGGTTTAACAGGTAGGGGGGATTTAATAGGGCTGTAAGTCTTGTATGCATGAAGGTAACTTTTGGCAGATGTTAACTTAATTGATTAACTGTTTTCAATTTGTTGCAAACTACAATTTAATTGTACTGTAGGAAAATAAAATTATTTTAATAACACTGAGTTGATAAAGTACTTGTTATTACATATATCTTTAAATTATACTATATTTACACCTATGAATGAATGAGAAACAGAGGTATGCAAGGATAATTAGTTACAGAGCAAAGTAAAAGTAATGGGATACACATTTTTTTTACATTTATTTTTGAAGAATACCTGGGGTATGCTTATAATGCACAGTGCACTCTTGTGACTCCAATAAAGCCTTTAGGTCCCGCCGTTTTGAGAACTAAAGGACTTCTTCCAGGCTCCATTGATGAGGTTCTGGGAGCCAGGTCGACCCCCCCTTCCCCTAGGAATTTGAGGGTGGGGTTTCTTTCCACCATCCTCTGGCCAGAGCCCTCCTATGTGGATTGATGTGGATTCACTAGGAAGGCTGCTGCCACCAGTCCACCCTATCTGAAACCCCTGGGGAAGCAGCTGCCATCTACTCCACCCAGGTTCTTCCAAGGAGTCCCCGGCAATGTCCCTCACTACTAGTGAGAATTCTCAGCCTCACTGGCGTGAAGATTGTGCCACACTCAGGTCGTCTTCCGTGCCAAAAAAATCAAAAGGTGATGGATGCCATCATCAGATAGTACATCTGCCACCTACCCCATCTGTCTTAGTACTTCTCTCACCAGTCTCTCTGACAAAGTGCCTGGAATGCACTCATAAACCCATAGGCTGCAGGCAAAATAAAAAATAAGGGAACACCTCATGAACCAAAAGGTCCTAGCCGGGGGCCCATAATATGCAAAATAGGCAGTTGTTCTGGTGCCATTCCAGGGGAAGGCTTTGGGTTCTTCCCTATGCCCTAGACATTTGTGCCTACTCAGCCCCTGGCCAGACCAAGGTTTCCCACCTCTTACTTGACATGTGTAGCGCCTTCACCTGCCCTTTCAGAGCAAGTTCTACGCTCTATCATATCCAAAAGGCCCATAAACAGTAATAGGATACACATTCCATATTTATACTAATCCACCCGAAATGCCTCTAGTAAATAATGGCTAAATTGTTTCACAATGTTACTGTCACTTTCCCATTGTGCATTGTAAATACTTCCCCTGTATTCCAAGTCTCCTCCCACCTCAGAAAGTTGATCTGTTGAAGACAAAATGGCAGATTCCACACTAACTTAAGCTCATATAGAGAGATAATAAATACATTAGAGTCTGTTAATTTTTTTTACATTCTCCAAACACATAACAGTTTTCAGTGTAGGTCATCTAAGTAGTATATTTTAAAAACATGACCACAGTCACCCTTTAAGTAGTTTTATTTCTGTTTATGTCAACCACTAGCAGTTTTTTTACCAGTCTGTTCAAGTGGTTTAATTTTATTTTACAAATTAACCAGTTGTCATCATTTCTTTAAACATCTTCAAATTCTTTAACAGAAATGACATATTGCTAAAATGTTATCCTGCTATTATGTATATTGCACAATACTTAGCTCAAATTTGAAATAATTTCACAATTAAAACTAAAATAACTCTTGCATATTAAAGTAATAAATGAGCCACATGTGGTTAGTCTCTACCCAAAAGTAATTCATTTCGTTTAATATGTTTGCTCACAAATATTCATTCATTTTCCAATTCTCCCATACCTGTAAATATTTGTCATTTTGCTACAAATTTGGTCCATGCACATCATATAACATATCTTTTTTGACTATACTAATTTTTGTATTTGTTTCCTCCAATTTTCCACCAGGGTACTTCTCACAACATATGATATATAACCTACGAGACTTTTTGTGTTATTCTGTAAGGGTAAGTCTATATATCCAAGTAGTGCCCGCATATAATTTTTTTTTCAATATATATATATATTTTTTGAATAATTGTTAAAACCTTTTCCCCAAAATTTCTATACTCGCAGGCAATCCTACAGTCTGTTTTTCTATGAGAAGGTGTGTTCCAAAGGTTAAAACACTTACCGGAAATGCCGCTCTGTCAGGACCTCCCTCACAAATTCTAATATAGAGGAGGGTCATCAGCAGCCAATCAGGCTAGATGGGACCAATTATGTATCCATAGACATTCAGAACTCTAGTATCAAGTATCTAATTCCATGTACCTTTAAAGGGCACATTTTACCTAAACTTAAGTTGCGCTTATAAGAAAGAGTTCACTGATAGTAGTTCAGATATGTGTAAAAGATTCATCAATTAACTTGTATTAGTACAAGATCTCTAATGTATTTTGAAAATACTTTCAAAGATGCAACACAAGATACAACAAAAGTTCTAATACATTCTCTAATTTCTTGCCTCGACTACTGCAACTCTCTCCTTGCTCTCCGTCACCAGCTTGTCACTACTCATCAGGGTGAGGGAAGAGACACGGAGGAGGGAGTGGGAGGCAAAGAGACACAGGGGAGGGAGAGGGCGGAAAGAGACACAGGGGAGGGAGAAGAGGGGGAAGAGACACAGGGGAGGGGGAAGAGACACAGGGGAGGGAGACGGGGAAAGAGACACAAGATAGAGAGGAGAGACATAGGAGAGGGAAAGGGGGAGAGACACAGGGGCCGGAGAGGGGGAAGAGTCAGAGGAAGGAGACACAAGAGAGGGGGAGGGAAGAGACACGGAGGAGGGAGAGGGGGCAAAAACACTGGGGAGAGACACAAGGAAGAGGGGGGGGGGGGCGGGGAGAGACACATTAAAATATTATATCCTCATTTTTGAAGGGCAAGTTACTAGTTTGATATTAATATAAATTATATAAAAGCAGCAAGCTCTATAGAGATCCAATATGTCTCTGTATATTTACTTTCTTAACATGTCACCTCTTACTTTGGAGTCATATATCTTTTTTTTTTTTTTTTTTAAATAATTTTTTATTGCAGGAATACAAAGTGCAAACAGTTGTACCATATTGAGCGTAATAAAACAATACCCCAACATCAATTGTGAAATCTCATCCTTGTATCCTGCCTCCTCCTTTTTTCCGTATTTACCTCCGTGCTATTATCGGTGAACCAATGTATAGAATTATAATGGACCTTTCTTGGTTATGTAAACATATATCCCTAAACTTATCCGTTACCTATACTATTCTTTGGTTATTAAGTTGTTATCTCCTAATACCTTTTAAAAAAGCCTTAATTTTATCCATTGGCTGACTCATTTACCTCTAGAGGGATATAGTATGAATATCTGCGTTTGTTAGTCTTTCAGTATCTTCCTTCCATTCAATTCCCCCCCGTTATCTTTTCTTATATATTCAGGAAGAGTTGCTTACAAACTTTTACAAATGTTAACCTAACTAATTAAACTAAAACATTCTATCTGACACATCTATGTCAAGCCTTCCTCTTTGGAAAACATTTCTCTATCTTGATCTTGTTATTGATCCAACCTAACATACCTTTCTGTCTTCTTCCATATCGGTGCAGATCCTCTCCCGGTATCTCCTCTCCGGCCCCCAGCCCCCTCTGTATCCTGTCAACAAGGTGAGGGTGCCCTTCCCTCCTCCTCCCCCCTCATTGGAGTAGAGGGATTCTAATATCAGTGTATCCTATCCAGGGACCCCATATTTCTAAATACTTAGGGATTGAATCCGCCACTGAGTGGGAAATCCTTTCATTAACCGCCAAGTAGTGAATCTTAGCTCGAACTGCCCCTATCTCAAGTGTCTTTTTCCTCCAGTTCCTGGCAATATGTGATTTCGTTGCTAAAAAGATAAATTGTAGGAGTCTGTTGTGGGGGGCAGAAAGAGAGGCCACCGGAATCCCCAGTAGACTAGATTCTGGGGTAACTTCAATATGGTGTCCAAAGATACTATCCACTAAGTCACCCACTGCCGTCCACAACTGCTGAACCTTTGGGCAGCTCCACCAAGTATGGTGAAAGGAGCCCAGCTCTGAGCACCCCTAAAGCATTTCGGACTTTCCATCTTACTCCATTTAGCTAGTCGATCTGGGGTAATATACGCCCGATGAAGGACTTTAATTGATGTCTCTAATACACTATAGTTTAGTGACCCCCTCATGAGATTGGCCCAGGAAGTCTCCCACGTCTCAATCTCCCAGTTCTTGGCTATATCCTTTTCCCATTTCCTCATGTATTTTTCTTTGGCTAATGATTTTGGGGTATTGAAGACCTCGTATAATTCCCCTATCACTCCTCTTTTAAGGGGGGCTTTTTCACATATTCTAGAGAACCCATTCCGGGAGTGGACTCCTAAACTCCTAAGTAGTTTATCTACAAAGTATCTCAATCTGCAAAAGTTATAGTGCTCATAAAGGGGGATGTCATATTCGTCTCTCATAGTTTCGAATGTTAATACCCGACCATCTCTCATCCAGTTTCCCAATCTATCAAGTTTGTTATTCTTCCACCATTGCTGAGAGACCTGTGAGATACCTGCTGGAGCTAGTGGATGCGTAAGTATAGGCGTTAAGTGGGATATCCGGGGTAGGAGGTCTGTATGATTGAAGGCCCAGATAATATTAGCCGCAGAGTTCCTTATTATAGGATTGGCAGATTTCTTAATCTCTGTTGGGAGTGGGTGAATCCAGACCGCTGTGTCCCATGTATAGGTCATCATGTCTTGGCTTTCAACAAACATCCATGCCGGATGGGCTTCGGGTAAGTGGGCCTGGGGAATAAAAGCTAATTGAGCTGCTTGATAATAAAGTTTTAAATTGGGACATGCCAACCCCCCTCTGGATTTATGTTTGTACATGTTATTTCTCGCAATCCTGGAGGGACCCCCACCCCAGATAAAACGGAACACCCTGCTTTGGAAGTTTGAGAGGTCTTTCATATGCATCTGGATCGGTAGAGATCTAAATAAATATAGGAGTCTAGGTAAAATGTTCATTTTGACCGAACTAATCCTACCGAGCCAGGAGATGTTATATTTGCCCCATTTTATCATCTCCTCTTGGAGTAAACGGAACATTGGCCGGTAGTTAGCTTTATATAGATCTTGTACTTTAGCTGTCAACCAAATTCCTAGGTATTTAATCCCCTTCCCAGCCCATTTAAATTTAAACCTCCGTGTGAGGGAATCTTTCTCCGGGAGCGGTATATCTAGGGCCAAGGCTTCAGTTTTTTCTACATTAATTTTCAATCCTGAAAGCATCCCGAAGTGTTCAAGTTTTTGCATCAGGGGTGGTACCGACGTCGATGGCTCCGAAATGGAGCATAGTAAGTCGTCCGCAAATAGTGACACCTTGAAATGATGTGACCCCACTTGGATACCCTTTATCTCTGGGGAGGCTCTAATATATTGGGCCAGGGGCTCGACTGCCAACGCAAATAGGAGCGGTGACAATGGGCACCCCTGTCTCGTCCCCCTCTGGATGCTGACCGCTGGCCTCCCCCCACCCGGAAGTCTTAAATTTGCCCTAGGATCTTTGTAATAAGTCCGAATTAGATTTAAAAACTTCCCTGAAAACCCGAATTTGTTTAGCGTAGCCATGAGAAAAGGCCATTCCAGGGAGTCAAAGGCCTTCTCTACATCCAGAGAGAGCAGGCAGGCCGGAGTGTTTTTTAATTTAGAATGGTGGACTAAATTCAGAATTTTCCTGATATTGTCCCCTGCTTGTCGCCCTGGGATAAATCCCACCTGGTCTTTGTGAACCAAGGAGGGGAGAAACCCAGCTATCCTATCCGCCATGATTTTGGCCAAAAACTTTATTTCGCTGTTAAGGAGTGAAATTGGTCTGTAATTCTTGGCTTCTAACGGGTCCCTCCCCTCCTTGGGAAACAATACCAGGTCAGCTTTGTTGAGTTCTGGGGGGATTGGTCGTCCCTCCAGTATTGTATTGTATAATGTGGTCAAGTATGGGGCTAAAGTGCTGACAAATTTCTTATAATATGTGTTTGTAAAGCCATCTGGGCCTGGGGCTTTGCCTAATTTTGATTCTAGAATAACTTTGCTCACTTCCTCCTGGGAGATTGCTTTATTCAATGAAGTAACATTCTCCTCCGTTAGTTTAGGTAGATCCAGGGAGGATAAAAGTGATTGTGTTTCCCCCTGAGCTGGGGAGTTCGAGGCTTTATATAGCTTGCTATAATACGCCTGAAAGATGTCCTGAATTTTTGTGGGGTTGGAGGTCACTAGCCCTTGGGGCGATTTAATTTGGCAGATCCTAGATTGGTTTTGCTTTGATTTTAATTTATTGGCTAGGAAAGTGTCAGGCTTGTTTGCTTTGCTATAAAACTTGTGATGTGTGATTCTAAAGCGCTTCTCTCGTTCTCTCTGACAGAATCATATCCAGTTCCGCTCTGGTTTTCTCAATCTGGGACCTATCCCCCATAGAATTATCTTGCTGCATTGCCCTTTCCAATCTCATTAATTCTTTATTTAATGCGTCCTCTCGGGCCCTGTTTTGCTTTTTATGTTCAGCAGATATCTTCATGCAGACCCCTCTAATATATGCTTTGTGGGCCACCCACACCCATCCTATTCCTACATCTCCTTTAGTATTTTCCCCAAAATATATCTCAAGTTCTTGCTGGATCTTATCTTTGGATTGAGGAAATGCTAGTAGCGTATCATTGATGCGCCATGTCGGGGGGGGGGGGGGGGGGAGGTATGCTGTGCCAAAGTCTAGGGCAATTTTGACTATTGAGTGATCCGACCAGGTACACAGAATAATCTCCGCTTCCTTTGTCTGATCCAAGAGTGAAGCATCAATGATGATATAGTCAATTCTTGAGTATGAATTATGAGGGGCTGAGTAGAAAGAGTACTCCCTGTCCCTAGGATGAAGGTCCCTCCAGGAATCTACCAGGTTCAGGTTCGCTAGCTGTGTTTTAAGTTGTTTTAGCCTACTGGGGAAGTGGGGCCCCACTATCCCCTTAGACCTGTCTAATCCGGGATCCACCGCTAAATTTAGGTCCCCTCCCAGAATAATTCTATCAAAGTCCCCTTTCTCCAGTACCATAAGTAGTTTCCGGACCGTGTTATAAGGGTTCGTAGGTGGGGCATATAGCGCAATTAAAGACACTGTTGAGTCGAGTATTTTCCCGGTCAGAATCAGGTAGTGACCCTCGGGATCTGATTTTTTACTCTGGAGTATAAACGGAAAATCCTTGTGTAAGAGAATTGCTACCCCCTCCCTCTTGGCTAACATACCCGTTGTATAGAAGTGTGGGTATTGTTTGTGGAGAAATTTAGGGGGTTTGTCACGCATGAAGTGTGTCTCCTGTAGAAAGATTACTGAGGGGCGATGCTCCCTATATGTAAGAAAGGCTTTACGCCGTTTATGAGGGGAGTTAAATCCCTTCACATTATGGGACAGTATCTTAAATTCGGGCCTAGCCATTTATCCTTGTCTGTCTGTGAGTGCTGTGCCTGGTGTATGACTTACATTTTTCCTGCTCAGGATGGGAAAGTTGTTTGAGGGCCAGAGAGCCGGAGACGAGAGGGCCCCTGGGATGACCAGGAGACGAGGTGCACCTGCATCTTGGAGAGAACTTGGGAGTACTAGGCAGAACAGAGATAGACCATTTACATATAAGACATAATTCAGGGAAATGTACAGAAATACATGTGTCAACAGAAACAAAACAATTTCAACTTTTTTATCTAAACTAAAACTTTTTCCTTGCGCTTTAGCGCGCTTGGTGGGCATGAGAATCCTGTTCTCCTGCATATAGCCCTGGCGAGGAGGCAGACTAAATTTTAACTACTCAGCTTACACCCCGTTTAATAAAAGGGAAAAACTCTCCGCCTCACCCCATGGGCCTATCACCCCTTGCATTGTGTAGCACAAAACATTCAATTCAGTGAATTAAGAGAAACCCAGTAGGCTTCCATCCTATATCACACTCCCCTCGGCTTCTAGTGTCCATTAGGCTTCTGAGGGAGGCAACTTATCTCTTAGCCAGTCCCCTCATCTCTTCTCTGGAGGGGGGATTTTCCCGGCCAATATCAACTTGAGCATCCCGGCCCAAGCCTGGTGATGTAGGCCTGTCAGTTACACGGGTTGCCTTAGACCCCCTTCTCTCGCCGCTTGAGGTTATGGGTTTCTTGCAGCTTTTTGTCTCTTTGAGGCAGGAACTACCGTCCATTGTCTAACCGGCCTATCTCGCTTCTCTTTTGGTTCCTGGCCCAGTGTGCGGGGGTTTTCACCCTCCTTCCATAAGTCCAGGGAGGAAAGGATTGTCTGGCATTCCTCCACATCTTGAGCGATAAACTTGTTTCCATTCACCGTAAATTGGATGTTGAAAGGAAAACCCCATCTGTAAGGAATTTTATGTTGTATAAGTACCTCCACAGCCGGTCTCATTTCCCTGCGTCTCGCTAGGGTGGCTGGTGAGAGATCTGCATAAATCTGGATGGTGGTGCCGTCAGGACCCTTGATTTCGTCTAGACCTCTGGCGTGAATGAGAATCTGATCTCTTGTGTGTTGTCTCAGAAAGCGGGCGATGATGTCTTTAGGCATGTTAGGATTTGGGGATGCTCCAAGTGCCCTATGTGCCCTTTCAATGCCGATTTCACCCTCCTGGGGGTCTGGAAGAATTGATTTTATTAAGTCTGAAAGATACGGCTCAAGGTCAGTGATTGAGTTTGGGACGCCTCTGAATCTGACATTGTATCTTCTCGATCTATTTTCGAGGTCCTCCAGTTTGAGTTCAAGAGAGCATATTTTCATTGCATTTGTATCAATGTCTACTCGATCTTGTCTTTGGGAGTCTATGACCTGGTCCAGGGAAGATTCCAAAATACTTGTCCGCTGGCCCAATTCTTGGATTTCATGTTTTAGATCTTGAACTGCCAATGATAGTTGTGATTTTAGCATGTTCTCAAACCAAGTTTGGGAGTCATTGGATAAGTTTGCATCCATCATATTCCCTTTTTGGGAGCCCTCAGCATCCGATATATCTGAAGCCCCTGAGATTGATTCCGGGTGGGGGGATCTTCTAGCCATAGTAGAGGGGAAATGTTCAGTTATCCGTCGGGTTCCCTCACCCTTTTTGGTTCTAACCATCATGACTTTTGCCCTTTGTATTGTAGATCAGGGCGGTGCGGGGCCTAGTTTAGGAATGAGCTTTCCAGTAGACCTGGTCTGTGCATTTGGGGGAGGAGGTCTAGATTAAGGTGAGTCCCGGCCCACTGGGTAGCAATGCTGCTGCAAGGATCTCTTAAGTGCACTTTAAGAGTTAGGAGGGGTGGTGGCACATTTATAGGGGTGTTGGCCCTACATTTATCTCATCTTTTCCTTAGTGAGCAGGGTGTTTGCCAACTGGTTTAGTGTTAACATCCTCCAGGGTCCAGGCCCAGTCTGTGTCAGGCTAAATATTGCCTTAGATCTTCCAAGATAAACCTAGTATGTTAACCCCAATGTGACGTCGTGATATGGAATTAATTCAGTCCTTTGTACTACCGTTTCTCTCTAGTATATGGAGGAGCCGAGTGGGAGTGGCCTAGTATATGGAGGAGCCAAAGTACGAAGATCTTTAGTCCCTTGGTGTTCTAGAGATTGGCAGGTTCAATTTAGTCTTGAAGGACAGAAGGCCTGCAATGCTTTGAGGCTGCCACCGGGTGGGAGTAGAGTATTGTCAATTGAGACTGCCTATACAATGTGGTGAGTGACACTGCATATCTTTATATAACTGTTGATGAGTGGTATATAACGTAATATAATAAGGTGTCTGGTTAGTCCCAAACACCCTGATAGTGTCGGTGAAAATAAAGTCACATTAGTAGTCCTGCAACATATAAATGCAAAGCCAGATAAATAGCACTCTTTGCCTTTGAAGTCCTGTGCAGTCCAAAGTGTATTTTAGTGTTCTGAGTCTCTGTAGACAGGTTAGCCTGGTGTGCTTAAACCCGGGATACTGGGGGGACCTGATGGGGGGACAGAAGGCACAATGTGGAGAGCTGTGGCCCCTTGATGTTCTAGATATTGGCAGGTTCAATACAATGTTGGAATACAATAAGCCTGTAGTGGTTGATAGTTGCCACCGGGTGGGAGCAGAGTGCAGTCAATTGAGACTACTTATATAATGTTTTGGGTGAGATTGTAAATCCTCATGGTGCTGTTACAAAACGTTATATAACACAGTGTAGTAAGGTGCCTGGTTCAATCTCAAGCACCCCGGTGCTGTTGGTATCAATAAAATCACTTTAGGAGCACTGAAGCATATAGATGTGGAGCTAGATAATCTGCAATCTTTATCATTGCAGTCCTGTGCAGTTCAAAGTGTACTTTTAACGTTCTGAGTCTTAGTAGATAGGTTGGGCTGGGTTGCTTGGACCCAGGGTATGGGGAGAGCTTTAATGGGGATATGTGGGTAAGGGGCCCCGGATTGCTTAATTTTTCTGGGGCTAATTTGCTGCTGATGCCCCCCTGGGTACCCCTTCCTTGGATCAGGACTATCTTCTCCCCCCACAGCTCTATAGCCTCTCCCCTGTACCTGCTTATATATGTCCTCAGCAGTGCAGCGCCACACTCTCTCCCTCCAGGCTTCCAGGGGGAAAAGTTCAGCTGGATAGGGATTCCATGCAGGGGCCTCTTCCACTTTCCCCTTTTCTTGGAGCCCTCTGCTGCTCTGTGCCCCGTGTGGGATGTTTCAGGGAGGATGGAGCTGTGCACCCCCTTCTGTCGCCAGCTTAGGCTAGTCCCCCTGCTGTTTGTGCTCCAGCCCGGCTTCTCTCTGCTTGCCTGCCTCCTACTGCGCGCCTGCACAGTTTTCTCCCGCTGCGGCTGGCCTCCAGAGGGATCCGGACCCTCGGGAACAGGGTAGGCCAGGGGAGGGATCCAGGGAGCAGGAACTCTTAATGAGGCCGATTGGGCACGGCCCTCCGGAGTAGGCCCCGATTAAGAAGGCGCCTGGTAAATGGAGTATTATCCCCTTTTGGCGCTCATAAACACCCCTCTATACTCTTTGAGGTGGGGGAACCTCTGCAGGGTGTTTTAAGTGTCCAGGTGGCTAAATAATTTGGTAAATGGCCCTTTTAAAGTGTATTAAACGTGGAGCTCCAGCTCAACACGTCTGGCCTTGTCAGTTGCTAGCCACGCCCCCCATATATCTTTTTTAAGTGATCTGAAAGTCTATGAATTGTGACTCCCTTCCTAATGTTTGAGGTGTGTTCTTGAGTTCTGAATTTCAGTGCTCTCTTGGTCCTTTTTAAATAAAATAAGTTGCATGAGCAATAGATTAAGTATGCAACAAAAGGACAGTTGTAAGTAAAAATCTTTAATTGTATAGGAATTCCCTGAAGAACCCTTAAATTCATGTTTATTCATATGAATAAATTGACAGATACTACATCTTGGCATTCAAAATGTGAACATTCCCTTTAGATTAAACACACCAGGGCCCCTATTCAATTGCAAGAGTTAAAGAGCGATTCAATTGATCAAACCCGCAGCTACCTGGCCGAAAGCCTAAACCGTAAACCATGCACCCGTAAGTAGCATTTCATGACATGATCATGATTAATTAAGCAAAGCCGTAACTACCGATTTAGAAACATCCAATAGTAAATTAGACAGTCATCATAACGTCAGTAAAACATGGAGGTTAACCACAATCAATTAGCGTTTAGAAGTCCGATATGCGATGGGACTTTCAATCCGGCAATGTACAAAATAATTAAAATGAATGACCATATTGTTCTAGTCCATGTGGGTGGCCTGGTTTGTATTAACTCCTCGATTGCCGAGATTGATATAACACAGAAATGAAACCTTTCTAAAAAAAAAAAATTTATTGCCGATTTGCGAGCTTGAGACTGCTGTGCAATCAATTCTAATGTTTTTCATCACTTTCCCCGTCTTTTAAAGTGCAGTGCTGATTTTTTATTTGCATTTACAGTGCTATGATCAGGTGTTTAACCCCCTTGCGAATTCTATCTGGTATTCGTAGGATTTTCTTTATAATTACCGGGTGTGAAAACATTTGCGGGCTTGCATAATTGTAGCAATTGAATAGTGATTTGCGATTGTAACATTTACAGGCTTGAAAGATCAAAGGCTTAGCTGGGTTGGGAGTTACAAATTTGACAACCGCAGGGATTTTCAGCCTGTAACCCACAAATTGTTTACTGATAGCTAAAAGATGACAATTGAATAGCAAATCAGTTTACAGTCTTCGGTAACCGACAATTTAATAGGGGCCAAGGTCTATTTGATATATTTTTTTAAGCAAACTATGAGCTAGCTGATTTTTCAAATTGAGCCCCTTTCTATATGGTACTTTTGGAAAGTCAAATATACATCAAGAGGTCATCTTTCTGTAATACATGCCAATATTTTAGGAAAATCTTTTTCACTCACCAAGCATTGTCGCTATATGTTCTTAGAAACGTAACCAACTCTTGAAAATCATTGGTAGGTTCTGTTATTAAATCTCCAATATTTTTACTCATGGTCTTACTAGCAGCTATCGTATTCTCATAATTCTTTTTTATTTTTCATTCAGATTTAAGAACTTAATTCTATCTGTGTCTTCTACAATTTCATTCTTGTAGTTTTTCTCCAGAACTTTTTTTTTAAGAATTTTAGATTCTTGTAAGAAATCCTAATCTCAGGTCCACTTGTGTCTAATTGTCTGCAATTGTGCCTTACGTAATGTTGTCTATCTATGTTTTATAAACAAGAAGGGGTGGGAGGGACAAGCACAAAGCCAAACCAATCGTAAACAATGTACATCAAGGTTTATTATAGCAAATAATTAAAACCATTACACTCACATTCAATATGATATCAATTCACATTATAGACGTTATGAGATGTCACAGATATTGTTCTGTCGTCCTTATGTTGCTTGGTGTTTTTAATCCAGACTGCCCAATGTTTAGTGTCTCAATAGTCCAATATCCAATATATCAATTGTTACAGGGATACTTTTACAATTAAAGAGAGAAAACAAATAATACAAACTGTCTTAGTGCTTCAGTGTACACACACAGATCCAGACCTCACTCCCCAGACTGAAACATCTATTGTTGAGGTTAGGAAGCCTCACATAAGATGCTCCAATATTAGTGAGTTTAGGGTCAGCACAAATGACAATTCATATAATGTTTGCTCTAATCTTATAATGGTGGATCCAATTGATACCCATCTATGGAGCCTCTCACATCAGGAAAAAATAGGACCAATATGGTGAAAATAGGTAAAATAGCAGCAACAATAAAATACAAATTGATATTATAATCAAAGATACAAAGATCAAATTGGATCCTACCAATCTATATATTTTATAATAGCAACTTCTAGCTTCTATATTTTCAATGCACTCTACACTATTTTAATATGAATCTTCGCGTCATGATGGAACACAATCTTATTTTGTTGCATATTACGCGTGAACTATAAATGTAAAAACAAATAATTCAACAATGTACATTCTCTAGGTGATGTGATCTGCTGAGGAGCACAGACCATAAATGTAAATGGCACCGCTTAGATCTCATCTGCATTTTGAATGGATCTTGAACAACGACTTGTACTTTTGACCCAACACAGTGAACAAAATCAATTTTAAGGCAGCTTTCGCTTCCCACAAACATGGAGGAGTAACTGACAAACTAGGCAAGTTAGATGACTTCTACATAGATAGTTAATATAAAAGAAACATTTAAACACACAGATAAACAAAGGGATTAGGCACTTCTTTACTACAATATTGCACTATTGATATCCTTTATGGAATATTAAATGCAAGGTGAGAATATAAATCTAAAAAATGAAATTGTATTAATATTCCTAATTCAATTTGCCAGTTTATTTAGTACGCAGTAGCAAAAGACTAAAAAATAAAAATATCTAAGCCTCCATCAATATGGGATCTGCAGTGGTTAAAATCAAAACAAAGTGCTCCTTCAGTTACATCTAAATCTTTCTCTGTAACCCCATAATCTATAATTGAAAGATTAGTACAATGTATACAAAAGACTATTAGGAAGATGTAAGTGTCTAAGACTCACAAGGGGTTCCTCCTAATTGGAAGGTGCAGATTTGCCCCAAATCTAGCTGATAGCTCTACTACATTAGTATAGATTACACTCATAGATCTGCAGAGTTATTTCCAATTAATATAAAAATCACTAAACCTGATAATGTGTAAAACATTTTTAGAAAAATAAATAAATAAATAAAGCTTTTGCATTTTTATATTTTGTACCAAATTATTATTTACCACAAGCATCCATTTTCTTATGTCCGCTGATTCTGCCTGTTACTTTCCTGTGCCGCATTACACTGGGCATATATATGCTTCCTGTGAAATCAGAGTCTCCTCCCACCTCAGGAAGATGATCAGACTAGGAATAAAATGGTCGATCCCACAGCAGCAATATTGCATATAAAAGGTAATATGTGTTATTTTATTTTACATTTTAAGAATATTTTTAAATATAAGATCACTGAAATTATTTAAAATAAAATAAAATGTGCTCTTTATTTTAATCAGACCCCTACCACCCCAGATGAGTTAAAAAGACAGTGTATTTTCATGTTAAACTTTTTTTTAGTGCATCATTAACTAACATAAAAAATAGCAGGAGAGCAAAGTTTTATCCAAATGGATTTTCCTTGTATATAAATAGTTAAGATCTCCAGTTCTAAAAATAGAACAGATACACCACATCTTCCAGCATACTTTGTATTCTAAACCATTTGCCTTCTGAAGATTTCACTGGATTCCAGTCCAACCCTGTTGAAGATGTGTAAACCTTGGAATCTGCCATCAGTACTTCAGATAAGAGAAAAACGTAGGACAGTTGGTGGGCTGATATCCTAATGGCTGTCATAAAGGGTGACATCTTAAGAAGCCACAATACAATGTGTTAAGTGTAAACAGGAAAAAGGGAGGATCCATTGTCTTGTTCTGTAGAAACTAAGGAGCACAGATACTGCTCAATAGCTCGTTAGCGCTCACAGATTACTTATTTATACCTCTGCATGGTATGCAGAATTAGTTAAACTGGATTGCCAGATATGTATGGTTCTCCAGTATCTGGAAAAAAACGGCATCTCTTGAAACTACCTGTAAGTATGTCATTGATTTTGCATTTTCTGCAGCAAAAGTAAGATTCTGAAGTAGTACAAAGTGAGACTGCTTGGAAAAAAAGATTTGTGAAGATGTTGTATTTCCCTGTAGTTCATAGCTAGGTGAGTCAAGGGTCTGTCTGGAAAGGGAAGAGTTTGAACTGGACCATAATGAGCTTTCTACAGAGACTTCTATGGTCAAGTACCACAAACTTTGATATAGTTTCTAACAATTGTTCTTCATTGTTAGTCACTAAAACAGTCTTTCGAAAAAGTATTGCAGTTCCCAGGAAGCCAATCCATTGGTGAGCCATACACCCACTTAAATAAATCAAGTCGGTATCGAAGGACGACATAGAATATGTCATAAGGCACTGCCATATCTATAGGGATGTTATTCTGAATGTCTTCTGGAATGATACAGTCCTTGCAAGAGATATTGTCCTCTGACTCAAACTATCAGGGAAGTGCCTGATTGGATAAAAGTTCCCTCTTCCAGAGTGCTATTCTCCAGATAATAGGTCATCATCTGGAACAAGGATGGAGCTTCTAGCATTGCAAATGTAGAGTGTATTTCTTAAACCTTTGCAGTGCCTGTTTTTCATGCAAACAAAAACTTTATATGCTTTCATAAATGCAAATATATACAAACTTTGAAACTGGAAGAAAAACATTTGCAACTTTATCTATAAACAATGTATATGCAGATTTTCACCCAATGTAGCTCAAGCTAAAACCACATTTGACTGTGATTTTTAGGGTTCTGGTATGATTATATAAATATCTTGGGGAAAAGGAATGTTTTTTCGTATTTTATGTTCAAGAGACGGTGCATCCTTAATTAATTGGGGGTGGTTCGCAGGCCTTCACATACAGATCTCAGAACACAAACTGGAATACAAGGAGAGAGAAGCTCCTTCAGCTTCCTCATAGTGTGTAAGTTGGCCAAGCTGGAAATGTAAGCTGTAATTGGTGTGGAGTCTGCATAGGGCATGGAGAACAGGCATTTTTCGGACACATCCTGTGATGACTGAATGTAATGTAGCACTTTGTCTAGTACTGCAATTTAGAGGCTACTTGACACTCCATCAAGATCATTTAATAACCACAGTGGTTAAGTTTTATTTTTGTATTAGGTTATTTATCCTGACTATATTCTTCAGGAAACAAGGGAAAATCATCAGGCCAAGTAGATATGAAATAAAGAATACCCCCTGTGAATATGCAGTAAAGGTAAATAATACATTTAAGAGACTGAACATGGTCAATAGGTTTTCTGAAGAACAGAAGTTTGTTAAATTGTCCAGAAAACTGCAACAAAGAATATGCCCAAAAGAAAGAAAAGGAAAATGGCTGTCTGATGAGCCTTTGAAAGTAGCCCCAGGTAAGAAGGAAAGCTAAAGGTAGTAAAATAAATATATATAATATATATAAATATATAATAAAATATTTATTCAACTGAATGCAGAATTCCAGAGGATAGCAATTAGAGACAAGGAGACGTTATATAATGAGTAATGTAAAGAGATACAAGAAGAAAACACAATGGGAAAGTCAAGAGATCACTTCAAGAAAATTGGGGATCTTAAGGAAATCTTTCATGCCGAAGTGGTATGATAAAATAAAAAAATGGTAGGAACTTAAGAGAAGCAGATCAGATAAAGAAGAGGTGACAGGAAAACGCAAGTGATCTATACAGGAAGGATATTAACAGCATTGATAACATCTATTGGATGTCCACTGTGCTGGAGCCAGTCATCTTGAAGAGCAAAGTAAGATGGGCCCCAGGAAGCATGGCTGATAACAACATGATGATGCTATAAAAGTGTTACTTGCTTTATGCAAATAAATTTGGAAAAATCAACAGGTGCCACTGGACTTGAAAAAGTCAGTCTACATCCCAATCCCAAATATGGCAGTACAAAAGAAACATCCATTTCTCAAAGCAGATATTTTGTATGACAAGGAATGCAGAAAAAAGACCTGCTGTGGTTAACCTTTTTCCTTTGGATTCCTGTCAGCTGGGTAGGGGAACTAACAACATTTAGCTGGCATTAATGATCAAACAATTGCATTAATTTTACATGCCAGCAAGGTAATTCTTAAGATCCTGCAAGCTCGGCTTCAACAGTGTATGGATCTAGAACTACCAGATGTGCAAGCCGGCTTTTGCACAGGCACAAGAGAGCAAATTGACAATGTTTTTTCTGGGTACACTTTCAATCAGTTGCTACTCATGCAGCACTTATACACTCTGTTTGGCAAAGGACAGTCAGAGCTGTTTTCAATATGTAAAGCGTTTGCACCATAATTTTGGAAAACCCTGCATCTGGCACAACCACCTCCCTTAAACGATGTAAACCTGTATCTGCAGTCATTATTTCCGTTATAAGTGTTCACTCCAGCAGGTTCTCTAGTTCTAGTGCTTGCCTGCATTATTTTCCTGATGCCTGTTTGCCACTATGTCTTTTAATTATACCAACTTGCCAATGTGTCTATCTAAATCCCACTTTTTCTAGATCATGCTAGTTTGCCTGCAGATCCTGTATGATGTCCACCACTGTGCTATATATTAAGCTTGCCAGAGTATGTCAGCCTGCCTGCAGATCATCTGCTCTGTCCTCCACTGTCCTATATAATTATACCAGCTTGTCAGTATGCCTGCATTGCCTCCACTTGTGCTTGAGTGTGCCTATCTGAAGCCTGTGTTTTCAGGTGTATTATCCCTTGTTTCCCCTCAGATGAATTTCCTTTGGTTCTGATCTTAGTTTTGGACTTGTTCTTGCATGAACTCTGCCAGCCCTGAATTCTTCCCTGTCACAATTTATCTGGTTAATCCCTTGTTACCTTCAATTGTGGACACGTGGGTTCTTCTGACAACAATGCTAAGGCCAGTAGACCAGACCTTGCTCACCCCTGTACTCTGCCACCAAAGCGGCCACCAAAGAGTGGTTGCAGCCAAAAGATTAGTTGAAACACAATTAACATCAATGGTAGCTTTCTTTTTGATTAATAAAGTTGTTTATACTGATCTTTTTCAACTAATTATGATATCTGTCCATTATGTCAGCTAATATATTTAGCACATTACTATTTCTTATTAGCGACTCGCCCGTCAAAAAATGACGGCAATAAAATTGTAAGGCAGGTAATGCTGTTTGCCACAGAGAGTAAGTGTTTTGATCCTTCGGCGCTCATTGCAAGCCTCGCGATGAGCACCTTTGGCGCTCATCGCGTGGCTTGCAATGAGAGCCTTTGGCACTCATTGCGAGCCTCTTGGTTGGTGTATTTTTTGTTATCAGAGGTGCTTTTGCTCTTATTGTAAGGTCCACGCTGATCTCCTTTTGGCGCTTATTGCAAGCCTCTCTCCTGGTGTACTTTGTGTCCGATGAGCTCCGTTGGAGCTCCTTGTGAGGCGCACAGTGAACGTCTTTGTTGTTTATTGCGATACTGTGGTGTGTTTTTTGGGGGGTTTTCTGTATATTTTTTTTTATGATAATTAATTAATTAAATCATAAATTAATATACTGTATTGGTCCAAATATAAGCCGCACCCGCATATAAGCCGCACCTGTAAAATTCAATGGGAAAAAATAGAAAAAAGATAGTACTCAAGTATAAGCCGCACCCTTAAAATTAGAGAGAAAAAGACTCTCAGTCATTGCAAGAAACAGGCTTTCTAATTAGTACTGTAACTTTTTTTGCTATTCAATTGCTACAATAACGCAGTCTCAAGCACGCAAATCGGCACCCTTAACTCTCAATCGTGCGAATCAGCAGTAATTTTGCGAGGGTCTGCATTTGCGGTCCGAAAGTCGTACAGGGTTGTAGGGTTGAGCCCCTATGGCGCTCATCTCCACCAGCGCAAGGAGTCCGCAAACGTTAGCAACAACCCATATTGCTGAGAACTATATACGTGATAGTGGTGGCTTGCTTACATACCTTAGTTCACAGACAGAAATTTGTTTCATAGCACACACCTAAGGAGTAACTGTGAGATTGGCTAATTATTTACTTTATCCATGCAATCAGCCTGATGCTTTTCTATACCCTCTTTGTTCATTTTGGAGACTTAATGTGTGTATTTTGTTTGGGGGGTCAGATTTATATTATTTTTTAGGTTTGTGAGTTCAAGACTTTTCCACCCTTTCTTTCAGAGGAGACAATTCAATTGGCCGAATTGAGATCTGATGGCCCGGAAGTGAGGTCACAGGCAAATTTGCTATTCAATTGTCATTTTTTTGTGGGCTCAAATCGGGTTACGAGTTACGGGCTTGTGAAAATGGTGGTCATCAAACTCGTAACTTACACCCTCTAGAATCCTTTGATCTATCACTTTCGCAGGGCTAAAATCGCAAAGCCCTATTCAATTGCTCCAATTCCCCAAGCTTGCAAATGTACCCACAATCGTAAACCGCAAATGAAGGGCTGCTCGTAACACCCCGCCCCCCATACACTCCTAAATGAAATGCCCATGAAAATGTCCCGATCGGGACCCCCACAAGGTTCCCCACATTGACCCCCCTATGCTGCGGGGTCCCCACATTATCCCTTGCTGCGGGGATCCCATTCGGGACCCCTGCAGCATTTAAAAATGTACAAATCCCGCCACAGGTCTTGAATGGACCTTAAAGGTCCTTAAAGGACCCTCCCTACTATAGTAATTAACACTATCACTCATGGGGCTCTGTAAAGACCCCCATGAGCTTCTAATTAACCCAATCAGTCCCATAAGGGTCTACGACCCATATGGAACAATAATTAACCCTAACATTAACCCAATAAGTGCCATGAGGGTCCTCCAGGACCCTCATGACACTAAGTCTAAGCACTACCCTACACTACACTACTAGCCACCTCAATAAACTAATACATCTAAATTAACCCCACCTTTAAGTAATAACCCCCCTCTAACCAATTAACCCCTCCTCTAAGTAATAAACCCCCTCTAACTAATTAACCCCTCCTCTAAGTAATAAACCCCCTCTTACTAATTAACCTTATTTAACCCTCACCAAACCTAATTAATCCTATCACTAACCACTTAACCCTATCTAGACCCAGTTATCCCAATCTAGTGCTATTTAACAGTGACTGGACCTAGTTAACCATAACTGTACTTAATTACCCCTAAATGTACTAATTACCCCTAAATGTACCTAAAAAATCCTAAGTGTACCTATTTAACCCTAACTGGACCAAGTTAACCCTAACTGTACTCAGTAAACCTCTATCCTATTAATCCCCTCTACCCTATCCTATTAACCCCCCTCCTCTACCCTATCCTATTAACTCGATAGTGCTCAGTTAACTGTTCTGCTAAAATTCCTGATTTTAACTTTTTGCTATATTTCTTCAATCTATTCCCTGATTGCTTCATGGAATGAACCGTTCTTACCTGATTATCATATATTACCCTTTGCAGCTTTCTCATGACCATGGATTGACTGACAATATCTATTGCTTCTGGCCCTTATTTATTTATTTATGTATTTATTTCTTTATTTTGTTGCTCCTAAAGCAGGGAATTCTAAACTTCTTTCTGGTTTGATAGGTGTACAAGTAGAAAGTGGTATCTAAACATTAAGCTTGCTGAGAAACAGAAATAAAATAAATAATGTCAACAAAAACACAGCATTCAAAGACACTGATGTGACAAGTGGAGGAGCTAAAGAATGGAGGGCCCTTGTGGAAAAAAAAAGAATTGGGCCCCCCTCTTAGGGGCTGTAAAAACTGTTTTGCGCTGGGCTGTCCCGGGATCAAATCACTCAGTGCTCCTCCCCCAGACCCCTTTCCATAACTGCTTCCCTCCCGAAGATCCCTTCCCATAATAGTAAACCTTCCCAATACCCCTTTCCATAGCTGTTCCCCTACCCTTACCTCTTGCCAGTGAGAAGCTGCTCTGCTCCACTCTCCAGCAACATCCTCAACAGATATATAATCAGGTAAAAACCTGAAATTGTGGGAGGGTCCCTCTCCCCACTACACCTATTTAAACCCCACTCACCTGACACCAATCCAGTCAACCCACTCACCTCTCCCCTCTTTCACAACACTCCTTACTTTCCCTTGGCCCTCTTCTCAGGCCAAGATGACGTAGCTTTGGCCACACACCAGCTACCAGGGGAGAGGTCCCAGCTGAGCAGGGACATGCAAAGGTGCCCACAAATGCTTCATTCTTCAATCCATGGCCATTTTAAGCATGGCTTCTTTTAAGCTTGTGCCCGCTACATTACACAACTTTTATGCAAAACCAAGGTTGTATTATACTCAAGCTGGGAATCCTACCCATGCACAGTCGTTTGCAGGTTTCCGCCAATCACGTATATATATATATATATATATATATATATATATATATATATATATACAGTATATACACATATACAGCTATATAAGTATACTATCTCTATATAGCATCCAGCCCCTTTCAACATCTACTCCCTACATAGCACCCAATCAATGTCAGCAGCCATCCCATCTCAGCATCCATCCCCGCAAAGCACCCAACCCCTCTCAGCTCCCACCTGATATAGCACCCATCCCTATCTCCTTTGCTCGTCCCTAACAGAACCCATCCCCTGTACTTTGCTTTCAGTTTGGAGCCCCTGATCTCTTACCTTCTTCCCTGATACACATTCCCAGCATGCTTAACTGCTCCACACTGACATCTCTTGGAGCTTCAGTAGAAATGCTCTTTTTTAAACAGGCACACACCAACTTCATGCCTGTAGGGTTTGCAGACAAGGAGGAAGCCCAGGAGGGCTGGGGCGGGTTGGATCATGGTTGGGGGCTCCAGGACAAAAATTATTTTAAAAAACATTTACACAGCATTGGGCCTCCCCAGATGTGGGCTCTGGTGCACTGCACCTGCACCACTGGCAGACCAACCTCTGGATGTGACCATCTTAGACTCTCCAATTGTAATAAAAATGCCTTATGCAAAGGCCTGCATTCTTTTGCCCCAAGTCACTTTTTAACATTGACCATACATGTTTTCTCAAATAGATAGCCACTGAATCTTCATTCACTCTTAAATGGGAAAAACACAATAGTCAACTAGTAGAGCATTATTTTTTTTAATTAAATATTGAATTGCCATAGGGACGTTTAATTTAATATATATAGAGCTTTTGTACTAGCGGATAGGATGGTAGAAAGGCTGGAGGAGTTTTTAAACTAGTAGGTGGGGGGGAGGGACTAGATATAAGTAATGGGGTAGAAAGTGTAGAGGGTATAAGGGATGAATTAACAACTCATACGGGAGGGGCAGTATAGTCAATAGGGAGGTAGTACTAAGTAATTCAAGTACAGTGGCAGGCACTTCAGAACTACAGACTCATAACATAAGGTGTATGCTTGATAATGCCAGAAGCTTGCCAGGAAAAATGGGAGAGTTAGAATTATTAGTAATTAATGAAAAATGGGATTTAATAGGCATTACTGAAACGTGGTGGGATGAATTTCATGACTGGACTGTTAATCTGGATAGTTGTAACCTATTTAGGAAAGATAGAGGCAATGGTAAACGAGGAGGTGGGATTTGTCTGTATGTTAAGCCTGAATTTAAGCCTATAGTCAGAGAAGATATTTATGGTGGACCGAGTGATAGAGCTGAATGTTTGTGGGTAGAGTTAAATAGCAGAGCAGCAAATTCCAAAAGAAAATTAGTAGGAGTATGCTATAAATGCCCAAATATAGCTGAAAGTGAGGAAATACAATTATTGTTACAAATTGAAAATGCAGCTAAGCATGGTCAAGTTCTAATAATGGGAGATTTTAATTACCCTGAAATAAACTGGGTAAATGAGACCAGCAGTTCATCTAAGGGGAGCGGGTTCTTGAGTACACTCAGGGATCATTATCTGTCCCAGGTTATACAAGAGCCTACTGGAAATGAAGCTATCTTAGATTTACTCATCACAAATAATATTAATATAGTATCAAATGTTGGAATTGTGCAACCTTTGGGAAACAGTGATCACAACACAGTCTCATTTGAGATTGAATTAAAAAAACAACATTTTAAGGGGCCAACGAAAACTCTTAATTTTAAAAGGGCAGATTTTAACGGTCTAAGGGCAGCAATACAAAGTATAGAATGGGACAGAGAACTGTCGGGGAAAAACACTGACCATAAATGGACAACATTTAAATCTTTACTAAATATTCATACACATGAGCATATACCATGTGGGAATAAAAGTAAAAGGAGTAAATCCCATCCAATGTGGCTTAACAATGATTTAAAGATCAAGATACGGAGTAAAAAACAGGCATTTAAATTATACAAACAAGAGGGGACAAAGACTGCCTTACAGGAATACAAGGAAATCATCAAGGCTTGCAAAAGGGCAATTACATTGGCTAAAATAGAAAATGAAAAATTAATTGCAAAAGAGAGTAAGACTAACCCTAAATTATTTTTTAAGTATATTAATGGGAAGAAGGCGAGGAAGGAAGCTATAGGAACATTCCAATGTGACACAGGCCGTCTGATAATTAGTGATCAAGAAAAGGCAGATGAGCTAAATAGGTTCTTTTCCTCGGTATACACAAGGGAGGTACCAGTGGTTGGGACACGGCAACATAATGGGGCTACACTACCTTTGCCAAATAATTGGTTAACACAGGAAGTAATCCAAAAGAGGTTGGAAAACATAAATGTTAATAAAGCCCCGGGTCCTGATGGAATACATCCAAGGGTACTAAGGGAACTGGGTTCTGTAATAGCCAAACCATTATATTTAATTTTTCAAGATTCACTCAACACAGGGTCTCTACCAGATGACTGGAGAAAAGCTGTTGTGATACCTATATTTAAAAAGGGAGCAAGAGCAAATCCGGGGAATTATAGACCAGTGAGCCTCACTTCTGTAGTGGGGAAGCTTTTAGAAAGGTTATTAAGGGATAATATACAAGAATATGTCTATTTGAACAGGATTATAAGTAGGAGTCAACATGGATTTATGAGGTAGAGGTCATGTCAAACAAATCTAATTAGTTTCTATGAGGAGGTTAGTAGGAACCTGGATCAAGGCAACTCAGTGGATGTAGTCTTTTTGGATTTTGCAAAGGCTTTTGATACAGTGCCACATGGGAGACTACTGTGCAAACTAAGAGATACAGGAGTTGCAGTAAATATCTGCTCATGGATTGAGAGCTGGCTAAAAGACAGGAAGCAAAGGGTTGTTGTAAATGGAACATACTCCGATTGGACTAATGTGGTAAGTGGGGTTCCTCAGGGTTCAGTATTAGGTCCTCTCCTTTTTAACATATTTATTAATGACTTAGAGGTAGGATTGGAGTGTGGTGTCTCCATTTTCGCTGATGACATGAAGTTGTGCAAGGTAATTAAATCCGATAGTGATGTGCTTTCCCTCCAAAGGGATTTACATAAAATTGAGGAATGGGCATCTAAATGGCAGATGAGATTTAATACGAATAAATGTAAAGCTATGCATCTGGGAAGGAAAAATTGCCATGCAATGTATAATCTTAATGGAGCAAATCTAGGTTATCAGATATTGAAAGGGATTTGGGAGTGCTTGTGGACAACCACCTAGGTAACAGTGCTCAAAGCCAAGCAGCAGCTGCAAAGGCAAATAAAATATTAGCATGTATTAAGAAGGGAATAGAAGCCAGGGAAGCAAATATAATTCTGCCACTATACAAATCTCTAGTACGCCCTCATTTGAAATATGGAGTACAATTTTGGACACCACTTCATAAAAAGGACATTTTAGAGCGGGAAAAGGTACGGAGGAGGGCAACAAAACTAATAAGGGGAATGGAAGGGCTAAGTTATGAAGAAAGACTAACCAAATTAAACTTATTTTCTCTAGAAAAAAGTCGTCTAAGAGGAGATATGATTACCTTATATAAATACATTCAGGGTCAGTATAAAGATTTGTCAAGGGAGCTTTTTGTGCCAAGAGGTTTTCAACTGACAAGAGGACATCCCTTGAGATTAGAAGTAAAAAGATTCCACCTTAAAGAAAGAAAAGGGTTCTTCACAGTAAGGGTGGTTGCTGACAATCTGTTTTGATGTTGCTGGAGCATTAGTGGTGTGGAGCTGCTGTGTAAGCGTGATGAATGTGTGCAGTGTAATAGTGTGCGTGCGCGAGACCAACTTAGTTTCATCAGCAAAAATGGATACAATACTTTCCAGCCCTTCTGCTAAGTCATTAATAAATATGTTAAAAAGGAGAGGACTGAACCCTGAGGAACTCAGTTTATCAAATTAGTCCAATCTGAGCATGTTCCATTTACAACAACCCTTTGCTTACCGTCTTTTTGCCATCTCTCAATCCATAAGCAGATATTTACTGCAATTCCTGTATCCCTTAATTTGCAATTATCCCTTAATTTGCACAATAGTCTCCCATGTGGCCTTTGCAAAAATCCAAAGAAGGCTACATCCACTGAGTTGCTTTGATCCAAATTCCTACTAACCTCCTCATAGAAATTAATTAGATTAGTTTGACATTACCTATCCCTCATAAATCCATGTTGACTACTACTTATAATCTTGTTCAAACAGACATATTCATGTATACTATCACTTATTAACCCTTTTAAAAGCTTTTCCACTACATAAGTGAGGCTCACTTGTCTATAATTCCGCAGATTTGCTCTTGCTCCTTTCATAAATAGTTTTTTTTTTTTTTATTATTATTAACTTTTATTTGTAATGCGCTAACAGATTCTGTAGCACTATACAGGATATGAAAACAAGAAAAAGTACAATGTTAACAAACTGCAGAAAATGGAGAGCCCTGTTTTGAGCTTAGAATCTTTGTAGAAAGTGCTTTCTTCCAAAGCACCCTACAAGATTGGAAGCTCTCTACTTACAATCTAAAGGTAATGGAATAGACAGAAGCCAGGGCAGGAATAGACAGATAAGGAATGGCAAGAGTCAGGAAGGAAGTGAAGTTTACTTAGGTAGGAAGGCATGCAAAGTTAGAATGATTTTTCATTTAGAAGGAAAAGGAAATAATGTGATTGAAAGCCATTTGAGGTGAGTGGCTCTAGTAGGTAATATGTTACAGATAGTATAACGTGCAAATGGGAATGTAGGGTGAGGGGCCTTGGTTAGGAGATATATCTCCAGAAGCCAGCAGATGATTATGTTGGAGACATGATGTGGAAAAGTTGAGAAGAAGAGCTGGAGGAAAAGGCAGAAGGTTATGAGGATGAAAAAGACATTGTGTAAAGGATTCATTAGGAATAGTTAGAGGGTGTTGTTAATTGCTTAATTGATCTGGTGTAGGAAATCTGAGAGACTCAAAAAAAGAAGAGTGACAAGGGGCAGGTGGGTGAGGGGCAGGGGGGAGGGCAGTGGTTGCAGGATCAGAGAGAGAGACAGAGGCCCAGAGGTATTTTGGACACTGAAATAGAATATGAGAATGATGGACAATGTTATTTCACAGATAAGAAGCAATAGGTATCACTTCTGCTTTTTCATCTGGTACCGACCCTGTGGCGAGTGAATCTTGAAAATTTAGATATAATAGTTTGGCCAGAACCCAGTTCCCTCAGTACCCTTGGATGTATTCCATCAGGACCTGGGGCTTTTTTTAGCATTTCTTTTTTCCAACCTTTTTTGGATTTCTTTCTGCGTTACCCAGTTATTTGGTAGTATAGTGCCATTTTGTTGCTGTGTCCTTACCACTGGTACCTCCCTATGTTCCTATAGCTTCCTTCCTGGCCTTCTCCCCTTTAATATATTTTAAAAAGATTTTAGGGTTATTCTTACTCTATTTTGCAACTAAAATGTAATTTTTTTTTATTTTAGCCAGTCTAACAGCTCTTTTGCAAACCTTGTTGATTTTCTTGTTTTATATAATTTATATGCCTGTTTTTTACTCTGTATCTCAATCTTTAAATCACTGTTAAGCCACATTTGATGTGATCTATTCCTTTTAATTTTATTTCCACATGGTATATGGTGATAAGTATGTATATTTAGTAAAGATTTGAATGTTGTCCATGTATGTTCAGTATTTATAACTGCCCGTTCTTTGTCCCAGTCTATACTTTGTATGGCTGCCATTAGACTGTTAAAATCTACCCTTTTTAAATTAAGATTTTTTGTTGGCCCCTTACAGTTGTTTTTTTTAATTCAACCTCAAATGAGACTGTGTCGTGATCACTGTTTCCCAAAGGTTCCCCTATTTCAACATTTGGTACAATATCAATATTATTTGTAATACTATTTCAGTATTATCTGAACTACTGGTCTCACTCATCCAGTTAATCTCAGGGTAGTTAAAATCTCCCATTATTAGAACTTGACCATACTTAGCTGCATATAACAATATTTGCCTCACTTTCAGTAATATTTGGGGGTTTATAGCATACACCTAGTAATATTTTTTTTATATTGTTCCTCCGCTATTTTCCTCAATATAATCAGAGTCTTCTCTGGGGAATCCTGTCTTCTCATGATATGGCCAACATATTTGAACTCGATTTATTGGATCTTCTTGCAGTCAAGGGACTCTAAGGAGTTTTCTCCAACACCACAATTCAATGGTGTCAATTCTACAGTGCTCAGCCTTCTTCATGATCCAGGTCTCACATACATATGTTACTTTTGGGAATATCATAGTTCTAACTATGTGAATCATTGTTGATAGTGTAAAATCTTTGTTTTTAATAGCTTGTCCAGAGCTTTCATCTTCAGAAGCAAATGTCTTTTAATTTCATAGGTGCAGTCACAATCTACAGAGATCTTAGGACCAAGGAAAATAAAATCTGCCACTGCGTCCACTTCTTCCCCATCTATTCATAATTTTAACATTAAGCAGCAGGCCAGCTTTTGCACACTTTACTTTCACACTATTCAATAGGTCCTTTGGTTCCTCCTCACTTTCCCCCATCAAGGTAGTATAATTTGCATGTCTGAGGTTTTTTGATACTTTTATAGAACATCAAACAGAGAGAAAAGACACACTTATTCTCAGTAGAACAAACCCCAAAGAAAAAATAATTAATCAAAATCACTACATAACGTGTTAAAAGATAAACAGTTTTATTGAATATATTAAAAAATATGATTATGTCCATTAAAAACATAAAAAACTATCAAGATCGCTGTCTCAAACATCACCTTACTGTTTTATATTATAAATACATCAAACTAGGGATTAACGATTGTACCTAATTACAGGATATTGATACAATAAATCTATATGTAACAATCTATAAACAATCAAATTCACCCACAGAGAATCAGAGCGGCAAGCAGAACAAAGGGCCTGTGATTACCCCAACGTCCTGTAGTGACATTATGTGGGCAAGAATTGGAATGACATGTCCTTTGACAAAGTGGCTACAGGATCCAAAAGTCCCCTGGTCAGGAAAACAAATCTTCACAGTACATATACATAATAAAAACATTAATTCCATTCCCAGGATAATCTTTATACAACATTCAGGCTATCCAAACATTAAGACATATATTTGAGCAACATTTTCTTATTTTGCTTAAAACTTTACTTTTATTTATTCCTAAAATTCTTATAATAAAATCAGGACACATCAGGAGGGCTTAAATAAAGCAATTTTGTTTTCTGATGCTATGAATAAATCACTTTTATTATAGCACCTAAATTCTTATTTTGTGGAATACTTTACAAATAAATTGAATGGATTACTATTTTTTTTACGTGGATCAATGTTTCTATAAATTTATTTTACTTGATCAATATTTTTGATGTATTATAACGTAACTTCATTGTAATACTTTATTTCATAGACAGTCTCACACTTTTCTATTTGCATATTAGCTTACAATCCCCCACTGTCTGTTCATTTCACACTCCTTAATTCTTTATTGTGGAGTGCTTATAAATAAACTGGTTTATCAGCTTTAAATCTTATCTCTTTATCTTTGTCCCTTTTGTACTGAAATTCCAGATATTTGTGGATTCCACACCCGATTATTACTAGAACTTGTACATTTATCTCACCCAATTATACATTTTTGCTTTATATTGCTGCTCCTTTTCAATATAAGATAAGCTCTGCCTAGCTGAAACCTCATATACACCAGCTATGTTCTAATAAATACACATTTGTGCTTAACTATTTCATTTCCTTTGCTATCTAATATTCTGTCAAGCAAGTCTTCAATTCATATTGTAAATCAGCATTTGTTAGTAAGTTAGTTAGTAAGTTAGTTAGTTAGTTAGGGAGTTAGTTGTTTAGTCTCCCTCTGATTGCATCATAAGAAGCCAATGCTCGTTTCGACACAGTACAATGCCTGTGACAATGCTATCTGATACCTACAATGAAAAAGAAAACAAGTGGTCACACATGGAAAAATTACATTTACCCTATAAAAGGCTTACCTCCTGTGCACACAATAGCTGGTCCTAGAAGAAAAAGACTCAAAACGTGTGCGTAGGCCAGTCTGGAAGCACCATTTTACACTGATGAATCACCATTGGAATGGAGAAGCCATGGCAGTACTGTTTTTAAATTCAGTGCTGTCTTGAAGATATATTGATTGATCTTGGAATATATTTTTATACCTAATAAACGGTTTGTTATAAATTGATGATCTGTGTTATATTTATGATTGATCTAATTCATGTATGTTGGACTATTGGATAATATAATTCTTTGTACTTAAATAGTATCTTACAGCTCAGTTATTTCTCATTGGTCATATAACTTTTTTGGTTTATATATTTACTAGCGACTTGCCCGTCAAACAATGACGGTCAATAAAAATTAAATGTTGTGAAATTTGTTTGCAACACAAAATGAGTCACCTACATTTGTTCCCTTTTTTTTTTTCTAAAAATAAAAACACATTATTTATTTTAACTTTGTATTTTTTTAACTTTCAACTTATATTTCCCAAACATTAAACTTTGTAACATGCAACTTGTATATGAAACATTCGTTCAACATTTTGTTAACAATACTAACACTTTTCAATACATATTTATCACTGAGTAACTGCGGACTATATTAACTTAGAGTAAGTAAATTGTTTTAACAATAAAATGCTTTTTATCATTTGTAACATATTTGTTAAACTCTTGTTAAACTAAATTAGCATTGAATCCAGAGGAAGGCAAACAATAAAAACCCTCTATTGTAACTTGTCCAATTGCATCAAAGAGGGAAAAAAATGAATTCCTTCCTGACCCCATTAACTGGTGATCGGATTTCTCCCTGAATCAATACTTTGTCTTTAAATAATAAATTTCCAATTATTATTAAATACTTCAACTTTATACTACGGTAACAATACATATTTGACTATACCACATATATATTTACCAAACGTTTTAAACATTCCAAAAACACATATTTAACATCTGAAATTGTAACTTCAAACAATAACATTTAACTCTTGTAAATTATGAAAAAATCAGTGAATTGTTTTGTGGGGCCAATCATGTAAATATAAAACTTTGAACCGATTCCAATCTGTTTCAGGATATTTTTATTTTTATTTTTTTTTGTTTACATTTAGTTCATTCTCCAAATATCAGATATATTTTCATAAGTGAAATAGTGGTCCCCTATTTAAAGAGTCCCAGAGTACTTTAATTTAGTACTGGAAGTCAAACCACTGTTCTCTCTGTTTTTTTTGTCCATTCTTTAGATGTTTTTGTTGAAATATTGTTTTTGTGCAATCATATTGAGCCCCATCAAATGTTGGTATTAAAATGAAACCATTGTCCTCTAGCTTTCCAACACCTCATAGTAGACAATGTTTTTGGTGTAAACACATCCATCGTCCAATAAATGACCTTGAGTTTCGTTTTCTTCAACATGCACTTTAATTTATTTTGGATTAGTGCACCTTGAAAAAGCCACATAGAGTTGTCCATGTGCAAAAACTGGTTCCTTTAAAAAAATCCCAACTGACTTAAAAGTTTGTCCTTGGGATTTATTGATGGTCATAGCAAATGCCATGATAACTGGAAATTGTCTCCGTTGAAGGACAAAGGGCAAACCACTCTCACTTGGAGCTAAATCAATTCTTGGTATAAAAACTCGTTCACCTTTATGGGTACCAGTTATAATTTCTGCATGTATAAAATGATCTTTTAACTCATGCACAATTAATCGGGTCCCATTACAAAGTCCTTTTTTTGGATTCATATTTCGCAATAACATAACAATTGCGCCTTTTTTCAATTGTAAAATATGTGGGGGCATTCCAGACGGTGTTAACGAATTAATAAATTCGATACTAAAATTCGATTCACTGTCTTTATCATCTGACAGAATAGAATCTGCACTGTAATAATTATTTTGTGCTGCATTGATGTATTTTAAAATTTCGTTATTTACATTCAAGGCATCGATATTTTTTGATGTTAATATTACTTTGTTTGCAATGTCTGTGTAATCCTCATTATTAAGAGTGTTTAGAAATATGGCTGATATGAGTGATTCATTGCAAACCATTTCTGATGGAATTTCAATGGTATCATTTGGTAAATGCTGTATTTCTGGATGTTTTCCATCTCCGATTTTAATGAGCCAGTCGTTGAATTCATTTTGGCCTTCAGATCTCATATTTAATTCTAATTTGAGATGTGTAAATATTTGCCACAGTTTACTGGTCTTGATACATGTTTCAATGATCTCTGTTCTATTTCCGTGTGGCACAACAGGCAATGTTTGCCTAAAATCGCCTCCTAACAGCATCACCTTTCCACCAAAAGGCAACGTATTATCCATTACTTCTTTTAAGAATCTGGCAATACATTGCAGTGCATGACATGACATCATTGTTGCCTCATCTATGATAATTAGTTTAGTTAGTTTGAATTTTTTTGCTTGTATGGAATTGAGTCGAATATCTGACACTGATGTTTCCAAAATGGGAACTGGCAGCTTAAATCCACTATGCACAGTTCTACCACCATCTAACAAAAGTGCAGCAATTCCAGTTGTTGCAAATGGCATAGCTATCTGACCCTGTGATCGAATATAACTCATCAAACAATTGTACAGATAAGTTTTTCCTGATCCACCAGGTCCGTCTAGATAGAAATACCGCTCTTTGACCATTTCATCATCTGTAGCATTTGTGATGGCATGAAATGCTTCTAACTGTAAAGTATTTAAAGTTGCCAGTTTTTCTTGGGTTTTTTGTTTTTGAAGCTCAGTGTCATAATCATCAAAATTGATGTCATCTATAAGTCCTGGATCAGGTAAATTAAAACTTGCACAATTTAATCCATGAGCCAACAATATTTCTTGGATTTCCATCAATGTTTTTAACAGAGCTATTGGTTCTCTGTAACGTTTCAAGAAATCTTCTGACATGTTTAATTTAAATGTTTCCCACAAAGTGAAAGCATCAGGTACATTGCAAAATATATAAATTAATGCAAATTGTTGTCTCATTTGCTTAGGCATTTGACATAGTGCTGCTTCTTCCAGACACCTCTCCCATTCTGTATCATCAGCTATGAAATTTTGATGTCTTGCAGCTAATAGGAATGTATCATAAACTATGTCATTCACTGTACGTAAATGCTCAAAACTCTGTGCACCGGGAACATGTAGCAGAAGTAATCTTAAGCTGAAACGTTCAATATCCCTTGGACTGACGGTATAAATGCGTGGTATGATTTTATGAGTATCTCTTCTTCGTTGTCGCCATAGACCATTTACAAATGCATAGTGATATGGTATCTCTATGTATAAAAATTGTCTGGCCTGCGTATCCTGACAGTTTAATTTAAACCACGCAGTAAGCATAGTATCTCTGTCTTCACTTTGATATAATGCAGATCATTCATTTCCTTGAGTAAAGCAAACCATCTGACTTTGAGGCAAATGTACAGCTAAACGATAGATAGCATGTGACCGATCATGCATCTCAAATTTCAAAAGGCGCCACATTGCTTCAGGAGCACTCACATACCGAGCATCTAAATAATTTGATAGTTCATCATGTAAAATTGGATTTTCGTTTTCATTTCCAACACCTTGTACAACAACAGTAGCTGCATCATATCCTTTGTATATATATTTATACACATACTTAATTGATTTAATTGAAGTGCAAGCTTCCACATTGATGTGTGCATTGTACTTAATGAGCAAATGTGGATTGTATGGAACGACAAATCTATTATCAACCTTTTGGCCACGGATAATAGCTGTTTGTCCTTGTGTTCTTTTATACAAAGGATATCCATCACAATTTGCATAAGTTTCCAGTTGAAATTGTTTTGGAAATTCTTTAGTACATTTTTTATTTTCCATACATGGTGAATTTGGATTCATTTCTCCACATGGGCCATGAATCATTCTATGTGTAACAATCTCCCAAAGTTTTTTATATTTTTCTTGGTCTGGCAATTCTGCACAAATTACTGAATCCACTCTCTCTGCAGTGTTCAACTTGTCTTTTTCCTGCAGTATTAAAAGTATGTGAGCATGTGGCAATCCCCTTTTTTGAAATTCAATGGTGTAAACATAAGCCACACATTGTCCAAATAAGTGTGCTTTAGTGATATCATGAATTAATGAATTGAGTTTGATTTTAAATACTCTTGCCACTAAATCTGGTCGGTCAGTAGTACTTTGTCCCAGATTCAAATTTTCCTTGATCTCTGGCCATTGTGAATGTAATAAATAAATCTGGTTTTCCAAATTTTGTAACAATAGCCATGGCATCATTATACCTTTCTCGCATATTGCGAGGAGATCCTTGGAAAGAGGATGGCAAAATAATTGCTCTTCCAGCTGGAATGTCTCTGTTGGAAGCTAAATCTGCCACATAATCCATTAATCCACAATACTGTTCTACTCGTAATTTATTTTGTTGATATTTAATAACATTTAGATTATTGGCTTCAACTTATAAATATGAATCAATAATCCATTGTTGAGTGAGTTTTCCTCCATGTAAAATTGGATTAAAACAATCACGGATAGCAGTTTGTGCCACTTTATATTCCAGCATGGAAATATTAGATCTAATACGAAGTTTAGTATTGGGATAACTTTCCAATTGTAATTTTGGTTCCCATCCTGGTTCCCCATTTGGAAAGAAAATGGGATATGTCATTGGATCTAAATTACAGCTTAATATATTAATGTTGATAAATGGTTGTTCTTCATTGCGTGGATATATTCTAATATCCCGCTGAAAAGGTGGTTCACCATCTTCATTTTTAAACACCATGGCAACCTCGTTTACAGTAGTAAATTATATCTTCTTTGATCAGTGTTGCGATCTCTTTTTAACACCACATTGACTCTTGGTGTAGGCAATTGATGTCTTTGAGCATGTTCCTGTTGTTCTTTTTCAAGCTGTGCTAATTGTTTGTATGCTTGACTATATGGTTTTTTTCCCATAATTTTTTCAAGCTGTTCAAAGACTATGCGCAAACACTGTCTATTTTCTGAAAGTGTCATTCTTTTTTCCACAGCTTCCATTGTATCTAAGACATATAACTGTGCAAATTTCCTTTGCTGTCCTTCTTGTGGGTGTAAATGTAAAGTTCCGTGGTATATTTGACCTTGAACTCTGAAACAGTAAGGACCATGTCCTGGTACATTTTCTGCTAATGTTGCACCCATTGAAGCGAATTAAATTGCACTGTTATAAGACCTTATGTTTTGTTTGAAATTATCATAATTTGGAAATGTTGGATCACTCATAATGCATTCTAAATAATATGGAAATGGGTGTCTTACTGGAAGTTTCACCTTTCCTTTCTGACAGCAACTAATGAAATTTCCGTCAGTAGGTCTTTCCTTTATAAAATGATAGGCCCCACAAAGCTGACAAACCACAGTAAGTAACCCACAATAATGAGTATCTACTTGTACTGCAGTAGTAAACACATTATCATGCATTTCTTCAACATAAATATCAGACCCACTTTCTATATGTACATTTTTTTCTTGTGTTTCTACATTTAAGTCATTCTGCAAAATAGAGTCATTGGACAATGGTTCACAGAGATGTTTTTGTTTACTTTTACGTTTCTTTGAAGCCCTAACACACTCACTTGCGGCTTTCTTACTTATCTTTCTTTTATTTAAAAATCTCTGTCGATCTTCTTCTCGCAAGCGTTGTGAAGTTTCCGGTGTCTGAGCATCTCTCCACCTTTGCTTCCTTTCCCTTGCCAATCTTCTTTTGCGTTCAATTTTGTCTTCTCCATTGTCCGCCATTTTAATCTGTAATTTTAAATAGAGATGTAATTATTGTTTGTTCTTTGTTTTATATACATTTTTTTTCCGATTTGTACTTTTAGATTAAAGTAGATGCTTAAACTAATAAAACATTTTCAATTGTTGCACTTTAGTCTGAAAGAAATGAAACCATTTTTCAAAGTATTTTATTCACATATATGAAATTGGAAATAGCTGCACATATCCATCTTTATATTACTAATCTTTCAATGACATTCCTTCTTGATTGAATTCACAGCATACCATCCTTTTATTTTTTTGCAAGTGTTTAAAGCTTCTTCTTTTCTTTAAATATTATTATTACTTAGTATCTTTTCAACTTTTTTAAAGTTTTAACTAAATATCATAAATTAATGACTCAATAAGTACTATCCATTTTCAATCACTGTAAATTTTCACCAAAAATATATTACATAGGGCCTCATTCAATTGCGATTTTGCCAATTGAATAGGGCTCTATATAAGAACAGAGCATATTTTTTTTACATACATTTTTAGTTAGTGAAGACCTTGCTTTTGGATAAAAGTTCACTAACTAAAAACTTGTGTAAAAAAATATGCTATGTGCTTATATAGAGCCTTATTCAATTGGCCAAATCGCAATTGAATGAGGCTCATAGCCTTTTTCTATGCGTCACTACAAAATAACATTTTATACCTGTGAAGATGATGTTGATGTTATTCAAAGGCTGCAAACGTCACACTGTCTGTTTATTCCCTTGCAGATCCGAATAAACTGTAAAATGAAATAGATAATATTTTTAAACTTTTGCTTCATCAATATCATTAAATTAACATCAACAGACATATATTTGTCTACATTAAAAACATAATCTTTTTTAATATTTTGCCATAGTAATATAATTAAAATTCTATACCTGTCCAAATGATCTTTATGATGTTCAATGTGTGCAAACGTCACTATCTCTGGTCATTCACGTAGAATTCACTGCAATTATACAAAATAGTAAAATTAATGTATAATATGTTACTTCATCTGTATTAATCAATGAGGCTTAACATACCTATTTTGCATAGATTAAAAACATGAAATAAATATATCAATAAATCAACATGAACACACATATGAAAGCATAGATTATAAACATACACTCAATATTACTGTTAGTCTTTAAATAAGATTCAATGAATGTGTATTAATATTAAATTAATGTCTGACTAAATATAACATCAACACATAAGCATGTTCCCTTTTTTTTTTTTTTTAGGGTGGTATACAAAATATATAAGAACTGAATTATTTAAATAATGTACATACATTAATAATTAATTAATCAACGTGTTCCATTTTTTATGCACATTCTTAAACGTTAACCTTTTTTAATATTAATGATTAGTAATGAATGTTATTTACAATTCTTACCCACAGGTAATCACGACATATCCCAAAATAGTTCTTAAATTAATGTACATTAATAATTAATGAATCAATGTATTCCTAATTAATTAATGTACATTATGAATGTTATTAACAATAGTTTCACACAGGTAATCACGACATATAACAAAATAATTGTTAAATTAATGTACATTAATAATTAATTAATAAATATGTTTTTTTTTTATTGACATTTTTAATTTTGATATTAATAATTAATTAATTAATGTACATTATGAATGTTATTCACAATTGTTTCACACAGGTAAGCACAATATTATTTTTATATTAATTACATTTATTATTTATTATTTATTAATTAAGTACCAATTTATTAATTAATAATTATAAATAATAAGCACAATATTACTTTTCTATTAATTACATTTCTTATCTATTATTTATTAAGTAAGTACCAATTTATTAATTAATAATTATAAATAATATATTTACTTTTTTTAATGTAATAATGCTGAAGCAGTATACTGAAGAGCTAACAATCTCTTGCGATTTGCCAGCATCAAAAAACATCCAGTCAGACTGTCATCACCTGAGGAGAAAGTGTCAATCATGTGTGAAATGTGCCCTATATATAGGGTTTGTGCGCGAGACAAATTCATAGTTTTAGGCGGGAAATCCGCAGTTGCGCGAGCCAAATGCGTTGTTTTCGGCGGGAAATTCTATGTGGCGCGAGCCAAAGGCGGGAATTCTGTGTTAATGCGTAAATCGGTAATATCGTTTCGTAAAATGTACTCGCTACTGTCTTTTTACTCATTGCGGGGTTAATCCGCATCCTTTATCTCGTTGTTTTTCAAACACATACGTCTGTGGCTGTGTTTTACGCAGTTCGTAGTAGTATAGCCTCGTTTTCATTTTTTTCGGCGGCCATTTTTTTCTCTCTTAGCCGATTTTCGATCTTTGTAACTCGGCTAAATCGATCTAAATTGCAGTTCCAACTCACCTCCAGACGTCCTGCCTGGTTCCCCATGCTGTAAGTGACCTTTGTTTTATTTTTTTGTGTGTATTTAGTGTTTTTTTACTGTTTTTGTTAGGCCGCTTATCTCATAATTTTTTGTGCTACGGTTTAATAGCTCGCCTCGCTACGCGAGGCTCGCCTGCAATGAGCGCCTGCGGCGCTCATTGCCAAAGTCCTACGATGTAACGCGCTCATTGCCAAAGTGGTGCGATGTTCACCTTATTAATTTCTTAGTGTAGTAGTAGAGTAGGGTTCCTGATATTTAGGAGGTTAGTTACAAGCCCCTAAGTGCCACCACAATAGTGTCTAGTAGCACTTTTTAGTTTTTGTTAGGTAGGAGGTGAATGTAGTTTTTGAGATTTGTTGAGGTGGCAAGCAGGGTCCCAAGTTCTGCCACAAGCGATAGTAGGGATTCTGTGTACATTTTCTTATTTGAAGTATATAATATAATATTTATTATTAGCACCTTTAATGTTTTTCGGAGCATTTATATATATATATATATATATATATATATATATATATATATATATATATATTTGTTATACATTTAAATCTAATTTCAATTAAGGTTCCCTGGGGGTCCAGTGGTTAGGATTTGGTGCTTTCACCGCTGCGACCTGGCTTGAATTGCAGTCCAGGGACCAAAAGATCACACCGCCAAGAAGCCATGCAGGGTTTGGCGTGGTCACTACTTGGATGGGAGAGCATCTCGGAATACCAGGAGTTGTTTGCTGTGGCCCACTGGAGAAGGAACTGGCAACTCACTCCAGTATCTCTGCCATGAATACCAAGCGATTCCGCATGCTGTATTATTGTCCATGGGGTCACGGAAAGCCGGACACGAGTGAACGATGCATAACAAAGGAATGTTGTTTAATTGAGACAGTGCCCTTGGTTATGTTTTTATTCAACATAATCATATGTTTTAATATATTCAATACAACTCTGTTTATTTTTTAACACGTGATGTAGTGATTATGATTAATTATTTTTCTCTTTGGGGTTTGTCCTACCGATAGAGTGTCTTTTCTCTCTGTTTGATGTTTTATATTGTGTTACACTCTTTCAGTAGTAAATACTTTACATGTGGTGGCAATCTATGTCCATTTATAAACAAAGATAGTTAAACTACTGTTTGCTGTATTATATATATATATATATATATATATATATATATACTAGCGAATTGCCCGTCAAAAAATGACGGCAATGAAATTGTAAATGAGCTAATGCTGTCGGGTGTATAATAATACATTAATAAATTAATATACTTTACCTATTTTTAAGTAATATATGCAGGAAGCATTGTGTTGAAGAGCTGGCAATCTGTTTTGATGTTGCTGCAGCATTAGTGGTGTGGAGCTGCTGTGTAAGCGTGATGAATGTGTGCAGTGTAATAGTGTGCGTGCGCGAGACCAAACCGTTAGCGTAGTCGTGTACTTCCGCATTGGCGTAAAATGGCGAGTAATGTGTGGTATACGTCTGTATCGGAATATCCGTAGGTGTTTTGTGGTGTTTTGCGAGTTTCTTGTGGTGTTTTGCGAGTTTAGAGTGCTGTAGCCTCGTTTTCGTTTTGTTCGGCGGCCATTTTGTCTCTCGCTTAGAGAATTTTTTTAGTGTCTAAACTCTTTTGAGGTCTAACTTCATTTTTTGAGGTCCTGGATGCCCCCTCTTGCTGTAGATAAGCTTTTTATGTATGTGTTGTGTGTATTTATTGTGTTTTTAATTTTTTCATGTTCGCGGGTTGCAGACGATTTTTGCGAGGTCGTAATGTGTGGTAATGTGTGTCGTATGTTGTTTGCGTTCCGATATAAAGTTTGCGAGTGTCGCAGTTGCTGGCATGGAGCGCCTTCGGCGCCGTGTGTCGTATGTTTTTTGTGTTCCGACGTAAAGTTTGCGAGGGTCGCAGTTGCTGGCAAGGAGCGCCTTCGGCGCTCCTTGCCAGCAACTGGGGCCCTCGCTATGCGAGGGCCGTGTCTTGCTATGCGAGCCCGCAAGCGTTAGCAACAACTCGTATGCTCACAACTTATATAATAATTTACACATAGCAGGGAAAAAGTGCACGTATGCTTTTAATATATTGTAATCCACCTTAAGTGAACTGAAGAGGAGAGAGGCAGGGGTGGGACTTTGTCTGAATGCTGGTCCCAGAGGATACAGGATCTGATGGGATGCTGAATCTCTTATTACAGTAGCACTGCATGAGATAATTTACACATAGCAGAGAAAAAGTGCATGTATGCTTCAATATATAGAAATCCACCTTAAGTGAACAGCAGAGGAGAGAGGCCCCTGCCTGATGTCATTAACAGATGCCGGCAGCTCACAGGGAGAAGACATGCTGCTAGGGAAGAGCAGCAGGAGGTGCTCACATCAGAGTAAGGAGAGGGGGGAAAGAAGGAGGATAACAGGGAGGGAGGATGATGATAAGGGGTGAGGAGGAGGATGATGTGGGAAAGGAGGGAGCATGTTGTCAAACTGCGAGTTGTCATCCTGCAAGGCCGCAAGTGTGACGACAACTCGCAGTTAGACAATTATAATATGTGATATATATATATATATTTTTTTTTTTATATTTATTTATATTTATATATATATATTAGAATTTTTAAGTTTATTTTCATTGCATTTATAACTTTAGGATATATGTTAAGGTTTCCCCCTGGAGTGAATTCCTATTAAACGCTTGTTTGTGGTTCAAATTTTGATACTTCTCCCAGCAGTATTGATTCCTGCTTTTTATTTGTCCAGCCCGGCTTTATGCATGATGTATTCCATGTATAAGTTGAATAAATAAGGTAATAATATACAACCTTATTGCACTCCTTTCCCAATCTTGAACAATTTGTATGTTCCATGTTCGGTTCTGACTGTGGCTTCTTGGTCCATATACAGATTCCTCAGAAGGCGATCTGGTACTCGTATCACTAGCCACATTTTATTGTAATCCACACAGTCAAAAGCTTTAGAATAGTCTATGAAGCAGAAGTAAATGTTTTTTTCTGGAACCCTCTTGTTTTATCTATTATCCAATGGACATTGGTAATTTAATCTCTTGTGCCTCTGCCTCTGTGGAAACCGGCTTGCACATCTGGTATTTTCTGGCCCATATATTATTGGAGTCAAGCTTGCATTACCTTGCTAGCATTTGAAATGAGTGCAATTGTTTGATAATTGGAGCATTCTTTAATACTGTCCTTTTTGTATTGAGATGTAGACTGATATTTTTCAGTTTACTGGCCACTGTTTAGATTTCCAAATGTGTTGGCATAATTTAAGCAACAATTTCAGAGCATCATCTTGTGAGCTTTTGAAAAGTTCAGCAGGGATTCCATCAACTCCTGCAGCCTTGTCATCAGCGAGTCATTCTAGGGGTCATCTCACTTCGGATCCTAGAGTCCATCTCACTTCACTCTCCAAGATGTCTGGCTCCAGATCATTAGACATATTATTGAGGTTATCAATACTGTTAAGATGGTTCCTGTAGAGATCTTCTGTGTATTGCTGCCACCACTTCTTTATATGATCTGTGTCTGTTAAGTCCCCACCATTTTTGTCCCCAATATTCTTGAAGAGATCTATCTACTTTCCCAATGTGATCTTCTTCTATCTTTTTACATTGGTCATTATAGAATGTCTCTGTGACGATCCAGGGGAAGGGGCCATTACTGCCCAGGGCCACCTACTAACTAACCCACGAGGACCTTTGCATTCTTGGAAATCTCAGCACCAGCACCCTGTTATCTGGCTTCTGTATCAGCAGGGTCTTTCCATCAGGAATCAGCACTTCCAGGATTCTCAGTAACCTTCCTGTGGTAGTGACCAGGACAAGTTACTTGCAGGGGGGAGATTGGATCAGTATTGCAGCCGCCAGGAGCAAATAAGAGAACATACCATCTCTATATGTCTCAGCAGTGAGCCGATTTATTTTTAGAAAGTCGAACAATATTTATAGGGGTTAGATACAGAGCGGTGTGTATATAACACAGCAATGACAGGGAGTGGCAGAAAAAAAACACAGGTGATTGACTCCACATGGGGTCTAATAGTCTGGCATCCTGTCTGGCACCTGTGAACAATAGGTTACAAGAGTACATTAACTTTATCTGGCAAACAATGGGACAAAGCAGATTACAATAAAATGGAAGTGTTTATGCACCAGTGGCTGGTGCTACTTAACACTGCTCCACAGTCTTGCATCTACCAGGGTCTGGACTGTTCTCCCACCCTCTCTATACTGGTGAGTTCCCAGCAATCCCTCTGATCTTGCCTGCTCTGTAGCGGACTGATCCCCAGGTACCTTTTTATTTCCTTCCTCCGCCTTATAGGGGTGTAGCTAACAGTCCATTTCCTCTGCTAGCTTATATGGGGAAGCATGGGGTAACGTCAAGTACTTGAACCAGGTCCCACCTGGGCTCACCTCCTAAAGCAGTTCCTTTTACTCTTTTTCCAAATCCATTTCTTTATGGACCAACAATTTGAGCAACCTTTCTTCTTCTGTCCCTGGGTCTATTTCCATTTCCTTTTGGCATCATGCCAATAGGATATCGCCAGAGCCCTCCCACTGGAGTGATGACACCAATCAGCCACCACCTCCTCCCCCCCACAGCACTGTGCTGGACTGTCTGCTACCACCACCACCCGACCCAACCACACCACCTCCAATACTGCAACACCCTCCAGCCTGGCCCCAGACCCTCCCCACTCCCACCCCACCACCTCCTCTCCATGTCACGCCCCAGGGACCTCCATCCCCAATATCAGGCCAGGCTATGCGTCAGCAGGTGGACTGTCTTCGGGGGATCCAGACCAGCATCTCTGCCATGCAGAGATAATGCGCAGCCTGGCAAGGCGCAATACAGAGGAGCGGAGGCACCACCTAATGTCCTACCTGGCCGGGCTGCTCAGGATTGGGGATGACCAGATTGCATTCCAGGGGGCAACAACAGAAGCCATGCGACATGCTCTGGTCCCCAGCCCCGTCTCCGGGGTAGGACATAGGGGCACTGAATATGTTTTAGCCTTCTCAACAGTGCCCCTCAGTGAAAATCTATTGGTCACAATGTTAACCTAATCTAGCCTGGCTACAGAGTCTTGGGTCTTGGCCTATGTGATGGTGATATTTTGTATGCATATGGCTACCTCCCATCACATGGTCCATAATCCTCTTCTCTGTGGATACGTAGGGTTCTGTTAAATATGTAACCAATTGATGCTCACTGAGGAATGCTGTTGGAAAGTGATGCTGCCGTCAATATAATTTTTTTAAGTCCTTATTTTGTAGGTTTTGTCTTTTTTTGTCTTTTTTTTTGTTATAGGTACCATTCAGGTCCATGAAGACATCTTCTGCATCTACAAGCATTGTGAAGGAAACTCATGGTGTGTAAGGTTTTCCCAATGCCTCTCAGGTAGACATTCCTTCAAGGACAGTCCACTTAACATGTAGCTCCCACAATCTTAAAGCTATCATATAGCGAGATATCTAAGACACGATTGTTCTTAACTGAAATGTAGAATAATACCGCTATGGCGGTGGACTTGCAAATTCTCACAATGGCATGTCAGTCAGCATTAATATGTGCAGTAGTGAAGCTAGTGGTCCTGACCTTAATATCAGTCTGAGAACAGATCCTCAGGTCTGATATAAGTAACAGTGAATCTGGCTGCTTACCTTTGAGCCCTCTCCGTATTAATGGGTATTTTCCCATATGGCTGATTATCCAGAGACCTAGCTAATATTTAGTAATGCTTGATGATGGGAATCAGGTGAGTTGGTATATTGTTACAGTATTTAGCACAGTACTGTACATGCCTGTTGATTTTTTTTTACTCCTCCTGCGCCGTTTTTTAGTTGACCACTTTTTTTCATATTTTTGTTTTGTCACCACACTGTATGTGTGAAACTGGATTGGATTACACAGTCCAGAGGTTGAATCATCTGTTTCATTTAGCAGATCTAGACAAGTTGTAAGTGCTATGCACATTAATGGTTTCTTCAATTAAATGGAGTGATTTCTGATGATCCTTTTTTTCATCAGATTCTGGCTACCCCCTGTAGGTATCCCCTTTTTACCACAAGCCTCTTGCTCTCCCGGGATCCATTTCTGATTGTGCTTTGTGTATGAAATAAAGCTTTGTTATACCGTTATGACCGTGTCAGTGTGTTTTCAATGATTGGGGTTATGGGACATCCACATACATCACATTTGTGTTACATTCCTAAATAAGTAAACTAATGAGCCCTAGTTACTATGCAATAGATCAATACATATAACAATAATAGTCATAATAGCATTAGATATCATATAGTAATATATTAATTATATATGATCAAAAACATGCAAAGTCCAATTAGTGATACTGTGGAGTATCAACTTTCCCCTGAGGGCCTGCTAACAATATGACAGGTCATACGGGAGTGGGTTGCCAGTTCCTTTCCTAGTGAACTGTGATTCGTCTGACATCTCTGCTATGACCTACCCACCTACAGTGGCCCTACATGGCATAGCTCACAGCTTCATTCAGGTATTCAAGCCCCTTCACCACCACCACCACTTAGCAATAAAGAAGGGGCCACACTACACCACACTAATCTACACTAACATATCAGGAAGTACCAAAAAAACACATCGAGGCTGTACAGAGGAACGTAGATCAACAGCCAACTCACCTCCATGAGGGGCAATCTCCGCCACGCCCATCATGGAAAGTACCATGCCATTGCTTGTTGCCATGTGCCAAGATGTATACTCATTATCATTTGATGACCTCCCATTAAGTGTTTTGCTATTCATCAATTTACATTAGTGTGGTGTATGTTCCCCTGGTCCCCTTCTGGATTGCTAAGTGGTGGTGGTGAAGGGGCTTGTGTACCTGAATGAATCTGTGAGCTATACCATGTAGGGCCACTGTAGGTGGGCACGTTATAGCAGAGAGGTCAGACAAATCCCAGTCTACTAGAGAAGGAACTGGCAACCCACTCCAGTATCATTGGTATGAAAACCTTGTGGATACGCACAGACAGAGATATTAGTAGGTGTGCTGCATTCCATAGGGTCACAGAGAGTTGGACACAACTGAGGGACTGAACAACCATATGTGAATTGTTCACCTGGTATTTTACTGTATATATGCCATGTGGCAGTGTAATATATCCACTATTAGTTGTCCCAATGTAGATGTGATGAGTTAAATGTATATGAGATGATCCTTGTATTTTTAGAGTCCACATTAGAGCCTCTGTGAGTGATAAAGGGTTAATATGTCAGCAATTTGCATGTATTTGTGTTGCAATTTAATAAGGTAGTGTGTCTTTAATAGCTTTCAGCATGTTGCAGCATGGCTTTTCATATTGGCATATGCATGATTAATACAACCTATGAGTAAAATAAAATTGTATTTTTTTGCTATATTTGATAGTTGGGAGTTGTTGTGCATGTAATTGTATGGCATTCTCATGTTTTAAATTGCATTGGTGTCTTTTTATTGTCATTTGCAGTGTTACAAACTAGTCAGTAAACCCTTTGCATGTCCTATTTGGAACCCGTAAGCTTTGGGGTGCTTACGGGTTTAACTATCGCCATTTTTTCAGGTCCGTAACTCATAAGCCGATTGGAGCCCGCAAAAAGGCGCCAATAGAATAGCAAAATAACTTGTGACTTGGATTTAACAAGGCTTGCAAAAAATCTATTAGATTGACTAAAATAGAAAATGAAAAGTTAATTACAAAGGAGAGTAATTTATGTTTGATATATTAGGAGCATTACAATGTGAAACATGCAGGCAGATAAATAGTGACCAGGAAAAGGCAGATGAGCTAAATAAGATATTTTCTTCTGTAAACACAAGGTAAGTTCCAGTGGTTGGAACACTGCAACAAAATCACTTTACACTACCTTCAACTTATATAACACTGGAAGAAATTCAAAAGAGAATAGATAAATGTTAATAAAGCACCAGGTCCTGGTGGAATTATCCAATGGTACTGAGACAACTGGGTTCTGTAATAACAAAATTATTATCACATTTTTCAAGACTCACCACAGGCCTGGTGCCCGATGGATGGAGAAAAGCAGAATGGATACCTTTATTTAAGAGGGGAGCACTGCTGCCTCGTAGAAAGCTAATTGATTGGCCAAGGACTGTTAAGAGGAGGGGGGTGGATTTTGAATAGAAGCCACAGATGGCCCTCATTGGGAGAGGACTGTCCAATCAGGCCCTGCACTAATTGGTCTACAAGGACACTGCCAGCTCCAAGGAAGCTCCAGGCCCCTGAGGCCTCTGGTTCCTATACCCTATTGTTCTGTTATACTGTGGTATTACGAACAGGGGCCAACTAGTCTGGCAGCGGTTTCTCACTGCTCCCTGATTGGTTGCTAACGCTAATTCTAAGCTAATCAGAGCATGGCCAATACAGGCCACCTACCTAAAGTTCCGCCTTCTAGGATGAGCAATTCAAAACCCCATGTTGCCGCTACCTCCTAATTGGCTCTTTGCGGACAAATCAGAAACAGTGAAGGCTTTTGATACGGTTCCACATGGGAGTCTATTTTGCAACAAAGGGATACAGGAATTTCAGCAAATATATGTTCATTGATTGAAATTTGGCTCAAAGACAGTAAGCAAAGGGTTGATGTAAATGGAACATACTCAGGTTGGACTGTAATAGTAAGTGGAATTCGTCAGGGTTCAGTGTTAGGTCCTCCCCTTTGTTACATATTTATTAATGACTTAGAAGTAGAGCTGGAAAGTATTATCTCCTTTGTTGCTGACAACTAATTTGTGTAAGGTAGTTAAATCAAATAATGATGTATTTTAACTGCAATGGAGCTAATACAAAGTAGAATAATTGGCAGCTACATAGCAGATGATATTTAACACAAATAAATGTAGCCTTATGCATTTCGGAAGGAAAATTAAGCATGCAAATTATCATTTTAATGGAGCACATCTAGGGGTATCGGAGATAGAATGGGATTTGGGAGTACTTGTGGACAACCACCTACGTAACAACATGCTCAATGCCAAGCAGCAACTGCAAAGGCAAGTAAAATATTAGCATGTATTAAAATTTGTATAGAAACAAGTGAAGCAAATATAATTCTGCCACAATATAAATCCCTAGTACTCCCTCATTTGTAATATGGAGCACGTTTGGGTACCACTTCATAAAAAGGATATTTAAGAGCTGGAAAAAGTACAGTGAAGGGCAACAAATAGATACATCCAAGGCTTTGTCAATTGAACATTTTGTGCCAAAAGGTTTTCAAATGACAAGAGGATATCTCTTGAGTTTTTAAGAAAAAAGATTCCACAGTAAAGAAATAAAAGAGTTCTTTACAGTAAGGCTGGTTAAACTGTGGAATTCTCTACTAAAGGAGTCTGTGACAGCAGATTCAGTAAAGGGGTTGTATATATCTTTGAATAAAAAGAGCATTCAGGGTTATCCTGAATAGCTAGAGGAGGAGCATTGATACAGGGAGTAATCCGTTTGCCAGTAACACGAGTCAGGAAGGAATTATTTTCCCCCCTTATAAAACAATTGAAAATGTTTTAATGTGGATCAAGTAACAATTAATCTACATATTACAAGAGTCAGAGCATATCTGATAAGGTTGAACTTCATGAACTTAAACTATTTTTTAACCTTAATTGCTACATATCTATGTATGCATTCCTCTCTTCCCGTCACATGAGTCATGTTATTGGTATGGACAGGGGCATATGAACTAGGGGGGTGGGGGGAATCCCGCTCAGATTATATGAACAGGGGACACAAAAAATAGCAAAATGAAACTTAATCATAGGGGAGTAGTATGTCTTTCTCATAAATATACATAATAACTTGGCATATAGACTATAAATATAAATATATATATATATATATATATATATATATATATATATATATATAAATATATAAATATATAGAGGAATAACCAGAGTATTGCAATCTATAGTGATATATTTTTTATTAGACAAACATATTTATAGGTTTCATGATGAGCTTTCGAGGGCATTACTCTCTTTGTCGAGTCAGAGGCAATACTGATTATTGATTCACACATACAGCAAAAAATTACAGGATTCACAAATAATGTTCTGTTCAGCAATCTGTGCAAGTGTGTGGGGGTGCCTACCAAAATAAGTAAATTGGGGTTGTAAATAGTTTCACGTCTAAGGAACCATAGAGCTGTAACCAAGCTCAGGAAGAAGGCAAAGAACAAAAAATTAAAAAATAAATAAACACACATATATACTTACAATCATGAATGTTAGAGGTTACAAGCAATTTTGGTAATGAGATAAAAATGCCATGGCTACATTAATTATTGCTAAAGAGCATAATCATTTCAATTTCAAATGTCTTTCTTTCCTTAGTGTTTTTAAAAAAAAAACTTTGAATATTTTAATTTTGAGATTTTTTATGGAGTGGTTATTCTGGGTGAAATTGTGTCTGACTGGGGTACAGTAGCTGTCCTCATTGTGTGTATTGATGGAATGTCTGTATAGATTCATCCTCATATGTAATTTCTGACTGGTTTCTCCAATGTAGCAGCCTTTCTTACATGCAGTACATTGTATCATTTAGACTACATTGGATGATGTACAAGAATATGACCCTCTGATGTTATAGGTCTTGTTGTTGTGTGTGGCTGTGTTCTCTTTGCAGTTGTGTTGACACCGATTTTTATTGCAAGGTTTTGTGCCATTTTCTGTATTTGTGAATCAATAATCAGTATTGCCTCTGACACGACAAAGAGATTAATGCTCTCGAAAGCTCGTCATGAAACCTATGAATATGTTTGTCCAATAAATATATGTAAATATCCATATTTAATATATATATATATATATATATATATATATATATATATATATATATATATATATATATATATATATGTCTTCGATCCCCTGCTGATTTTGAACGTTTGTACACTGACAAATAAATGATCAGTCTATAATTTTAATGGTAGGTGCATTTTAACAGAGAGATACAGAATAACAAAACAAAAAAAAACAAGAAAAACGCATGTCAAAGTTATAGATTGATTAGCAGGTCAATGAGTGAAGTAAGTATTTGATCCCCTATAAATTAGCAAGATTTCTGGCTCCCAGTTGTCTTTAATATAGGTAACGAGATGATTAGGAGCACTCTCTTAAAGGGAGTGTTCCTATTCTCAGCTTGTTACCTGTATAAAAGACACCTGTCCACAGAAGCAATCAATCAGATTCCAAAATCTCCACCATAGCCAAGACCAAAGAGCTGTCCAAGCATGTCAGGGACAAGATTGTAGACCTACACAAGGCTAGAATGTGCTACAAGACCATTGCTAAGCAGCTTGGTAAGAAGATAACAACAGTTGTGATTATTCGCAAATGGAAAAAACACAAAATAACTCAATGATCATAAGAATGGTGAAGAATCAGCCCAGATCGTAAAAGGGGGGATCTTGGTAATGATCTCAAGACAGCTGGGACCATAGTCACCAAGAAAACAATTGGTAACACACTATGCCGTGAAGGACTGAAACCCTGCAGCGCCTGCAAGGTTCCCCCTGCTCAAGAAAGCAAATGTACAGGCCCATCTGAAGTTTGCCAAGGAACATCTGAATGATTCAGAGGAGAACTGAGTGAAAGTGTTGTGGTCAGAGGAGACCAAAATCGTGCTCTTTGGCATCAACTCAACTTGCCATGTTTGGAGGAGGAGGAATGCTGCCTATGACCCCAAGAACACCATCCCCACCGTCAAACATGGAGGTGGAAACCTTATGATTTTGGGGTGTTTTTCTGTTAAGGGGGCCGGACAAATGCACCACATCAAAGGGACAATGGACGGGGCCATGTATCGTCAAATCTTGGGTGAGAACCTCCTTCCTTCAACCAGGGCATTGAAAATGGGTCGTGTATGGGTATTCCAGCATGACAATGACCCAAAACACACAGCCAAGGCAACAAAGGAGTGGTTCAAGAAGAAGCACATTAAGGTCCTGGAGGGAGCTGAAGGTTCCAGTTGCCAAACTTCAGCCTCAAAACCTTAATGACTTGAAGAGGATCTGCAAAGAGGAGTGGGACAACATCCCTCCTGAGATGTGTGCAAACCTGGTGGCCAACTACAAGAAATGTGATTGCCAACAATGGTTTTGCCACCAAGTACTAAGTTGAAGGGGTCAAATACGTATTTTACTCATTGACCTGCAAATTAATTTATAACTTTTTTGACATGTTATTCTGTCTCTCACTGTTAAAATACACCTACCATTAAAATTATAGACTGATCATTTCTTTGTCAGTGGAAAAAAGTTCAAAATCAGCAGGGGATAAAATCCTTTTTTCCTCACTTATACATATGTCATGATCCCCTGACCACCTTGCCCCTTTGGACTCTTATTTATGTGGTTGTGGGATTGGGGTCAGTTGTTTACAGTATTTTTTATAGTTATTTAATTTGTTATGTTATGTTGATTAGCCTATGTATGTTAATTATGGTATGTTTGACTTATGATGTTAGAATCTGTATGTTGCATGTTTGGTTCATGAACAGTTAACTAATTTAGAATGTATTGCCGTAATCTGTAACTGTCATGTTGAGAGGCTGTCATTTATTAAAGTTTGGTCTTCTGGTTGATACATAAAAAAGGTGTATCTGTCATTTTAGGGAAAGATAAAAACAAACCTAAGGTCTTGAGCTGGTTCCTGCCATAAGTGCTGAGATTACTAGAACCCAGACCATCCTTTGGTGCTCTTGTAAGAGTAAGCAGGAGGGTTGGGGGTGAACCTAGTCCCCCTCAACCCAGGGCAGGGCCATAACAATTGGTGGCAGTGGTGGGATCTTGGCAGCAGTAACCAGCAGTAGCCTGGAAGGGGAGCCTCTATCCCAGAGGAGACAGGAAATAATCTGCAGGCTGAGCAGAGAACCAGAGTACAGAGGAGTTCCAGCAAAATGGCCACTAGACACTGCAGGAAAGCGGACCTTCAAGCTCAATGGAAAGCATTCCTAGGACTGATGTTGGGGCATGAGCTTAATGACTGGTTTTCAGATCTGGTGTGTCAGCAGATTCCCCTGGAGCAGCAGTATGTGGCCGGGTTGGGACAAGCGACAACTGAACTTACTTGTGAAGCGCTGTGACTTCCTGGGACTACGTCAATGGTCTGATGAGGCTTTTTCGCTATTCCCCTTGAGAGTTACGGCTGGAAGCAGAGTTTATAGATTTGCTAGATGACGCATCTGTGGAAGGACTTTGGCTGCCCGGTTGGGAAGGTCACTGCCAGTTGAGCAGGGAGAAAGATTATGTGCCAGAGAACAACATTTTGCTATGGCTGGGTTGGATGGGGGCTTTATGGACTTTGAAACTACTAAGGACTTGCCCTTAGAGAGCCCTCAAAAATTTCAAGGGGTCCAGGGAGGGAATATTATGGACTGGTGGTTTGACCCAGAGGAAGAGGAGCCTATTCCTGTAGTCAGAGCATTATGTTTAGAGCAGCAAATAAACTACAATGAGCCTGAAGCTCTGCCTCTAGAGCCAGCCCTTGGGTCACCCATCACAGCCCCAACCGCAGCAACAAAGAGTGAGACTCTTCAGGTGCAGGATCTGATAAAAACAGAATTAAGCTTTGAATGCTCAAATGCAGAAGTATCATTCACGGGAGACAGTTCAGTCTCAAGCACCCGTCCTTGTTGAAGAACTGCAGAAAACTATTGCAAAAAAAGATAAGCAGATAAAACAGAAGGAAGATATTTTGGCTCCGGAACATGCTAATTTTGCAAATAGCAGAGAGGAGCTCAAGGCTCTACAGAGAGAAACATGTCCCTGAAAAGCAAAAATCAATAGGTTCCAGGGTTTGAAGAATGAGCAGGTTGCTGCCGCTCTCACCATGGAACAGCTGCAAAGAAGTATCATTGAAAGAGATGATAAAATAAGATCTCTCAATGAGCAACTTCAGAATGAGCTGGCAAAACTGTCCAACAAAGTTGAGGAATACAAAGCTCTGCATAATCACAACAAGGAGTTGCAATTGCAGATCAAGAAATTACAGGCTAATAAAGATTTATTAGGGCAGATAGAGAAGAGTAATCAAGAAAAAGATGAAAAAATTAAAAACAGTGGAAGAACTTTTATTAGCCAGACCTATAGAGGTGGCAAACAAGCAAAAAGAGTTCAGAATACTGAAAGAATAAAATTCATCGTTAAGAATGGATATTCAAAATCTGCAGGCTCAAAAGACAGAACAGATGTCACTTACCTCTATAGCTGTTGAGGAACTGAAGAATGTGATACATGAGAAAGAGGGGAAGATAACGTTTGTAGAACATCACCTACAGGCTGCAATTTTCCGAGCATTCATGCAGGAGAAAATGGTCTAGGCATTGAATAAGGAAATTGAAGTCCTGGAGGAAGAGTTAGCAAATGGCCAACTCAAACAGGTGCCTATTATAGCACGGGTATAGGAGCTACCGAATTAACTGAAAGACAAGAAAGAAACATTAAGAACGGTGGAGGCCAGATTTAATGAGCCTGAGAACGATATTGTAGATAAAGAAACACAAACCAAGGTTCTGAAGCAGGAGGTTGGTGTGCTGAAGCGTCAAATTGAAGGGGCGCAACATTAGTTGATTTTTTGTGGTCCTACACCCATGGGTATGGAAGAGTGGTCAGAGCAGAGTGGTCTCTGAGGTGTAGCAGCATTGGATTGCACAGGAGTACAAATTAAGAGTGCAAATTAAAAACACACTCAAGTATGCAAATTATTCTTTGTGCAACGTGCACAAGACTTCCGACAATGTACTTTAACTAATAATCTATGACACTAATTTCCTTCATTCCATATTTTTTTTCTTCCAGCAACAAATGACAATGTTAACATAAAACTGACAAGTTAGTGAGTATAATATCTGTGTGTCTAACACTGAGAGTGAATTGAGCAAGTAAGGATTAAATGAGACTTTGTGAGCCACTAAGAGTGTCACTTTAAACAGTTAGATGACTCTCTCTCTCCATCCATCCCTGCTTTGGACTGCTGAGAGCCAGAAGTGGAGATTGCAAGGCCTTTCAGGTATGAGGCAGTTTCTCAATCTCAATTTTTCTCTGATTCCCTACCTGTTTCTCTCTCTGCTATGTAACCCATACATACTGTCTCACACTCGGATGTCGCACACTCTTTCATGTACTCACATGCGTGAATACACCTACACACTTTCTGCGTTTATTCATTCACATACTTTCATCCACAAGCACATGCTGTATGCCATGTCTGTGATAACAAATGCTACACTTAACCAATTTGTGAAAAAGCATTGAAAAAAATTGTTTTTGAATAGCATTTGTGGACATCAGCGGTTTTTTTTAATGCTACATTTTGATACTTTCATAGCAAAAATAGTTTTCACTTTTCAAAGTTTTTACTCTATAACTAACACAGAGATTGTATTTTCATTTGATATCCTTCAAATTTCCAAAACATGTAAATTGTATGATTTGTGGCTCATTTCACATGAATAATTATATTAGTTTATATTGTGATAATACACTGATTTCAGCAGTTAGATCCTGCTGGGTGTCTATGTAATGTAGGGTGTCCTTATCAGGACAGTTTCACACACTGCTAGGTACAATTGTAGGGTGACCTCCTAATTGAAGTATCATCATGGCAGCCTCTGGCAGAGATGGATATCTTCCTTGCTGCTATTTGCGTTTTAAGATGCCTCATAACGTTGCTCGCAGTGGGCTTTGCATGTTAACACGCAAGACGGCCGAGAAAAGGCTACGTGGAGAGCAACGATGAACTTTGCGCACATAAATCCTTTGATCTGTCATGCCCGTAACCACTACTTGTTCAATTCAGCTAATAAAGTGCAACGTGGTCACTCGCGAACAAGCACGTAACGCGCAACTGGCGCCCAAAGGCCAACGTGTGCTCCAGAGCATCCGCAAGGGGGGTAAATACGTAGCAATTGTAATGTAAATAAAATCACTCTACTGTACATTTATTATAAGGGAAAGTGATGTTAGGTCTTCGAATTAATAGCACAGCATTCTTAAGCCTGCAAATCGTCCCAGAAAAATTATTTATTTCATGATTATTTTTTGTGTTATATCGATCCCTGCATTCAATGTTTTACGACATATACTGTAACTCGCATTTAATAGAATATCATATTTACTGCTTTATTAATATTGCATTATTGCTGGCCTGTTGGACCGATCGCAAACTGGATTTAAAGCACGCAGGACTTGGAAATCTACCCTCCCCTTTTTCAGTGACGTAACACTTACGATCTCTTTCCATTGGCTCCATCTGAACCCGTAACTACGAGATTGCTTAACTGTTTGCGTGTGAGCACGCAAGTACGACGGACCCAAACTGGTTTACGAAATAGCATCTCTCGCTCGTAGCCCTTTCTAATTTAATAGCAGCGTAACTCGGACAAATTTGAAGCATGCAGCCCTTACGTGCTATACGTTGTACTTACGAGGCTAGAATTTAATATGGCCCTAAATCAGGATAGGTTCTCTCCGTATATGATTTCTATCTAATCCAGTGTGATCTCTTACTTACAGCACAAATATTATACCCATTTCATAACATTCTCTCATTCACACTCTTGTACTCATGTGCTCCTTCCTTAAAAGGGCTAACATCACTTTGTTTATATGAGGGTTTTTTTTTGTTGTTGTTGTAAAAATGCATATTTTGGATTTTAAGACCCTGTCCCTTTAAGACCTGGATGCTACCTGGCAACTGCATCCAGCCTCAGCTGAGGCCTGCTTAGTTATATCTAACTTTTAAGAAAGCAGCCATTGTAAGTAATTCAAGGAACCAATTAATTAAGTGGTTAACAACAAAAATACATCAAAACAAGCCACAATAATGCTTAAAATGGGACCCACAAAGAGGTACTTAACTCCAATGAATGCTCTCTCACAGACCCAGAGTCCTCCATAGCCACTTTAATGTCCATTATTAAAGAATTTACTAACCTCTCAGGCCTCAAACTTAACCTTGAAAAAGCAGAAGCCTTAAGTGTGGGATTATCTCAGGCAACTCTGTTAAAGTTGAAAGCCACTTATAAGTTCTTATGGCCTAAGACACATATTAAATATCTGGGGGTCAACATTATTAGTAAAATATCTGAGCTCTATAAGGCAAATTATCTGCCGCTATTCCGAAAATGAATTGGGAAAATGTATAACTGGTCCAAATGTAATATATCCTGTACTAGCCATATCACTTCCGTTAAAATGAATGTCCTCCCAAGAGTCCTTCACCTGTTTAGAACTTTACCTATACAAATCAATGATAAGGAACTAAATAGATTCCAAAACCAGATACTCCGATTCATCTGGCGAAATAGACCACCTAGAATTGCAAAAAACTCTCAGCCTTATTAAATTGCGATTCAGACAATTTAATAGGGCTCTATATAAGCACAGAGCATATTTTTTTTACAGAAGTCTTTAGTTAGAGAACTTCTATCCAAAAGCAAGGTCTTCACTAACTAAAAACCTCTGTAAAAAAATATGCTCTGTGCTTAAATAGAGCCCTATTCAATTGGCCAAATCAAGATTTAATAAGGCTGTATATGTTTAGACATAGAACTAGAGGAGGCCTCTCCTCCCCAATTTAGGGCTCTACTTTAGAGCTGCCCAACTAGCATTTCTCCCAATCGTCCACTCATGTAAACATCAGCCAATATGGATATGTATAGAAAATTTTCAAATGAAACCCCGAACCTGGGAAACAATAATTTGGAACCCACAAACAGAGTCCTTTTTCCTAAAACATTCTAATTTATAATTACACTTACTTTTACTATTTGGAAACGGGCCAACTCCGGACGTCAATTAGCGTATACTATTTCACCCCTCTGCTCAGTTTTATCCCATCCCAAATTAGACAGGATAGACTCTTGGTTCAAAAATTAACAAATTATCCCTTGCGAACAATTTAGGAATAACTTCAACATCCCTCTGAAGGAATTTTTAAATCATATAAAATTAAGACACTGGGTGATGACTATGACTAGAACATATGGCCCACCTAAACCATCCTTGTTCTCCTCAATATGTCAAAACCTCTCGCAAGACAAGGGAATCCTAGGCTCCCTGTATGACATTTTCCATACTCCTAATAAAGACCAAAAACTTCCCTCCATGGTTAAATGGGAGTCTGATTTAGATCAAGGATGGGAGGCCAATAAATGGATTGAATTTTGTACCAATCTTTCAAAGGGTTCTATAAGCTAAAATGTGTTGGAAACCTCTATACAAGTCCAACATAGAGCATATTTCACTCCATCAAGATTTTATAAGATTAAATGCCAAAATAGTACTAATTGTTTCAGAGGCTGCCAAATAGTGTGTGACTTTATCCACACTTGGTGGAGGTCCCTAATAGTTCGGGATATCACAAAAAAAACAACTCAATTAACCTCTAAAATATTGTCCATATTGTCACTGTTGTCCATTATTTTGGGGAATGATATTACTGGGAGGAAACTCGGTATCCTGTATTCTTGAACATATATCCAGCTTTTCTGAAGGGCCAAGGTGGCCTTCTAGGTCCAGTCCAGGTACTGATTACCTTTTGAGGATCAGGGACAGTATATTACCAGGTCAGTAAGTGATCACAAAATTCAATCCAGTAAAATATAGTCTCATCTGGCTTGTTGTTAATCCAGACATCTGGCTCTATATACATTGTAGGTTTTTGAAATCTGTAATGATGGAAGAACATCCCCTTTTCTGAAGGTGTACCCATTTTTACAGAGCCATTTGAATGGCTAGCAGATCTTTGTTGCAGATGTCATAGCTGGTTTCAGCAGGAGAAAATATGTGAGTCATAAATAACCTGAATCTAGGTGACCTGTCTCGAGAGAGTGCTGAGTAAGAACTGCTCTGGCACCAATATCTGATGCATCCACCTCAACAATGAAGGATTGAGCAGGATCAGTATATGCCAGGATGAGAGCAAATGTAAACTTTTATGTGGCAAGTTATTTACGACTAGATCTTCCTGGTTAGAGCTGTGATAGGAGCTATAATTTTGGAGAAGTTCTTCATAAACCTTCTGTAGTAATTGGATCTTTGGGTGGCTTTCAAACCGGACGGTAGTGGCCAATCTTGGATGGCAGAGACTCTGGAGCGATCCATGGAGAATCCTTTAGCAGAAATTACTTAGCTAAGGACCTGGATTTCATTTTGGTGAAAGGCACACTTCTCTGCTTTGACCAGTACATTATTGTCACCTTCCTGATCCAATACTGATGTTTCTCTTGGGTTGTGGAGGTAAATATAAGAATATCATCAAGATAAATAATGGCATGTTCTTTTTTAGTATAGGAATTTGTCATATACAAATGCCTGGAAGACATCAAGAGTGTGGCAGAGAACGAATAGCATCACACAGTATTCAAAGTACCCTGAGTGAGTATTGAAAGCGGTTTTCTACTTATCCTCCTCCCTTAATTTTAGATTAGATTGCATGCCCTTCTAAGATTGAGCTTGGTGAAGGGGGTAGAACCAGATGGTCAAACAGCTCAATGTATACCGTTTCTTGATAATGAATAATTTAGGCCTTGATAGTCAATGCAGGGATGGAGACCACCATCCTTCTTCTTCACGAAGAAGAACTCCGCTCATGCAGGAGAGGTAGCTTTCTGAATGAAACTTGACATTAGGTTCTCCTGGATGTAATTCTCCATAGCCTGACTTTCTGGGAACTGAAAGTGGGTAGACTCAGTTTCTAGGTGGGGTGGTCCATGATACAAGGTAAATGGTGCAATCTGTGAGCTGCTGTGGTGAGAGGACACTCCAGCTTTTGGTTTTGTTTTTTTCTGACAGTTGTTGATGGTGTTGTGCAGAACTAGCTACAGAAGGCCAGAATATTAGGAGTCAAGGAAGTCCTGACAAAAAAAAAAGATACTTTCTGAATATTTCTCCACAATGGTTAACTTTCCTGGTTCCGATGTATGGGTAATGAGCCCAGATTCCAGTGATTGATTGTCTAAAAAAGTGATTTTAAGCTCTTCTGTGGTTCGTTGGGTGAACATTATGAGAGTTTGGGCATAGTCTCAATAAAGAACTAGAGAAAAGCAAAATAATAAATTGTATTTACATTATTGGAGACAACGTTGATTAAAAACTTATTTAAAATCAAGGGAATTGGAAGTGATTCCTTAAAAACATTTAATATTGACTCCCTTATTCTTTGCACATAAGACCGGGATTGAGAGTTGAGTCTAATTAATCTAGGTCTCTCTTGTCTTGTCTTAGTCAGTGCTTACACTATATTTTGTAAATTTTAGCTTGGCTTTCTTGCTTCTGTATATATATATATATATATATATATATATATATATATATATATATATCTATTCAGTTTTAAGAGATATCATATTCTTGTATATCCAAGATTCCTAAATCCTTCAGTTTTTTAATTTTGTTTACACAAAAGATTATAGTATAATGCCTTAGATATTTATTACACTTTTATATTCACACTTGATATATTATATTGCCCTTATTTGGTCTTTAGTTTCTCTAAAGTACCTATATTATTCCCATCCACAATTTATCTTAGTTATAAATCCTTTATTTTGAGTGTTGTGGAATCAGTCAATGTTCTACCAGTTAGTGAGACCTTTAATATCAGATTCTCCTATGAGCTTAAACTAGAGCACAGTAAGGTGATAACAGGAGTCTTTATATTCACAGGGCTGCACTCTATGTGCTGCCTATTTGCAATTGTAAAAGGGTATATATCTCTATGGGGTATACTGGCCATTTTTTTTCTATATATATATATCCTCCTAGTGGCGTTCTTTATCGTTCCATCCACCATTTAACTTAGTTATAAAGCTTTCACTTCAGAAAATGTGGAATCAATCATTTTTTTGCCACTTAGTGAGATCTTTAGTACCATGCTCTCCCATATACTGAGATTAGGACACTATATAATAATAACATGAATATACTAGGTGTTTAATGCATTAAATGTTCACAGTACTATACTGGAGGCGCTGCCTAGTTGCAGTCACAGAAAATTATATGTGTCTCTATGGGGTATCCTATCCTCAGCTAGATTACCCACATATATGGACTTTTCTATGTTTGATTACGTTTCTATGTCCTACTTATGGCGTTTGCATCCAGAATTTATCTTAATTATAAAGCCTTCGCTTTAAAGAGTGTGGAGTCAATCAGTCTTTTGCCAGTTAGTAGGGCTCTGCACCAGGCTCTCCTGTGTGCTGAAACTAAGGCACGGAATGTGCAGTGACAGAGAACTTAGAAATCACGGAGCTGCATTGAAAGCGCTTGCTTGTTTACAATAATGGCGTCTGACGTCAGGCACAACCCTGACGCACGTTTCGTCACATGGGCGTGACTTTTTCAAAGGGGAAGGCGATGGTCTCAACGTTGCCTCCTATTTATAGTCAGATAGGCTGTTATAGTCACCCTTTAACTCTTTGCAAGCAAGGGGGTAATGTATACAAGTTTGGTATAACAAGTCAAGTTTATTACATCTTTTCAAATTTTATCTAATCTCATTTTAATCATATTGTGAGGAATTGACTCTGCTGGGATTCGAACCCTGGTTTGCATGTTGCTAAACCTCTTCCCTACCGGTACGCCAGCCTGCCTCTTGCATATTTACCTGAGATCTGATACCTTGACTCTAAAAGCAATGCAATCAGTGACAACTCTCTTTAGCTGTGTCTGGTCAGCTGTATGGTTCTTGGCCTATATAAGGCACTTGCTGTCTCTGTATCCTTGCCAGATTATTGTTGGTTCCTGATCCCTTCAATAAAGCTTGTTCCTGTTTCACCTACAAGTTGCTGAACTGGATTATTGCTGACCTTGGCTACTGGTCTCCACAACCTTGTGATTCCTATATCATTACAGAATAATCTGGCCCTTTCATGGAGACCGCCGGGTCAGATTCTGCATTGGCCCAGCAGGTTGCTTTTACTGCAAGAACTGTGCAGACCCAGGCACAGACCATTCAAGTGCTGCAGGACCAGGTAGCTGAACTGCAGGCTCAACAGGTTGCTTTTACTGCAAGAACTGTGCAGACCCAGGCACAGACCATTCAAGTGCTGCAGGACCAGGTAGCTGAACTGCAAAATAAATTTCAGTCAATGCACAGTGAGTATACCAGCTACAGGGCACGTGATGTTGCGGCTGCTACTGTTACACCTGCACAAGATGCCCGATTGCCCCTGCCAGAAAAGTTTGGAGGAGATCGCAAAAAATTTAGGGGTTTCCTAAATCAATGCCATTTGCACTTCATGATGTTACCTCACCAATTTCCATCTGAAAGAGAGAAGGTGGGATTTATTTTTTCACTATTCAAAGATGAAGCCCTGGCTTGGGGCTCCCCTCTTCTGGAACAGGACAGTCCAGTCTTGGGTAATCTAAATGACTTTCTTGAGGCCATGTGCCTAGTTTTTGATGACCCCAATCGATGTGCTACAGCAGAAGCCACTCTCCTTCATTTGCATCAAGGGAGGCGCTCTGTGGCTGAATATGCTGCTGAATTCAGATAGTGGGTTGCTGATACTACCTGGAACCAATCAGCTCAGAGGTTCCACTTCAGAAAAGGTCTCTCAGAAGCTATAAAAGATGAGCTAGCTCGTGTTGATCTTCCTGCTGACTTTGATGCATTTGTGCGTTTGGCTATTCGTATCGATCGGAGACTTTCTGAAAGAAGATTGGAAAGACAGGGCTCTTTTAGACCAAGTACTACTCCTATTTCCTATTCAAGAATTTCTACTCCAACCCCACAAACACCTTCTGACTCTGAGCCTGAGGCTATGCAGGTAAATCTAATAAGAGGGCCATTATCCAATGAAGAAAAACAGTGGCGACGCACTCACAATTTATGCCTGTATTGTGGTAGTGCAGGGCACTATGCCATCAATTGCCCTAGCAAATCCAAAAGAACAATAGCTATGGCTGCTGAGGGCTCACAGATTCGACACCAATCCCAGATTGCAGATCAACTGGATTCTGTCACACAACCCTTGTTTTCTCTGGCTCATGGTGAAGAGGGTATGTTGACTCAACATCCTCATTTTGTGGTGCCTATCACGTTGCAATGTGGTGATCATAAAATTTCAACTACAGCTATGATAGATTCTGGAGCAGGCGGAAACTTTATGGACATTAAATTTGCAGCAGGAAATAGAATTCAGTCTATCCCTAATTCTTCACCTGTGTTAATGGAGACAGTGGACGGTTCTCCACTTACGTCGGGCCTGGTTACACATGAGACTGTGCCCTTAAAGTTGACTCTGGAAGTGAATCACCATGAGACTATATCTTTCCACCTAATTTCCTAAACACAGTTTCCAGTGATTTTGGGGGTAAATTGGCTTGCTCTGCATAACCCACAATTTGATTGGAAGATCAGAACTTTGTCCTTTCCTTCAGAACACTGCTTAATGAATTGTCAACCCACTAAGGTAACACCTGTTGCCACAACCATTAATGAAATGGTTGCTACAAACTTGACTAAGCTTCCTCTACAATATCGTGATTTTGCAGATGTCTGTGATAAGAAGAATGCTGATCAGCTTCCACCCCACAGGCCTTATGATTGCCCAATAGAGCTGTTGCCTGGGGCTGCTATCCCATTTGGCCGTATATATTCCCTTTCTGAGCCTGAATTGAAAGCTCTTCGTGAATACATACAAGAAAATCTTGCCAAAGGTTTTATTCGATTATCTACTTCCCCAGCAGGAGCTCCTATATTCTTTGTAGAGAAGAAAGATGGCAGCCTACGGCCATGCGTTGATTACAGGGACATTAATAACATCACTGTTAAAAACCGCTACCCCTTGCCTCTCATTCCTGAACTTTTGGAGAGACTTCGCTCAGCTAAAATATTTACGAAGCTTGATCTTCGGGGGGCATATAATCTGGTTCGCATAAGACCAAATGATGAATGGAAAACCGCTTTTAGAACCAGGACGGGCATTACGAATATCTAGTAATGCCATTTGGGCTTTGTAATGCCCCTGCAACTTTCCAGCATCTTATCAATGATGTACTAGGAGATCTCCTGGATCAGTTTGTTGTGGCATATTTGGATGATATCCTAATATTCTCTGATAATCTTGAAAACCACAGAAAACAGGTCCGTATAGTTCTGGAGCGCCTTCGTACCCACCACCTATACATTAAACTAGAAAAATGTGAGTTTGAACAAACAGAAATTCAATTTCTGGGGTATGTCATAACTCCTAAAGGTTTAACTATGGACGCAAGTAAAATTAAAGCTGTGCTGGACTGGTCCATCCCCAAGAATGAAAAACATGTCCAGAGATTTGTGGGGTTTGCCAATTTTTACAGGCGTTTCATTAAGAATTTCTCTGCCGTTATTACACCGATCAGTGAACTCACACGTAAGGGGACTCCTTTTCAGTGGTCCGATAAGGCTGATACCGCATTTTCTCGATTAAAGACTCTGTTTACATCTGCCCCCGTCCTGGTCCATCCTCAGCCGGAATTACCATTTATTGTGGAAGTTGATGCTTCTGATTCAGCTGTTGGTGCTATACTGTCTCAAAGGACTGGACCTAAGATGCTGTTACATCCGTGTGCCTTCTATTCCCGCCAGATGGTGCCAGCAGAAAGAAACTATGACATAGGGAATAAAGAACTATTGGCTATAAAAGCTGCCTTCACCGAATGGAGACATCTCTTGGAGGGAGCTACCCATCCAATTACTGTCCTCACAGATCACAAAAATCTGGAATGTATTCGATCAGCAAAGAGACTGTCAGCCAGACAAGCACGCTGGTCCCTATTCTTCTCGAGGTTTAATTTTTTGGTTACATACCGCCCTGGCTCCAAGAATGGTAAGGCGGATGCCTTGTCTAGAATAGCTGACCCCCTCCATGCTACCGTAACCAAGACCACCATCTTGCCGGAGGATATATTTATAGGAGTTACTTTTCCTTCTGATCTGATGTCTCGCAATAAAAAGGGCTACGCTGAAGAGCCAGTTCTTCGTGATCCTACTCGTGATCTCCATATGACGATGCTTAATACGTTTTGGATTTTTCAACAACGTCTGTTTGCTCCGGAGTCAGTGCGACTGGACCTTTTACGTCTCTACCATGACTCAAAACCAGCAGGTCATCCAGGAATCCGAAAGACACAAGAGCTACTCGCCCCATCCTTTTGGTGGCCCAAGTATTATGAGGATGTTAAGAAGTATGTGTCCTCTTGTGATGTATGTGCCAGACATAAGACTCCTCGCTCATCCCCTGTTGGCTTGCTTCAGCCTCTTCCGATTCCTCATCGTCCCTGGGGATCTATATCCATGGACTTTATTGTGGAACTACCTCCCTCTAAGGAACACTCTACCATTCTTGTTGTTGTGGACAGGTTAACTAAGATGGGTCATTTCATACCAGCTCGTGGTCTCCCTTCAGCTAAACAGACGGCTGACCTGGTTATTTGGGAAATATTTCGCTTGCATGGAGTGCCTGATGAAGTAGTTTCTGACAGGGGAGTGCAGTTTACATCTCGTTTTTGGAAACATTTTTGTTCTAACCTAGGTATTAATGTAAATCTGTCGTCAGCTTTTCATCCACAAAGTAATGGACAGACTGAGCGAACCAACAAGACTTTGGAGCAATATTTGCGGTGCTATATTAGTTACCTGCAGGATGACTGGCTGGATTTTTTACCCACTGCGGAGTTTGCCTATAACAATGCCCAACACTGCTCCACTTCTCTGAGCCCATTTTTTGCCAATTATGGTTACCATCCAACCTTTCTAGTGAGTCTCCCGATTACTACTCCCGTTCCTACAGTCACTGACCGGCTAACCGCCTTACGTGATTCCCAAGCACTGTTGAAAGAGACTCTTTTGGAGGCTCAGGAATGTTACAAAAGAGCTTCTGATAGGCATAGAAAGGAGGCCCCAGTCTATCATGTTGGTGACAAGGTGTGGCTGTCAACAAAGAATCTTAAGCTTCGGATTCCTTCTCATAAATTGGGTCAAAGGTTCATGGGACCTTTTGAGATCATTGCTCAGATCAATGCTGTCACTTTCCGTTTGCAACTTCCAAATTCCCTGAAAATACATCCAGTGTTTCACGTTGCACTGCTTAAACCTTTTCATGAAAATACTTTCCCTGGCCGAGCCCTACCTGCCCCACCTCCAGTCCTCGTGGATGGCAAAGATGAATACGAAGTGGAAAAAATTCTTAACTCCAGGATCTTCCGTAACAAGCTTCAATATTTGGTTCGGTGGAAAGGCTATGGTGAGGAGGATAGATCGTGGGAACCAGTGGACAATATTCACGCTCCTGATCTTCTTCGGTCTTTCCATGCACAGTACCCTGCTAAACCGGGTAATAGGGCATCCAGAGGCTGCGCCTATAGAGGTGGGGGTAATGTGAGGAATTGACTCTGCTGGGATTCAAACCCTGGTTTGCATGTTGCTAAACCTCTTCCCTACCGGTACGCCAGCCTGCCTCTTGCATATTTACCTGAGATCTGATACCTTGACTCTAAAAGCAATGCAATCAGTGACAACTCTCTTTAGCTGTGTCTGGTCAGCTGTCTGGTTCTTGGCCTATATAAGGCACTTCCTGTCTCTGTATCCTTGCCAGATTATTGTTGGTTCCTGATCCCTTCAATAAAGCTTGTTCCTGTTTCACCTACAAGTTGCTGAACTGGATTATTGCTGACCTTTGCTACTTGGTCTCCACAACCTTGTGATTCCTATATCATTACACATATATACTTCAAGTCTCAAAAGAAGGGCATATTATGATTGCACAATGAATAACCAAACCTTATACGTTGTTTATCCAGTATAAGATAATCATGTATCTCAAATATGAATACCTACATGTTTGTGGGTTCACATATTTTCAATGTTGGTGTATCTATTTTAATGTTAGATGTATTATTTTTTCTCTCTTAAAGGGGAAATAAATCCCATATTTTTTCCATCAGAGTCTTGAGAGGACTACCTCTAGTTTTTCCAACAGGATCATAAAAGGAATATCTTCAGTCATATTTATATTTACAGTTTTTCAAAAGAGAAATATATGATCTTAAAAGGTATGCTGTATTAATATTGATATATATATATTTATGTCAAATATTTTATTATTTCTCTTATGGGAGATATAAATCCCAAATTTAAAAAATATTATCATCAGTATCATAGGAATAATTTGTTTGTCTTACAGATTTTTCAGGGATGGACTATGGTCTTATATAAGGTGCTGTTATATCCCAGGATAATTATTTTATTCCATTTCCCATATATCTTAATCAAAGAATATATATATATATACTGTATATATCTCTCCTGTGACTCTATTTTAAAAATATAGGTATAAGGGTTTTATAGCCCTTCTACCCCTGGACATAAACAAGGTTTTCTAATACACTAGCGAATTGGCCGTCAAAAAATGACGGCAATGAAATTGTAAGGTAGTTAAGGGTGTTTGGTGTATAATAATGAAATATATAATACATTAATAAATGAATATACTTTACGTATTTTGAAGCATTGTGTTGAAGAGCTGCAATCTGTTTTAATGTTGCTGCAGCATTAGTGGTGTGGAGCTGCTGTGTAAGCGTGCTGAATGTGTGCAGTGTAATACTGTGCGTGCGGTGGCCCTTTTTTCTCTCGCTTAGCAAATTTTTTGTGTCTAAACTCTTTTATTTTGATTTAAATGAAGGTGTAAGTTGCTTTTTTGAGGTCCTGGATGGTCCCTCTTGCTGTCGGTAAGCTTTTTATGTATGTGTTGCGTGTATTTCTTGTGTTTTAAATGTTTTTATGTTCGCGGGTTGCGGCGGATTTTTGCGAGGTCGTAATGTGTGCTAACGTGTCTCGTATGGTGTTTGCGTTTGTAGCCTTGTTTTCGTTTTGTTCGGCAGCCATTTTTTCTGTCGCTTAGCAATTTTTTTTGTGTCTAAACTCTTTTCTTTTGAGTGAAATGAAGGTGTAAGTTGTTTTTTTGAGGTCCTGGATGCTCCCTCTTGCTGTAGGTAAGCTTTTTATGTATGTGCTGTGTGTATGTATTGTGTTTTGAATTTTGTAATGTTCACGAGTTGCGTCCGAGTGTTGCGAGGTCGTAATGTGTGTGAATGTGTCTCGTATGTTGTTTGCGTTGTGAGGTAAAGTTTGCAAGGGTCGTAGTTGGTGTGTCGTGTTGTTTGCGTTGCGACGTAAAGTTTGCAAGGGTCGCAGTTGCTGGCAAGGAGCGCCTTTGGCACTCCTTGCCAGCAACTGAGGCCCTCGCCCGCTGCCCTCGCTATGCGAGGGCTGCGGCTCGCTGCGTGAGCCCTCAAACGTGAGCAACGGCCCGCATGCTCACAACTATATATGTGATTACTTTATTTCCTACCCATTAAGTCATCTTTATATAAAAAAGTATAAAGTTAAATGTGTTTTAAATAAACATACTAATAATTGTGTAGTTATACAACTATTAAGACTGTGCTGTGTTTTGTAATCATTTGTCTACTGTGTTTATATTGTTCAAGTACCAAAACATATATATATATATAATTATCCTGTGTTATTTTATGATCATAAACTTTTATGATGACTTATTTATACTCTTATTAGTGAGTCAAGTGCATAAGGTTAAAAATATATACTCTTTATATATTGTTTCTCAAATGGGTATATAGATAGAAGTACATTAAATGTCTATGTCCTCACATAATATGAGAACATTCAAATAACTCTCATATCATGATTCCTAGATTCTTCCATCCTAGGTTCCTTTCAGAGTAAGTTATATCTTAGGAAATATTCCACTCAATTCCTGATGAAGATTATAAAAATGCCTTGAAGGAAAAGCCCTCATTCAATCCTTTTGGTGTTTGGGCCTGTAGTTCATAAATCCACTTCGATTCCTTCCTGAGTAGTATATCATCCAGGTTCCCTTTTCTTGGGCCCAATTTGGCTCCATCTATTACAAGGAATTTTAAGACAGATGTATCTTTTTGATGTTTTAGTTTTACATGACGTGCAATGGGTGTATCATATTTATTTATGATCGAACAGATATGTTCCCCCATCCTGCGTCTGAGTTCTCTACTTGTTTTTCCAACGTAAATCTTCATACAAATACATTGTACCACATATATAACTCCTTTAGTTTTGCAGTTATAAAACTCTTTAATTGGGTATTTTTTGCCTGATATTGGATGAATAAATTCATTTGCTCAGTTTTATGAATTTACAATATTTACATCGTCCGCATCTGTAGCAACCTGTTAGAGGTTTCAGCCATGTTTTTTTTTCCTTTTTTTTGTGGCTATGTACCAGAAGATCTCTTAGATTTGGACTCCGTCTATAAGTTATTGAACTATGTGTGGAGACCTTAGTCTTCAGATCTTCATCTGCTACTAATAAATACCAGAACTAGGAGAAGATGTCTTTAATTTCTCTTACATTATATCCATACGTGAGTATACACTGTATTATGTCATCCTCCTCAACTGAGGTTTTTTATTTCTGTGCTTGAGATCGTTCCAGATACATTTTTGGTGTGTATTTCTCTTGTGTATTTAGAAGGTCTGTTCTTTTGGCATTCAGGGCATATTGATATGCCTTTTTAAGGCATTTATTTGGATATCCCCTACTTTTAAAACATTTCCTGAGGTTATCAGCCTCTAACTTGAAGGGGATGTCATCACTACAATTTCTCCCGATACGCAGATATTGGCCTTTTGGTATACCCCTTTTTGGGGGTTTGTGATGTTGACTTGACCACTCTAATAGGCTATTAGATGCTGTATCTTTCCTATAGGTGGTTGTACTGATGTTTCCCATATGATCCTTCATTATTTTTAGATCTAAAAAGGACAATTCAGTTGGATTAATTTCATATGTAAATTTTAATCCTAGGGTGTTATTGTTGAGGGTATCTATAAAGAGAGAGAGTTCTTCTTTCGTTCCAGTCCAGAAAATAACGATATCATCTATAAATCGTCTCCACATTAGTATGTTATCCGTCATATAAATTCTAGATTCCTCAAAAACCCATCTTTCTTCACACCACCCTAGGAAAAGATTTGCATAATTGGGGACACAGGATGTCCCCATTGCTGTACCCTTAGTTTGATGTATCCATTTATCAGCAAAGATGAAATAGTTTCTAGTTAGTGTGTATTCCAATAAAGTTAGTAGGAAATTGTTGAATTGCTCCATTTTGGTTCCTTTAGTTCTTAAAAAGAAAGCCACAGCCTCAATGCCCTGTGCATGTGGTATGGAGCTATAAAGGGCTTCTACATATATGCTTACAAGCCATGTTTTAGTGGGTACTATTATATCCTCCAGTTGCCTTAATATGTCTGTTGTATCCCTAATATATGAGGGAAGACCTGTAACTAGATTTTTTAGGTGGTAATCCAAGAATTTACTAATATTTTCAGATAAATTATTGTTCCCTGACACAATGGGTCTGCCGGGTATCGGTGATATCTTTTTATGCACTTTTGGAAGTGCAAAATGTGGGGATTGTTGGACTATTTGGTAATAAGTAATCATATGTATTTTTATTAATTATTCCTTCCATCAAGGCCTAGTCAAGTATTGATTTAAGTTCTTCTCTATACATATAAGTAGGATCTCCATTTAGTGTCATAAGTTAATTTATCTTTTAAGATCCTATCACACATTTTTTGATAATCCTCATTAGCCATTATTACGATATTTCCTCCTTTATCTGCTGGTTTTATTTGTATGGTTTTACATTCTTGGAGTTCCTTCAATGCTATATTTTTCTTCTTACTTAGATTGTATGTTGATCTTTGTTTTTGTGCATATAGATTTTCCAGTTTTTTTGTGACTTGTTGTACAAATACACTAATATTTGGGTAATCATTAATTTGAGGAGTAAATTTACTCTTTTTTTTTCCATATTTTTGGTATCCCATGTTCTATTGTGGTTACACTTTCATTCTCATTTCCCTCCATTAATGCCATCATATCCATAAATATATCTTGATCTCCTTTATCAATGTTTAGATATGCAAATTATTTCATGTTTTTATTTTTATAGAATATATGGAGTGCCAATTTTCTTCCAAAGAGATTCAAGTCTTTTATATTTGTAAAGAGCTCTACTTTGGATGAAGGAACAAATGAGAGGCCTCTTTCTAGGACAGCTTTATGTGTTTCGTTTAGTGCAAAAGTTGACAGGTTTATTATTTGTAACAAGTTTTCTGATTTAGAATCATTCGGACTCTTCCTTAGTGTGGAGGGCCCTGATATCGATTTGGTCTTGTTTGTATATTTGTTGCTTTTCTCTTTCCTCTTTTGATGTATTGGCCCTTGTCTAAAAAAACGTTTTCCTGCCTGTGTCCATGATCCTGGGCTGACCTAGTTCTTAAACCCCTTTGTATTGAGTCAGTGTTTATTTCAGCTCCTGATCTAGTATTGGAATCTTCAATGTCTGAAACTTCATACTCTGATGAACTTATGTCAGATGATATCTTTGTTCTATTCTTTCTTTGAGTATGTTTATATACCCTATTGTTTTTGTAATCATCCTGATCTCTCATAAACTTTTTCTGTTTTCTGGATTTTATTTCATTTTTAAATTTCTCCCGATTTTTAGTCAGTTTTTGGCAATTAATTTCATATTCTGATTTATCTTTGAATGTTTCGACTAATTTTTGTCTTTTATCTAAGTCAGTACTGAAAATTTCCAGATGTTTCTTTTCTGTTTGCACTATTAGATCCATTAGATCTAATGAACATTGTGGTCAAATATCTGTCCATTTCTTTAGAAAGTCATCACTGATTAAGCTTGTTGCTGGCATTATTTTTTTTCTTAGGCCTCTCTGTATTATTTTTTGTTTTATATAATTTTCAAGACTTGTTAATTCCCATACTATTCTCACTTGCTTTTTTAAATTTTTATTCAGGTCTCTAAATGCAGACTTTATATTAGTGTCCTCATCTTTTCTTTCTAAAGATGTCAAGTTGAAGCTTTCTGCTGCTTCATTGTGTAAATTTATAAATTTACAGCTATCTATATTAAAACTTGCCATTTTCTTTTTTGGGCATAGCTAATATCAATAAAATGTCCTACTGCTCCAGAGGCAATGACAACTAGAATAGAGGCAGGAGTAAAGTAACCTTCCAGGTGTGCTGTTATGAGTAGTCAATTACTGGCACCTAGAGCCATGACCTCCCTCTGGCTTAGGTGCTGGAGTTTCCTGACTGAATAGGATATTTCCATACAAGGTGACTACTAAGGCCAGAGTAGAGGCAGAAACCTATGCTAATCCAACTTCTCCTTTCCTTAAAGGAGAATTTAGAAGATCCTAGTTGCATGGGCTCTTCTATGGACTCAGGGATTGCTGATCTTGATGCTTGTGGCAGAGATATGGTTTTGTGTAAAGGTCCCGAGCTGGATCCCTCAATCTCTGCCTTTCCCGTCTCTTCAGGTCGACACAAATGCAGGGAGATATCAGTTCTTGAAGTGAGGTTGTCAAAGATCCCTTTTTCCAGTTCCTGGATCTTAGCCCATTAAAGGACAGATGGCTTGGCTCCAATCCCTCCATTGTATTGTAATCTACTCTGACCCATTGTTAGCAAATTAAGTTAAGACACAGGGGCAGCAGGATGTGTATTAGAAGGTAGTCCTATTGTTCTCAGGTGCCAGCTATCAAGGTATTGCTAGACCCCATGTGGGGTCATCTGTAATTGCCTGCCACACCCTCTCATTGTTACATTGTGTACACCCCTTCTGTATCTAACTGCTATAAATATTGTTTGACCTTTCAAAATAAATCAGTTCACTTCTGGAGACATATAGAAATTGTGTGTCTCTTATTTTGCGCCTGGTTGCGGCGATACTAAACCTATCTCCACCCTGTAAGTAACCTGTCCTGATCAATACCACAGGAAGGTTACTGAGACTCCTGGAAGTGCTGATTCTTGATGGAAAGACTGACTGATACAGAGACTGACTGATACAGATGCCAGATATCAGGGTGCTGGTGCAGAGATTTCCAAGAACCCAAACGGTTCTTGTGGGTAGTTAACCTGTAGTCTATAAAAGGTGGCCATGGGCTTGTATAGCCCCTACCCTCGGGTCATCACAGAAGTAGTTAGATCACAGTAGGTAAGTTTTGCCCAGCAGTTTTCCAGGTAATCCTGCCCAAAAATTCCAGACTGTCTCCACTAGTGTTCTGCATTTGATGCGTTGTTACCTACAGAGTGGTTACTCTCTCTGACGTGCATGATTGATATTCCTGATCATTTAAGATTTCCTAGGTCCGTACAGAGCTGCGCACATGCGCAGCTGTAGACGAAAGCCGCATGCTGCAGAGGAGAACGGGAGAGGAAGACACAGGGGGAGAAGACACATGGGAGGGGGGAGGAAGACACAGGGGAGAGGGGAAGGGGGAGGAAGACACAGGGGAGAGGGGGAGGGGGGGAAGACACAGGGGAGGGGAGAGGGGGAAGAGACGCAGGGAAGGGGAGAGGTGGAGAAGACACAGGGGAGATGGGGGAGGAAGACACAGGGGAGAGGGGGAGGGGGGAGGAAGACACAGGGAAGGGGAGAGGGGGAGGAAGACACATGGGAGAGGGGGAGGAAGACACAGGGGAGAGGGGGAGGAAGACACAGGGGAGGGGAGAGGGGGAGGAAGACACAGGGGGGAGAGGGGGGAAGAGACACAGGGGAGAGGGTGGAAGAGACAAAGGGAAGGGGAGTGGGGGGAAGAGACACAGTGGAGAGGGGGAAGAGACACAGGGGAGGGGGGAAGAGATACAGTGGAGGGGAGAGGGGGAAAGAGACACAGGGTGGAGAGATACAGGGAAGGGAAGGGGGAGAATAGACACAGGGGAGGGAAGGGGGAGAGACATGTGGGAGGGAATGAGGGGAAGAGACACAGGGGAGGGGGGAGACACAGGGGAGGGGGGAGACACAAGGAAGGGGGGAGAGACACAAGGGAGGGATGAGGGGGAGGGAGAGAAAAATGTAAAATGATACCGTCATTTTTGACAGGCAATTTACTAGTCACTAATATAGTTGTCGTACTGCAAGTTTGTGTGTAATGCTTGCAAATTGCAAGTTGCGCATGCTAGTTGCGCATTGCGAGGATCACAATTGGCGCCGAAGGGGGAGAGAGAGAGGGGGGAAGGATAGAGGAGGGAAGGAGAAGGAAGGAGAGAGAAGGAGAGGGAAGGAGAGAGAAGGGGGAGGGAGAGAGAAAGAGGGAAGGAGAGAGAAGGAGAGGGAAGGAGAGAGAAGGAGAGAGAAGCAGAGAGAAGGGGGAGGGAGAGAGAAAGAGGGAAGGAGAGAGGAGGTAGGAGGTGGGAGGGTTAAGGGGGGAGGGAGAGAAAATTTTTAAATGATACCGTCATTTTTGACGGGCAATTTACTAGTCACTAATATAGTTGTTGTACTGCAAGTTTGTGTGTAATGCTTGCAAATTGCAAGTTGCGCATGCGAGTTAAGCATTGCGAGGCTCACAATTGGCGCCGAAGGGGGAGAGGGAGGGAGAGAGGAGGGAAGGATAGAGAAGAGAAGGAGAGGGAAGGAGAGAGAAGGAGAGGGAAGGAGAGAGAAGGAGAGAAGGAGAGGGAAGGAGAGAGAAGGGAGAGGGAAAGAGGGAAGGAGAGAGAAGGAAGAAGGTGGGAGGGAGATGGAGAGAGGGAGAGTGAGGAGAGAGAGTGAGAAGGAGAAAGAGTGCGAAGGAGAAAGAAGGAGAGGGAGAGAGAAGGAGAGGGAGGGAGAGAAAAGGATGGGTAGAGAGAAGGGAGGGAGAGCGATAGAAAGAGGGAAGGAGAGAGAGAGAAGGAGAGGGAAGGGAGAGAGAAGAAGGGAGGGGGAGAGATAGAAAGAGGGAAGGAGAGAGAGAGATGGAGAGAGAGAGAGGGAGAGAGGGAGAGGGTACACAGAGAGAGGGCACACAAACAGACAGAAGACACACTTTTTAGGACAAAATGTTACCATCATTTTTGACGGGCAAGTGACTAGTTAAAGAATAAAATACATGTTTATTTTAAATTATTTTATTTTTAATAAGATTTTTATCATTATTAAGTCAAGTACTTCAAAAGAGTGTATTGTAAATGTTAGACCTCAATGGTATTTTAAATGTGGGAACTGTCCCTTAAAAATATTGACATCTGGAAGGGACACGTGGATTTCCACGCAGAGGGATTGTCCCTACAAAACAATATAACCCTTAGAGGAAAATATGTTTACACTAGTGGTAGGCAAAAATCGTGGATGCCTCATGGAGCCCTCAGACACTTCTCATGCAGTCTGTTCTCTGGAGTAGGGGAGCATGTCCTTTTCAACATTAAATACCTCGCCTCATCATGTATACCACTATTTCTAATTAATTGATCTCTTTCCTATATTATCTCTTTCCAGCAGTGATTTTACCATTTTTCCATAGATAAAATAAAAGGTTTAAAACACTGTGAAGCCATTTAAAAGGTCCTCCATAGTACTCTAACAATATGAGCTTAGTGTTTTAATTTGTCATTGATCATGAATACAATTCAGATGACATTAATTTTAACATTAAACCTACTATCACAATTCAGACTCAGCTGCTGCTGGTGTCCACCAATTTGAAATAAGGTCAGTGTGGAAAGGATGCTGTTTCTACCAGGTAGCTCCTACATTTCAGACACAGTGTGTACCAACAGCACAATGATCTTGTATTAAAGGTAAATCTAAATTTCCCTGTTTTTTTTTACTTTTTATAATCTAACACATACTGCCTATCAGCCTTATTAAATTGGGATTCGGCCAATTGAATACGGCTCTAGATAAGCACAGAGCATATTTTTTACAGAAGTTTTTAGTTAGTGAACTTCTATCCAAAAGCAAGGTCTTCACCAACCAAAAACTTCTGTAAAAAAAATATGCTCTGTGCTTATATAGAGCCCTATTCAATTGGCCAAATCGCAATTTAATAAGGCTTTATATCAGAAACACACATTACATGGAGTCATTCTATACACATAAAGATTTATTTTGCTTAAAAATAAAATTTGTTTTTCACACCCCCAGAGCTGCTTACATATCTACCAATAGAAACACTACATTTGTGTATGGTTTTTAACCCTATACTAACCTTTAAGCCAACAGCAGCACAATGCAGAGATCCACTTAGCAATGTCTGAGCTGCTTCCTTGTGCAGGGGAAAAACAAGACTACACATTCCATGATGCTTTGCTGCACAAAGTGCCGTCACAGATTGAAACAATGTATTAGCTGCCGGTGTTTGGCCAAAATGAATTATGAATTTTATGCTAATTTTAGCAGTAATTTTCAAGGGGGGTTAACTCTTAAAATCAACTGTTAGCAAACTCAAGATATTTAGCAAACTTGGATCTTTCCTGTCTTCCCGGCGCCGCATTGCTGTGAACACAGTGAGCCTGCCTAAATGTTGTGCCACAGCACCACCTAGTGGCAAGAATGTAGTATTCAATCAACAAATTAAAAATAAAGCTATTAATGGCAGGCCCCAAACTGAAGCCTAATCCTAACCCTATGCTTAACCCTAATCCCATGCCAAACCCCTATGCCTAACTCTAAACCTATGCCTAACCCTAACCCCTATGCCTAACCCTATGCCAAATCCTAAGCCCTATGCCTAACCATAAATCTAACACTAAATCCTCTCCCCTGCATCAATCCATTTTAACCCCAGAGCAATCTATTTTAAAGTGTAGTGTAGTGTAGTACTACATTGTGAGTGGTAGGTGGTGCTGCACTGCGAATGCGCTCACCGGTGGCGGGGGAGCGTAGGGTCTGCGCAGGCAAAACAGGAAAGGACCTAAACTTTAGGGTAAGTTTAATAATTTTTATTTTGGTATTTTTTCATGCAAAAAATGTTTCCATACACTACTGATTCCCCTGAATCAGACGCAACAAGGTGCAGCCTATCAATGATTGTTCATTCTGTTATCATACCTAATTGTTCTTAAACCCTTTAGCCCAGTCTCTCCTCCAAAACCCCTACACTCACCTTGATGACTTTATCAGGGTGGAGGCAAACACTCAGCTGGAGGCAGATCCATGAAGATTAATGTAATACTGAATATTGCTCAAATATTCAATATGAATTGTATTAATGGTCAGTGTATAATTAAAATAACTAGCTCCTCTTGTTAGGACATTATAGTGGTCATGAACTTGAGCCACTTATTTTTGGCAAGTACAGCATAAAAGGTGCAGGAACACAAATGATGTCTAGTGGTGCAGTGCTTTAATTTTTTTCTTTTTCACACAAAGCAACTGTAGACCTAGAAGGCGTGAATGTCATATTAATCGAGTATAGAACCAAAAATAGCTTTGGGCATCCCATAAAAAATAAATGTATGTAGTTTGGTAATGATTTTAGTTCATGTTTCTTTCCATTGTGAATGTGGTGGTATTTTGACCCTCGCTGCTTGCTCTCCAGTGTTGTCATTCCAACTGGTTTCTAAGCACCGCGCATGCTCGGTGACCAACCAATCGCCTGGGATCTAGTACCCACGAGCGCGCGTGCGCTGAATTTCTCTTGTCTCGGCTATGGCTCATAATGGTGATTTGCGCACGCGCGCTATCCAGTCAGTGTGCTCCGTATGAATGTGCGCATGCGCAGTGCCGCTTCGCTCCCCGGCCTGGCGCGCTCCCTCCTCGTTTTCTGTGTCTGCGGATTCAATGAACGGCCAAAAAGAGCCCTGAGAGTCAGGCATTGATACCACAGCTGAACGGAGAAGGTAACGGTGATATTGTGTGTAGGGAAAGGACCAGCATGGGAGGCTTGACAAAGAGAGAGGCCTGGTGTGCTAATAGGAGGGGGGAGAGGTCTCACACACACAGAAGAGGCCTTATATGTGAGAGAGGGACACACAGCCATCATGGTTTGACAGAGACACAGGCCTGTTACCTGACAGATGCATAATAATGAAGGGGTTCAGGCATAAACAAAAGAGGGAGGGACATAAAGACACATGTCTTGTAGCCTGTATGAGACCGAGAGAGGCTGCATGTATAAAGAGACAGGCCATGTGTGAGAGATCATATATTGTGGAGAGAGTGAAGACATGTAGGAGAGCTCCCTCACAGTCAGAGACACATGGGTATGTGTGAGACATACAGAGAGTGTTTAATGTGAGAAATAGAGGATTGTGTACCTGTGTGAGATACAGAAAGAGAGTCTGAGACCGTGAAGACTAGAGTGTGATGCACAGAGATGCCCCACAGTCAGAGACACATGGGCCTTGTGTGTCTGTGTGAGACATACAGCGAGTCTGAGAGAGTGCTTAGGTGTTAATGTGAGAAATAAAGAGAGAATTGTGAACCTGTATGAGAGATACCAAATTCTGGATTGCTAGCTTGTGGTAAAGTGGTTTGTGTACTTCAACGAAGCTGTGAGCTATACCATGTAGGGTCAAGTTCTAGGCAGAAAGGTCAGACAAATTGTGGTCTACCGGTGAAGGGACTGGCAACCCACTACAGTATCTTTGCCATGAAAACCTTAGTGATTGGCTCAACTGGATGCAAGATGTGTCTGGCATTCTTTAGTATATAGAGTCACAGAGAGCTGGACTCAACTGAACAGCAAAACAATGAACGATACAGAAAGAGTTTTAACAGTCTGAGACTAGAGGGAGATACATAGAAATGCCTCGGTCAGAGACACTTGTACATGAGATACTGGTCTTGTGTGAGGGATGAAGTTCTGACTGGAAGAGACAGAGATGATAAAAGAGGCCTCATTGCCAGACAGAGGCCTTTGAACCTGAAAGACCAAGAACATCCTGACACACAGTGAGGGGCAGGGATGATGAAGCGAGACTTGAGCCCCAGAAGCCAAAATACACACAGAAAGAGACCGCACATGATAAGTCTGTATGTGTCTCGGTAGCATATTGAAAAATTGGACCTATCCTGTTATATGTACACACACATTTGTGGAAGACGCAATGGGAAGCTCACTGCCGACGTCCCCATGTAGCTTTGTTCCTACGCCCAGTAAGTGGTTAGGGTGTTTTGGATTAGGGTTACGTCCGGTAAGTGGAAGGGGGTTAGGGTAAGAGGGTTAGTGGGTTAAGGTATACTACCTACTTTGGACATCTAGATCGGGACGCGAGCGCGCTTCCACAAATGCGTGCATACATATAATAGGATATATCTGAAATATCTAGATAGCAATGTCATTTTCATGTCTCTGAACACAAAATAAGGTGTGTGTGTGTGGTTAGAGGTCAGTAGTTAAGTGAATGGCTACAGTAATGGATCTGCTCTGGGGCATTTTCTGTATTCAAGTGGTGTGGGGCTTGTCTATGCATAGATTGAAATTGTGAATGAATGGAAGTGTTACTCACAATATGATCAGCTACCTAGATCACAATGAATGGTTGTTTCCAGTATAGACATATTGCATATAACAATCAATAAATTAAACACTGTTACGTATCCCTCTCTCAGTACTTGTTCTTATCTCTTCCTGAGAAGGATAGAGTGAAAGAGGGTGTGTTTGTTAGCAGGAGAAACAGAGTCCATCTTAACAGAAAGTGATAGGAAAACAGTGAGGAACCTTGGTAAGTACCCCACAACCAAAGGAAGAGGGTTCTCTGCTTAGTCTGCTATTTATATGGGAAGAGGATTCACAGCATGAGTGAAAGAGACCAAGTAATCTGTGAGGCACCTTTTTTCCTCCTCATAGCCATAAACATAAATAAAAAGACAGGCTACCCCACTTACAGTCTCATAGAAAACAAGTTACTACCTTCTCCTCATACCAAGACACATAGAAAGGTCTCTAAAAAGACAGACCTTATACTTGCGTGCATGTGTTGACCTCAAAGAGCATGGCTTGCTCTCATACAGCAGAGGTTCCAAATATGGGATCGTTTCAAACTATTTGTAGTAAGTACTTTATCAATTGAATGTTATAACATTTTTCTATAGTAAAATAACATTAACGTTTGCTATTGAGAGATTCTAATATGTTTTTAGAGAGATCCTTTCTATTAGTTACTGATAAGCCCACAGGGCACTGGATCCATTGTCTTCCCAGCAGTTGACTGCACAGAAAGAGACTAGGCATGATCAGCATCCAGGCAATTAACTCTTATAAACAAAATATTTGACTTTCCTTTTTGGGTGGATAAGAAAGATGAATGACAGTTCAAGTGGCAGAGTTTAATGTTTACTCTAGGAAAAAGCAATTATTTTAACATCCAATTGATAAAGAAATTATTACCTATAATGTTCAGTTATGCCATGTTTGGAACCTCTGCCGTATTATTTGAATTGGTCTGTTTCACTTGGGACTTTCTTTCAAAAAAATCAGGTTCACTTCCTATAGGAGGAAAATGCCAAAGATCTCTTAACGAAATATTCAAATAGACACTCATTGGCGATGGGGTAGTGCAAATGGTGAGCTGGAATGTATCTGCGAGACCAAATATTCATATTGCAATATTATGGTTCAATATTTCTAGCTCTCATTCGGGGTATTACGATTCCCTCACATATAAACTTTTATCAGTGTATGTATTTTATCATTATTGGCACTGTCGCAAAATTGTTTTAGTATGTTAAAGGGACATAAATGTACATCTTATTTAACTACATGAAGATAGTTGTTAAAGCTTTTTTTTTTTTTAGCAGAGGTATCTTATTTTGGAGAATTTATGTTTACATTACTAATGTTTTCTGTCTCTGTTTATTTAAGGTGAATTAATATAGTTACTTCTCAGACCACAGTAAACCATTGTAATACAGGACAAATCAACAGATTTGTTAGAATCTTAGGCCATATATTGGTGGTTGAATACCAAGTTTATGTGTGTATATTCTAAGAAAGAAGTGTGCATCCTTTTATTCAATATCTTAAAATTGAATACAGATTTTACTTTTCTGCTGTTTTTAAACTCTATTCTATTCTCTGTATGATGCATGTGTATGAAGTATATGTCTTTGTGTGTATATGCATTCCCTGCTTCATCCGAAACTAGATGCAACATCTACACTGGGCATTCTGGCATAGATAATTTGCTTCCTGCCCATTACTTACCTCCCAACTGTCCCATCTTTTTGTTCTAGATTTGCCTACTGTGTCCTACATTGACACTGTTTTGAGCATGTTTTGAGGTTCAAACTGACCAAGGTGTTAGTCACAGCCAGCTTCATAGATTGCAATGCACCACAGTAGTGTGCAGCCTTTTAGTTACATCTGCTACCCACCATTAACACAGGGCATTGGAGGATGGCTGTAAGGAGTATCAGAAGCCTGTGTAAAAACATAGATATATGGCTAAAAAGGGCATCATTTTAAAAATTAAACTAACTGCATTTTTACTTTATTTTCACTATTCTAGCTGTATCTGGTGAGCAGTTTGGATGAATTAAATGGCCCTTTAAGCTAGAATGAAAAACATTCTGATTGCCAGGTCCCTGATTTAAAAATTATTTATCAAAATGTTGTTAGTGCTAATTCATAACGTGTGTAATAAACCTCTCGTAAATGAGAGGCAAATGATTTTATTCTGTAGGGAGTAGAATCTGTTCAGACTAGAAGTAGGAAGTTTGGGAAATTACATAGCACTTGTATGCATTTCAGTTTGGGTATGTCTGCTGTACACATACTGTGAAGAGATTAGTGAGCTAGAAGGTCTGCTAACAGTCCAGGATTTTGGAATCTCTCTGCTTGTGTATTCAGATTCTCATTTAGAACCTGAGAGTTACTCTGCTTTATTCATTCTGACTGATGCATCTGTATTCAAGCAAGGCGCCATTGAAGTCTTGTACTGTTGGCAGTCCTTTTTTTGACTGAGATGCCCACCATCAGAGTTGAAATGCTATTTATTTTTTATTTATTTTTGCAGTAAAGACCAGAGTTTATTGAACACTTCTGTTATATATGTACCACTCCTGTAAGATTTTAACTTTATCTAGATTTTTCACAATTTCTGTGTTAATTTTCATGCATCATGTTGCACTGTTGCACCATGCCTGCATTGTTCATGTTATTTTCATTTCTCTGATATATGTTCCATAGCAACTATAACACCTAGAACCAAATAAAGTGCACCTTGTGTTTTTTTTTGTACAAATCTCTGAATTGGTTTATTTATTTTTCTTTGTCAAATATAAATTAATTATAGTAAGGTATGCGGTCATGATAGTTATGTAAGTGGCTTGGGAACATATAAAAAAAGCTAGATAACAAAGTCTTTTTCATTCTCTGTGAACAGAAAATAAGGTGTGTATAGAGGTGGTTATGGGTCAAAGGTTGGCAATTTCAGTATGGGCTGCTGTCAGTAACAACAAATTGCATATAACAATCCATAAACAGTATTTTTTTATCTTTCCCTTTTCTGTTCTCAACAGTAGATCTTAAAATATTTAAAAGGGCTTACTACATATTGGTTTTCAGTGGCCCTTTTAATAGTCAACTGTGCACTAAAAGAAACTGATAAATTACAACTGAATATTATCTCCAAGTTTCTCCAAGTATGTATTCTGTGATCAGCAAGCTATATATAATTACACACAAATACGCGCCAGACCACTAAATGTGTAATATTGAAAACCTATATTTAATTGTATGACAGATTATTCGAGATGTGCTTTTATTTTTATTTTTTTACTTTTTGTATCTCATCTGGCTCGTTATATAACCAACGAAATGCCCCAACAAAAGTTAGATGTTTTAATTGAAAGTAAGTTTAATATTGACTATTGTGGTTTTAATTTGTTGAATAGTCGTTTTTATTAAAGATAAATGTCTAATTAAAATACCTAGCTCATCTTGATGTCATCATGGTGCAACCCTGGCCGGGAGGCTGTCCTAAATGGTCGTACACAAGTAGACATTAGATAACAAATTTTAATGCACCAAGTATTCATCTAGTAAAGAGTTACTGCTGTCTAGATACAAGTTTGTGTCTGTCCTTTTAGAACTGCTGCCCACTGATACTCCCACCCCTTGATGACCTCATAAGGGGTGGAGACAAGGAAATCAGTTGGAGCTTTAAAAGAATGTTTGAAAGTAAGTTTAATATTGAATAATTCTTTCATATGTATTTGTGATTTATATGTCTGACTTTTTTTCCTCAGCCATCTGTCGAGGGAGTAATAGATTAATCATTTGAAGTTTGTGCCATGGCAACAGAAGAGAAGAAACCAGAAACCGAAGCTTCTAAAACGCAATCTACTCCATCATCATCTTCCAATCAGAGCAAGGTTTGCTATTCTTTGATTAAAGTGTGACTTACAATGAATGTTATAGACAAAAGAATAGGATGTGGAATAGCGTATTTGATGACTCACTGAGGGGATGGCAGTTGCATGAAAAGACCGCAGGGGGAATTATGACCTGAATAGTAAAGGGGTAACGTGGCACTGTAGTAGGTGCAGACTTGTAATATGGGAGTCATGGTTACGCATAAAAAAAAGATGCTATAATATACAGAAATATAACTTGGATAGGCAGGGTGATGGTTGATAGTGTGAAGACTGAGAGGGACATGATGAGATAAAGGCTATATAGAAATTGAGGAAGATATTTGTATTTTATTGGGTATGATTAGTTTGCTTGTGTTAAAGACCACTGTAGTCAACGTTTTTCTCTCTAGCCCAGGGGTCACCAAACTCGGTCCTGGAGGGCCGACCCAGGCCTGGATTTGTGGATATCCTTGCTGCAAACAGGTGAGAATCTTGTTTCTTCAGCCATCCTGATTGACTCACCTGTTTGCAGCAAGGATATCCACAAATCCAGGCCTGGGTCGGCCCTCCAGGACCAAGTTTGGTGACCCCTGCTCTAGCCTTTTGAAAAAGTAAACTTGATAATGGGCAGAATGATTTTAAAAAGTAAAACAAAAATTCACAGCCTTCAAAAAATTTTTTTGCATCAAATTTATTAATTCCTGCAGGCACCCATTTTATTTTTTCTTCTCGTCTTGTCGATTACCTTAAGCTGACGTAAACTAAGAAAAGCTCTGGCACTTCTAAATGCTATATTACCATAGTGTAGGTGTAACTTCATGTGCAATCAAGATTCTCTTCAGGAACTTGATTCCCAGAAACCATTTCACTGAAGATAATACTGGAGACTCTCAGTTAACCAGATCTCAAGCAACCAGAACTCACAAGTTACCAGAAAAAAAATTGAATACTGTACTTTAAATTAAAAATAAAAATGCGTGGCTCAACAAATGCCAGGTTGTCATGTCACAAAATGCTTACAAGCACCTAGATTACATCCACTGTACATCTCTGCAATTCCATTTTACCTGGAAGCAGACAGGCACGAGTGACTGAGCCAGGGCAGTGTTGGTGTTGCATTCCCCGGGTTGAGCACCACACCCTCAGGCCCAACGTACCCGTGTGTAAGTGAGGCGTGAAAGCTGCTGCTGCTAGAACAGCCTTCACTGATAAATATACTTAGCAGATCATGCTATGTGCAGTTAATCTAGGCCTCTTTTATTAGTAACTCAAGCAACCAGAAACTATATTTATCCCGCATCTACCAGTCCCCATGGGTGCTGGTTAACTTAGAGTCTACTGTATGTTAGAGGTTGGGTTATTTTGTTCCACTCAAAAACATTTTGCTTATTTTCAGATGTAGTTCTTCAAAATAGTGTAATAGTATATTACACAAACCCTGCTTAAAGCTACACCGTTTAGAGATGATTCACTATGTATGTGTTTTTTTTGTTTTGTTTTGTTTTTAAGAACTATATTTGAATATTGGCAAAAATGTATTTAGTATAAGTAAAGTAAAATTTGGAAGTAAAGAATAGAAATCAAATATGGGAAAGGTTGTTTGTTTAGTCATTATCGTGTTTTTAGTTATTGAAGGGCAATGGGGAAAAAAATAACCATTCTGGTCATTTAACAAAAATTGCACATCTAACTGTTTAATCAGAGTTCCATTGACAGATGTAGTTTTAGAAGTCTTGCATGTCATATATGTCCTGAGAACGATAAGTTGAAGGTAATAAATTATTTTAAACCGCCAACTGAACACTTAAATAGATGAGTTACTGAGCTACCCAAACACTTATATATTCAAGTGGCTTGAAGAAACATTTTGGGTTTCATATCCTCAAAAGAAATGTTCATCACTGACTGCTCAATATAACTAACAAGCTGAGTTTTTTTTTTTTTTTTTCCTCTTTCAGCCTGCACCTGTAAAACCAAATTATGCATTAAAGTTCACATTGGCAGGACACACCAAGGCAGTATCATCAGTTAAATTTAGTCCAAATGGGGAGTGGCTCGCAAGTTCTTGTAAGTATTTCATTATTTTTAGTCTTTTCACCTCAACGTTTTTTAGCCATAAGAAAAACTAACTATATATATTCTCATGGGAAGAGAAGCTAACGTAAGGGGGTTCTACAAAGTTTTCTTTATGTAGATGTTTTGACTTTTAATTAATTTATCCTCCCATATTTAATTGTAATAATAAAAAAAAATACACTTCACTTCTAATAAATCCCCATCTCTAGCTCCGGCTCATTATTGCAGGCTAAAAATGTTTAGAGCTGTCACTGAAAGTTACGCCCGCTGTGGCACTTACTTACACTATCACGGATTTGCTTCTGCATTCAGACACAAAGCATGTCCCTGTCTGCTTGCTAACAGCATTACCACATAGGAGAGGCTTTACTACCAGTGTAGTCATCAAGGTTACATGTCTATGAGGTCAGCTATCGTGAGAGAAAGCAGAGCGACTTGTGGAGGTTCCGGAGAGTGGGAATCTATTCCTCTGTGATTTTTAGAAGTAATTGAAGGGTATATTTAATATAACCGTTTCATTGAGGAGGATAAATTAACCCAGTTAAAACATGTATATAAAACAAAACAAATAGCCGGTAGCAATTTACTTAAAGGGATATCTAAGTTTCCTGAATTATGAATGCATCTGATGGAGGAGAATCAGAAGTGTATGAAAAAATGTTTGCATGAAAAAATACCACAAAAAAAAAAAACACTTACCTTGAAGTTAGCAAAATTTATTGTAATTCCTGACACCTTAAATTTAAGGTTAACACCCCCTCCAATTTGTTTTGGCCAATCCGGTTAGATGAAAGATTTGAGACCTAGCACTGTTGCTATGGCAACAGCATAGACCGGAAGTAGCGGTGAGTCATACCAGCAGTGACTGGGAGGCTGACAACACTGGTCACCTATTGGCTGTGGTGCAAAGGAGCCTGGTAAATGTAGTTTATCACTGACGTGACAGGAAGCTGCAAGGAGATTGGCTGCGCTAGCAAGAGCAGGTAAATAGTGATTTAATATTCCCCGGATGCTGCATGCTGATTGGGTGGGGACCAGGACGTTGTATAGACACCCCATGGGGCTGTCAACATAATCATTGGAGTGATTTTTTTTTTAGATATTAATACAATGTTTTATGAGGTTCTCCATACACATAGGCTCCTTTTTGCCTACAGAGTGCAGAAATGTATTAATTCAGCTCACTTAGATATCCCTTTAAATATGTTCTTACAATGCAGTCACTGTCTGTTATAGTGAACATAATTATTACATGCTTGTCTAAAATGTATAATATCGCTTTATTTTAATAATTGCTACATTTAGAAAGTTTATAAGTTGTTCTTTCTTTTAAGCGGCTGACAAGTTAATCAAAATTTGGGGTGCGTACGATGGCAAGTTTGAGAAAACAATAACTGGACACAAACTGGTAAGAACCTCAAATTGAGCTTGATCTCATTGTATAACTAAAAAAATAAATAAATTACTGTTTCTGCCCTGTGTGAAGTTCTCTATGGGTTTCTTATTTCCTTAGAATGTTTGTAAAAGCATAAATTCTATGGGATTCTTCGTATTCGCCCAAAAGGAATTATACAGGCATTTGAATCATCCACACATAAAGATTGCCCTTTTTTATATAAAAAAAAATAAATGAATAACAGTTTTGGCAAGTTGGGACACCTCTATTCAGCGTATGGAAGCATACAGAATCCTGTTATTCAGTCAGGACCATGTTACTGTACCTGAAGGATTCTGGTTTCCGAGTTGAGTTTAAAACCAGATTCACATTACTAGAGCGCTATATTGTAAAAAACACAATCTACATTTTAGTATGCAAAGGCTGAACAACTGGGTCACTATTTGTTTATTGTACATCTGTGTGATCAAATAAATGATAAAAATCCTTGGTTAAGAACTGTCACTCAAATGGGAAATGGGTTTCTTTTTAAAGAGCATTGAAAACTATCTCTACATTGTTCTAGCCTTTTTTCTCTACAGTAAATCATTCCAGAGATATTTAGCCTTGTTTTGTAGCTAATTTATGTAAATGTATTTCCCAGTATGCACATTTTTGGTTCAGCGTACCTTGATAGCATAATTTGAATCAGTCTATTTGTCTGTCTCTGTAACCCCGATGATATCACACAGATTCAAATTAGTACATCAAAACTGCTAATTAGTATTCAGGAAACTAATTTAGCATATACAATACAGTGTACGATCTTTTCGCTTTAACCATCAAATGTTTGCCATATTTGCACATTTAAAAAATATAAAATAATTTTAATTCTCTGTGTCTTTAATTAAATTTAAAGAAAAAAAAATGCAAACTGCATAGTACCAAACATCCTATTTTGTCTATTTACCATCACCCCTCTCCTGAGAAATGGATTATAGAAATTAAAAGATTTACTTTTTTTTTTTTTCTGCTTTTTTAATTTATTTACTTGATTGCTTTTAGGGAATATCGGATGTTGCATGGTCCTCAGATTCCAATCTGCTTGTTTCTGCTTCTGATGATAAAACTCTAAAGATCTGGGATGTCAGCTCGGTAAGGAGTTTCCTTTGTACAATCTTTGGTACCATCTGAGCTAACACTTTGTTCATATATGTTCTCCTTTTGCTTCCCTTTTTAACCCAGCATTCCTTTTTAATTGTATAGGTAGCCCTAAACAATAATGTAGATGTAATGTTGTATTATGCATTTTGATATTTAATAGTTTTACTATACAGGGGTGTTTAAAATTTATTTTTGCAAAAACATTCTAAAAGCATAATTAGGGAGGGAAATATCATAAAGCTGATTTTAAATAAAAAAAGCAAGATACATTTTGATACCTCTGCTGAACCCATTTACTTTTTATTATTTATTTATTTATTTGTGTGTGTGTGAGAGAACTGTATTGATTTCTGCAGCAGCGAGGCTTGTAGTTTTTTGACATTGTGAATGTCTGCTTCTGAGCATGTGTGAGGAATGGGGTAGTTGTCATATTAAAAATGTAATCTAACCGTTTATTTGCTCCACTGATAAGTACACACCTCATGCTCCAAGCTAGCATGCCGTACTGAAGCCAGACAAATTGGGAAATGTTTGTTGTTAGAGTATTAAAAAATGCAGAATGTGTTTGTATGAGACTCTGAGCTACATACTATAGTCTTACCAGGGCACCCAAGAAAAGTAGATCTTATATGAGATGTCGGTGTTATCAAATATGGTTTAGTGCTTATTAATTATATTTAAAGCGTACATCCCTCTAGTGAATACAAAAATGCATATAAAACCTATTGGTGATTCAGAAATGGGTTTTTATAAAAAAAAAAAATATTTATATGTATTTTTGTATTCACTAAAGAAATATACCCTTGACATATTGTAATTTGTGTGCTAAACCACATTTTATTTAATGTGATTTTGTACCTAGGTGACTTTCTTTAGGTGATAAATTAGAAGAGAGCATGTTGGTTTTTTTTTTTTTCATGATTAGATTTTTTTAAAATCTTTGTTTCTTACAGGGAAAATGTTTGAAGACCCTGAAAGGGCACAGTAACTATGTATTCTGCTGTAACTTCAACCCACAATCCAATCTTATTGTATCTGGATCAGTAAGTACACTTTAAATAAAAGTTTGTACCTAGTATATAATTCATATAGTGTTCCATTACCATGTGTTACTTCATATTTTTAGAGTTCTAGTGCTATCTTTTTATCCTGCTCCAACAGAGTACATGGAAACTATAAGTCTATGTATGTCCAACAATTTGTTTAGATGATATGACTACTTTTTATACTTAGAAAGTTTATTAAGCCTGGTATTTTTGAAATCTAGAAATCTATTTCACTCTAATATATTAATATTGTATTTTTTTTATTAGTACTAATTGTTCTTATTAAGGAAAGTATATTATATCCAAAAAACATTTAATCATTTTTTTTAATGTAGTTTCTAACAGAAATATATATATATCAACTTGTCTCTCTTGTTTTTTTTTTTTTTTCTTTCAGTTTGATGAAAGTGTAAGGATATGGGACGTGAAAACTGGTAAATGCCTCAAGACCTTACCGGCTCATTCTGATCCTGTCTCGGCAGTAAGATTTTTTATTTTTTTTAAAGTTTTTTTTACACTTGCAATATTAGAAATCTGCCTAATTTTGACGTCCATAGCGGCTGCAGTTTCTATCCTTACTGAGCTAATAATGACATTGTCTTGTGGTTACAGTTTGTGTAAAAGAAATATGAGACTTGATTTAGTCTCCAAAGAATATCTAGATATTGTTGGCATCTGTGATATACAGACAGAGCTATGTAACAAATCATTCTATATTCCCAAACTTTGTAGAGATGCAACTCCCTTTGCTTTCTCCGAGGGGGCTGCTGCCAGCAAAGGGAGACTTCTGTATATATCTTAATTATACTCTTTAGCTGCTTGTGTTTGCTCTCTAGTAAGGCACATGTACTGAGTCCTCTCTTATTTTCAGTTTTATATTAATAAATGTTGTGTATATATTATTACCCATTGGTAATGAGCTCCCTGTCTGGCTCAGGTCTGTTTACTACTTTCTCGTATTTTGGTGTCATGTTGCACCAGACTGGTGGGAGCACACAGGTTATCAGATTTCTCTCTTGGTGCTTCAAGATCATTACTCCGGAGAATCCAAGGCAACTTGTAATCAACGTATGTCAAGTTCTTTTTATACTTCATCTGTTCCTCCCATTCCAGGTGCATTTTAATCGTGATGGTTCCCTCATTGTGTCCAGCAGCTATGATGGTCTCTGGTGAGTAAAGACTAATTGCCTTCTTTTGTTTGCCACAGTCTGGAATAATGTTTGTTTCTAAATCTGCATACAGGTGTAATTGTTTTTATTTTAAAGGTATTTTGTGTGTGTTCGGTTTTGGATCTTTGCAACGTTTTGTCAATTTTAAATTAAAAAAATTAATAAAAATAATATTAGTAATAAACATTCTTAGAAATCTAGGTGTTGATGGCTAATTAAAATTAATAAGGTCATCTGGTCTGCTCTTTACATTAGCTACCATTTTTAGGCAGCAGTGAAAGGACCACTCTAATGTCCTAGCAAGAGGAACTAATTATTTTAATTATTCATTTATCATTAAGGCAATCTCTCTTTAGTAATTTTTATAATAAGAGTATCTGCCTCCAAGTGGGTGTTTGTCTCCACCCTGATAAGGTAATTAAATGTGTTGGTTTTGGCTGACACAGATCTAAAATGTTTTAAGAAGAATCATTCATAGACTGACACAACAGCAGGATCCTGTATCTAAGGTAAGTCTGCGAGTTTTCAATCTTGAATGGTGCTTGGGGAAAGATCTATGGACACCAGATTCAAAGACTGGGCCCTCCATTATTTGCAATGTGTTAATGCTGAATATGTCTTTGCCTGGAAATTAACTTTTGTATAGCGCTACAGAATATGTTGGCGCATTACAACTGAACTATAATAATAAGGTAAACCTCTTAACCCAGCAAGTATGCAGCTATTGCAGATCCATGGGTTGGTCTGAGGATTTCATGGTAGTCAAAGCCACCTCCCTCCATTGGTCTTATAGTTGGTGGATACTAGCAGCAGAGTCTGGACTTTTCATAGTAAACTTAATTTTTTATTTATTTTTTATTTTAATAATTGAATGTCAATTTTATTAATGATCAATGCTGATTTAAAAAATCGAGCTAATGCTGTTAGGGCACTACAGTGATGCTTTAAACTACATAGTTTTTTTTTTTTTTTTATGCCACTACATTTATTAAAACATATGAATATATAGCAGATACATTAGCAAGCACAAGCTTGAGTGTTCAATTACGATATAAGTAGATTATCAGTTTGGTTGGTCAATGCTGTTTATTGGGTAAGGAAACCATCATCAGACTGTTTAAATTAATGTTGTCATTAGATATTGGTCTAGCTTATGCACTTGAACTTTTCAATGCAATTGGTAGAGTGCTGACTTAAAAATTAAGGGGCCATTGTACAATGAAAAACTAATGTTTTGAAAACTTTGAGTCTAAGAATATAATTAGGAAAAATATCTGGATCTAGTCTATTACAGAACAGTAGGGTTGAGTGCTGCGCCACAGCTCCAAATGGTGGAGCAAACAATGTACTGCGGGCAAAGAACTATTTCCACCACAACGTTGACAGCGTTGACGAGTTGACAGCGAGGCCATCGCTATGTTAGGCTCGGGCAAACGCCCCCCCAGGACCTAAGGCACGCCTCTCTCCTAGCTCAATGCCTCCTGTCGGCGCACCTTATGAGCCAGATCGGAGGTGGAAATAGTTCTCTGCCTGCCGTACATGTTTTGTACCACCAGGTGGTGCTGTGGCACAGCACTCAACCCCACTGTTCTGATGGGATGCAGCTAAGAAATAGACTAGATCCAAATATCTTAACGCTAGTATTTAAATAAATGTTGGTGCCTCTGCATGACCCTGTAGGAATCCATGATACTTCATGTCATGTAAACCGTGTCTGCATCTGGGCCTGTGAGTGAGCGGTGTGGTGTCAATTTCAATGTTATTGTATTATCAGACAAACACTCTGTTCCCTCCCCCTCCCTCCACTGAAAGCTACATAGACACGCCAAACTGATACATAAAGAGTCTTCAAAATGTTCAAATTTTCCAGAAAATGTTTTTACGCCCCTGGGCTGACATAGCTGCTGATCTTGTTCGTTTGCTATGTACTTAGCTAGCAAGTTCACTTTTTTTGTTGAACTGCAGTGGTGCTTTTAAAGGGCCACTTTAGTGGTCTTAACAAGAGATCTCTTAATAGTTAACATAAGGCGTGATGAGGTAAAAATCTCTTAGCCTCTTGAATTAAATATTGCGGTGCTTTAGAATTGAAAGAATATATTTTTTAATTGTTACTTCATAATACTTCTAGCTCCATATCAAATGTAATCATTCACATGAGCATATTGTGAATATGGGGCTTTAGTAATACTTCCACAACCTGTTTACTGTGAATACACTTAAATTAAAGCTATTTTCATTTTTTACTAACTTTTTTGTTTCTTTTTTTAACCATAGTCGAATCTGGGATACAGCATCAGGACAGTGTTTGAAAACACTAATAGGTAAGATTTAATTTCTCTTGTGGACATTCAGCAGGCGAATTTTAGAATTTATTTAGAAGACATATTTGGCCAGATATACTAAAGGTCAAAGTAGTAACAATTGAACAGATTGTAAGGTTCACTGCGCTCTGTAGTCTTGAGCAGCCCATTATCACAATGAGCACTGCAAATGCAGCGAAACTCCATGAGCACTTTTTGTATAGTGACACTATTTGGACTCCTATATCCACAATAGTAGTAAGGCTACATAGGCTTGATTGTCATATATTATAGTACATATTACTGTAAATGTCTTATTCTACATCTGCTGCAAGAATAATTATAATAGAGACAGCCATTTAAATGGCCACTTGAAACCCATTTGCAAACAAAACCATTGTTTAAAGGGAAAAAAATGAACTTTGTTTTAAGATACATTTGAACTTCAGTGTTACAGGCTCTAGCATGTATGTTTTTCTCTACATCCTACTAGGTGTCCAGAGGGTGGGAGCAGATCTGCCTAGTTGCTTATCCTAAAATTTCCTATCTGCCTGTAGTGAAGGAAGCAAGTAAATAGTATAAATAAAGAAAGGGGAACAACTGTTCCTACTCTGTGGATGATTGCATAAGCAATGTATCTGTCTAAACCTGTAAAGTCAAAGTTTTAAAAGCCATACTGATTTTTTTTCTTTATAATTATGTTTTTATTGCTAATCCTTTACTACAAAGATAAATGAAACGGTTGTATGACTGTGGCCCATTGAGCTTAATTATCCCACGGACTGTATCCATTGTCACTGCTTCTAATAATAAGCTTATTGGGGTTGGCAAATAAAAGATACATTTATGATGTTATAAAAAATTGCCTTATAACAAATGGCTAATATTACCATGGTTTGTAACACATAATGGGAGTTGTATATGCTTATTTGAGATGGGAAGCTACAAGGCTATGCTTTCTACCTGTTCACTTTTTAGTACTTTCGCGGTCTACTAATGAGCTCATATTTTTACCATTTGCTGTAGTGGTTAATGAACCCATAGGGAACCAAGTTTAGTACATATCATAGTGCACAGAAGGTCTCATCTAGAGAAAATGTGTATTGTTACTCCTTAGCCTCAACTTAAAACTTGAATCTGATCCAATGTGGTTTTAAAATCAACTATAAAAACCTAGTATAAATAATTCTCTAAGGTTTATTTATTTTTTTGTTCAACTTTCAGCAACATATTTCTTACATATGTGGTGTTTGTTTTTTAAATTCAAGATGATGATAACCCACCTGTATCTTTTGTGAAGTTCTCTCCGAACGGCAAATATATTCTAGCAGCAACTTTAGACAAGTAAGTACACAGACAGCTTAATAGATATATTCAAACAATTCCAGTGAAAAGGTTATGTAGCCTTCGAAAATATCTTTACTAATAGACAGATTGTGCTTATGCTAATTCATTTAGTATATCACTTAATTAATTAATAAATATATATAATATACATACACTCCATTTGTACATTCTTCCCTGCTGCTGCCTATTACACACCCACAAGGGAAAGGTACCCGAGAGCAGAGACAGTTGTAGCTGCCACATTGTGTTTGTTTGTTTTTTGTTTTCATTTTAAAAAACATGTTTTTTTTGTGTCATTCCTCAAAATATTAAATTTTAAAAAGATGACCACAGTGGCCCTTAAACATTTTTATCTTCAGAGATCCTTTAATCTTACCACTCTTTTTTTAATATTCTGTTTAATACAACATATTCTTTTGTTTTTTCCTGACAAGTTAATGACACTTCTTTTTTTTTTTTTTTTCTTTCTTTTTTTTAGCACGCTTAAATTATGGGACTACAGCAAGGGAAAGGTGTGTGTGTGATCTATGTATATATGTGCTTATATGCAGACCTCCCCTACAGACCTTTCTTCCCCTCCATGTGTGAATACATCTGTAGTATACTTATATTTGATATCTTTTGTAATTACTGAATAAGCGTTAGTCAATTAAAGGACACTTTTTTCGGTTTCTCATTACAAAAAAGCACATGTTTTAACATACTTTAAAGAATGTAATTGTGCAGGAAATAAATTTACATTCATTGCACTCCTAATGATTTCTATCCTTTTTTAATGCACAGCATGCTCCACTAAACATTTTATAATTGCACAACCAAGCTTTCTCCAAATTTGTACCATTGAACTGCTTGGGCTTCTTCAGGATGAAGTTCTGCTCAGAGCTGTTATTATTTTACTTTAAAGGGACACTCTGACAGTAAGTTGATTTCATCCTTGATCATTAAAAAACTATACATTTTAATAGCTATTCTTTCTCGAGTTAATCATCCCTGAGCTATTTGGTGTTAATTGTGCAACTCCTTTAGAAATGTGGATCCACATGCTAATTGGTGGCTAATTAGTATTTGTTTGCCACTAATTTTCATCAGAATACAGCAAAATCAATGTAGATTATATAATAGATTATTCACTTAATAAACACATGGCCAGTACAACATTTTGTATGCTCATGAAGAAGTTAAAAAGCAATCATTTTTATTTTTGGGGTTGCAGCCTCTTTAGTAATGGGTTTCTAAACTGCAAATATTTTTTCCCCCAGGGAAAAACCTAAACAAAAAAAGAAATACAGAATGGGTTTTGCCTGATATATTGTATACGTGCTAATTCTATTGCTAGGCAGGGCTTCGAATGTGGCTGGCTCCTCCTCCATCTAGGACTCCTCATGATCTGTTAGTGCCTGCAAGGAAGAGAAGGGATGATGTGAGCTAACTTTTATACCCTGAAGATATTTGAAATCAATGTTAAATGAGCATGAGCACTAAAGCCGTGTAATGTGAAGGCTGCTGACCCCTTAACTTTTGTCTACAGGAGAATTGCGTGTATTTGAAGAATTTTTGTAATTTCTTGTATTTAGCAAGTCCACACAGCAAGTTTGGTCCCACCCCCTTCCTCTCTCCATGCGGCTCAACTTGTGCTTATTTGGACCAGAGCTGGGACCTCTGAATGGAAAGTTCATAGGAGGCAAGACCTCCTTTCTACCATCAGACAAAAAGCCCCAAAGTTTTTGTTTTTTAAAGGACAAACTGGGTTCCTCACTAATACGCCCCCCACTTACAGGAAGTGAGGACACCGATCAGATACATAGATTTTAAAAACCATGACTTAACATATAAAGAAGATATGTTAAGGCCAGGATTGACATTAAATCAGATCCTATATATTAAGAGTTTTTTTAGAATGGCGTTTCCTTTCTGTTCTTCACACTGTATAATCATTGGAGTTCAATACCACAGTAAACATGGATGGCTTGTGTTCTGTTTTTTGTCAAAATTAAAGAATTACATTCCTGGGAATGTTTGATTCAGACTTGCAGGAGGATTTCTTCCTTGTTCAATCGTGGTGAAGACCATACATCCGTCTCAAACTGTTGTGTGTCCCCATCTATAGCAAAGTTGCTGTCATAGCAAAGATTAGAGGAGATAGGGTTGCAACCGTACTCACTGCTCCACGTAGTCTGAGAAGGGCATGGTTCTCCACTTTAAAGGAGAATGTCAGACATGTCCAACCTCCCCTGTGGAGACAACAGATACCTCCTGACTGGAGGTTCGTACTAACGTTGAAATAGTCTGCCAAGTCTTGCTTTGACTACTTGAACGCCATTCTCAAAGCCAAAAGATTCTGAGAGTCTGTGATCACCACTTTTTAAAAACCTGGAAACTGGTGACATAACACATTTTACTATCAGTTGTAATCTACTTTCTGCGACTGGTGCAGTGAAAAGAAATATGGCAACAACCTTAAGTTCTGCAAATACTACAATTTTAGAAGTATATCTTTTTATAAAAACCTCACACGTTTCTCTAATTGTTCAGCACAATTCACTGTTTAAATGTAGTGTGATCTCTAAAACCATGTGTGCAAGATATGGACGCTTTTTGTTCATCCGATCCTTTTGTTTTTATTGGAGAAGAAATCCAAGCCAGAATCCTTCCAATCTCGCCAATGCTAGGTGGATCAAGGCCTCCACTTATTTTGCTTATATAGTTCCTTTCAGGGTATCTGTGCAAGCTTCCAGAGTGCTTGGGCCAGTAGGTGTGGGGAAGACCACAGAGCGTTTCTACAAGATGGTCATTTTCATGTGAATTGAGTCCCAGGTGGAGGAGCCGCTTTAAAAAGTTTAATCCCTGCCTATCAATAAGATTTATGACTTAACCCCAAAACAACCTGTCAGGTTAAGTCCACAAGGAGAAATTGTTTTTTTTATATATTTTTTATTATTTACTTAATATTTGTTTTAAAGCTACAATTGTATTTCTCTTTTTCAGTGCCTAAAAACATATACAAGCCACAAAAATGAGAAGTACTGCATATTTGCTAATTTCTCAGTGACTGGTGGAAAGGTATGTGCTGCTGTTTATCATCTGGAAATGTAAATGGTACATGGAAATAATCTTTTTTTTTTTTTTTTTTTTTTTTTTTTTTTTTTTTTTTTTTTTTTTTTTTTTAAAAGTCGGCCCCGTCAGGCCTTCAAGATTAGAGCATCTGAATGTAGAACTTTTTTACCTTAATACTTAGACAGCAGATAAAATGGTGACATAGTTAAAAACTATTTGATTAATTACGAACTTTTGAACTGTGCAACTGGCAGGATGGGCAGAGGGGAACCCACATCCAGTGTGTTCATTAATCCTTGCTAATGTTCTGAGATTGCTGTCCCATTAACCTCCGATGACACAATTGACAGCTATGAGGGATGGACATGGCAAAGAGGCTAGGATGACGACCCTTCTACAGAATAGCATAGGAAACTATTATTCATTGCTTCATATAAGTGGCTAATAAAGCTTTTATTATGTTGGACGCAACCTACATTTCTTGGGCAGTCAATTGTTTACCTGTTCATTGAATAAAGTTTGCATTCCACTTCTAAATTTTAAAATGTATACATTCAAGTAAAAATACCATTGGCCAGCAGTCACATGCCAAGCATTTGTAGAGATGCATCAAAAGCTATTGTACACCTTAAGCTCAGAGTGAGGTGTATTTTATAATCTATATTTGTTTTAGATTCTCATTTTTAAAGTGCATTAAAAACTGTAAGTTTACTTTTGGGGGAGGGGGTGAAACCTCTTGGAAATATTTGATCATTTACTTTTTTCTTCAAAATGGTCTTTATTTTTATTTTATTTTATGGAATGTCAGCCTACCTTCCCCACAATGTACTCTTAATATATTGTGCTCTTTCAAACTGAAACTCAACATATAAACGAATATATAAATATAAAGAAATATTAACATGTTTTTTTTTTCCCCCATCCTCAGTGGATTGTTTCTGGCTCAGAAGATAACTTGGTGTACATCTGGAACCTTCAGACTAAGGAGATTGTGCAGAAATTACAAGGACATACAGGTATTTTATGATCGGTGTGTGTGTGTTGTTGTTTTTATTTTTTTATTTTATTAGACTAGAGGTGATTAAATATGCAACCACATGGGTAGTTTATTTTATTAAATACAGAGAACCATCCATGTTCTTTTAAACGTAATTTTATTGGCAAGTGCTTTAATGTACTAGCCTGTAACAGACTGTCTCAGCAGTATGTTATTAAAATGCTGCTGAGACGGTCTTTCATTGGATGGTACATCTAGTACTATAGAAACACTGTATGCATAAGCTATAGAGGGCTGAACTTTGCAAGTACTATTTGGAAGGTTTCAGTGAGTAAAAATAACTTTTTATAACTTGTTAATAAAATTATGTTTAAATATTCAAAGAAACTCTTAGGTAGCTTAATATTAAAAGCAGGGAAGCCTTCATGTCTCTACCTGGTCGGTCTAGATATATAAGCTTGTAATGGAGATAATGTTCTAACATATTTTTAAACAATTGTATTTAAAAATGTAATTGTCTTTGTGGTGGTCATTTAATTTGTTTGTGTAGTGTTTTTTTTCTTAATGATCTTCTTAAACTAAAGCAATCTATTTGTCATGTGAAAAGAGCTTTTGTAATGTGTACTGCTTTCTTTTAAATAAACGATAGAAAGCTTTGTACTAATCTCGCCATCAACATTTGTGTTCTGATTTTCTGTATTACTTTGCATGTTGTACGGCACAGTGTTTTTTTTTGTTTTTTTTTTTAAATTTGTCACATTTTATCTACATCATCTAATGCCGTCGAAATAATAGGAACGGGAATATGAGAGGGGAAAAAAAGAAACCGGGGTGCGGGGGGGGGGGAGTTAAAGTTTAGTGTGCTGTTACCTCTGGGAGTGGTAAGAGTATCGCTATCCCTTTTTGGGGTATTACCACCCAATGCATAGTTCCTAGGCATCCCAACAGGATGCCCACTTTCTATGGGAATTATCTAGGTTTGCGGAGATGATGCTTATTGAGTGTATGAATTTTTTTTATTTTTTTTATATTATGATTCAGGAAAAGCCTATTTTATTTTTTTTCTCCCAAGTTTTAGCAATGGTAGTCCTGACTGCTAAAAACAATTGACTTGACAGAAGTTGAGCTTCTTTGTAGAGACCATTGATAGGTAAACCTCGTAATGCTTCTTTTGCTGGTTTTTGGGGTATCCTATGTCCCCATAGCTTCTCTAAAAATGTTTTACGTTTCTGGCCATATATGGGCAATCTTAGGGCAGTCCCAAAGGACATGTTAATGTACCTGGGGAGTCGCAGTCTCTGAAGCAACTGCCATCCAAGGATGGATTAGAGAGCTTTAGTCTTGAAGGAGTCAAATACCACCTCATAATTGTTTTGTATGACTTTTCTCTCCGAATTGTGTTAAGGGAAAAACGTGTTGCATGTTAATGTATTTTGTTCCGTTGTGAATCGGTTAGTGACGTCAAGTTCAGATTCCAATATATTCTGATGGTGAAGCTTAGATGGCGTGACCTGGTCTAACAGGTAATTATAGTTTATAGATTAAATATTTGTTATTGCCAATTGAGTGAGTTATCTATGCAGCATTTTTCAAAACAGGTTTTCCTAGCTGATTTATTAATTTTAAGTACACTGGAGAGGTTGGCATTGACTTGTGATAGGTTGAGCCATTCCTTTAATGGAAGGTGGTTTTGGTCTCTAAATGTCATGGGGGACCACTGTGGATTTCCCCATAATAGGTCAGCGGCTATAGTAAAATTTGTTGTCTATCCACCATTTTACTTAAATGAGTCTATTAATTGATAGATTCTTATGGGGTTTCCGTAGGGTAGTAAGCCACGAGCCTGGCTCTACTAGTGGTGCCCTTTAATTCGTTTGAGTCCATAAGGATATAGATTGAGACCATAATGACATAGATTGAGCCACACTACTGGGGAGGAGGGATGAATTTAATTTGTGATGTAGGCTAAGCCAGAGCACCTGACTAATAAGGAGATTCCGTTCCTTAAGGATATGTTATTCTATCTCTGCCCATACCGGCACCTGCTCCTTACCAAACCACTTGGTAATTGTACCAGTGTAGTAGCTTTTATAGTATTTTATTAAGTCTGAAAGGGCTAGGCAACCCTTGTTTTTGGATGCCATCATAGTAGTTTTATTTATTCTTGTTTTTATTTTTGCAAACTCAAAGTGGGAGATTGCCTTTTGAAGAACCAAAATGTACTTTGTGTTAACAGCTGTCGGAATTGTATGAGTATAAGTCGGCGTAATACTTTTCGAATGCATCTTTGATTTCACTTGGTTGATAAATAGCCTTATAGTTCTCCACTTTGAGTTTGGGGATAAATTCATTTGCTCTTTGCAGACTGAGTTTTTTGGAAAGCATTTTGTCCGGTTTATTTACAAATGTAAAATATTTAGACTGGGTTCTCTTCTTTAGAGAACCTATCTAAATGTATGTGCCTCTCAGTACTGCTTTGTGCGGCCCAAACTCCTGCATGGTCCACTTCCCTCCACTGTTCAAATTTAAAGTAGTCTTGTGAATTTTTTTCCCTTGACAAAGCCTCTTAAGGAGGGTTTATGGCCCATGTTGTAAGTGTCCCTTGAGTGCTAAATCGCTCCTAGAGATACAGTATATGGTATGACCAGGAGCTGTGCCGCATAGCTGCATCTGAAAAGTTTGAAGCGAAGTGTTTGCTGTATTCAAATATAGTGAATACGAGAGTGCGCGTTGTCTAGCTGAGTAATGTGTAATTCCATATCATTAGGATGTAGCCTCCTCCGTATCGAGCATACCCTGAGTTTTAAGCAGTGATTTAGTGGCCGTAGGCATCACTGAAGGAGGTGTAGGACCTGATCTATCTTTTGCAGGGTCGGGTACGGAGTTCGTATCACACCCCATAATCCAAGCAAAATGTTGCCAATCAGTCATCAGGACTGCTATTCTATGGAAGAAGGCTGCTTACATTTAGCAGTGAAATATTTTGTTCATTAATAGTGCCTTGTAACAGGATATATCTCCTATAGTTATCTCTGAGTAGATACAGTGCCATAAAAAAATTATTTACCACCTTGACTTTTAACCTATTTTTTATTGTGAAGCAAACAACTGCATTTGCGGAAAATTCAGTCTGTGTATAAGTATTGAAACCCCTCTCTTTATTTTTTTTATTTATTTCCTTTTTTTTCCAGGGGCAGTCAAGTGATATTTTTGCCTATTTTGCAATAGCGTCTGTGTGGTTTTTTTTTTTTTTTTATCAGTTTCTTGAATTAGAACAATGTCTATACCCATACGGTTGTAATCCCCTGCTTTTTTTGGTTCATTTAGACCTTGGACGTTGAAGCTATTTTTAGATCCATTACTCGCCACCATTTTTAGGAACTTAGGCTAGGGTGTCCAGTATTCAGGCTGTCCCCAGTTGGAGATAAACCAGAGGAAGGTATCTGTTTGGTGTGAATAGGAGTAGTCTTCACCAGGTAAGGAAGGGAGTAGGCAGACCAGAAAGGGGGGGGCTAAACCTAAAAAAAATAACAATAATACAAGAATTTAAGACCTAGTGGCCCTTTCTTTTTCTTTTATTTCATTGAACAGTTTATATAAACGTGTTATTAATTCTGATTAAGACATCTTATAATAGGAATTAAAGTAACCATCCCTCTCTGGTGCTTTATACGGTTTTAGATCATTTATGGTTTCTTCTATTTCGTTTAGGGTAATCTCTGCATTTTACATTTTGTAGTTCCTCTACTGATACAGTTGGGAATTTAATTTTTTATCCCCCCCAAAAATGTATCCGCTTTTAAAGGTCTTACTTTCCAAGTTATATAGAGATTTATAGTATCTAGAGACTATACCTCCCATTTCTTTAGGATGAGTATAAAGTTTATTATCCTGGCCTCTTAGGATTTTTGTTCTATTTTCTATATCTTGTCTTTTAAGTTTATTAGGTAGCGTTTTTGCCTGCTTTTATTCCCCATTTAATAATTGTTCTGTTAACACTTCCATATTGTCCGTTTGAGACTGAATAATGTTTCTTATTTTTAATATTACTACTTTAATTTGTAAACCCATCTCTTTACTCTGGGCTATTTTATCTACTCTCTGGAGCTTGTAAAGTTCAATGTATAATTCCCTTAATGGTTTACCTCTTCTTTTTTGTTTGTTTTTTTTTAAACTGCTATTGCTCTAGTAATAAATGCACCATATCGTGGAACTAGAACAAATTGAGTCGTCATTAGTATTTAAAAAAAAAAAAAAAAAAAGTTTTTGCTTTAATGCCTTTTATTTGTTATTTTAATCTAAACAGAGATTGGTCCAGTTTGCAAAAAAAAGAGACTGCCCAAAAAGCACAATTTGGGGCTCAAGGGTACCTGTCTGCTGTACATTTCTGAGATCAGTTTTTCAAACTTTTCAAGTCGCCAGACACTACCACAATGTGTGCCCGAAATCATTGTCCTAGGTTGTGTTGCTTGGCTATAGATAAGGCTAATTCTAAGTTACAGGCACACTTGTATGGTGTTAGTGGTCTGTCATTGTTTCTGTTGCGACATTCTATGAGTGTATTTGGTTCAGTTGGGGAGCCTCAAAATATTGTTTTTATGTTTGGTACAGAGAAACGCCTCTCATTTCTATTTATGGTTTTCCTATTCCCTGTTTGCCTTCTAATGTGAATGTCTCCATATAAAGCAAAAAATAATTTTCTTTTTGTAGTCCAAGTAGTTTTCTTTTAATCTATGTAGGGAGGATCCAAAAGAGGTACAGTGTTTTGGGGAGAAGGTCCATTCCACATCTATTCACCCAAGAAGCTGTACATTTTTATATGGGTGCCATCTGTGTATCGTGTTAATTAGCCTAGTTATGGTGAAAATGCAGTTTACCTGATATAGCCACTACACCCTGGCTGGGATTTTCAGCCCCAGATATTTAATACATTTAGGGTGTCATTGGAAGTCAACATGAATTTGTATCGTTTTAAGTATTGCTGAAGGTATTTGTTAAAACCAATGCAGACCAGTCAGAAGCCAATAATCTAAGTCCTGACAGGTACGCAAAGATTGTCAAAAGCTCAAATAGGTTTGGTAATGTGGTTGGGTGATGGTCATAATGACATTTTCAGCAAATAAACTGACTTTGGTCTCTATTCCATTCCATGTGTTCAATACACCTATGTTCCCTGATTGTAGCTGCCAGTGGTTCCATGTCTATTGTAAAAAGTGTGGGAAAAGATGGCATCACTCTCTAGTTCCTCTTTGAAAGAGCATGAAGTTATGTGAGGGGCTGATAACTTGACTGAGGTTGTTGGCTTAGTGTAAAGAGGTTGAATATCATTCATAAATGAGCCGTTCATGCGCGATTGCCGCAACCTTTCGCACGTCTAATACGTCATCACTGCTTTTTATTTTTTACATTTTCTAGTGTAGTATATAAGGCTAAGGATTTTATGCGGTGCCTGCCTCCCCGGGATAAACCACACCTCATTCTGCTGGATTAGTTATGGTAGAAAGATATTGGGTATTGACCAAGAGAATGAAGTCAATATCTTAATGTTGACATTCATCAAAGAGATTGGCTGAACATTTTTAACATTCAAGATATCCTCCCTGATTTGGGGGTCACATTCACGTTGGCCTGTGTGAGTTCTGCTAGAATTGGATCTCCATCTAGGATGGAGGAAAACGTTGTACAGAAGTGTATGATTATCAAGTTGATCCTGTTTTTTAAGTGTGGAAGTTGTGCAGAGTCTGGTTTTGGGTTATTTGTTGATGTGTATAACTGTTGGTGGAATTTAGTGAACTTTCTTTTTGTTTTTCTTGGTTAGATATTTGAGTCATGCAAAATGTATACCTCCTTAAATTCTCTCTCTCTCTTATCTATCTATCTATCTATCTATCTATCTATCTATCTATATATATATATATATATATATATATATATATATATATATATATATATATATATATATATATATATATATATATAATTAGCTCTAAAGCTTTGCTACAAGGAAGCAAGGTCTTAATCCTTACCCCTCAGCTTTTCAGGTCTTAAAAGACCACTGTAGTTCATGGGGGGGGGGGGGGGGGGATTATTATATATATTTTTTTCACAAGCATGTACCAAACTAACAATATTAGCAGCTATGTGAGCCATGGACACCACACTTCCAAAGTTGAAGTGTGTGTGTTTTGACTATCCGTGAAGGGAGGGATGAGGAAGAAGGGAGCATTAGAGCCTTTAAGAAAATGTAATAATAAAATTAATACCACACCACTTTCTCCTCACTGGCATCGATGCAGAATCCTTGCTTCAGGAAATGCAACCCTATCTCTCCAGAAATGTAAACTCCTCTCTCTCATATCAAACTTAAACATTGTTTGTTTGTTTTTTAAATGTAATTTTTTTTTTTTTCAGTAGTTCAGTGGTCCTTTTAATTGCAGTGAAAACTATTGACTGAGAAAACATGGAATTTTTATTTGCAGAACGGTTGAAGAGTGGGGCATCTTTAGAAAGATTCTACACTATATTTCAAATGCATTGTTTTGCTCTTATTAGATTGTTGATGGCGGGACGGCTGCTTATACATTCCAGAATCCATTAAAGTAAAATTACAATCCAATCCTGTCCACATCATCTGTTTTTAACCTATTTTATTTTCATTTTTTAGATGTTGTAATTTCAACAGCCTGCCACCCAACGGAAAACATAATTGCCTCTGCAGCTCTGGAAAATGACAAGACCATTAAATTGTGGAAGAGTGACTGCTAGGACCCTCTTCCCAGCTGTTTGTAGACTGTAACCTCTGGAGAGCATTCCTTATCCACAGGAAACCACAATACTGCAAAGCGAAAGCCTTTCAAGAACACCTTTTTTTTTTTTTTTTTTTTTTTTTTTTAGGAATGGGAAATTTTTATCCAATCCTGAATTTTATCTAATTATTGCAGAAGTAGAACAAATCTATAAGAATGTGTAGAATCCTCAAACTTGTTCATAAGAGCTGAAAAGCTCACCTATTTTTTTTTTTTTTTCACCAATTTTTTTTCCTTCCAGTGCTCATCAAGGTTTTCACAGGAGGTTTAATATTGTATATTGTTCATCCACAAATGGATTTAATTAATCCAAAGAAGTTGACAATTAATGTGTCCCAAAGTTACAATGCAGGCTTAATTTGGAAAATTCATTTGTTCAATGTTAAGTGTTTATTTTTAACTTTCAAATCCTTCTGCTTCACCCTTTTTGGTTTGTTTTTACTTCCAGATTTAATTACCACTAATTGGCCTATATTGTTTATATAACTTTAAAAAAAAGATGTAATCCATTTCATTGGCGCTTCAGTTTTTCCAAAAAAACAAAAACATGCCCTCTGGATTGTAGCCCTTTCTTAGGAATCTCTTCATTTTCACTCAAACCTAGTGGTGTATTTTTTTTTTTTGTTTGTTTTTGTTTTGTTTTTTGTGTGTGTGACCAAAACCGTTTTTATGTGATAAATCTCAGTGAGAATTGTCAGCCTACTTTTTTTTTTTTTTTTTTTTTTTTTTAAACTAGATGTACAAAAACGAAGGAAGCATACCCCTTTAATTTCTGCCTTTTTGTATAGTTGAGTGTTTTCCTGCTAAATGTGTAAACTAGATTGCTTTCTCCGCAATGTCCTTTTGTATACTGCACCACTGCTGTAGGAACCACACACACAGTCTCCGCATCTGTCCGCTTAGCCTTCCATTACTGGTGGCATGTCATTCTGGTATTGGAGGAGTTGACATTTTTGCATTTTTCCTTGTTCTCTGCCGAATTACCTTTTTTTTTTTTTTTTTTTTTTTTTTTTTTTTGATGGGGGCGGGAGGGGCAGATGGAGACATTTGCAGCCCATTGTAAAGTTATTTCAATGTAAAAAGCAATTGCAGTTTTTGTATTTTGGAGATTCATAGTATTGTATTGCTTATGGCATGAGTCTGTATTTACTTCAAATTTTTTGTTTTTATATATATTTTTGTCACATTTAGTGATCTTTTTTGACAACATAATGCAGAACCATAAGCTGTAATAAAGAGAAGGTGGGTTTTTACGTGAATCATGTTGAAGCCAGTGTTCATTTACTTAATATTTTTGGACGCTTTACAACTAACATTTACGTTCATTATATTTATACTCCACAGAAGTTCCTGTGCAAGACGGTTACAATACAATACAAATGACTTAATGGTGAATGACTACAGAAATGCACGTCTGTATAGATGATTTTTATTATTTTTTTTTTATTTTTTTTAATGTTCTTCCTCAGTTAGTGTTTAAAAAAAAAAGAAACTATTAATAAACTAGAAATGTTAGTGTAAAGTTTAGATAACAAGCAGATCTCCCTTGTATATAGGTTAGTGTGACATGCTAGGCTTCATTTTTCTAGATGAATGGGAAGGCTGCAATAATTTATTATTCAGTAATGGAACAGAAATATTCTAAAACAGTCCCCCTCCATCCATCAAAAGCTTTCTTGCACATCTAATATTATGCCGTCATTTTTGACGGGCAAGTTACTAGTAATCTAATAATCTACTAAGTAATAACAAATGATTAAATAAGCGAATTAAAAACTATTATATGACTGCTGCAGTGATCCTTTAGCAGCAGATGCGGATTAGGCACTTATCAAGTATTCCATACAATAAATTGGCATCACATTTCTAGTTGTAGATCTTTGCGATGTTGGGAACATTTCTGAAGGCGCTCATTGCCCTGCAAGCCTCGCGGGACGCCGGAGAAAAATTTAGCTTTTTTCAGCTGACCGCGAGGAACGCAGTTTGCTAATTTATGGATGAAAACAAGGCTGACCAAAGCCAGTCAAGCGGGACTTTGAAAATACATGACGGCAAATACGGTAACGCCAAGCACGCACGATTTAAAAAAAATGAAACAAGCGTCCTTCAGCGGGTAGCACGCAAACATTCAGCAGAGACACAGGGAAGGGACAGGGGGAGATGGTGGAAAGAGACACATGGCATTCCCAAGCACAAAACTTGTAGGTTAACGAACCATGCAATGAGCAGTCCGTACAGTAGGCGGGAGGAAAGGCTCGCAATGAGCGCTGACGGTGCTCAGAGGAGCAAAAGCCTCACATTGTGTGGCAAACGGCATTGCCAGCCTTACAATTTTATTCCCGTCATTTTTGACGGTCAACTTCTTAGTACAAAACATATTGGCATATTGATTCACACAGACTGTGATGTTTATGTCAAGAATACTTTAATATAAAAAATGTCTAGTAGAATGTAATCTCTATACAAGGGGTTTAATCAGTGCCACACCCATCTAAAGCCATCTTTTAAAATATTAATCTGTAGAAACTATACAGTGATCTTTTAACCAGCCACTGAAGTCATTAAACTGCTCTACATCATCATGTACAGCAATTGGAATACACAGGAAATGGGTAAAGCTATGAAACTATTCTAAGCCTTAAAAATTTTGTTTTTTAGTATTTATTGCACTCAAATTTTATAACCGAGGGAGAGAGACAGACCCTTCCTTTAATAATGTTAATGAAGCTAGTTCTAGAACTATAACTGTATTATTCTACATACATAATTGCAAGGTGCTTTCAGGGCTGTCTGAAATCTCTAGCTAGTAAGACGTAAGAAGCAAGCATTTTGGAAATCTTCAGGTGCAGTTGGAATCTAATACCCCCAGACCCACACACATTCTCCCAAAGCCAGTCTTCATGTTAAAGGGCTACTATAATGTTCTAATGAAGGGATCTCTTAATACTAGGTAGAGCTTTGAAAGAACGAAAAAAACTTTGTTAATGTTTTACTGTGTTTGGGAAAGACCATTACCCAATGGAAAATACACACGGTCACTGACACTTGAATGTTTAAATTTAAACATGGAAAGGTCTCTGCTGTATCCTGGGGCTTCCATGATGAATTGGTTGAGACTGTGTTTGAGAGGTGGGTTTACATTTCTGGGAGGCTATGGTTGTAGTGAATGATGGAAGTTGTCTGCTTCTGTGCAAATGAGGGGGAAGGAATGTGCTGTCAATTACAATCTTATCTAGTTATCAAGCAAAAGCCCTGGATTTTTGCCTGCTCCTTCCTGCTACACCACGCCTACACCTGTACCTGAACTGATACACAAGCGCACACCCATAATTCAGCTCTCTAAATGTACATACAAGTGTCATTTTGCTTGAACTGCAGTGGTCTTTTAACAAATTAATTTCTTTATTTTAAATTTATATCTAGTAATCTTGGGATAGGAGACGGCAAGCCAGTCCTTATCCACCCTTGTCTTCGGACCTTAACAAAAGCGTCTTACAGATCAGTCTATATTAGGATTCTTAAAGCGGATTTAGTTTGATGGAAGATAAGTTCTGATATTCTTGTTCTTTTTGCGGTAGTATCCCAAAACCTCTGCTTTAAATCTGAAGAATGCAGCCAAAAACTATAGTTAAAAAAAAAAAAAAAGATCTCAAAGAACCCAACATAGTGTAGTATTTTAGACCAATATTTTGTTTTAAAAATGAAAATATACTCACAATTAAAATCTGAGTATCCACCAACACTATTGCAATGTCCATATATATTCAGGACCATATAAGAAGCCACATTTTATATATCTATATAAAAATGCACAAAATCCCAACAGTCTTAGGAAAAAAACAAAGAACAAAAAATGTGCAAAACATGACAAGTTGAGTTGGAGGGTATGTACCAATATTATTGGGGTTCCTTGGTGGCCCAGTGGTTAGGATTAGGTGCTTTCACAGCTGTGACATGGGTTTGATTCCAGTCAGGGAACAAGGAGTTCACACCACCCTGAAACTGAGCAGGGTTGGGCCTGGTACGTACTTGGATGGGAGACCACCTATGAACACAAGGAGCTGTATGCTGGAACTGGGAACCCACTCCATTATCTCTAACATGACTAGCATGGTGTGTTGAGGTCACAGAGAGTTGAACACGACTACGCGATGCAGACATAGATATTATTGTAGACAAAAAGTGGATACAAAATACATTATATATATATCTTTTGGATCTAGAAATATACCTCAATCCGTAAAACTCTTACATTAATCAATTTTAGTTGGATTAACTGATGCGTTTTGTGATTAAACTTCTTCAGGGTTTGGATTTCTTAGGGGTGGTTTAGTGCATATATTGTGCCTTATAAAGTAGAAACCTATGTCAATTATGGTTAAGTGACTGTTGGTGCATATTAAAACTTTATTTAATGGTGTTGTGACATTCCTTTATTTGTTTATTAGCATAACATTTCTTGCAAACTTTGATCTCCAATATTTTAAGATATCTCCTCTGCAGAAATTCACCATGCAGGCAGTAGTGTAACATGAGCTGCTAGCAATGTACACAAACTACACATTCTAGTCACCTCCCTGTATCATACTGTAAGTACAATATGCCTGTTTGAAGAGCATTTCCTTATGGGCAGCTCCCACAATACATCATTCAGGCGGTGGAGAGATAAGGAGCTCATACATGAATTAAAAAAAAACACATACTGTTTATACTCGAGTATAAGCCGAGTTTTTCGAAGGCTGAAAAAGGCCTCCTCGGCTTATACTCGAATCACCCTGTGTCTCTTTCTCCCCCCCTCCCTCGTATCTTTCCCTCCCCCTCCCTTATCATCCTACCTCCCTCCTCATCACTTTACCCTTCTCTTATTACCTCTCCCTTTCCCCTCTCTTATCTTCCATCAGCTGCTCCTCCGCGCGTCTTCCGGCTGTTTTGGGACCCGCATATGCTAATGACTTGACGTCACATGCGCGTCATTAGCATTGGCAGGGTCCCGACACAGCCGGAAGACGCGCGCAGGAGCAGCTGATGGAAGGTGTAAGTGAGGGGAAAGGGAGAGGGGTAAAGTGATGAGGGGGGGGGGGGTTGAGGATGAGAAAGAAGAGGGAGGAGGAGCGGGGAAGAGACAGAGGGGAGGGAGAGGGGGAAGATAGAGGGACACGAGGCAGCACATTTCCCACCCTCGGCTTATACTCGAGTCTCTAAGTTTTCCCAGTATTCTGTGGTAAAATAGGTGCCTCGGCTTAGAGTATATACGGTAATGCGTTGTATACGTTTAGTTCACAATAAAAGTTTAAAGAACCACTGCACCATAAAAATACTATTTAAAAAAAAACAAAAAAAAACTTTGAGACTACATTCTGCCTGTGATGTAACTGTGCCTTTAATTGTTAAAAAAAAAATCTAAATCATACTTTTTTTCATTTGAATGCTTATGTCTGGGCTTCTCTATTTTCGGATAAGGCTCCCTGTGTTACTCCTACCCCTGTGTCACACAGGGAGTCTGATATGTAAATTGAGTGGGCGTGTGCTTCATGAAGCTGGTTTACTGTATTCACTGTTTGTTTTGGTCTAGAGATAAGCACAGACAGACTGAATAGAACTTCATTGTTTGATCTCCTTGTAAGTCTTTTTTATTTTTTTTATCTGCTTTTTTTGTTTTTTTTCATAGACCAAATCAAACAGACAGGACACGTACTTTATGAAGTACTCACCCACCCAATTTATGCACTAGTCTCCTTGTGTGACACAGAGGCAGGGAGGAGGAACACAGAGAGCCTGATCACAAAATTGCATATGCATTCACATAAAAAGTTATAATTTATATATATATATATATCATATTGTTACAAGGGGAAGCAGGGGGAACAGGAGCAGGAAGCAGGCCAGTTCTGAGTCGGCAAGCACCAACAGATTTGCCAGATTGAGTGAAACTGTTGGGGATGTCCATTCAGGAATGGCAATGCCAGATAGAGCTCTAATAGCCGTGAGAACAGTTCGACTTGAGGAGTGGGAGGGCAGAATAGGCAGAGCAACAGGCAGGTTTTGGTGGTAGGGGACTCTATTATTAGGAAGGTAGACAGGGCGATTTGTCACCCAGATTCCAGCAATCGAACAGTTTGCTGTCTCCCGGGTGCTCGGGTTCGGCATGTTGTGGAGTGGGTAGATAAATTATTGGGAGGGGCTGGCAATGAACCAGCGCTCTTGGTACATATTGGCAATAAGCTGAAGGCAAGGACCTCCAAGGTAGTATTTTCTGAGATACTACCAGTGCCAAGTGCTAGCCCAGGGAGGCAGAAAGAGCTTAGGGAGGTTAATGCGTGGCTAAAAATTTGGTGCATTAAGGAGGGGTTTGAGTTTTTAGAGCACTGGGCTGACTTCTCACTTGGAAACAATCTCTATAGCAGGGATGGATTGCACCTTAATGATGAGGGAGCTGCTGTGCTATGTGATAGGATGGTAGAATGACTGGGGGAGTTTTTAAACTAGTAAGTGGAGGGAGGGATGAGATAGAAGTAATGGGGTCAAAAGTGTAGAGGGGGTAAGGAACACATTATCTAGACATAGGGAGGGTTAGTATAGTCAATAGGGAGGTATTACTAAGTAACTCAAGTATAGTGGCAGGCACTTCAGAACTACAGACTCATAACATAAGGTGTATGCTCGGTAATGCCAGAAGCTTGCCAAGAAAAATGGGAGAGTTAGAATTATTAGCAGTTAATGAGGAATGGGATTTAATAGGCATTACTGAAACATGGTGGGATGAATCGCATGACTGGACTGTTAATCTGGATGGTTATAACCTATTTAGGAAAGATAGGGGCAATGGTAAAAGGGAAGGAGGGATTTGTCTGTATGTTAAACATGAATTTAAGCCTATAGTCAGAGAAGATATTTATGTTGGAACTAGCGGTAAAGTTGAATGTTTGTGGGTAGAGTTAAATAGCGGAGCAGCGAATTGTAAAATAATATTAGGAGTATTCTATAAACCCCCCGAAATAGCTGAAAGTGAGAAAATACTATTATTGTTACAGATTGGAAATGTAGCTAAGCATGGGCAAGTTCTAATAATGGGAGATTTTAATTACCCCAAAATAAACTGGATAAATGAGACCAGCAGTTCAGATAAGGGGAGCAGGTTCTTGAGTTCACCCCGGGTACCATAAGTGTAAGGGGCTAATGAAAACGCTTAATTTTACAAGGGCAGATTTTAATGGTCTAAGGGCAGCAATACAAAGTATAGACTGGGACAGAGAAACATTAGGAAAAAAAATACTGAACATAAATGGACTACAATCGAATCTTTACTAAATAAACATACTTATCACCTTATACCATGTGGAAATAAAAGTAGAAGAAGTAAATCACAACCCATGTGGCTTAACACTGACTTAAAGATGAAGATGAGGAGTAAAAAACAGGAATTTCAATTATACAAACAAGAGGGGACAGAGACTGCTTTACGTAAATACAAGGAAATCAAGGCTTGCAAAAAGGCTATTAGATTGGCTAAAATCGAAAATTAAAAATTTGTTACAAAGAGTAAGACTAACCCTAAAATATTTTTTAAATATATTAATGGGAAGAAAGCCAGGAAGAAAGCTATAGGAACATTACAATGTGACACATGCCATCTGACAATCAGTGACCAGGAAAAGGCAAATGAGCTAAATTTCGTCGGTATACATAAGGGAGGTACCAGTGGTTGGGACAAAGCAACATAATGGGGCTACACTACACTACCTTCACCAAATAACTTAACTCAGGAGGAAATCCAAAAGAGGTTGTAAAAATTAAATTTTAATAAAGCCCGGGTCCTGATGGAATACATCCAAGGGTACTGAGGGAACTGGGCTATGTAATCGCAAAACCATTTTATCTACCTTTCAAGATTCACTCAACACATGGTCTCTACCAGATGACTGGAGAAAGGCAGATGTGATACCTATATTTAAGAACAGAGCAAGAGCAAATCCGGGGAATTATATACCAGTGAGTCTCACTTCGGTAGTGGGAAAGCTTTTGGAAGGGTTAATAAGGGATAATATACAAGAATATGTCTATTCAAACAGGATTATAAGTAGGAGCCAACATGGATTTATGAGGGATAGGTGATGCCAAACAAACCTAATTAGTTTCTATGAGGAGGTTAGTAGGAACTTGGATCAAGGCAACTCAGTGGATGTAGTCTATTTGGATTCAGTGCTACAGTGCTACATGGGAGACTACTGAGCAAACTAAGGGATACAGGAATTGCCATAAATATTTGCTTATGGATTGGGAGCTGGCTAAAAGACAAGAAGCACAGGTTTGTGGTAAATGGAACATACTCAGATTGGACTAATGTGGAAAGTGGAGTTCCTCAGGGTTTAGCATTAGGTCCCCTTCTTTTTAACATATTTATTAATGACTTGGAAGTGGGATTGGAGTGTGGTGTCTCCAAGTTGTGCAAGGTAATTAAATCAGAAAATGATGTACTTTCCCTCAAAAGGGATTTGCATAAATTAGAGTAATTGGCATCTAATGGCAGATGAAATTTAATATGAATAAATGTAAAGTTATGCATCTGGGAAGGAAAAATAGCCATGCAATTTATAATCTTAATGAAGCAAATATAGGGGTATCAGATATTGAAAGGGATTTGGGAGTACTTATGGACAACCATCTAGGTAACAGTGATAAACCAAGCAGCAGGTGCAAAGGCAAATACAATATTAGCATTTATTAAGAAGGGTATAGAAGCAAGGGAAGCAAATATAATTCTCCCACTATACAAATCCCTAGGACAATCTTGGGCACCACTACATAAAAAAGACATTTTAGAGCTGGAAAAGTGTGCCAGGAAGTTTTCAACTGACAAGGGGACATCCTTAGAGATTAGAAGTAAAAAGATTTCACCTTAAAGAAAGAAAAGGGTTCTTCACAGTAAGGGTGGTTAATCTGTGGAATTCTCTACCAAAGGAGGTGGTGACCGCAGATTCGATAGATACCTTTAAAAAGGGATTGGATATCTTTTAAAAAAAAAAAATGGCATTAAGGGCTATCCTGGATAAATAGAGAGGGAGTATTGATCCAGGGATGAATCCTATTGCCAGTATCTGGGGTCAGGAAGGCATTTTATATATTTTTTCCCTGTTGAGACAATTGGCAAAGTTTCACTGTTTTTTTTTTCTGTTTGCCTTCCTCTGGATCAATTAATAAATCCACGTATTGCAGATCAGAGGAGATCTAAAAAGTTTGAACTTGATGGATGAAAGTCTTTTTTTCAACCTAAATTACTATGTAACTATGTAACTACAGTGGATATAAAAAGTCTACACAACCCTGTTACAATGTCAGGTTTCTGTGCTGTAAAAAAAATGAGACAAAGATAAATCATTTCAGAATTTTTTCCACCTTTAATGTGACCTATAAACTGTACAACTCAATTGAAAAACAAACTGAAATATTTTAGGTGGAGGGAAGAAAAAGAAAAATAATGTGGTTGCATAAGTCTGCACACCCTCCTATAACTGGGGATGTGTTCAGAATTGAGCAATCACATTCCAAATTGTGTTAAATATGAGTCAGCATACACCTGCCATCATTTAAAGTGCCTCTGATTAACCCCAAATAAAGTTTAGCTGCTCTAGTTGGTCTTTCCTGAAATTTTCTTAGTCACATCCAACAGCAAAAGCCATGGTCCACAGAGAGCTTCCAAAGCATCAGAGGGATCTCATTGTTAAAAGGTATCAGTCAGGAGAAGGGTACAAAAGAATTTCCAAGGCATTAGATATACCATGGAACACAGTGAAGACAGTCATCATCAAGTGGAGAAAATATGGCACAACAGTGACATTACCAAGAACTGGAGCTCCCTCCAAAATTGATAAAAAGACAAGAAGAAAACTGGTCTGGGAGGCTACCAAGAGGCCTACAGCAACATTAAAGGAGCTGCAGGAATATCTGGCAAGTACTGGCTGTGTGGTACATGTGACAACACTCTCCCGTATTCTTCATATGTCTGGGCTATGGGGTAGAGTGGCAAGACGAAAGCCTTTTCTTACAAAGAAAAACATCCAAGCCAGGCTACATTTTGCAAAAACACATCTGAAGTCTCCCAAAAGCATGTGGGAAAAGGTGTTATGGTCTGATGAAACCAAGGTTGAACTTTTTGGCCATAATTCCAAAAGATATGTTTGGCGCAAAAACAACACTGCACATCACCAAAAGAACACCATACCCACAGTGAAGCATGGTGGTGGCAGCATCATGCTTTGGGGCTGTTTTTCTTCAGCTGAAACTGGGGCCTTAGTTAAGATAGAGGGAATTATGAACAGTTCCAAATACCAGTCAATATTGGCACAAAACCTTCAGGCTTCTGCTAGAAAGCTGAGCATGAAGAGGAACTTCATCTTTCAGCATGACAACGACCCAAAGCATACATCTAAATCAACAAAGGAATGGCTTCACCAGAAGAAGATTAAAGTATTGGAATGGCCCAGCCAGAGCCCAGACCTGAATCTGATTGAAAATCTGTGGGGTGATCTGAAGAAGGCTGTGCACAGGAGATGTCCTCGCAATCTGACAGATTTGGAGTGTTTTTGCAAAGAAGAGTGGGCAAATCTTGCCAAGTCAAAATGTGCCATGCTGATAGACTCATACCCAAAAAGACTGAGTGCTGTAATAAAATCAAAACGTGCTTCAACAAAGTATTAGTTTAAGGGTGTGCATACTTATGCAACCATAATATTTTATTTTTATATTTTTTCTTCCTTCTACCTAAAAGATTTCCGTTTGTTTTTCAATTGAGTTGTACAGTTTATAGGTCACATTAAAGGTGGAAAAAGTTCTGAAATGATTTATCTTTGTCTCATTTTTTTACAGCACAGAAACCTGACATTTTAACAGGGGTGTGTAGACTTTTTATATCCACTGTAGATAAATAGTGTTCACAGTTATAGCAGTGCACTCTGGGAAACTGGGCAGAGACATGCAAATGAGTCCACAAATCATTTTCACTGTTTAATACAATATTACTTTATACATGGCTACTTTTAGCATATGCCTGCTGTTATTCGGGATATTACCGGCTGTTATCCGAGATATCAGCTGGTGGTCACATTAATATGACTTGACCATGTACTGTATATACTGTATGTATCCAAATAAAACAAGAATGTGTGTGTATATATATATATATATATATATATATATATATATATATATATATACATACACAGTATATCATATATATAGTTGTGGTAATTGCAAGTTTGTTGGTAACGCTCTCAATTACTATAACTTGCAAGTTGCACATGTGCGTAGCGCACTGCACGCCGGAGAGGTAATGCGCGACAGGGAGGGGGTAAGGAGACACAGGGGAGGGAGAGAGGGATGGGGGGGAAGGAGACACAGGGCGGAAGAGGGGGGTAGAACACAGGGGGAAGGAGAAAGAGATACAGGGGTGGGGGAACAGACACAGGGGAGGGAGAGTAACGCTTGCAAAGTCATGGGCTTGCACATGCTCGCAGCACATGCTGCGGCTTGCAATGAACCACAAAGCCGTTCATTGCGGGGCCCGAGACGAGCGCCAAAGGCGCTCATCGCGAGGCCCAAAAAGTAGAGGGGGGAGGCTCGCAATGAGCGCCAAAGGTGCTCACCGCGAGGCCTGTAAAGTAGAGGGTGGGAAAGGTTTACAAGGTTCGTAAGTTAGAGAGGGGAGAGGCTTGCAATGAGTGCCAAAGGTGCTCATCGCAAGGCCCACAAAGTAGAGGGGGAAAGGCTTGCAAGGAGCGCCAAATGCGCTCTTTGCAAGGCCCGCAAGTTAGAGGGGGGAGAGGCTTGCAATGAGCGCCGAAGATGATGAGCACCAGTAAAATAGAGGGCGAGAAAGGCTTGCAAGGTGCTCATCGCAAGGCACCGTAAAGTAGAGGGTGGAGAGGCTCACAATGAGTGCTAAAGATGCTCATTGCCAGGCCCGCAAGTTAGAGAGGCAAGAGCCTCGCATAGTGTGGCAAACAGCATTGCCAGCTTTTTTTTTTGCCGTCATTTTTGCCGGGCAAGTCGCTAGTATATATATAATTATTATAGGCCACTGTTACCTCTGTTGGGCCCTTGTGTATTCCATGATACACAGATGGAAGTGGCCCTTTAACTGCACATCTGGTAGTGGAAATCTTAATCTGCTCTGTTTTTTCCTCCTTTGATGTCAGTCATCTCTGCACATAATATAAATGCAACCCAGCATGGGGACCCCTATCTAAGACTGGCCCCTCCTAAAAGTACCCCTCAGTCAACAACCCTGATGGTAGGTTTTTATTTGTTGAACATCTATTTATACTCAGGAGACAGACATTCAGGAATGGGTTTCCAGATTACCAAATCTTATATCCATAGAAGACTAAGACATTCCTTAAGTCTGTGTATCTGGATACATCGCTGCCTTCATTACTTGAATAGCCCATCAGGCACTGCTTCTATTTTATTCCTCTAGTCATCTGTATGGCTAAAGTCTAGGCATGCTCAGACCCAGGTGACTGCACGGAAAAGAACAGAAGCAGTGCCTCGGGATAATCAAGTAATTAGGACAATGATGTCTCAAATATTCAATGTTAGTTTAGGAAAATGTTTTTTTTTAATAACATCTAATTTATAAATTACTGTTATGAAGAAAACATGGAAACATTTGATGCAAAAAAAGAAAATGCGCTTTCCTCTGGTCCTTTAAGACTGCATGGATACAAAATAAAAATAATATCAGTATACGGTATATTGTATTTGAGCCCAGCAGCAATGATGGTAACCTTGTAATTAATTCCCATTTAATAACTAGAAATATACTCTATTCCAGGCATGATTTCCAGTGGCTCATTAATATAGCAGATGTTTATAGTTTGGTTATTATTAGTACACTAGCGAATTGCCCGTCAAAAAATGACGGCAATGAAATTGTAAGGTAGCTAAATTAGTAAATGAATATATTGTACCTATTTTGAAGCATTGTGATGAAGAGCTGGCAATCTGTGTTGATGTTGCTGCAGCATTAGTGGTGTGGAGCTGCTGTATAAGCATGCTGAATGTGTGCAGTGTAACACTGTGCGTGCGCGAGACCAAACCGTTAGCGTAGTCGTGTACTTCCGCATTGGTGTAAAATGGCGAGTAATGTGTGGTATAGGTCTGTATCGGAATATCCGTAGGTGTTTTGTGGTGTTTTGCGAGTTTCTTGTGGTGTTTTGCGAGTTTAGAGTGCTGTAGCCTCGTTTTCGTTTTGTTCGGCGGCCATTTTTTCTCTCGCTTCGTTTTTTTTTTAGTCTCTAAACTGTTTTATTTCGAGTAAAATCGAGGTGTAAGTTGCATTTTTGAGGTCCTGGGTGCTCCCTCTTGGTGTAGGTAAGTTTTTTATGTATGTGCTGTGTGTATGTATTGTGTTTTAAATGTTTGTATGTCGGCGTGTTGCGTCCGATGTTTGCGAGGTCGTAATGTGTGGTAACGTGTTTCGTACGTTGTTTGCGTGCCTCGTAAAATTTAGCGAGTGTCGTAATTTGTGTGTCGTGTTTTTTGAGTAGCGACGTGAATTTTGCGAGGGTTTGAGGCCCTTGCCCAGTGACCTCGCCAGCAACTGAGTCCCTCGCTTCGCGAGGGGCCTCAGTTGCTGGCATGGAGCGCCTTCGGCGCTCCATGCCAGCAACTGAGGCCCTTGCCCAGTGACCTCGCCAGCAACTAAGGCCCTCGCTTTGCGAGGGGCCTCAGTTGCTGACATGGAGCGCCTTCGGCGCTCCATGCCAGCAACTGAGACGCGTGCCCAGTGACCTCGCCAGCAACTGAGGCCCTCGCTTCGCGAGGGGCCTCAGTTGCTGGCATGGAGCGCCTTCGGCGCTCCATGCCAGCAACTGAGGCCCTTGCCCAGTGACCTCGCTACGCGAGGGCCGCGGCTCGCTGCGCGAGGGCCGCGGCTCGCTACGCGAGGGCCGCGGGCTCGCTACGCGAGCCCGCAAGCGTGAGCAACGACTCGTACGCTCACAACTATATATGTGATGGCTAACGATCCAATCCACTGAAGTCTAACTGCATAGTAAACCATCACATATAATAGTTTCCGTAGTGTGTAATGCCTCAGTGGGAGCGCATGCGAAAATACTTAAACTATTGTACGGAATTACGTACAAGATGCACTGTGAACAGCGCAGCACCATGCGGCGCTAGGATGGGTAATGGGGGAGACATGGGGGGAAAGAGACACAGGGGAGGGGGGAAGATACATGGGGGAAAGAGATACAGGGAAGAGAATGGGGGGGGGGAAGAGACTCAGGGGAGGGAGAGGGGGAAGAAAGGGACAGAAGAGGGGAAGAGACATGACGAGGGAGAGGAGGGAAGACACACATCGAAGATTATCCCTTCAATTTTGATAGGCAAGTTACTAGTAAAAAATAGAAGCAACCCAGGTTACAATACATAAAAACTTGGTTAGAGATGCCACAAAGTAAGTGGTAATGCCTTAACCGTATTTGTGTTGTAAAGACCAGGCAGTCTAATTGGCATTCTCTCATTATAGAAATTGTAATTTAACTAAAAGATTTTCTAATAAAATGTTCCTGTCTTACATAGCTGCTAATCTTATTATTTTACGATATCCTTCACAAGAGTGTGAAGTTTTTCCCAAATTATATTAGTCCTTTAATATGAATTTTGTTTGTATTGGATTATTAAAGATCAGACATGTTACTGTTCTTCTGGTTGGGACATTTGAGAGGATTGTATTAAAAAAAACTTGGTTAGAGATGCCACGAAGTAAGTGGCAATGCCTTAACCGTATATGTGTTGTAAAGGCCACTAGGACCTCTTCCATCCTTGTCAAGGGGAGTGCTAACCTTCTCTCCTTTCATACAACACAATGATAACAAGCACTGGGCATGCTTATATATCACCTGATCGTTGCACTCTTGTCACTTATGGTGATTATAGTATTGGTTTTATATATATATATATATATATATATATATATATATATGTTTAACTCATTGTCATTATTATACCATACAAATGCTTTTTCTAAACCAAATCCATACAATTTTATTAACTTGAGGTAATTATGCGTAACATTTGAATAAGAAAAGGCGGGGCATGTGAGATAATGAATGAAGGAACGTAATGAAAGGGTTAAATGTATTTAGTTACCCCATGGAGCTTTGGGTCGATTGAAACTCATCTCAAAAACAAAATACTGGGCATGTTTAGACCCCACCTTAGATAACTTGACTAGAAGACTCAGAGGATCTTTTCATGTAGTTTTAGACTTGAAATACCTGACTTTCAAGTTCAGTTATCTAACTCTTCCACTCAAAACTTTCAATAGCAACTAACACTGATAATATTTAATTTCCACAATAATTAGGACTTTTGCTGGGTCCCATATGATTATCTCATAGTCAGTCCCTTATCTAATATGCTGAAGCCTAATTAATTGACTTGTGAATGATAATAAATGAGAGGAACCATAAATGCATCTACAATCCCTATAAATTCTGTAAAAAAGCAGCCTCTACTTATAGCACACTTAATAATAGAAGTAATTTACCACAGATTGACCCTTCCCCTCAAGCTACAGGCAGTCTAAATTGCATTCTCTCATGACAGAAATTGTCATTTAACTAAAAGATTTTCTAATAAAATGTTCCTGTCTTACATAGCTGGTAATCTTATTATTTTGAGATATCCTTCACTAGCGTGTGAAGTTTTTCCCAAACTATAGTAGTCCTTTAATATGAATTATGTTTGTATTGGATTATTAAAGATCAGACATGTTACTGCTCTTCTGGTTGGGTCATTTGAGAGGATTGTACTAAAAAACTTGGTCAGAGATGCCACGAAGTAAGTGGCAATGCCTTAACCGTATATGTGTTGTAAAGGCCACTAGGACCTCTTCCATCCTTGTCAAGGGGAGTGCTAACCTTCTCTCCTTTCATACAACACAATGATAACATCCACTGGGCATGCTTATATATCACCTGATCGTTGCACTCTTTTCACTTATGGTGATTATAGTATTGGTTATATATATATTTCTGTATATAATTCATTTTATTATGAGATCCAAGACTGGAGCAACAAGCATATATATATATGTTTAACTTATTGTCATTATTACACCATACAAATGCTTTTTCTAAACCAAATCCATACAATCTTATTGACTTGAGGTAATTATGCGTAACATTTGAATAAGAAAAGGCGGGGCATGTGAGATAATGAATGAAGGAACGTAATGAAAGGGTTAAATGCATCTAAACCCAAGTTGCCCCTTTTTACACGTTCAAGTATAATTGTAAAAGTTGTAGCAGTTCCCTTTTATAAGCTACAATTCCTCTGTATATTAAAGTGATGAAGAACATAGAACATGAATGTACCGGTCACAGCTTAGAACTGAGCTGCAGTCTGATTGGCTATTGAGATGGCTCTTGAACGCTTGAACAAAACAGAGCTCAATGTGAGTGACAAAAACAAATGTAAGTGACCGTTTCCGTTCCTCACAAACATTTTGGAGTAACTGGCAATGTAGACAAGCTCCATAATGTTTCCATAGTTAATCTTCTCTAACAGTGGTTTTAATATAAAAAGAAACGTCATTTTAGCTGGCCCTTAATTGTTTTTATGTAGATGGCTCTGTTGGTCATGATTGAGATATCCCACCCATACTACACTCCCCTCTTATGTGCCAGCTGAAGGGGTACAACTCAAAAAGACTACTACCAGGCAAGAAGTGATGTACAAACTCTCACTCCATACACCCAAAAGTCTTACTAAACACGCCGCCAACTCCAAGACAATCTACGTCTCACTATCTAGGGGGTCTTAGGCTTCTCCCACCTGATGAACCCCCACAAATTAGGTTGGCAAAACCGTACATAAATGTGCAACACTTGTACCATGTCAATACGTGTACAAAAGGCTGTTCAGAAACAGGTACAACAAGTGTACACAGGTAGAGCAGCTTAATATGTTGGTGCGTTACAAATAAAGATGATAATAATAATAATAATAATAATAATATAGTCTTCCCAGCAGGGGTGTGGGAATTAATTTGATCACAGCATAGGCTGGTATTTACTTCACAAACTATTCAAACAATTCAAATTTCCCTTCTAAACTAGTTAACTCTCTAAGTATTATTTAAATGTCCTGTCCACAGGTAATCCCATCAGGCAGTTTACTTATCAAGAAGTCCATTGCTCCAATGCCCTGTCTGTAGTGATGGAATTAGCAGGGACTGGAAAGGTAAACATGGGGGAAGATAGAGGGCACATATCTCTGTCAGGGAGAGGTTTTTGGTGGTGACCAGCAGGCCAAGCCTATCGTCACACTTTATGAGTTGGATGTTATTAATATTGAATTTTCCTACAGTAAACTAACATTAACATCTGCACATTTTATCCGTCTGTCAGCCTTTCTGATCCACCCACAAAGTCACTTGTTGATGAGAGATCATTTTCAATAGTTACCGATTAGCCCATGTAGCTTTGGGTCCATTGTCTTCAGTGTAACTCAACTGAAAAACATAAGATTGGACATGCTCAGACCCCACCTTAGATAAATTGACTAGCAGACTCAGAGGATCTTTTCATGTAGTTTTAGACTTGAAATACCTAACTTCCAAGCTGAGTTATCTAACTCTTCCACTCAAAACTTTTACTAACAACTAATACTGATAATGTTTCATTTCCACAATAACGGGACATTTCATGGGTCCCATATGATTATCTCATAGTCAGTCCCTTATCTAATATGCTGAAGCCTAATGAATTGACTTGTGAATGATAATAAATGAGAGGAACCATAGATGCATCTACAATCCCTATAAATTCTGTAAAAAAGCAGCCTCTACTTATAGCACACTTAATAATAGAAGTCATTTACCACAGGTTGACCCTTCTCCTCAAGCTACAGGCAGTCTAAGTTGCATTCTCTCATTACAGAAATTGTCATTTAACTAAAAGATTTTCTAATAAAATGTTCCTGTCTTACATAGCTGCTAATCTTATTATTTTGAGATATCCTTGACAAGCGTGTGAAGTTTTTCCCAAACTACAGCAGTCCTTTAATATGAATTATGTTTGTATTGGATTATTAAATAAGAGACATGTTACTGTTCTTCTGGTTGGGACATTTGAGAGGATTGTACTAAAAAAACTTGGTTAGAGATGCCACGAAGTAAGTGGCAATGCCTTAACCGTATATGTGTTGTAAAGGCCACTAAGACCTCTTCCATCCTTGTCAAGGGGAGTGCTAACCTTCTCTCCTTTCATACAACACAACATCACAGTAAGCCGGAAACACTTATATATCACCTTGTTTGTGATTTCTTTTAAATTATGGCGAGAAAAGTTGTCATTATGTTTTTAATATTCAGAATGAACAGTTAATACATACATATTAACCACCGCGCTCTATGACACTTTTATGCTATTTTCCTTCTGAAAATAATGCGCGAAATCTTATTTTAACAGATCATGGCTCTGAGATAATATATGCATAAATTCAGCCAATGACAATGAAGGGGGCGGGAATATCCGTTAATAAACCGATTGCCCTCTTTTTTGTTCAATGTCGATAATGATTAGCCATTTTGTTGCCCGTCACACACACAATTTAACCGATTTCCCTCAAGAAAATAACGAGAACTTCAAATAAACGTGTTTGTAGATGGATAGCAAACGAACACATCCGCCATCTTGTGATTGGCACAACCTGAGACCCGGATGTAAATAACGTTATCGCCCTCTAGTTGCAGTATGTTGAACTGCATCCTTTTATCAACTTCAGTACTGTTGAAACTATGCCGGTCTGGTGTTTTTTTGTTTTTTTTTTTTTTTTTTTGAGGGGGGGGGATTATATCTTAATTTAAACTTTTATATAGAGCAGTATTTAATTTTTCACAAAAAATATGTAAAAACAACAAATATAAATATTAGTACACCTTGTAGAAAAAAGTTTAATTTACACTGTTTTGGGGTTTTCATCACACTTTGAGATATTACTATATTTTAAATGTGCTATATCCATGAAAGCATTTAATGTATATCTTGTGATATAAATACAAAATGTGTTAAAAACAAGAGAATTTATTTATTTATTTGCCCCCTGTGTCTCTTTCCCCATGTCTCTTGCCCCTTCCCTCGTGTCTGTTCCCCCTCCCTCCATTTCCCTCCCCTGTGTCTCTTCCCCCTCCCCTCCCTCCACTGTTGTGTCTCCCCCCTCCTCTCCCACCCCTGTGTGTCTCCCCATCCCCTTTGTCTCTTCCCCCTCTCCCCTGTGTGTCTACCCCCTCCTCCTCTGTGTCTCTTCCCCCTCGTCTTACTCCTTTTTGTCTCTCCCGCCCTCACTCCCCTGTGTCTCTCCCCCTCCTCTCACTCCCCTGTGTCTCCCCCTCCTCTGTATCTCTCCCCGCCTCATTCCCCTGTGTCTCTCCCCCCTCCACTCCCTCCCCTGTGTGTCTCCCCCCTCCTCTCCCTCCCTGTGTCTCTCCCCCCTCCTCTCACTCCCTTGTGTCTCTCCCCCCTTCTCTCACTCCCCTGTGTCTCTTTCCCCCTCCTCTCACTCCCCGGTGTCTCACCCCCTCCTCTGTGTGTCTCACCCCTCCTCTGTGTCTCTCATCCCTCCTCTGTGTCTCTCACCACTCTCATTCCCCTGTGTCTCCCCCCCTCCTCTCATTCCCCTGTGTCTCCCCCCCTCCTCTCACTCCCCAGTGTCTCTTCCCCCCTCCTCTCATTCCCCTGTCTCTCTCCCCCCCTCCTCTGTGTCTCTTCCCCCCCCCCCCCCCCCCCTGTGTGTCTACCCTTATCCTCTCCTACCCCTGTGTGTCTCCCCTTCCTCTGGTTCTCCTCTCCTCCAGTGCGCCTGTGCGGACCGTTGCGATATGCGCCTGGGCGTCTTACTCAGCGCTATGGGCATGCCCGGGCCATTGCGCAATGTGCATGCGCAGACCGTTACGCAATGCGCATGTGCGGCATACGGGACGCGGCTTATGGTCTTATTTTAGTTTTTTCTAAGTCCTGCAGCGTTTTTTTTTTTTTTGGGGGGGTGGGGGTTTGTCCCGGGAGTGAGGCGGCATAGAGCTTCCCAGACTGCAGTGTAATAACTGTCTACCCCCTCCTCTCCCCCCCCCTGTGTGTCTCCCCCCTCCTCCTCTGTGTCTCTTCCCCCTCCTCTCATTCCCTTTTTGTCTCTCCCCCTCACTCCCCTGTGTCTCTCCCCCTCCTCTCACTCCCCTGTGTCTCCCCTCCTTTGTGTCTCTCCCCCTCATTCCCTCCCCTATGTGTCTACCCCTCTCCTCTTCTACCCCTGTGTCTACCCCCTCCCCTGTGTCTCCTCCCCCCTCCTCTCAGTCCCCTGTGTCTCTCCCCCCCTCCTCTCACTCCTTTGTGTCTCTCCCCCCCTACTCTCACTCCCCTGTGTCTCTCCCCCCTCCTCTCACTCCCCTGCGGCCCTTTGCGCAATGTGCATGCGCAGACCATTGCGCAATGTGCATGAGCAGCCCGTTACACAATGCGCATGTGCAGCTTACTCCGCGCAATGCGCATGCATGGCCCGTTGCGCAATGAGCACGCGCGGCTTACGTCACGCGGCTTATGGTCTTATTTTTGTTTTTTCTAAGTCCTGCGGCGTGTTTTTTTTTTGCAAAGTCGCGCTTTTCTGGGGGGGGGGGGTTTGTCCCAGGAGTGAGGCGGCATAGAGCTTCCCAAACTGCAGTGTAATAACTGTATTTCTCGGAATTCTGAGCAGGAAACAAGTTTCTTAACTTGTTTTAGACATTCTAATGTGAACACAAATGTACTTTTTATTTACTATATATATATATATACTAGCAACTTGCCTGTCAAAGATGACGGCAATAAAATGTGAATCCTGGCAATGCTTTTTGCCACACAATGGGAGCCTC